>CM059445.1:30708296-31430796 GCA_030390025.1 Squalus acanthias
CCACCTTCTTGAACCGCTGCAGTCCGTGTGGTGAAGGTCCTCCCACAGTGCTGTTAGGGAGGGAGTTCCAGGATTTTGACCCAGCGACGATGAAGGATCGGCGATATACTTCTAAGTCAGGATGGTGTGTGATTTGGAGGGGAACTTGGAGGTGGTGGTGTTCCCATGCACCTGCTGCCCTTGTCCTTCTAGGTGGTAGAAGTCGCGGGTTTGGGAGGTGCTGCCTAAGAAGCCTTGGCGAGTTACTGCAGTGCCTCTTGTAGATGGTACAGACTGCAGCCACGGTGCGCCGGTGGTGGAGGGAGTGAATGTTTAAGGTGGTGCATGGGGTGCCAATCAAGCGGGCTGCTTTGTCCTGGATGGTGTCGAGCTTCTTGAGTGTTGTTGGAGCTGCACTCATCCAGGCAAGTGGAGAATATTCCATCACACTCCTTCCTTGTGCTTTGTAGATGGTGGAAAGGCTTTGAAGAGTCAGGAGATGAGACACTCGCCGCAGAATACCCAGTCTCTGACCTGCTCTTGTTGCCACAGTATTTATATGGCTGGTCCAGTTAAGTTTCTGGTCAATGGTGACCCCCAGGATGTTGATGGCGGGGGATTCAGTGATGGTAATGCCATTGAATGTCAAGGGGCGGTGTTTAGACTCTTGCTTGTTGGAGATAGTCATCGCCTGGCACTTGTGTGGTGCGAATGTTACCTGCCACTTATCAGCCCAAGCCTGAACGTCGTCCAGGTCTTGTTGCATGTGGGCATGGACTGCTTCATTATCTGAGGAGTTGTGAATGGCGCTGAACACTGCAGTCATCAGCGAGCATCCCCATTTCTGACCTTATGTTGGAGGGAAGGTCATTGATGAAGCAGCTGAAGATGGTTGGGCCTAGGACACTGCCCTGAGGAACTCCTACAGCGATGTCCTGGGGCTGTGATGATTGACCTTCAACCACCACAACCATCTTCCTTTGTGCTAGGTATGACTCCAGCCAATGGAGAGTTTCCCCCCGATTCCCATTGACTTCAGTTTACAGCTATCTACTCCATTTCCCTGGGGGTTTCACTGGTCCCTCGCCAAAGTTCAAGCAGGAGGTTTGGAGAACACACTGTGGAATGGTCCTCAATCGTTTAAGTTAGATTGTTGCTAGGAAGGGCACTGTCAGTTTGAACTTGGATGCCACATTCGCTGCTTCTCGTAAGTTTCATGCTTTCCTTAGCTCAAGACCATTTGGGCAAAGCAATTGTACACTTCGACTGAAGGTTTCAAATAGAGATGACAAGTTCTTAACTGTACCTCTGTTAATTGTATCTGTGTGCAAATGTACCTGCTCATAAATATTCCTGTGTGTGACTCCTCCAGTGTGTGACTCCTTCAGTGTGTGACTCCTCCAGTGTGTGACTCCTTCAGTGTGTGACTCCTTCAGTGTGTGACTCTTCCAGTGTGTGACTCCTCCAGTGTGTGACTCTTCCAGTGTGTGACTCTTCCAGTGTGTGACTCCTCCAGTGTGTAACTCCTCCAGTGTGTGACTCCTCCAGTGTGTGACTCTTCCAGTGTGTGACTCCTCCAGTGTGTAACTGCGCCTGTGTATATCTTTGTGTATCAGTATTTTTTTGTACCTTATTGACGTTACACACAACCAGCTTTGACAGTGACTACAGAGAGTTGGACAATGTTGTTTGCTGGTCTGACTGATTGTGTTTGTCAAGTTTTGCAAAGTGATTTGAGGGAGACATCACTATGATTGGCAAAGTGGGTGGATCTGTATCTTCTCCATCAAATATTGAGAACTTGATGGGAATAACAATTCATTTCTCGAGTGGATTTTGTCCCTTTGATGCCTGTGAGTGGGTGTTTCTGAAATGTCTAATTATTTTTACAGTCTCTATCTTGCAAAGCAACTGCTTATCTTGATTTGAATTTAGTTATCTTGCTCTTAAAATGTATGTTCCTCCAGTCTCCTGCCGCTCCTCCCTCCCCCAAAGCCGACAGCAGCCCTGGAAGAGAGGTTAAGCAGGTGGCCTGGTGTGAGGCCTTGCTGAGCAACTGGTTACCAGGATATCAGGCCGGGGACCTTCTCTCTCACTCCCCACGCCGCTGTCCTCATCTTCCAGCCAGTGCGAAAAAAAGCAAATCTTTCCCAATTCAGGCACCCACTGTCAGCGCTGAGCACTCAAAGGTCAGCTGTACAAACAAGACGGGGCAACACCAACAGGCCTATTGAGCCCATCCCGTCCAGACACGGTGCAAACATGTACACCATTGCACCGACCCCTAACACCAACCCCTAACCCCACACCCACCCCCTAACCCCACACCCGACCCCTAACCCCACCCACACCCCCTAACCCCACACCCGACCCCTAACCCCACACCCGACCCCTAACCCCACCCCCACCCCCGAACCCCACACCCGACCCCTAACCCCACACCCGACCCCTAACCCCACACCCGACCCCTAACCCCACACCCGACCCCTAACCCCACCCCCACCCCCAAACCCCACACCCGACCCCTAACCCCACACCCGACCCCTAACCCCACACCCGACCCCTAACACCAACCCCTAACCCCACACCCAATCCCTAACCCCACACCCGACCCCTAACCCCACACACAAGTCCTAACCCCACACCCGACCCCTAACCCCACACCCGATCCCTAACTCCACACCAACCCCTAACCCCACACCCACCCCCTAACCCCACACCCGACCCCTAACCCCACACCCGACCCCTAACCCCACCCCCACCCCCTAACCCCACACCCGACCCCTAACCCCACACCCGACCCCTAACCCCACACCTGACCCCTAACACCAACCCCTAACCCCACACCCAATCCCTAACCCCACACCCGACCCCTAACCCCACACACAAGTCCTAACCCCACACCCGACCCCTAACCCCACACCCGATCCCTAACTCCACACCCGACCCCTAACCCCACACACACCCCCTAACCCCACACCCGATCCCTAACTCCACACCCGACCCCTAACCCCACACACACCCCCTAACCCCACACACGACCCCTAACCCCACATACACCCCCTAACTCCACACCTGACCCTAACCCGACTCCTAACCCCACACCCAACCCCTAACCCCACACCCGACCCCTAACCCCACACACACCCCCTAACCCCACACCCGATCCCTAACTCCACACCCGACCCCTAACCCCACACACACACCCTAACCCCACACCCGATCCCTAACTCCACACCCGACTCCTAACCCCACACCCAACCCCTAACTCCACACCCGACCCCTAACCCCACACACACCCCCTAACCCCACACCCGATCCCTAACTCCACACCCGACCCCTAACCCCACACACACCCCCTAACCACACACCCGACCCCGAACCGCACACCCGACCCCCTAACCCCACACCCACCCCTAACCCGACTCCTAACCCCACACCCAACCCCTAACCCCACACCCGACCCCTAACCGCACACACACACCCTAACCCCACACACGACCCCCAAACCCCACACCCGACCCCTAACCCCACACACACCCCCAACCCCACACCCAACCCCCTAACCCCACACCCGACCCACTAACCCCACACCCGACCCCCTATCCCCACACCCAACCCACTAACCCCACACCCACCCCTAACCCCACACCCGACCCCTAACCCCACACAGACCCCTAACCCCACACCCGACCCCTAACCCCACACAGACTCCTAACCCCACACCCGACCCCTAACCCCACACAGACCCCTAACCCCACACCCGACCCCTAACCCCACACAGACCCCTAACCCCACACCCGACCCCTAACCCCACACAGACTCCTAACCCCACACCCGACCCCCTATCCCCACACCCGACCCACTAACCCCACACCCACCCCTAACCCCACACCCAACCCCTAACCCCACACCCGACCCACTAACCCCACACAGACCCCTAACCCCACACCCGACCCCCTATCCCCACACCCAACCCACTAACCCACTAACCCAGAGTTGTTAGGATCTGGTCTCTGCTTCAAGCACAATCCTCTGTGTAAAAACGTTTCCCCTGCTCTCTGTCCTACATCAGTTGCAGTTAATCTTATATCTATAGGGAGTGAAATTGGGTGCCTTTGCGCCTCACGTTAGCGCCTCTGGGGGGGCGCTAACGGTGCACAAATGGCTTTGTGACCGGGCGCGGCGCTGACATTGACTCCTGCCATATTCGGTGGGGGTTTTGCGGTGGCGCTACAGCATTGCGCCCCGATCTCCTTTGCCCAGAGATCGTGACGTCATCACCGGGAGATCGTGACATCATCGCAGTGTCCCTGACCCAAAATTGACGTCTGTCCCCTGCAGCAGCGCTGGTCGAAAACACTGACGGCTGCAGGAGGCGTGAATTGGGCAGCCGGCCGCTTCAGGGGCAATGATTTAAGGCGAGGTGGCCTAGATAAGTGAAAAAAAACTTAACTTTCTTATTGCAGTTTTTTTTTGCGGATTCCTGCCCGCGATCGATCAGCCCAGCACTCTGCTTGAGTGCCGGGCTGATCGCGCGGGATCGCGGCTGCCTTGGTGGTCCAGGTAGGTACTTTTTCTATTGGAGAGCCTGCAGCGATGGCCCTTCCCTTTAAGGGAGGGAAGGAGCATTTGCACACGGTAGCGCTGCACGGCCCAGTGTGCAACGCTGCTGAAGTCTCCGCCACGCTCTCCACGTTAGCACCGTAAGAAGGAAGTGGAGTGCTTGATTTAGCGCTCCACTTCCCTCTTGGGGCGCTAAAACTCAATTTCGCGGTCGCCAGTGCTACTTAGCGCCGGGCGCTAAAGTTAGCGCCAAGGCGATGTTAGCACCCCAAAATAGTCGATACCAAATGTTTCCCCCATAACCCCTTGTTCTATAGCCCCAATCACTGAAACAGTCTCTTTCTACCTACACTGTCCCATGCCATATAATTTTAAACACCTATATGTTGGATCTTGAGAGGCGACAGACCAGTACTCTATTCCCTGCTCCTTATCCTTTATTTAATTAACAGATTTCAGAACCCATGAAATAGTGATATATCTGACAGATGTTTGTCAGTTAATGGCAGCACACTGAGTAGTACATGCAAGCAATATGTCTATATACTCACAAGTAGGGGACCCATCGGTACTACAAGCTTACACCTCATCAGGCAGTTCATAGTCTTGAGTACACATGAGGGTCTGTTTATTTTACATTGATATTTTTACTACACCACACCTACTTTGATCACAGGACATGGTATAACCCAAGTCCCATGTGCTATTCCTTTGTCTAAAACTGACCTACACTGGTCAGTCCAGTTCTATTATCTCCAGATCTATGTATCATATTTCCCTTACATTATCCTGCTGAGCACATTCCAGTTCTCTTTCATCAGATCCAGGCCTGTCTGTCCATGGCAAGATAGTAACCCTTATTCTATCATAGTCATGTGATAGAAGTTCCACCGAAACTAAGCATTCTACTTATCTATAATTAGTTTTAGTCGGTCTTGCGATTAGTTACATCTATGCCAGTTACTTTTAATGCTGCTTTCATGCCAACTCTTGCTCCATCAGCCTGTTCTCCATATTCAGCAGAAGTCAGTTAGTCCCTCTTGTTGATGTGGCTGTACTCGCTCTACACTCACTGTAGCTCCCTATACTAACTAACTAATTACAAGAGCAAAATACTGCAGAGCTGGAAATCTGAAATAACAACAGAAAATGCTGGAAACACTCAGCAGGCCAGGTAGCATCCGTGGAGAGAGAAACAGAGTTAATGTTTCAGGTCTGCGACCCTTCGTCAGAACTGGAAAAAGTTAGGGATGTAACAGGTTTTAAGCAGGTGCAGAGGCAGGGAAAGGGGTGGGGGGTGGGAGGAAAGAACTAAAGGGATGTTGCAAATGGGGATGGCAGAATCATCAACAGCTGCCGCCTGAAAAAATGGGGGCAGGGCTTATAGTCTGAAATTGTTGAACTCACTGTTGAGTCCAGAAGGCTGTAAAGTGCTTAATCGTAAGATGAGGTGCTGTTCCTCGAGCTTATGTTGAGCTTCATTGGAACAGTGTAAGAGGCCGAGGACAGAGAGGTCAGAGTGGAGTGGAGTGGAGAATTAAAGTGACAAACGACCGGAAGCTCGAGGTCACCCTTACGGACTGAACGGAGCTGTTTCCGTAAAGCGGTCACCCAATCTGTGTTTGGTCTCCCCAATGTAGAGGAGACCGCATCGTGAGCAGCGAATACAGTATACTAGATTGCAAGAAATACAAGTAAATCGCTGTTTCACCTGGAAGGGGTGTTTGGGGCCCTGGACAGTGGGAAGGGAGGAGGTAAAAGGGCAGGTGTTGCATCTCCAGTGCTTGCATCGGAAGGTGCCGTGGGGAGGGGATGGGGGGGGGGGGGGGGGGGGTTGGGGGTGATTGAGGAGTGGACCAGGGTGTCTCGGAGGGAGCAGTCCCTTCGGAATGCTGAAAGGGGGGTGGGAGGGGAAGATGCATTTGGTGGTGGGATCACGTTGGAGGTGGCAGAAATGGCGGAGGATGATCCGTTGAATGTGGAGGCTGGTGGGGTGAAAGGTGAGGACAAGGGGAACCCTATCGTGGTTCTGGGAGGGAGGGGAAGGGGTGAGAGCAGAAGTGCGGGAAATGGAACAAACACGGTCGAGGACCGTGTCAACCACGGTAGAGGGGAATCCTCGATTGAGGCAAAACTAACTAACCTATGATGCTCTTTAGCTACATAAAGCTGTTAACTTATTGCACTATCCTACACTCACCCTATAATTGCCCTAGTTCTAATGAAAACAGGCCCAGCATTGCAAGTCATTCTTCATATTTAAATGTTCTCATCACAGACAGCAACCTCGGGGCTAATGCTAATCTAACCCGCCCAGTGACCAACTGCCAGGATCGATCCAGGGTCCGTTTCACACCCCGCCGGATGGAAAGGAAGATCAGGCGGAGTTTAAAACAGGCACCAGGTACGATCCTGTAATTTCCCCCGCAGGGTGGGTTAGGTTAGGATTACGCTCTTGCGAATCTGCACTGCACTCTCTATTGCCTCAGCACCCTTCCACAACAGCACTGAGGCTTCATAAAGATTCACCATCACATCTCGACTTTTATATACTACACCAGAAAGCTCAGCATTAGATTGTTTTTCTTATGACCTCATCCACTTGAGGTCTTGTGATCCTGAATCCCCAGATCCCCCTGCTCTCTCACTTCATCCAGTTTTTCCTCATTCAGAGTATAATTATTACTTTTGTTTTAACCAAACTCTACCACCTCATAGTTACTGACATTGAATTCCATCTGCCACATTTTTGTCCATTCCGCCATCTAATCAATATCTCGTTGCTGCTTCCTTTGGTCCTCAGGCATACTAACAGGCAATAATCTCACACACTGTGTTACAATGCAAGGGCTGCTGGAAGTACCTTCATTGAGACAGACTATAGGAGCATGTTCTTCTTCTGTTTTTGCAAACCTTGAAGGACAGATTGTCCCCACAGGCGGTGTCCCTGAGCATCCCACCATGTCACAGCACCCTGTGTTATTCTCACTACACACCCAAACACTCCCTGGACGATGTAGATAGCAAGACTTAGAAGGTAGCAGGTAGCTGTGAGGACAAGGAGAAAGACTGCGGGGAGGATAGCCACAATGCAGGCCAAGGCACTGTGGCTCAGAAGGCTGTCCAAGGGGGGAAGAGCAGAATAGAAATGTGGTCGTGATAGGGGGATAGATAGCATCTTCTGCAGCCACGAACAAGAGTCCCGAAGGATGTGTTGCCTACCCGGTGCCAGGGTAAGGGATATCTCGAGGTGGCTGGAGAGGAATTTGTAAAGGAAAATCCAGTTGTTGTGGTCCATGTCGAAACAAACAACATAGATAGAAACAGGGAAGAGGCTTTGCTGAGGGAATATCAGGAGTTAGGAGCTAAATTAAAAAGCAGGACCTTGAGGGTAATAATCTCTGGATTATTGCCTGGGCCACATGAAAAGTAGCATAGAGACAGACGTGGCTAAAGGGCTGGTGTGGGAAAGAGGGGTTCCTTTTCATGGGACACTGGCACCCGTACTGGGACAGGAAGGAATTGGACCAATGGGACGGGCTCCACCTGAACTGGAGTGGGACCAGTGTCTGAGTGGAAAGAGTAAATAGGGAGGTGGCAAAGGCTTTAAACTAGTAAAATGTGTGTGGGGGGGGGGGGGGGGGGGGAGGGATCTACAAGAAATGAAACCAGCCTAAATATAAACAAAACAGGGAAGGAAAGCATAGGACAGACGAAGCTAAGGGAGGACATAAATGGCCAGGGAATAAATAGAGTTATACAACAGGAGTGTAAAATGATGGTTAAAAATATAGTGAGAGGATCTGCTATTAAAAATGAGTTAAACTGTCTGTACAGTAATGCACACAGTGTACATAATAAAACAGGGGAACTGGAGGCAAAATACATTGTGAGGAACCAACTATAGTAGGGATTACTGAGACATGGCTACAGAAAAATCAGGACTGGGAATTAACATTGCAGGGTATAACATATTTAGAAAATATAGAGAGGGAAAAAGGAGAGGTGGAGAAGCTGTACTTATTAGAGATAACATAATGGCAGTAGAAAAAAGCGACACAGCTATCAGCAAGACAAAAATAGAATCCATGAGGATAGAGGTGAAAGATAATAAAAGATCAATCACACTAATAGGACTAATCTATAGACCACCTAATAGAGGAAGGGAAGTGGAGGAAGAAATATGCAAACAAATTAGGGAAATTAGTAAAAAAACATAGAATAATAATCATGGGGGATTTCAACAACCCTGAAATTAATTGGACAGAAGAGGTAGGTAAAGGGGATAAGAGAATAGAGTTCTTACAATGTGTACAGGACTCCTTTCTAACCCAGAAGCCCAACAAGGAAGGATTCACTACTGGATCTAGTACTGGGGAATGATCCAGAGCAGATAAGAGAAGTAAAATTAGGGGAACATCAAGGCAATAGTGACTATAATATATTACACTTTAAGATAATAATTGAGAAGGACATAAGCATGACAAAGACCAGGTTAATAGATAGGAGAATAGATGATTTTGAGGGGCTGAGAATAGAACTTGGGAAAATAAAATGGACTACAATATTGGCAAACAATTATGTCGAACAGCAAAGGGAAACATTTAAAGCGGTGTTCAACAGAGTCCAGGAAAAATAAACACTAATGAGACATCATGGGTGAATAAAGATGTAAGGGAAAAATTGAAGATAAGGAAAAAGGCATACACTAAGTATATGGACAGCAGGGGAGAGCATGACAAGGGAAAATACGAAGAGATTAGGAGAGAAGTCAAAAAATCAATTAGGAAGGCAAAGAGGAACAACGAAATTAAATTATCAAGGAGCATAAAACAAAATAGTAAAATTCTACAGGCACATAAATAAAAAAAGAAAAGTCGGGATGGGAATAGGGCCACTGAAGAATGGACAGGATAAAATCACAGGCAACGATAAAGAAATAGCAGAAATATTAAAGAATTATTTTGCTTCAGTATTTACCAGGGAGACAGGTCAGGTGGACATGACATCGGAAGATGAGATTAGAAATGAGATAACCACATTTAAACTAAAAAGAGGAGAAATATTAAATAAACTAATCAAACTCAAAGAGGATAAAAACCCCTGGTCTGGATAGATTACATCCGCGCATTCTAAAAGAATCTAGGGAAGAGAGAGCAGAGGCACAATTACACATATTTAGTAATTCATTAGAAAAAGGTATAGTGCCGGAGGACTGGCAGATAGCTAACATCAAACCTATATTTAAGAGGGAGATAGAACATGTCCAGGGAATTATAAACCAGACAGCTTAACATCTGTGGTAGGAAAAATAATGGAATCCCTACTGAAGGAGAAAATAGAAAAACATCTAGAAACCAAAAATATAGTAATGATTAGTCAGCATGGATTTCAAAGGGAAAGTCTTGCTTGACCAACCTCACTGAATTCTTTGAGGAGGTAGCAGAGAAAGTAGACAAAGGTAATGTAGTTGATGTATTATATCTAGATTTACAAAAGGCCTTCGATAAGGTGCCACAGAATGGACTAATGAATAAGGTCAGAGCATCTGTTACTTAACAAGTAATTACACCAGCAACAAACACCACAACACGGCAAATAGAAACCTTCAGCACAGGTGTACACAATACCGAGGGGGTTAAACTGGTCTTTGGCAGTAGTGTGCATAGGAACATTAGGAACAGGAGGAGGCCATTCAGCCCCTCAAGCCTGCTCCGCCATTCAGTTTGATCATGGCTGATCTGTACCTCAATTCCCTTTACCTGCCTTTGCTCCATATCCCTTGATCCCCTTACCCAACAAAAATCTATCCATCTCAGTTCTGAAATCTCCAATTGCAACCCCCCCCCCCCCCCACCCCTCCAGCATCAACAGAGTTTTAGGGTACAGCATTCCAAATTTCCGCTACCCTTTATATGAAAAAGTGCTTCCTGATTTCCGTCTTGAACGGCCTATCTCTAATTTTAAGATTATGTCCCCTGGTTCTTGATTCCTCCACCAGGGGAAATAGTTCCTCCGTATCTATCCTATCAAATCCTTTTAATATTTTAAACATTTCGATCAGATCACCCCTCAATCTTCTAAACTCAAGAGAATACAAGCTAGGTTTATGCAACCTGCCCATAGTGAATGGGCAGCCAGGTTTTCACCATGCCCAGTTTTCTTTTCCTTCGGGTGTGGTATAAGACGAACTGCTCATGCGTTATCGCCCGTTTCATACTATCGCTGAAGACAAATTTCACCCCCTCAGTGTCCACAGACAGAAGCCAGGCGCATGTTACACCTTCAGCTGTTGCTGAGCTTAAATGTCTTTCCACAGGTAAGATAAAGACGATGCATCCAAAGGATAACTTAAGGTCATTGTGAACCTCATCTATGCAACATTGACTGCACTTCAGAGTAAATTGACTGCACTGCCCACAATGGCAATTAATCATTTACAGCCAAGAATTTCCTCGGAGCTGCTCTCGCTCCATCATAACTTCGTTGGAAGTGCGTTGGAATCTCCGCTGCACTTGTAGAGCGGAAGCAAACTCCGAGGAAATTCACGGCCACTTCTTGAGGAAATGCAACTAATACCGAAGGGCAATCATCTCCACCACTGCTGCCCCGCCTCCATCAGCAGAATTACTGTGGTAACACTTTTCAGCTTCCTGTATGACATCACTTCCTGTAATCAGTCCAGGATAAATACTGGACTGATCAGTTAGCTCTGGAAGAGGCATAGGGTAAGACCTCTTTTGTATGCAGCACTGTTTTAAGTTGATTAAAGCTTACATTAAGTTTACCACGCGTAAGGCTCATTCTTACGACAATCCTCCCCATTTATACGCCAGCGTCTACTGGAAAGTAAGACACTTGAGCTGCAGAGAGCTTATGACCTGGCTTGCTCTCTAGATCTGGCAAAAAGGAATGCAGACCTTTTTACAGTGCCCAGACCTCGGTCTGCTGCCTTAACTACAGTCAGGCAATTTAAGAGGCCACAGGTGAACTCTATTAGGGAGGACTTTATCCCTGACGATCGATCTGATGACTTCACTGATGAAGAGGATGATGACCCCACTGTGGCAGCCTCTTGGCAATCTAAGAAATGCTTTTTTTGTGGTGATGAGTTTCACCCTCGGAGATTCTGCCCTGCTCGCAATGCGTTTTGCAGTCATTGCAACAAAAAGGGTCATTTTGTAAAGGTTTGCCTATCAAGAGCCTCTACGAGGGCTTATCAAGCTAAGTCCTACCGAACTGCCCCAGTAAGGGCCTATCAGGATGTTCCAACTAAAAACTATCGTGCTTCCTCTCGGGTTTTTTCTCGAAGAAACACACCTAGAATTTCAGCCACTCTTTGTGCAACGACACCAATTACAGCTGCTTGTCCTCAGAATCTATTCCATGCAGCTACAAAAGCATCAATTAATGGACATACTTTAGATGCCTTAATTGACTCAGGTAGCACTGATAGTTTCATTAGGGAACAGACTGTTGCACAGTTAAAGCTACATGTTTTTCCATCGGACCAGGCAGTTGCGATGGCTCAGTCATCACTTAATACCAGAATTTCTGGCTTCTGTGTAGTTGAAATAATGCTTAAAGGTCACAGGTATCCCTCCACCCGGCTTTCGGTGCTCAAGGACTTATGTAGTGATCTTATCTTAGGGCTGGATTTTCAAAAGCAGCATAAGAAGCTTACCATTGAGTTCGGCGGATCCAAACCTGAACTCACTATTTCTAATATACGACCTCGATTACCGTTCTGTGCCTTGTCAGCAGCTTCACTGGATGAACCCTCACTGTTTGCCAGTATCCCTCCTCGATGCAAACCGATTATAACAAAGTCACGCCGTTTCAGTCAGGAAGACCAGTCTTTTATTGCGGCTGAGATTTCTCGGCTTTTAGCAGAGGATATCATCGAGCCTTGTTCGTCGCCATGGCGCGCCCAGGTCGTTATTGTTAAGAACCCTCTACAACCTCACAAGAAACGGCTGTGCATTGACTATTCACAGACCATCAATCAGTATACGGACTTGGACGCATACCCATTGCCGCGCATCGATGATATGGTTAATAAATTGGCTGAGTACACGGTGTTCTCGACTTATGATCTTAAAAGCGCCTATCATCAGGTACCCTTGAAGGTCTCAGACAAGCAGTATACAGCCTTTGAAGCCAATGGGCGGCTGTATCAATTTCGTCGCCTCCCCTTTGGGGTCACTAATGGAGTGGCTGTCTTCCAGCGAGCAATGGATGACCTGGTCAAACAGGAAGACTTGAAGGATACGTTTCCTTATCTGGACAATATTACTGTCGCAGGTCGCAATCAGCAGGAACATGACGCCAATCTCCAACGATTTTGGGATGCACTCCAGCACCGTAATTTGACATTGAATGCGGCTAAATCCATTGAGTCACAACCAACTATCAACATCCTTGGCTATTGTGTGGGCAATGGCATCATTAAACCTGACCCTGAAAGGCTTCGCCCACTCCAAGAACTCCCGCCACCTAAGAATCCGGCCTCCTTGCGCCGGGCCCTCGGCCTGTTTGCATACTATGCGAAATGGATTCCTAACTTCTCGGACCGAATCCAACCTCTACTGAAGGCCAGCACATTCCCACTAGACACAACGGCTGTTGCAGCCTTTAACCTCCTGAAAAAGCAGTTGGAGAAAGCGGCTCTTCACTCCATCGATGAGAGTCTTCCTTTCGTGGTTGAGTGTGATGCCTCGGAGGTGGCAATCTCAGCCACTCTGAATCAGGAAGGTCGTCCGGTGGCATTTTTGTCCAGGACTTTTCAAGGGGCTGAGCTACATTATCCTCCAGTCGAGAAAGAAGCTACAGCCATCATAGAGGCAGTACGGAAGTGGAGTCATCTCCTGGCTCGCCAGCACTTTACCTTAATCACGGACCAGCGATCGGTCGCCTTCATGCTCGATAATCGAAAACGGACCAAAATTAAAAATAATAAAATCCAGCTTTGGCGGCTGGAATTGGCCTCTTTTGGTTACACCATCCACTATCGACCTGGCAAGGAGAATGTGGCTCCGGATACCCTCACACGAGCATTCTGCTCCGCCATGGCACCCTCTACGCTCGTAGACATCCATGATGGGTTGTGTCATCCGGGCGTTACTCGCATGCTACACTTCGTGCGGTCCCGAAATCTCCCATTCTCTACCGGGGATGTAAAGAAGATGTGCTCGGACTGCAGAGTCTGTGCGGAATTGAAACCTCGGTTTTTCCGCCCCTCGGGTGGTATACTCATACATGCGACCCAGCCAATGCAAAGGCTTAGCATCGATTTTAAGGGGCCGTTGCCCTCTTCGACTCGCAACACTTATCTATTAACAATGGTTGATGAGTATTCTCGTTTTCCGTTTGCCTTTCCCTGCCCCAATATGCTGACAACCACGGTTATCAGCTGCCTTGAACAGGTATTTGCTTTCTGTGGCATGGCATCCTATGTTCATTCAGATCGGGGCCCTTCTTTTATGTCGGGAGAACTCAAGGCCTATCTCTCGGAACGGGGTATTGCTGCCAGCAAAACGACGCCTTATCATCCGGTTGGGAATGGGCAAGTCGAGCGTTTTAACGCTATCATTTGGAATGCGGTACGTCTGGCTTTGAGATCTCGGGGCCTACCCAACCAGCATTGGGAAGCAGTACTTCCAGACGCATTACACTCCACACGGTCCCTCCTTTCGACCGCCACAAATACGACGCCTCATGAACGGTTCTTCCGATTTCAGCGTCGCTCATCCTATGGGACATCTCTCCCGTCATGGCTGACTGCACCGGGACCAGTGCTACTCCGAAGATATGTCCGGGCGTCTAAGAATGACCCCCTGGTAGATGAGGTTGAGCTCACTGACGTCAACCCTACCTACGCCTATATTCGGTATCCTGACGGTCGGGAATCTACCGTGTCATTGCGGGATCTGGCTCCCTGCCCGCCGAAACATAGAGGGACACCAGGGGATGATATTGTACCAGGCACATCTGTGGGCTTGCCAGGTGCCTCTCATCATGATCGGGATCTGACGCCGGCTGGTACCTCACTCCAGCGTGCCGACCTGGGGCAGACTGACTATGAGCCCGTCGGGGCTCGCACGCGCAGCCACGATCAACCCTGTACCGTACACTCAGAAACGGATCTGCCACAGCCCTGCCCGACACCCATTCGGGTACCAGTACACAGTCAGGATCGTTCTGACCCCTCACAGAGCAGGCTGGAGCACTCGGACTCTGGTCCATGGCCCGCAGCGGGTAAACGGGCTAGGGGCCCTCTACCGCTACGAGAACCCAAACGGGTGCGGCTCTCCCTCATCCAACGGCTACGAAATGGAGGGAGCATTCCGGCCTCCTAATCTTTTGGGGGGGGAGAATGTGGTAACACTTTTCAGCTTCCTGTATGACATCACTTCCTGTAATCAGTCCAGGATAAATACTGGACTGATCAGTTAGCTCTGGAAGAGGCATAGGGTAAGACCTCTTTTGTATGCAGCACTGTTTTAAGTTGATTAAAGCTTACATTAAGTTTACCACGCGTAAGGCTCATTCTTACGACAATTACTGTGTTCGGGAGTGAGTTGATATCCTGCAGGTTTCCCAATGACAGGGCGAGGGATCGCAATGCATGTGGTGGTGCTCAGGCACGATTAGAACCCTTTTTAGGCCTTGAATGTACTTTGGCTGTTATTAGTGTACTTCACATTCAACATTGTGACTGAATCACAGGCATTAAGCATTACCACCCAGGGAGATAATCGGCCATTAAACCAATAAATAGCAGCCTTAAAAAAAGCAGAGCATCACTTTATTTAATGCTATTAATGCCCACTGAACCGAGATTTCTTTCGCCTCCATGATGAAAGTTGAAGTGATCTCCTGTTGTGACTATCTATCCTTTAAAGCTAATGTAAAAAAAAGGAACACTGCCCGAGATTAACCCTCCAATCCCATCTGACAATGTTTCAGAGGATGTGGGACGTGCAGGGGCAGCTTAATGCTTGGGATCGCACTCGTCACGCCCCATCTCTTTGGTGTCCCATCCACTGACCCTCTCCCGCCCCCAACCCCCCAACATTTCCTATTCCCACGGGACCCAGTAGCACGGAATGCGCCTGTCCATATTCTGTCGGATTTACGGCAAGAGCATTCAAATGAGAGGGAATATGGCCTCCCACATACATCCTGACACTTGCGTAATTAGAACGCAGGACGCAAGACACAATGGACTTGGCCAAGAGCTTCGAAGGGTAAAGAGATTAGTTTAGGATTGCTCAAGCAAAGGGCCGGCACAGGCACAGGCACAATGGGCTGAATGACCTCCTCCTGTGCTGTAAACTTCGATGGTACTATGGACACCATTTTGTTTGCGGCCGTTCGATTTACACCCGTAGCGACGTGGGTTATGCCGGTAATGGTACCTGCCCCTGACCCCGTGCCCTCTGCTGGGTGCTTCCTCACACCAACCCTGAACGGCCTAGCTCAAATTTTAAGATTATGCCCCCATGTTCTGGACTCCCCCCAATAGTTCTTCTCTATCCACCCTACCAAATCCTTTAATCATCTTAAACACCTCAATTAGATCACCTCTTAATCTTCTAAACTCGCGGGAAGGCAAACCAATTTTATGCAATCTGTCCCATAATTTAACCCTTTAAGCACCGGTATCATACTGGTGAGGCTGTCACTGGCACACTGCCACTCCAGGCTGCCCCCTTCTACAATAGGCCCACAAACTCCCACCACCCCCCACCACACCTGCCAGCCTAACGGCCAGACGCCCATTCAGGGTGTGAAGCTGCTCGGTGGCATGGTAACGAGACCAGGGCCTCGAAATGGAGCGGAGCTTCCCACCAGCTGGAACAGGTGAATATTCCACTTGCTGGCCACCCATTCCATGCTTGAAGTTAAGATCTACCCCGGAGCGAGCAACGTGGGCACCTGAGTCAGGCAGGAGGTGTCAGCCGTGGCTTAGTTGGGAGCGCTCTCGCCTCTGAGTCAGAAGGTTGTAGGTTCTGATCCCACGCCAAGGATTTGTGCCCATAATCCAGGCTGGCATTTCAGTGCAATGCTGAGGGAGTGCTGCACTGTCGGAGGTGCCGTCTTTCAGATGATACGTTAAACTGTGGCTCCGTCTGCCCTCTCAGGTGGACGTAATAGATCCCATGACACTATTTTGAAGAAGAGCAGGGCTGTTCTCCTTTGTGTCCTGGCCAATATTTATCCTTCAACTTGAGCTCATCCAAAGCCCTGCAGCTTGTATCCTAACTCGCACTAAGTCCCGTTCACCCATCACCCCTGTGCTCGCTGACCTATATTGGCTCCCGGTCCGGCAATGCCTCAATTTTAAAATTCTCATCCTTGTTTTCAAATCCCTCCATGGCCTCGCCCTTCCCTATCTCTGTCACCTCCTCCAGCCCTACAAGCCTTAAAGATTCCTGCTCTTCACCAATTCTGACCTAGGCCCTGAGCTCTGGAATTCCCTCTATAAACCTCTCTGCCTCTCTATCTCTATCTCCTCCTTAACACTGATCTTTTGGTCATCTGTCCTAATGTTTCCTTATGTGGCTCAGTATCAAATTTAGTTTGATAATCGCTCTTGTAAAGCACCTTGGGATACTTTACTACATTAAAGGCGCTATATAAATACTGGTTGTTGTTGTTCAATTATCTGGCCGTTATCTCATTGCTGTGTGGTGCGCTAATTGGCTGCTGTGTTTCTTACATTACATTAGAACAGTGACTACATTTTAAAAAATTTATTCACGGATGTGGGTGTCGCTGGCATGGCCGGTATTTATTGCCCATCCCTAATTGCCCTTGAGCAGTTGGTGGTGAGCCGCCTTCTTGAACCACAGAGGGCAGTTAAGAGTCACATTGCTATGGAGTCACATGTAGGCCAGAACGGGTAAGGATGGCAGGTTTACTTCCCTTAAGGACATTAGTGAACCAGATGGGTTTTTACGACAATCCGGCAGCTTCATGGTCACCATTACTGATATGAGCTTTTTATTCCAGATTTATTTAATTAACTGAATTTAAATTTCCCAGCTGTAATGGTGGGATTTGAACTCACGTCTCACAGATCATTAGTCCAGGCCTGCTGGATTACTAGTCCATAGCATAACCACTATGCCACTGTACCCAAGGTAACGAAGGCCTCTATATAACTACAAATCTTTCTTTGGTCACATCTTGCTCTTGCGAGTCAGTCTTGAGGTGAATCCTGGGAGTATAGCATCATCCTACAGAATCTTTCTTTTGTTGATCCTGAAATTACGGTGTGGTTACTAGTCTACCAATACTTACCTCATTCATCTCAAATTAATCTTAATTTTAGCAACCGTGTTGATACATTTTTTTAGATGGGTTTTTGGGGAATAAATTCGGTACCTCAGCACCTCCCGTTAGCACCAGCAGATGGCACTAATGGGGCGCTAGAGCATTATCGCTGGGATGAGGCAAATCCAGCACCACACGCCAAATTCCACCCCCGCAGCACCACCGCTAACAGCTATCGCCGGGAGCCTCAATGCCAGGTGGATCGTGACATCAGTGAGTGTGCAACACTCACTGACCACCAGATCTGCAAAATTGATTGTCGCCACCTACCTTAGCACCTGGAGGAAACGGCGACAGGGAGAGCTGGCATGAAGCAACAGGAAGCCAGCTCCAGGGATGTTATTTAAAGGGCTCATCAATAATGAGTCGTAGCTGTAGGTTAGTGGAGTTTCAGTCTTTCATGTCAGTTTCACATAGTGCATCAGTCTCATTCCGTAATTTCAACGTTATTTAGTAGCAGGAGTGTTGCGGCATCTAAAAAGTAGCGACATTTATTCTTTAAAAAAATCAAACTGCCACACTTGGTTACATTAATGGGGGCTCTACTGGCAGTTGACCTGGCCCTCCAGGATCTACGGCGGAGACAGCAAGAAAGACTGGAACATGTGCCAGAGGGAGGAGGGCCATCAGGGCTCTCAACAGGAGGCCTTACCCTCCAAGGGCATTCCGAGAGCACCTCTCCTACCTCCAATTAAGTGAGGAGCAGTGTATTAGCAGGGTCACAGAACTCTGCCACCTCCTGCAACCAGGCCTCCAGCCTTTGATCAGGGTGACCACGGCTCTCTCAGTGGCAGTCAAGATTAGCGTTGCCCTCAATTTCTTTGCCAGCGGATCCTTTCAGTCTACAACAGGAGATATAGGTAACATCTCGCAGTTTGCCGTCACAGAGGCTCTCTGCAGTAGGAGAAGGAACTACATTTCTTTCTCCATCACCAGAGAGAAGCAGGACGAGTGTGCATGTGGCTTTGCCAGGATAGCGGGATTCCTCATGGTGCAGGGCATCACTGACTGCTCCAACGTGGCTTTGCGGGCACCGCATGACAATCCTGAGATCTTCCGTAACCGCAAAAGCTACCACTCACTTAATGTGCAGTTGGTGTGCAACCACAGACAGCTAATCCTCAATGTCAGTGCCCGCTATCCTGGCAGCAGGCATGATACCTCCATCCTGTGCCAGCACTCTTCCAGCCACCACTTCAAGCTCGCAGCTGGTTGGGCGGAGACAAGGGCTATCCGCTCTCCACCTGGCTCATGTCTCCCCTCCGCAACACCAACACTCCTGCCCAGCAGTCATATAATGAGAGCCATGCTGCCACCAGGAACACCATCGAGCAGACCATCGGCCTGCTGAAGCAACGGTTCCGCTGCCTTGACCGCTCGGGAGGAGCCCTCCAGTACTCGGCCGAGTTGGTGGCCCATTTCGTGGTGGTCTGCTGCATGCTCCACAACTTGGCCATCATGAGGACGGAAAAAGTCTGGAAACTCTCTGCCCCTCCTCTGCCAACTTCTGAGTAAATCCTCTCTCTCTAGAAACACATCGAATTGTCTCATAGCCAGTTACACCCTGCTTCAATGACCTTCCTGGTAAAACAAATTGCAGAACTCCTGAACTTCCTTCTTTCTCCTAACTTCCTTACTTTTAATTGCTGTCCCCTGAGATTGGAACCCTTCGCCACAGAGAAGAATTTGCCTGCACCAATTTTGTTAAATCCGCTTATAATCCTGAAAGCTTCAAAGAGGCCCCGTCAAAGTTTCCCCTTTCCGATTGCCAACGCCCTTAACATTTCTTTGTAATTTAAATGCCTGGAGTTAGAGAAAAGGATAGCGTGTAGTGAAGTTAATAAAATAATATGAAACACAGCAAGTTAGACATAAATATCATTCAAACTGAAAATAAATGCAGCCAACCAATTAAGCACCCAACATTAGTAGCGAGCATCTGTTCAGCAAACGACAAGATTCTTGGCAAAGTTTCAATTCCATTCACAGATCAAAATTAAATTACAAACAAAAAGTTTTCTGGAATCAAAAACATAGTGGATTATGTCTGAGTTTCTCTCTGGCCTGTGCAATGTTTAATTAAAGTGACGTATATTGGGTGCTTTGGGATTTCTGAGGCTGAATATTTCATCTGCTGAGACCATATGACGGCTGCTCCCTGTGACAAAGAAATTATTTGAGGAGAATATTGCGTGAAGTCCTTATTAAAAATGTATATTAGCTTGTCCAATCCATAATCAGGTAAGAAAAACAGTGAATATCGAGGCTCAAACACTCTGCCCAATGCTTGTATATTTATGCGCTATTATAGTGCAATTGTTAGCCTGTCTATTTTAAACTTGGTAATAACTGCAATAAAAAGATGCATGAAGGAACTTTATGTGTTAGCCGAGGGAACTGAGGTTCAAGAGGAGGACCTCTGCTGTTGCACTGGATAAGAAGAGTGCGGGAATTAAACCTGGGAACTTCTGGCAGAGAAATCAAGGATGTAAATCAAACAGGGCTACAGTAAATAATAATTCTAAAAGGACTAAGAGTGTAAAAAAAACAAGCCTGAAGGCTTTGTGTCTTAATGCAAGGAGCATTTGTAATAAGGTGGATGAATTAGCTGCGCAAATAGATGTAAACGGATATGATATAATTGGGATTACAGAGACATGGCTCCAGGGTGACCAAGGCTGGGAATTCAACATCCAGGAGTATTCAATATTCAGGAAGGACAGACAAAAAGGAAAAGGAGGTAGGGTAGCATTGCTGGTTAAAGAGGAGATTAACACAATAGTAAGGAAGGATATTAGCTCTGATGTGGAATCTGTATGGGTAGAGCTGAGAAATACCAAGGGGCAGAAAACATTAGTGGGAGTTGTATACAGACCCCCAAACAGTAATGCTGAGGTTGGGGATGGCATTAAACGGGGAATTAGAGACGCGTGCAATAAGGGCACAGCAGTTATCATGGGTGACTTTAATCTACATATAGATTGGGCTAACCAAATTAGTAACAATACTGTGGAGGAGGAATTCCTAGAATGTATACGGGATGGTTTCCTGGACCAATATGTCGAGGAACCAACTAGAGATCAGGCCATCTTAGACTGGGTATTATGTAATGAGAAAGGATTAATTAGCAATCTTGTTGTGCGAGGCCCCTTGGGGAGGAGCGATCATAATATGATAGAATTCTTCATTAAGATGGAGAGTGAAGTAGTTGACTCAGAGACTAGGGTCCTGAATTTAAATAAAGGAAACTACGATGGTATAAGGTGCGAGTTGGCTAGGATGGATTGTGGGGTGTTACTTAAAGGGTTGACGGTGGATAGGCAATGGCAAACATTTAAAGATCGCATGGATGAACTACATAATTTGTTCATCCCTGTTTGGCATGAAAATAAAACAAAAAAGGTAACTCAACCGTGGTTAACAAGGGAAATTAGGGATAGCATAAGATCCAAGGAGAGGACATATAAATTGGCCAGAAAAAGCAGCAAACCTGAGGATTGGGAGCAGTTTAGGATTCAGCAAAGGAGGACAAAGGGATTAATTAAGAGGGGGAAAATAGAATATGAGAGTAAGCTTGCAGGGAACATAAAAACTGACTGTAAAAGCTTCTATAGATATGTGAAGAGAAAAAGATTGGTGCAATCAAGCGTAGGTCCCTTGCAGTCAGAATCAGGGGAATTTATAATGGGGAACAAAGAAATGGCCGACCAATTAAATACATACTTTGGTTCTGTCTTCACAAAGGAGGACACAAATAAACTCCCAGAGATGTCGGGGAACATAGGGTCTAATGAGAGGGAGGAATTGAATGAAATCAGTATGTGTAGGGAAATGGTGTTAGGGAAATTGATGGGATTGAAGGCCGATAAATCCCCAGGGCCTGATAATCTACATCCTAGGGTACTTAAGGAAGTGGCCCTAGAAATAATAGATGCATTGCTGGTCATCTTTCAAAATTCTATAGACTCTGGAACAGTTCCCATGGATTGGAGGGTAGCTAATGTAACCCCACTATTTAAAAAAGGTGGTGGAGAAAAAACGGGGAATTATAGACTGGTAAGCCTGACATCGGTAGTGGGCAAAATGCTAGAGTCCATTATAAAAAATGTAATAACAGAGCACTTGGAAAACAGTGACAGGATCGGACAAAGTCATCATGGATTTACAAAAGGTAAATCATGCCTGACTAATCTACAGGAATTTTTTGAGGATGTAACTGGTAGAATAGATAAGGGAGAAACAGTGGATGTGGTGTATTTGGATTTTCAGAAGGCTTTCGATAAGGTCCCGCATAAGAGATTAGCATGCAAAGTTAAAGCACATGGGATTGGGGGTAAGGTACTAATTTGGATTGAGAACTGGTTGGCAGACAGGAAGCAAAGAGTTGGAATAAACGAGTCTTTTTCCGAGTGGCAGGCAGTGACTAGTGGAGTACCACAGGGATCGGTGCTAGGACCCCAGCTATTCACAATACATATAAATGATCTAGATGAGGGAACTCGATGTAATATCTCTAATTTTGCAGATGACACAAAGCTGGGTGGGCGTGTGTGCTGTGAGGAGGATGCAGAGAAACTCCAGTATGATTTGGACAGGTTGGGTGATTGGGCAGATGCATGGCAGATGCAGTATAATGTGGATAAATGCGAGGTTATCCACTTTGGTGGCAAAAACAGGAAGACAGATTATTATCTGAACGGCAATAGATTGGGAAAAGGGGAAGTGCAACGAGATCTGGGAGTCCTTGTGCACCAGTTGCTAAAGGTAAGCATGCAGGTGCAGCAGGCGGTTAAGAAGGCAAATGGTATGTTGGCCTTCGCAGCGAGAGGATTCGAGTACAGGAGCAAGGATGTCTTGCTGCAGTTGTACAAGGCCTTGGTGAGACCACACCTTGAGTATTGTGTGCAGTTTTGGTCGCCTTATCTGAGGAAGGATGTTCTTGCCATGGAGGGAGTGCAGCAAAGATTTACCAGACTGATACCTGGGATGGCAGGAATGACGTATGAAGAGAGATTGGGTCGATTAGGCTTATATTCGCTAGAGTTTAGAAGAATGAGAGGGGATCTCATTGAAACTTATAAAATTCTAACAGGACTAGACAGACTAGATGCAGGAAGGCTGTTCCCGATGGTGGGGGAGTCCAGAACCAGAGGTCACAGTCTAAGGATAAGGGGTAAGCCATTTAGGACTGAGATGAGGAGGAATTTCTTCACCCAGAGAGTGGTGAACCTGTGGAATTCTCTACCACAGAAGGCAGTTGAGGCCAATTCATTAAATATATTCAAGAAGGAGATAGATATATTTCTTAAGGCTAAAGGGATCAAGGGATATGGGGAGAAAGCAGGGACAGGGTACTGAATTTGGATGATCAGCCATGATCTCATTAAATGGCGGAGCAGGCTCGAGGGGCCGAATGGCCGTCTCCTGCTCCTATCTTCTATGTTTCTATGTATGCTGGTGACCACAGAGTTACCAACAAAACCATCAGGGGAATAAGTGGCCCAGTTTTAATTTAGATGGTGTTGTGATGAAAGAGGTAACACGAGTGGGTGGCTAAAGCTGTACAGTGAGGCAGGACAGATAGGCTGGTTTAACAAAAACACATTTGAGAGCACGAATATTTAGAAAAGAAATGAGTGAACACGACACTTAAATACCTGACAGATATAAAGATTGTGGCTCATGCTCATCTCATCAGTTAAAGTTTTAGGGTCACGAGTCTGTAAGAAGCTCAGGGATGCCTGGGAACTGAAGGCTCAGTATCACATCGCCTTCAATCAAATTTCAGCTACACACCAACTGCGCTGCGGAGAAAGGACAGATTGAATGTACCAGATATATAAAGACTGTGAATCTGTTTCTGAAAACTAGAGGGTATATTTTTCACTTTTGGAAAGGAAAGTCTTAATTTGGTTTTGTCACTCCAGACTCGATTATTCCAACTCTCTCCTTGCTAGTTCGTGCTTAATACATTTTCCTACATTACAACGGTGACTATACTTCAAAAGTACTGTATTGGCTGTAAAGCATTTTGGGATGTCCCGAGGTCATGAAAAGTGCTAGATAAATGCAAGTCTTTCTTGAATAAACTGCAACTTGTGCAAGCTTCAGGTGCCTGTATCCTGCTCTGCAGTAAGCTCCAATCACTCATCACTCCTGTCCTCATGGACCTATACATAGAATACATAGAACAGTACAGCACAGTACAGGCCCTTCGGCCCTCGATGTTGTGCCGAGCATTGTCCGAGACCAAGATCAAGCTATCACACTCCCTATCACTCTGGTGTGCTCCATGTGCTTATCCAATAACCGCTTGAAAGTTCCTAAAGTGTCCGACTCCACTATCACAGCAGGCAGTCCATTCCACACCCCAACCACTCTCTGCGTAAAGAATCTACATCGGACATCCCTTCTATATCTCGCCCCATGCACCTTATAGTTATGCCCCCTTGTAACAGCTGCCTCTACCCGAGGAAATAGTCTCTGAACATCCACTCTATCTATCCCCCTCATCATCTTATAAACCTCTATTAAGTCGCCTCTCATCCTCCTCCGCTCTAAAGAGAAAAGCCCTAGCTCCCTCAATCTTTCCTCATAAGACCTCCCCCCCAAACCAGGCAGCATCCTGGTAAATCTCCTTTGCACTCTTTCCAATGCTTCCACGTCCTTCCTATAGTGAGGTGACCAGAACTGCACACAATATTCCAAATGTGGTCTCACCAAGGTCCTGTACAAGGTCCTCACGGTTCTTAAACTCGAACCCTCTGTTAATAAATGCCAACACACCATAGGCCTTCTTTACTGCTCTATCCACTTGAGTGGCAACCTTCAGAGATCTGTGGATATGAACCCCCAGATCCCTCTGCTCCTCCACGTTCCTCAGAACCCTGCCGTTGACCCTGTAATCCTTATTCAAATTTGCCCTACCAAAATGAATCACCTCGCACTTATCAGGGTTAAATTCCATCTGCCATTTTTTGGCCCAGCTCTGCATCCTATCAATGTCTCTTTGCAGCCTACAACAGCCCTCCACCTCATCCACTGCTCCACCAATCTTGGTGTCATCAGCAAATTTACTGATCCACCCTTCAGTCCCCTCCTCCAAGTCATTGAAAAATCACAAACAGCAGAGGACCCAGCACCGACCCCTGTGGCACACCGCTAGTAACTGGTCTCCAGTCCGAAAATGTTCCATCCACCACCACCCTCTGCCTTCTATGAGATAGCCAGTTACTTATCCAATCGGCCAAATTTCCCTCTATCCCACAACTCCTTACTTTCTTCATGAGCCGACCATGGGGAACCTTATCAAACGCCTTACTAAAATCCATGTATACGACATCAACTGCTCTACCTTCATCTACACACTTAGTTACCTCCTCAAAGAATTCAATCAAATTTGTTAGGCAAGACTTACCCTTCACGAATCCGTGTTGACTATCCCTGATTAAGTTGCCCCTTTCCAAATGGTCATAAATCCTATCCCTCAGGACCTTTTCCATTATCTTACCAACCACCGAAGTAAGACTAACCGGCCTATAATTACCAGGGTCATTCCTATTTCCTTTCTTGAAGAGAGGAACAACATTCGCCACTCTCCAGTCCTCTGGCACCATCCCCGTGGACAGTGAGGACCCAAAGATCAAAGCCAGAGGCTCTGCAATCTCCTCCCAAAGAATCCTAGGATATATCCCATCTGGCCCAGGGGACTTATCGACCCTCAGGTTCTTCAAAATTGCTAAAACATCTTCCCTCAGAACATCTACCACCTCCAGCCTATCCACCTTTATCACACTCTCATCCTCAAGAACATGGCCCCTCTCCTCGGTGAACACTGACGAAAAGTATTCATTCATCACCTCTCCTATCTCTTCTGACTCCATGCACAAGTTCCCACTACTGTCCTTGACCGGCCCTACCCTCACCCTGGTCATTCTTTTATTTCTCACATAAGAGTAAAAAGCCTTGGGGTTTTTCTTGATCCGACCCACCAAGGACTTCTCATGCCCCCTCCTAGCTCTCCTAAGCTCTTTTTTTAGCTCATTCCTTGCCACCTTGTACCCCTCAATCGACCCAACTGAACCTTGTTTTCTCATCCTTACATACGCTTCCTTTTTCCTCTTGACTAGACATTCAACCTCTTTTGTGAACCATGGTTCTCTCACTCGGCCATTTCCTCCCTGCCTGACAGGGACATACCTATCAAGGACACGCAGTAATCCTATCCTGGCTCCCTATCCCCCAATTTCAATTTCAAACCCGTGTCCTCATTTTCAAATCCCTCATGGTCTCACTCCGCTCCACCCCTGCTGACGGGAACGGTACATCGTGGTAATGTTACTGTAGCTAGCAATCCAGCAGGCCTGAGTTTAAATCCAACCACTGGCAGCTGGGGAATTTAAATTTAGTTAATTAAATAAATCTGGAATAAAAAGCTAGTATCAGTTATGGTAACCTTGAAACTATCGGATTGTTGTAAAAACCCATCTGGTTCACTAATGTCCTTCAGGAAAGGAAATTTACTGTCCTTTCCTGGTCTGGCCTATATGTGACTCCAGACCCACAGCAATGTGGTTGACTCTTAACTGCCCTCGGAAATGGCCTAGCAAGACACTCAGTTGTAACAAACCGCGACAAGAAGCACAATAATAAGAATGAAACCAGATGGACTACCCGACAGCGACCTCGGCTACAGACAGGGCAATGGCACATCCAGCCCAGTCGACCCTGCAAAGTCCCCCTCACCAACATCTGGGGACCTGTGCCAAAATTGGGAGAGCTAAAGTGAGGCAGGACAGATAGGCTGGTTTAACAAAAACAGACCAGTCAAGCAACAGCCTGACAGAATCATTCCTTTCAGCCAATGTCCCAACTCCTCTATCACCATCCCTGGGAATGTCCTGTCCCACCAGCAGGACAGACCACCAGGGGTGGCAGCACAGTGGTATACAGTCGGGAAGGAGTAGCCCTGGGAGTCCTCAACATTGACTCTGGACCCCATGAAGTTTTGTGGCTTCAGGTCAAGCATGGGCAAGGAAACCTCCTGCTGATTACCACCTACCGCCCTCCCTCAGCTGATGAAACAGTACTCCTCTTGGAAGAAGCACTGAGGGTAGCAAGGCCACAAAATGTACTCTGGGTGGGGGACTTCAATGTCCATCACCAAGAGTGGCTCTGTAGCACCAGTACTGACTGAGCTGGCCGAGTCCTGAAGGACATAGCTGCAAATCTGGGCCTGCGACAGGTGGTGAGAGAACCAACACGAGGGAAAAACCTACTTGACCTCGTCCTCACCAATCTACCTGTCACAGATGCATCTGTCCAGTGACCACCGCACAGTCATTGCGGAGATGAAGTCCCGTCTTCACACTGAGGACACCCTCCATCGTGTTGTGTGGCACTACCACCATGCTAAATGGGATAGATTCAGAACAGATCTAGCAGCTCAAAATTGGGCATCCATGGGGCACTGTGGGCCATCAGCAGCAGCAGAATTGTATTTCATCACAATCTGTAAACTCATGACCTGGCATATCCCTCACTCTACCATTACCATCAAGCCAGGGGACCACACCTAGTTCAATAAGGAGTGTAGAAGAGCATGCCAGGAGCAGCACCAGGAGTACCTAAAAATGAGGTCCAGAACTAGCCGCGCTTCTAGCCAAGCAGTTCCAGTACAGCTACAACACTGGCATCGATTGGACAATGTGGAAAACTGCCCAGGTATGTCCTGTCCACAAAAAGCAGGACAAATCCAATCCGACCAATTACCGCCACATCAGTCGACTCTCTTCATCAGCAAAGTGATGGAAGGTGTCATCGACAGTGCTATCAAACGGCACTTACTCACCAATAACCTGCTCACTGATGCCCAGTTTGGGTTCTGTCAGGTCCACTTGGCTCCAGACCTCATTACAGCCATGGTCCAAACATGGACAAAGGAGCTGAATTCCTGAGGTGAGGTGAGAGTGACTGCCCTTGACATCAAGGCAGCATTTGACCGAGTGTGGCATCAAGGATCCCTAGTAAAACTGAAGTCAATGGGAATCGGGGGGGGGGGGGAAACTCTGGCTGGAGTCATACTTAGCACAAAGGAAGATGGTTGTGGTGGTTGGAGGTCAATCATCTCAGCTCCAGGACATCGCTGCAGGAGTTCCTCAGGGCAGTATCCTAGGCCCAACCATCTTTAGCTGCTTCATCAATGACCTTCCCTCCAACATAAGGTCAAAAATGGGGATGTTCACTGACAACTGCACAGTGTTCAGTGCCATTCACAACTCCTCAGATAATGAAGCAGTCTATGACCGCATGCAACAAGACCTAGACGACATTCAGGTTTGGGCTGATAAGTGGCAGGTAATATTCCCGTCACACAAGTGCCAGGCAATGACTATCTCCAACAAGCGAGAGTCTAACCACCGCTCCTTGACATTCAACAGCATTACCTTCGCCGAATCCCCCACCATCAACATCCTAGGGGTCACCATTGACCAGAAGCTTAACTGGATCAGCCACATAAATACTGTTGCAAGAAGAGCAGGTCAGAGGCTAGGTATTCTGTGGCGAGTGTCTCACCTCCTGACTCCCCAAAGCCTTTCCACCATCTACAAGGCACAAGTAAGGAGTGTGATGGAATACTCTCCATTTGCCTGGATGAGTGCAGCTCCAACAACACTCAAGAAGCTCGACACCATCCAGGAAAAAGCAGCCCGCTTGATTGGCACCCCATCCACCACCTTAAACATTCACTCCCTCCACCACCGGTGTACCGTGGCTGCAGTGTGTACCATCTACAAGATGCACTGCAGCAACTCGCCAAGGCTTCTTCGGCAGCACCTCCCAAACCCACGATCTCTACCACCTAGAAGGACAAGGGCAGCAGGCACATGGGAACACCACCACCTCCAAGTTCCCCTCCAAGTCACACACCATCCTGAGTTGGAAATATATCGCTGTTCCTTCATGGTCGCTGGGTCAAAATCCTGGAACTCCCTCCCTAACAGCACCGTGGGAGTACCCTCACCACACGGACTGCAGCGGTTCAAGAAGGCAGCTCACCACTACCTTCTCAATGGCAACTAGGGATGAGCAATAAATGCTGGCCTTGCCAGTGACGCCAACATCCCATGCATGAAAAATAAATAAACTTCTCTACACCCCTCAATCTTCTGACTTTGTCTTCTTTTCATCCTGCCCATTGGGAGCAGAGCTGTGAAATGCCATTGCCTTTATCGCTGGAACTCCCTCCCCCTAATCCCCTCTGCCTCTCTACTTCTCTGGCCACCTCTGTAAACCTTCTCAAACTCCATCTTTCCACCCAAGTCTTCACTCAGCCCTCCTGAACTCTCTCACCTGGCTTGATATTCTGTTCCTTGTGCCTTGGGCTGTCTTGTACACTGTATGAATTGCATGAATGAGAGACGCTGTTCGTGTTGTATGATTAGATGGCAACAAATTCACAAGGGTTTGTTTTCTGACGGACAATTTTATGAAACCCATTTCGATCTCGGTCAGTGCCAGAAACTTGGCCTTTCAGAGCGCACCAGAACTAAATCTCATTTCTCAAGAGACTGTCAGTATCAATAAAGGCAGAGGTACTGAGCAAGCATTGGTGTGCACAGAATTATGTCTCAGCAGTCAATTCACAACATCAGCTCACTGACATAGCAGTTGAATTTCTGGCCTGTTGTGTAGTCGACAGAAAGAATGATCTTTTGTTCAGAGGGGTAGCAACCATGCTTGAACCAGCGGTAAAGCCTGATGCCAGGGAGTAGGTAATCTCAATCTTAATGACAGTGCAGAGCACGGGAGAGGTCCCTGAAGGGAGCGGGGGGAGGGGGCGGGCGGTGGTGAGAGTATATAATTCTGTAGTAGATAAGGGCCATCATCAATGTTCCCTCTAACTTTTCTTTGATGTGCGCGGTAAGTTTCAATTCTTCGACCTGAAACGTTAACTCTGTTTCTCTCTCCACGGATGTTGCCTGGCCTGCTGAGTATTTCTAGCGCTTTCTGTTGCTATTTCAGTTTTCCAGCATCCGCAGTATTTTGCTTTTGTGCAAGTTTAAATTTCCTGTAGGCGAGGTATCTTCGAGGGAAGAACTTGTCAGCAGCCCGCGCGCGGTACCTTCCAGATTGCCGCACGGCCACGCACATGTGCAGCTTAGAAGGAACATTGGGCATCATTGAAATATTCCAAACTAAATCTCCATGCAACTGTCTGCAAACGCTTCGGGAGTTTAAAGCAAATTTGGTGCAGTGTGCCAGAGATCACGATGCAGCGGTTCTGCCGCTGATTCTCTCCAAATAATGCCACACATACTTAATTGAATTCCTTTTATTAAAAAAGAGACAGAAAACCAAATTAAGCTCCTTCCCCAGCTTTGAAAGCCTCCAGGGAACGATGAGCGATGGTGCTTGAGCAGTGGAGCCGGTGGAATAACAAACGTGGCTCAGTCCTGACCCTGCAGAACCTGCAACTCTCAGGCCCTGGCCGACATCTGACACTTCATAATGAGACACTTAAAATGATTAATGGCGAGGAGGTCACACGCGAGAAAGAATAACTCCTGCCTGCTTCTCCTTGCGGATGAATGGGTAGGTCACTTTCATCACAGTGAGATTGTGTCTGCGTTCGAGTGAGGAAAGCTGCTGGTCCCAGAGATTACTGGCAGTTACTGTCGACCTTTCATATGAAGGCCGTCCCACTTTGGTCGAATCCTCCGCCTTTTGCACCGCTTCTCATTTTGAGTTTAGCCGATCAAAACATGGGTCCAGTTTTGTGCCCCTTGGTTTTTCCCCCCACTTTTTGTCGTTAAAAATACAAACTGAAAAACATCCAAGAAAGCTGACTTCAAAAAACTGACGTTTCTGGACAGTTCCCGTAGTAAGTAACCAGCAGGAAACACAAAGTCTCGAGGCTGGTGACTGAGAGGCATTTGTTGAAGAATAGTTTTTACAGGTCCTGTCCAGCACCAAGTCCCACACACCAAACAGGCATTTTGCATCGCTTCTCATTTTGAGGGCATCCGCTGAAAAATTGGGATTATAAAGGATGAGTTGATTGTAGGTTCGACCCTTCAAACTCTCGGTAATAGGAACAGGATAACTGCAGCATCAGTCCACTCCTAGATACACACCTCATAGATTCTCACTAAAATGTACAAATTCCAGAAAGTATAGGTCAACTTTCAAGAGATGAGAGACAGAGAGTGAAATACTCAGCGCAGGTATATACCGCTGGAGGCGGAAGGCGCCCTTTTTGGAGAGCGCAGGCCTTTTTAATAGACTTTCGCTCCTCCCCTCAACCAACATAACAAAAACAGATTATCTGGTCATTATCACTTTGCTGTTTGTGGGAGCTTGCTGTGCGCAAATTGGCTTCCGCGTTTCCCTGTATTACAACAGTGACTCCACCTCAAAAGTACTTCATTGGCTGTAAAGCGCTTTGAGATGTCCGGTGGTCGTGAAAGGCGCTATATAAATGCAAATTTATCTTTCTTTTCTTGCACTGAAGCACCCAGCCTCTACTCAAGACCTTGAACCTTCCCCGTCCCACCCATCCCTTCCACCTTTCCTCCCCCCACCAATCAGGTCCACGGCTGACAATGTGGGGAATCAGGAGCACCACACTGCTGACAAGCTGCTGGCTTATCTGACCGCAGTGAAAACATGCACAAACTTCACAACTCGCAGTTTTCGCTAACATACTAACATACGGAATTGACGGACAGGAAAAGACCTTCTGGTCTGTCCCACACAGTTGGGATTCCTTGTGTATCACAATACAGACACTCCCCACCCACCCTGGAGCCATGTAATCTCGTGGGACAGGCAAAAGAAATTCAAAAAACCCTGGGGGTCCAAATTTGTGCCCCGAGTTTTCTCCCAATCTTTGGCACTAAATTTGAAAGAGACGACTTACAAGATGCTTCCGGACAGTTCATATAGTAGCCAGAAGGTTTTTTTTACAGATGCTATCCAGCACCAATCATTCCTTTCCTTGATAAGCATTGGCTCCCAGTCACTCAAATTTAAAATTCTCATCCTTGTGGTTAAATAGTTCCGTGGTCTTGCTCCTTCCTATCTCTAGAACCTAATCAAACCCTATAACCCGTTCCCTTACAAACTCTTCAATCTTCTGACACTGGTCACTTGTGCAAGGCTCCCGTGCCCATTTTGCCCGCCATTGGCAGCTGTGCCTTCAACACGCTCAGGGTAAAATGTCATTATGGGCTGAACAAAGGATGACTGTGATATTCCACCCTCTGGAGCCCCTCCTTAAACCCAACACCTCATCATTGACAGCCCTGCCACTATCTGTTGAGGTCCCACACTCTGGAAACCCCTCCCTAAATCTCTTCACCTCTCTACCTCCCTCTCCTCCTCCAAGACCCTCCTTTATACCCAAGGTTTTGCCAACATTCCCAACCTGCATGGATGAACTACAGAATTTGTTCATCCCAGTGTGGCATAAGAATAAAACAAAAAGGGTGACTCAACCGTGGCTAACAAGGGAAATTAGGGATAGCATAAGATCCAAGGAGAGGGCATATAAATTGGCCAGAAAAAGCGGTAGCCTGAGGATTGGGAGCAGTTTAGGATTCAACAAAGGAGGACAAAGGGATTAATTAAGAAGGGGAAAATAGAATATGAAAGTAAGCTTGCAGGGAACATAAAAACTGACTGTAAGAGCTTTTATAGATATGTGAAGAGATAAAGATTAGTGAAATCAAGTGTAGGTCCCTTGCAGTCAGAAGCGGGGGAAGTTATAATGGGGAACAAAGAAATGGCAGACCAATTAAATGCATATTTTGGTTCTGTCTTCACAAAGGAGGACACAAATAACCTCCCAGAGATGTTGGAGAACATACGGTCTGATGAAAGGGAGGAACTGAAAGAAATCAGTATTTGTAGGGAAATGGTGTTAGGGAAATTGACGGGATTGAAGGCCGATAAATCCCCAGGGCCTGATAATCTACATCCTAGGGTACTTAAGGAAGTGGCCCTAGAAACAGTAGATGCATTGCTGATCATCTTCCAACATTCGATGGAATCTGGAACTGTACCCATGGATTGGAGGGTAGCTAATGTTACCCCACTATTCAAAAAGGGTGGTAGAGAGAAAGCGGGGAATTACAGACCGGTAAGCCTGACATCGGTATTGGGGAAAATGCTAGAGTCCATTATAAAGGATGTAATAGCTGAGCACTTGAAAAACAGTGACAGGATCGGACAAAGTCAACATGGATTTACAAAAGGTAAATCGTGCTTGACTAATCTACTGGAATTTTTTGAGGATGTAACCGGGAAAATAGATAAGGGAGAACCAGTAGATGTGGTGTATTTGGACTTTCAAAAGGCTTTCGATAAGGTCCCGCATAAGTGATTAGCGTGTAAAGTTAAGGCACATGGGATTGGGGGCAAGGTATTGACTTGGATAGAGAACTGGTTGGCGGACAGAAAGCAGAGAGTAGGAATTAATGGGTCTTTTTCCGAGTGGCAAGCTGTGACTAGTGGGGTACCGCAGGGATCGGTCCTTGGACCCCAGCTATTCACAATATATATTAATGATCTAGATAAGGGAACTAAATGTAATATCTCCAAGTTTGCAGATGACACAAAGCTGGGTGGGAGTGTGTGCTGCGAGGAGGATACCGAGAAACTCCAGGATGATTTGGACAGGTTGGGTGAGTGGGCAGAAGCGTGGCAGATGCAATATAATGTGGATAAGTGCGAGGTTATCCACTTTGGTGTCAAAAACAGAAAGGCAGACTATTATCTGAATGGCAATAGATTGGGAGAAGGGGAAGTGCAACGAGACCTGGGTGTCCTTGTGCACCAGACGCTGAAAGTAAGCATGCAGGTGCAGCAGGTGGTGAAGAAGGCAAATGGTATGTTGGCCTTCATAGCGAAAGGGTTTGAGTATAGGAACAGGGATGTCCTGCTGCAGTTGTACAGGGCCTTGGTGAGACCACACCTTGAGTACTGTGTGCAGTTTTGGTCGCCTTATCTGAGGAAGGATGTTCTTGCCATGAAAGGAGTTCAGCGAAGATTCACAAGGCTGATACCTGGGATGGCAGGAATGACATATGAGGAGAGATTGGGTCGATTGGGCTTATACTCGCTGGAGTATAGAAGAATGAGAGGGGATCTCATCGAAACATATAAAATTCTAACAGGTCTGGACAAACTAGATGCAGGAAGAATGTTCCCGATGGTCGGAGAGTCCAGAACCAGGGGTCACAGTCTAAGGATAAGGGGTAAGCCATTTAGGACAGAAATGAGGAAGAATTTCTTCACCGAGAGTGGTGAACCTGTGGAATTCTCTACCACAGAAGGTAGTTGAGGCCAAGTCATTAAATATATTCAAGAATGAGTTAGATATATTTCTTAAAGCTAAAGGTATCAAGGGATATGGGGAGAAGGCAGGTACAGGGTACTGAATTTGGATGATCAGCCATGATCTCATCGAATGGCGGAGCAGGCTCGAGGGGCCGAATGGCCTACTCCTGCTCCTATCTTCTATGTTTCTATGTAACCTCTCCTTCTTTGGCTCAGCGTCCATTTTCCTTGCGCCTGCTTTGAAACTCCTCGGGACGTTTCACTACATTCGAGGGATATATTTAGGGAGGGAATTCCAGTGTGTGGGACCGAAACAGATGGAGGCATGCTTGTCAATAAATGTAAATTGTTACGACTGTCAACTACTTTCAACAATAAAACCCACCCGATGAATGCATGCACAGAGTAAAATATTTACCCTGCAGAAAAGAGCAGCATCTAAGAAATAAATCAGGGCCCCGATATTGGCGGGGAGGGTGCGGGGGAGTGTGGCAGCACACGTAATACTCGGCAAGGTTGGGAACGTGGAGGTCCTGCCGAATTTAATGGCAGGATCTCGTTATAATTATTTTCTTCCGTTTTCCCGGCCGGCAGCCCTCCAAATTGACAACATTCCAAAAATTCCCAAATTCCCGGCAATCGAGAGGGCGAGGGCTCGGAGCTTGGCGGGGAGTGGGGGAGTTGGGTGGGGGGAGAGAGAGAGAGTCCGCGATCAGCAGAGCGGAGGTCAAAGACTTCCTTAAGGAGCCGGGGGGCAGCATTCCTGCTCCTCCTGACCAACAAAGAGTCCTGGAAAAGGCGCATCCCCTGTGGAGCCGGCAGCTCCCGCTTCCCTTTCACTGACTGGGTTCCCAAGCCCTGTGTAGCCCGCACTGCAACGATTACATTTAAATCAGAATCTCGAGGGCGGGACACTCGCACAACACGTAAACAAACGGCAACCGGCGCTCACAAGGTGGGTTGGGGGGTCATGTTCCTCGTTTTTAAATTTTAACCCCACTCCCCTGACCCTCTCCTGCCCGTCGTGGAGGGGTTAATATGGAGGCCCAGTTATAATAACTGCAAAATAGCACCTCAGCTATCTGGCATTTCTCATGTAATCTGCACCAACCTCAACACACACAGCCAGGGAACAAGGGAAGTGACATTCAGTGAAACATAAAGTGGTCCTAAACTGTCAGCCTTGGCTTTAAAATACCACAGTCTGTGAGTAAGGTAATATAAATTAATGCTCACTGCTCAGGTCATCAATTACTGCTCAGGGGAATTCTACAAAATAGAGGTTCATAAACTTTCCAAAGTTATTTGTGCAACAGGAGGACTATCGAAACCACACTAATGACATACAGTGTATCTACCCGAACAAATTTCTTTTTATAATGTCACTGTGCAACACATCAACACGCTCAGGGTAAAATGTCATTATGGGCAGAACAAAGGATGACTGTGATATTCCACCCTGTGGCACAAACGTGCTCTGAATTCAGTGACAATGGTGAGTGGTCTGTTACTGAACTAAACCCACGCTCCATTACAGTCAGATATTACATTCTCAGCTATTATCATTACATGTTATACAACGCACATTGCAGTAATATACATTCAAGTGCATTAAACTGCGGGTAAATGTCCTTGGGTCACATTCAGTTGCTTTTTGAAAGTTCAATGCAATCATCTTGGATGGATAGTCAAAAGTTTTTATTGTGATAGTCTTTCAGTTTATGCATAAAGCAACAGTGGTGAATCAAATCTCTTGTTCTTTTATCCCCAGTATAGGTCCCTCTCCATCAGTGTCCTCAGGGCCTGAAGAGGAACAGTTGAAGAGGTGTCAGCTCATCACACAGAGCCTGGCCTGGCTGAGGAACGCGTGGAAACTGAGGAGATGTGGAGAAGTCCACCCAGGGAACAGACTCTATAGCTGGCCATTTCTTGTGTGAATGTACATACGTAGGACCAACTCTATTAAGATGGATACAGCAGCCACAGTGAACAGGTTCTGCCTCTTACTCTGTCCCACCTCAGTATAGGGAGCAAATGCCAAAGGTCAGAAATTAGTTACACAAGATCCGTGTTTCGGAGCTTGAGCGGCAGCTGGAGTCACTGCAGTGCATCCGCGCAGCTGAGAGCTACGCGGAGAGCACCTTTCTAGAGGTGGCCACCCCACAGCTTAAGAGTGTGCAGGCAGAGGGGGAATGAGTGACCACCAGACAGAAGAGGAGGACCAGGCAGGTAGTGCAGGAGTCCCCGGAGCGCATCTCGCTCTCCAACCAGTATTCTGTTCTGAGTACTGGTGAGGGCGATGGTTCCTCTGGGGAGTGCAGCCAGAGACAAGTCCACGACACCACGGGTGGCTCAGCTGCACAGGGGGAGAGGAAAAAGAGTGGAAGAGCAATAGTGGTAGGGGATTTGATAGTTAGGGGAGCAGACAGGCGTTTCTGCGGCCGCAGACGTGACTCCAGGATGGTATGTTGCCTCCCTGGTGCCAGGGTCAAGGATGTCACTGAACGGCTGCAGGGCATTCTGAGGGGGGAAGGTGAACAGCCAGAGGTCGTTGTCCATATCGGTACCAACGACATAGGCAGAAAGAAGGATGAGGTCCTGCAGGCAGAGTTTAGGGAGCTAGGAGAGAGATTAAAAAGCAGGACCTCAAAGGTAGTAATCTCCGGATTACTCCCGGTGCCACGTGCTAGTGAGTACAGGAATAGGAGGATAGAACAGATGAATGTGTGGCTGGAGAGATGGTGCAGGAGGGAGGGCTTTAGATTCCTGAGGCATTGGGACCATTTCTGGGGAAGGTAGGACCTGTACAAGCCGGACGGGTTACACCTCAATAGAGCTGGGACCAATATTCTCGCTAGTGCTGTTGGGGAGGGTTTAAACTAGCGGACTGGAAAACTGCGAATGTAATGCCCCTATTTAAGAAAGGAGGGAGACAGAAAGCAGGCAACTATCGACCAGTTAGCCTAACATCTGTCATTGGGAAAATACTGGAGTCCATCATTAAGGAAGTGATAGCAGGACATTTAGAAAATCATAATATAGTCAAGCAGAGTCAGCATGGTTTTATGAAAGGAAATTTGCTGGAGTTCTTTGAGGATGTAACGAGCAGGGTGGATAAAGGGGAACCAGTAGATGTCGTATATTTCGATTTCCAGAAGGCATTTGATAAGGTGCCACATTAAAGGTTACTACACAAGATAAGAGCTCACGGGGTTGAGGGTAATATATTAGAATGGATAGAGGATTGGCTAACTAACAGAAAACAGAGAGTCGAGATAAATGGGTCATTTTCAGGTTGACAAACTGTAACTAGTGGGGTGCCGCAGGGATCAGTGCTGGGGCCTCAACTATTTACAATCTATATTAATGACTTGGATGAAGGGACTGAGTGTAATGTAGCCCAATTTGCTGAAGATACAAAGATAGGTGGGAAAGCAAATTGTGTGGAGGACGCAAAGAATCTCCAAAGGGATATAGATAGGCTAAGTGATTGGGCAAAAATCTGGCAGATGGAGTTTAATGTGGGAAAATGCAAGTTTATCGACTTTGGTAGGAAAAATAAAAAAGCTACTCATTATTTAAATGGGGAGAGATTATAAAATGCTGAGGTACAGAGGGATCTGGGGGTCCTTGTACATCACAAAAAGTTAGCATGCAGGTACAGCAAGTAATTAGGAAGGCAAATGGAATGTTGGCCTTTATTGCAAAGGGAATGGAGTATAAAAGTAGGGAAGTTCTGTTACAACTGTACAGGACGTTGGTGAGACCACACCTGGAGTACTGTGTACAGTTTTGGTCTCCTTATTTAAGGAAGGATATACTTGCATTGGAGGCAGTTCAGAGAAGGTTCACGAGGTTGATTCCGGAGATGAAGAGGTTGTCTTATGAAGAAAGTTTGAGCATGTTGGGCCTATACTCATTGGAGTTTAGAAGAATGAGAGGGGATCTTATTGAAACATATAGGATTCTGAAGGGGCTTGACAGGGTAGATGCAGAGAGGATGTTTCCCCTCGTGGGGGAATCTAGAACAAGGGGGCATAATTTCAGAATAAAGGGAAACCCTTTTAAATCAGAAATGAGGAGGAATTTCTTCTCTCAGAGGGTCGTGAATCTTTGGAATTCTCTTCCCCAGAGAGCTGTGGAGGCTGGGTCACTGAATATATTTAAGGTGGAGATAGACAGATTTTTGAATGATAAGGGAGTCAAGGATTATGGGGAGCAGGCAGGGAAGTGGAGTTGAGGCCAAGATCAGATCAGCCATGATCTCATTGAATGGCGGAGCAGGCTCAAGGGGCCAAATTACCTACTCCTGCTCCTATGTCCTTCGTCTTATGTTCTTGGCAGGGGGATGGGCACCAGCATATAGGAGTAGAAAAGAGAAATATGGTGTATAAAAGAGTGAGTGTGTTGGATAGTACTCGAGATGAAAGTAGTACTAGAGGCGGAAGTAGTACCATATTAGATAGGAGCAGACTAAGAAAGACTACAAAAAATTCAAAAATGGGTTTAGAATGCATGTACTTAAATGCACAAAGTGTGGTGAATAAGGTTGGTGAGCTACAAATACAATTAGCCGTGTGGCAATATGATGTTGTGGCAATAACAGAAATGTGGCTTAAAAACGGTGAGGACTGGACACTTAATATTCAAGGGTACAAGGTGTTCAGAAAAGATAGGGAAGGAAAAAGTGCTAATTAAGGAAGACATTGTAGTGTTGGAAAGGGAGGATGTTCTTGAGGGGACAAGGACAGAATCAATTTGGTTAGAGTTGAGGAGCAAAAAGGGTATTCTATTGGAGGTATTCTATAGGCCTCCAAATAGTGAGAGGGAGGTAGAGGAGCAAATCTGCATGGAAATCGCAGAGATATGCAAGAACTATAGAGTGGTGGTATTGGGGGACTTTAATTACCCAAATATCGATTGGGATAATGCTAGGGTAAAGGGAAAGGAGGGGGAGGAATTTCTGAAATGTGTTCAGGAGAATTTCCTTGACCAGTATGTTCTTGGCACAACGAGGAAGGAGGCATTACTGGATCTGGTGCTGGGGAATGAGGTGGGCCAGATCGACCAAGTGTCTGTGGGAGAACACTTGGGCAAGAGTGATCATCGTATCATAAAATTTAGATTAGCAATGGAGAGGAGCAAGGAACAATCTAGAGTGGAACTTCTAAACTGGAATAGGGCTAACTTCAATGGGATGCAAAAGGATTTAGCTAGGGTAAAATGGAACCAAAGACTGACAGGAAAAACTGTAATGGAACAATGGGTGATCTTTAAGGAGGAGATGTTGAGATGTTCCAAGTACAGGCTGGGTACATTCCAACAAGAGGGAAGGGTAAAGGAACCAAAGCAAGGGCTCCTTGGATGACGAGGGAGATAGAGAAGATGATGAAATAAAAAGAAAGGTGTATGATGCATGTCAGGTGAATTCTTCAAGGGAGAACCAGACCAAATACAATAAGTTGAGAACCCAAAGGGAACCCAAAAATCTTCTACCGGCATGTAAACAGTAAGCGGGTAGTAAAAGGCAGGGACAAAGAAGGTGATATATGCTTAGAGGCACAGGGCAAGGTTAGAATACTCAACGAGTACTTTGTATTGATGTTTACTACGGAGGTGGATGCTGACAAAATATCGGTAGAAGTGGAAATGGTAGAAACAAAGGAAGGGGTGAAAATTGATAGACAAGATGTACAAGAAAGGCGGGGTATGCTTAGAGTGGATAAGTCGCCTGGTCCAGATGGCTTGCATCCCAGGTTGCTAAGGAAATTGGGGGAGGAGATAGCGGAAGGGCTCGCCATAATTTTGCAATCTTCCCCAGATGCGGGGGAGGTGCCTAAGGATTGAAAAGTGGCAAATGTGACACCATTGTTCAAGAAAGGGTGTAAGGACAATCCTAGTAACTACAGGCTGGTCAGTTTAACATCAGTGGTAGGTAAAGTATTAGAAACAATAATCAAGGAAAAAATTGATGGGCACTTGGAGAGGTTTAAGCTAATTAAGGAGAGCCAACACAGATTTGTAAAAGGCAGATCGTGTTTGACTAATCTAATTGAATTTTTTGATGAAGTAACAGAGAGGATTAATGAAGGGAATGCAATGGATGTTGTCTACATGGATTTTCGGCAGGCGTTTGACAAAGTGCCACATAGAAGACTGTTTAACAAAATTGAGACTCATGGAATAGGTGGGTCAGTGGCAGCTTGGATAAGGAATTGGCTTAAGGACAGAAAACAGTGAGTTGTGGTAAATGGCTGTTTTTCAGACTGGAGGATGATAGACAGTGATGTTCCCCAAGGGTTAGTGCTGGGACCACTGCTTTTTTTGATATATATAAATGACCTGGATATTGGAATACAGAGTAGAATTTCTAAATTTGACGATGACACCAAACTTGGGGGTGTGGCAAACAGTGAGGATGATACCAATCGACTGCAACAGGACATAGAAAGGCTAACAGAATGGGCAGACAAGTGGCAGATGGAATTTAATACAGAGAAGTGTGAGGTGATGCATTTTGGCAGAAGGTACAGGGAGAGGCAATAAATACTTAACGGCACAGTTTTAAAGAGTGTGCAGGGACAGAGGGACCTGGGAGTTAATGTGCATAGCTCCCTGAAGGTGGCAGGACATATTGAGAGAGTGGTTAGCAAAGCATATGGGATCTTGGGCTTCATAAATAGAGGTATTGAGTACAAAAGTAGAGCAGTTATGCTGAACCTTTATAAAGTGCTGGTTAGGCCAGAACTGGTGTATTGCGTCCAGTTCTGGTCACCACACCTAAGGGAGGATGTGAAAGCCCTTGAGAGGGTGTAGAGGAGATTTACCAGAATGGTTCTGTGGATGGGGGATCTTAGCTACAAGGACAGGTTGGAGAAGCTGGATTTGTTTTCATTAGAACAAAGGAGGTTGAGGGGTGATTTGATAGAGGTGTACAAGATTATGACGGGTTTGGATAGGCTAGGCGGGGAAAGGCTGTTCCTATTAGTTGATGGTACAAGGACTAGGGGACAAAGATTTAAGGTTTTGGGCAAGAGATACAGGGGGGATGTGAGGAAAAACTTTTTTACGCAGCGAGTGGTGAGGATCTGGAATTTGTTGCTGACGCAAGTGGTGGAAGCGGAGACACTCAATGTTTTCAAGGGGAGACTGGATAGGCACTTGAGGGAACTAAACTTGCAGGGCTACGGGGATAGAGCGGGGGGAATGGGACTGACTGGATTGCTCTACAGAGAGCCGGCACGGACTCGATGGGCCGAATGGCCTCCTTCTGTGCCGTAGGACTCTGTGATCCTATGACTATGACTATGGACCGTGTACAATGTATGCCACGAATTTAATGGAGGAGGCGGGTTGGAGTTGGGTTGCCTGGTGGGCGGGTTCCGGTCCCACTGCCGATTTCAGCCACTCCCCAATATCGAATTTGAGTTAAGTGGGCTCATTAAGCCCGTGCGCATTACCCGGCCCAATGAGTGGGAGCGGGTCTGCTGCTCGCCTTTGCTGACATCACTGATTCAGTTGTTTTTAAAGGGCTCCATGTAGCCCTGGCTTCTCATTTGGTTTCTGCTACTCTGGGAATCGTACAGCTCATGATGACTACTGTAAGGGCAAAGGCTTTGCCAAGATTTGTTGAAACATAGAAACATAGAAGTTGGAGGAGTAGGCCATTCGGCCCCTCGAGCCTGCTCCGCCATTCAATGCGATCATGGCTGATCATCCAAATTCAGTACCCTGTCCCTGCTTTCTCCCCATATCCCTTGATCCCCTTAGCCTTAAGAAATATATCTAACTCCTTGAATATATTTAATGAATTGGCCTCAACTGCCTTCTGTGGTAGAGAATTCCACAGGTTCACCGTTCTCTGGGTGAATAAATTCCTCCTCATCTCAGTCCTAAATGGCTTACCCCTTATCCTTAGACTGTGACCCCTGGTTCTGGACTCCCCCACCATCGGGAAAAGCTTTCCTGCATCTAGTCTGTCTAGTCCTGTTAGAATTTTATAAGTTTCAATGAGATCCCCTCTCATTCTTCTAAACTCTAGCGAATATAAGCCTAATCGATCCAATCTCTCTTCATACGTCATTCCTGCCATCCCAGGTATCAGTCTGGTGAATCTTCGCTGCACTTCCTCCACGGCAAGAACATCCTTCCTCAGATAAGGCAACCAAAACTGCACACAATACCCAAGGTGTGGTCTCACCAAGGCCCTGTACAACTGCAGCAAGACATCCTTGCTCCTGTACTTGAATCCTCTCGCTATGAAGGCCAACATACCATTTGCCTTCTTAACCACCTGCTGCACCTGCATGCTTACCTTCAGCGACTAGTGCACAAGGACACCCAGGTCTCGTTGCACTTCCCCTTTTCCCAATCTATTGCCATTCAGATAATAATCTGCCTTCCTGTTTTTGCCACCAAAGTGGATAACCTCGCACTTATCCACATTATACTGCATCTGCCATGCATCTGCCCAATCACCCAACCTGTCCAAATCATACTGGAGTTTCTCTGCATCCTCCTCACAGCACACACGCCCACCCAGCTTTGTGTCATCTGCAAACTTGGAGATATTACATCTAGTTCCCTCGTCTAGATCATTAATATATATTGTGAATAACTGGGGTCCTAGAACCGATCCCTGCGGTACCCCACTAGTCACTGCCTGCCACTCGGAAAAAGACCCGTTTATTCCAACTCTTTGCTTCCTGTCTGCTAACCAGTTTTCTATCCAAGTCAGTACCTTACCCCCAATCCCATGTGCTTTAACTTTGCACGCTAATCTCTTATGCGGGACCCATGAGAGGGATGTTGGTGGCCAACAACAAGGAAGTGTGGGCTCTTCTCCAAGCGCTCATACGACCATGCCACTGTGAATCCCTCGGTCAGAGCCCCAGATTAAGCACCCAACTGAGATGGCTATCTTAGCCCATGCACAGCCGCAGGAAGAGCAGACTGTTGCGAAGCCCTCCCAGGCTCCTAGAGTGAGCAATGTGCCTCTACATCTGCTGAAGCCACAGGGGAAGCACCACGTAGAAGCACACGTGAGAAGTTAGCACACAAATAGTCACAAGGATAGTCACTTGGGTGTTTTATTGTGTGAAAAAGTACCGCTTGTCATCCAGATTGTGATTGCATTAAACAAAAGTGATGGCAAAGATTTGTAGATTTGGCCTATGTGTGATGAGAAATGGAAGTTGCACAGTGAGGGCTCAGGGCGACTTGCATTTGTAATGATGGTGGTGAGAGTGATAGGAAAGCACCATTTATTGGACAGATGATGTATGGCGTGCTAAGAAGCTCGTCCTGAAATTGATCTCCATCTCAAGCCACCTGTGTTTGAAGCGTAAGATTACGTGAATCTGGCATGGATGAGTGCATCCCTTGCCTGACGGCTAGCAATGTGGTTGCGTGCTGCTGGATTGGCACATCCGACCCAATAAGGTGTCACTCATCTGCTGCCTCCTCCTCCTCCTCGTCCTCCTCCTCCTCCTCTTGTTCCAAAGAGGCTCTACACTGAGCCACTTGTTCCTCAGGTAGCGCTAAGCCATGCTGCTGTGCGATGTTGTGCAGGGCACAGCAGACCACGATGATTCTGGAGACCCTGGCTGGTGCTTCTTCTTCTTCTTCTTCTTAGGCAGTCCCTCAGAACCGAGGATGACTTGCTTCCACATTAAAAATGAGTTCTCAGGTGACTGATGAATCCAATGCGGGACATACAGGGCTGGATTTTGAATGACCCATGGAGTCGGGTTTGGAGGCATGTGGGGGGTTAAATTTGCGGTGTCGGGGTTTGCGACCCCATCCCAACTCCATCCCGCCTCCACGCAATTTTGACATAATCAGTCGCGGGGTTCCCGACTCCGTCCCGCCTTCAAGAGGCGGGAGAGGCCAATAAAGCCCTTAACAAGCTCTAAATTGGCTCTGTAATGCCATTTTGAAACGCTGTAGCTAGTTTAACCCTCTTCTGACGTGAAGCACGCCTGGTGTGAAACACTCCAGTGAAACCTGGCGGGAGCACAAGTGGATAGCTGACTATTGGCTGCAGGTCCACTATTACAACGGAGATGTGATGAAGGTAGTAGTAGTATTAGGTGTGAACGTCGCCTCTGATGCTGCTGCATTGAATGTCTTCAGAGACTGCCTGGGAGGACTTGCTTGGCAAAAAAAACTCTCTCTCTCTCTCTCTCTCTCTCTCTCTCCACACACACACCCCCTCCCTCCCCATTTTTGCATCCAGGTCCATTCACATCAAAAAAGCCAGGCAGGTCCTCTCTCACCAACAGTCTCTAAGACTAGGCAATGATGACATCATCAGAGGCGACTTTCAGACTGAAAACACTAATTAGTTCATGGGTTCCCACATGCTCCAACTCAATTGCCCAATTAAGTGAAAATTGCATCAGGCATCCACATTAATCTGGAGTCGGGGGGGGAAACACGAAATGCGGATTACACGACCCCAACCCGACCCCAAGACAAAATCCAGCCCACAGTCTCTGTAACAGGTGGGGCAGACGGTGGTTGAAGGGGCGGGTGGGTGAGGGTTGACTTGCGCTCCTTACGCTGCTTGCGCTTGGCTTTCACTTGCTCCCAGTGAAGGTGTTTGGTGCCTTCCCAGATGCTTCTCCTCCACTTTGTGCGGTCTTGGGCCAGGGATTCCCAGGTGTCAGTGGAGATGTTGCACTTTTTCAAGGAGGCTTTGAAGGTGTCCTTGAAGCATTTCCTCTGCCCACCTGGGGCTCTCTTGCTGTGTCGGAGCTCCGAGTAGAGCGCTTGTTTTGGGAGTCTCGTATCGGGCATGCGGACGATATGACCCGTCCATCGGAGCTGATCAAGCGTGGTCAAAGCTTTGATGCTGGGGATGTTGGCCTGAGCAAGAACACTGATGTTGGTGCACCTATCCTGCCAATGGATTTGCAGGATCTTGCGGAGGCAGCGTAGGTGGTAGCTCTCCAGTGCTTTGAGGTGCCTGCTGTACATGGTCCATGTCTCTGAAGCATACAGCAGGGCGGGTATCACTGCTGCTCTGTAGACCATGAGCTTGGTGCTGGATTTGAGGTCCTGGTCTTCAAACACTCTCTTCCTCAGGCGACTGAAGGCTGCACTGGCACACTGGAGGCGGTGTTGGACTTCGTCATCGACGTCTGCCCTTGTTGACAGTAGGCTCCCGAGGTATGGAAAGTGGTCCACGTTGTCCAAGGCCTTGTCGTGGATTTTGATCTTTGCGGGACAGTACTGTGTGGCGGGGGCAGGTTGGTAGAGGACCTTGGTCTTACGGATGTTTAGTGTAAGGCCCATGCTCTCATACACTTTGGTGAGGTGTTGACGATGGTTTGGAGTTCAACCTCCAATTGAGCGCAGACGCAAGCATCGTCTGCATATTGTAATTCGATGACAGAGGATGGGACGACCTTGGATTTGGACTGGAGGCAACGGAGGTTGAACAGTTTCCCGTTTGTTCTGTAGATTAGCTCCGCTCCAGCGGGGAGCTTACTGATGGTGAGATGGAGCATTGCAGCAAGGAAGATTGAGAAGAGCGTTGGTGCGATGACACAGCCTTGCTTGACCCCAGTTCGTACGTGAATTGGGTCTGTGGTGGAACTGTTGGTCAGGATCACGGCTTGCATGTCGTCGTGAAGCAGGCGAAGGATGGTGACAAACTTTTGAGGGCAGCCGAATTTGAGGAGGACACTCTATAATCCCTCACGGTTGACAGTGTCGAAGGCCTTTGTGAGATCAAAGAAGGCCATGTACAGCGGTTGGTGCTGTTCCCTGCATTTCTCTTGTAATTGACGCACGGTGAAGATCATGTCCATTGTGCCCCTTAGTGGGCGGAATCCGCGTTGCGACTCTGGGAGGAACTCTTCGGCCACTGGGAGAAGGTGATTGAGGAGGATTCTTGTGATGTCTTTTCCTGTGGCAGACAGCAGGGAAACTCCTCTGTAATTACCGCAATCGGACTTGTCACCTTTCTTGAAGATGGTCACAATTACAGCATCTCTGAGATCCCCTGGCGTGCTCTCCTCCTTCCAGATAAGAGAAATTAGTTAATGAATTCGCGCCAGTAGTACTTCTCCGCCATGCTTTAGTGCCTCGGCAGGGATTCCAACTGCTCCTGAGGCCTTGTTGTTCTTCAGTTGTCAGATGGCCTTTTCAACCTCATGCCGGGCTGGGGTTGTGCTGAGATGGTGGTGGGTAGCATGCTGCGGGATGGAGTTGAGGATCTCGCGTCGAAGACAGAGTCTCAGTTAAGGAGATCTTCGAAGTGCTCCTTCCAGCGGGCACTGACTGCCTCTCTGTCCTTGATGAGTACCTCTCCGTTCTTGGCCCGCAGTGGGGTAGGACCTTGGGTGCTTGGGCCGTAGATGGTCTTGTCTGCGCTAAAGAATCCAGGCACGTCATGGTTGTCGGCTAGCTGCTGGATCTCCTGCACTTTCTCCACCTCGGCCTTCAGGCGTCTGGAGAGCTGCTTTCTTGCTCTCGAGTTGTGTTGCTGTTTCCAGATCAGGAATGCCTTGTGCTTGTGGCTTATTAGCTCCTGGATCTCCTGGTCGTTCTTGTCGAACCAGTCTTGGTGTTTCCTGGTCGAGTGAGCGAGCGTCTCTTCACAGGTGCTGATTATGGAGGCCTTGAGTGCAGACCAGGCACTGTGGACACTCTGTGTCTCTGCATCACTGGGAGTTGTCAGGTTGGTTGTGAGGTGCAGGCTGAATAGGGCTTTCTTAGCGGGGTCTTTGAGTGCTCCAGCGTTGATTTTCCTGCGGCATTGTTTCTGTTGCCACCGCTGTTTTGGGGCTACATTGATGGAGATGACAGAGCGGATTAGGCGGTGGTCTGTCCAGCAGTCGTCAACTCCTGTCATGGCGCGGGTGATGCGGACGTCCTTGCGGTCCCTCGCTCGGACGATGACGTAGTCCAGCAGATGCCAGTGCTTGGAGCGAGGGTGCTGCCATGAAGCCTTGTACTTGTCTCTCTGACGGACCAAGGTGTTGGTTATGACAAGGCCATGTTCTAAGCATTTCGACAGGAGGAGGGTACCGTTGGAGTTGGCTTTCCCTACCCCCTCTCTGCCGATCACACCTCCCCAGAGGTCTGTGTCCTTTCCAACTCTGGTGTTAACGTCACCAAGGAGGATCAGCTTGTCACCCGTTGGGACTCAGGACAGGGATTGTTCGAGGCTGGAGTAGAATTCCTCTTTATTCTCGTCTGTGGCTTCCAGTATTGGGGCATACGCACTGATGACCATAGTGCACTGGTTCCGGGCTAGGGTGAGCCGAAGAGTCATGAAGCGCTCGTTTATACCGCTAGGAGATACTGCAGAGCTCCACCAGATCTGTCGAGGCATCGGAATCGCATTTTGAGCAAGCCGATGGTTTTCTCTATGATGCTTCTGGTGGGAATGTGGCTCACATTGTACTACTCCTCAGCCTCGTTTGATGGCCTCCTCATCGGTGTCATGAGTCACTTTTTCAGGGGATAGCCCTTGTCGCCAAGTAGCCATCCAGAAAGTTGGTTTGGCGGCTTGAAGAGCTGAGGCACAGTAGACTGCCGCAGGATGAAGAAGTCATGGCAACTGCCAGGGTACTTTGTGCAAACATGCATGATGATCTTCCTGTGGTTACACATCAGCTGAACGTTAAGGGAGTGGAAGCCCTTGCGGTTGACAAATACAGCTGGGTTGTGATTGGGTGCCCTAATGGCCATATGTGTGCTGTCTACGATGCCCTGCACCCTTGGGAAGCCTGCCATATTTGCAAAGCCAACCGCACGCGAGGTTACACTTGCTTCATCCGTGGAGAAGTGGTTGTAATTGTGCGACTTTGCAAAGAGGGCATCGGTAACCTGCGTGATGCAGGTGTGTGCGGCCGACTGGGAGATGCTGCTGATGTTTGCAGCTGATCCCTGGAAGGAGCCCAAAGCAAAGAAGTTGAGTGCGATGGTGACTTTGACAGCCACTGGTAAGGAGTGTCCACACATTCCTCTGGGCTCCAGGTGTTGGTGCAGCATTGCGCAAATGTCAGCGACTACATCTCGCAAAAGTCTCAGCCTCCTTCGGCACTGCTGCTCACTCATGTTGAGGAAGCTCATCCTCGGCCTGTAAACCCTGTGTTGGGGGTATCTCCTGCGGCGAGGTGCAGCCCTGCGCTGACGCCCTCTGCCCTGTGCAGCATCATGATGTGGCTGAGGAGAAGGTTGATGCTCCTGGTGTTGGTGCTGCTGCTGTGCCTGGTTGTGCTGCTGCCGCGGCTGCTCTTCCTCCAAATCTGACGACCAGGATGAGAGGATATAAATGGTTCCCATTCCGCTGGTATATATCTCAGTCGAGGAATGGAGGTTGTTTGCGCTCAGCCAAAGGGGCCAGAGGGTCTTCCAAGGAGGTCACACTGCAGATGGATCTCAGCTCGAACACTCACAAGATCAGTAGAGCTGAAAAACGTTAGCCAAAACCTCAATGCACTAAGTTGTGGCATCTGAAATTCAAAGATGTTGCAGGACCGCTTTTAAACTGCTCGAGCAGCTGCCAACAATTCAAGCCCTTGGTAAACCCAGCACAATGCAGCTGGCGTGTTTGTCCGATGACGGGCAACACGCAGAAAAAGCTGCAAAATCGCAACTGCCAGTTAAAATAAGATTAGCAAGGCAGTTAAAAAGCTGTTAACTGCCTTAAGTGCCTCTCCCGCCATTTGGCGTTGGGTCTGATCGGTAATCGTTGACCCGAAACTAGCGTGGAGGCGGGATGGCGGCGGGTTCGCAACCCGCCATCAATTTTTTAGATTTTCGCTACCGACCCACCTCCAAACCCACCCTCTGAGCTCTATTAAATTCGCGGCCATAGATTCAGCTACAGTTAAGGTGTTGAGTACATTGGAAAAAACTGCAAGGTCCATCTAGTTGTGTCTCGAGGTTTTAAGAGTATTTACCCTAGCTTTGAACACTAAGTAATTTTTCAGTAACATCCTAACCAAATTTCTCTCAGACAAGAGGTTGTTTTTTTTAACTGCAACTGGTTGAAATTCCTTGCATATTGTGATTGACTTTAATGGGAAAACCACCTAGACCCAGACAAACAAAACTAAATTTTGTCTCACAAGTTGCCAGAGCAGCTGAAGGCCACCTTGAGGAAGATGTCAGGGTATTATCCCATGGCACTCCAGGGCATATCTCCACTAAGATTTTTTATATATATATGGAAATATATCTGTTCTTGGGATGTGGGTGACACTGGCAGGACCTCATTGATTGCCTATCTCTAGTATCCAGAAGATGGTGCTGGGCCTTATCCATGAATAGCTGCAGTACTTGTGATGATAATGCTCCCAGAATGATGTTAGGTTGGGTGTTCCAGGATATTGACCCAGCAACGATGGAGGAACAGCGATACATGGCCAAGTCAGGATGATGTGTGATCTGGAGGTGAATTTCGAGGCAATGTTGTCCTTATGACGTTGCTGCTCTTGTCCTTCTTGGTGGTAGAGATTGCAGAAGAGTGAGGCGCTGTCGAAGTAAGCTCAGTGAGTTGCTGCAGTGCATCCTGTAGCGTGTACATACTGCAGCCACAGTACGCTAGTGATGTAGGTGGTGGATATTGAGCCTGGTGACAAGGCCACCATTCAAGCTATCTGCTCTGTCCTGGAGGCTGTCAAGCTTGTTGAGTGTTGTTATGGCTGCACCATCTAGGCGAGCGGTGATGATGATTGCATCACACTCCTGACTTGAGTTTTGTAGATGGTGGAGAGGCTTTGAGGGGTTTGGAGGTGAGCCACACCGAGAACACAACCTCAGCCCTACTCTTATAGCTACAGTGTTTACATAGCTGCTCCAGTTAAACTTCTGGCCAATGGTGCTCCAAGATGTTAATGTTTAGGGAGTCAGTGATGGTGGTGCCATGAAAGGTGAAGGGATGGTGGCTGGGTAAAGGCATCATCTTCTCAGGATAACTAGGGATGTGTCACTAGGAGGCAATAAATGTGGCCCTGCCAGTGTCACCCACATCTCAAGAACAAAATACAAAACATATTCATACTGAAGTTCGTAAGACTGTGCCCACATAATATCAGTAAATGCGCAATGTAACTTAATGCATGCAAAATGCCTGGGGATGTTTCTGGGGGATGTGATAAAGTGTTATATAAATGCAAGTTCTTTATTTCATGTCTGAAATGAGTAAATAAGCAAAGTAAGAAATAGACTTTCTGGAATCTAACTTCCACAGTTTTATTATTTAGGCAACTCACTATGAATATATAGTTCATATTTTCATGTTTAATGTATTGATTCATTTTGTAGTATTTCAAATTGTTTTTGCAGACAAGAACGTCGGTTTGTTATACTTCAAGTCAAAATTTTCTGTGGTGAATCCAATTTATTTTTAGTCATCACTTGCAAGGAAACATGTCCCACAGCACTATACAGAGGAAAAAATAAAATAAAGGAAGGACTTCTTTTTTTTAATATAGGTTAGTCGATGGAAAGTTTGGTCGAAATTCGGGTTTTTAAAGGAGGAGAGAGAGGTAGAGAGGCAGAGAGCTTTAGGAAGGGAATTCCTAAAACTCAGTAGTAATGAGTAATGAGCAATGTTCCCTCTAAGCTGCGCGTGGGTGCGAGCGTGGGCTTGGGCGCGCAGCAATCTTGAAGGTACCGTGCAGGCAGCTCACAAGCGCTCAAATACTGTGAGTGCGGACACGCAAAAAATTTAAGTGTAAAAAACTGACTCCGAACAACAACAACATTGGTAATGAGCCAGACTTAGTTAATAATCTAACAGTGATCATAATAATGATGCAATTCAATGTTAGATTTGAAAGGAGAAACTTAACACAGTTACTAAGATTCTAGATTTTGGTAAGGCTAACTTTAACGGGATGAGCCAGAGACTGACGACAGCAAACTGGTCAAAACGGTTATCGGATAAAACTACAGATGAACAGTGGGCGGTGTTCAAAAATAATTTAGTTTAATACAGGACCAATATTTACCCCTAAGGGGAAAGAGCTCTACTTACCAAATAAAACAGATATAGTCGATAAAAGAGGTGAAATACGTAAAACTAAAGGAAAGAGCATATAAAGGTGCAAAGAATAGATCCAGGAGACTGGGAGAGATATAAAGAACAGCAAAGGAAGACAAAAAAGATAGTAAGAGCTGGAGAAAGGAATACGAAAAGAAACTTGCGAGGTTTATCAAGATTAACACAAAAAGGTTTCACAATTATATTAGAAGAAAAAGGGTAGTCAAGGGTAATGTGGGCCCTTTAAAAACAGATGGGGGAATAATGGGCCAGAAATTCGGCTTTCCGGCTTCCTGCGGGTGCAAGGATCGCGCGCGTACTTGCCTACCACGCTGGCCGTTGTGCTTTGGGCCCACGAGGACTTCGGCTCCTGGGCCTCTTCCAGCTGCCGGCGCGCAGTGCTTGTATATCCCAGGGGCGCAGTTAGTTCGAAGCGTCCCCTGGGATCACGTGGGCCATGGAAAGCCAATCCTAACAGGGCATTTTCATTCATAGATTTGACAGGAAGACCTGTCAAATCTATGAATAGAGATCGGCCCCAAAACCACACTTAAACTTCAAATACATTAAAAAAAAAAATCACATTTTTAAAATAACTATAAGTTACATAAATTAACTACTTTAAACAAAAATTTAAATTTTTGAAAAAATTAATTATACTTTTTAACGGTGCTAAAAATAAACTTACCTTTCTTTAAAGTATCTAAAAAACATAAACCTGTTGAAAAAATGTTTAAATTGTAATTAATTAACCACTTACCTTGTTAAAAACAGGCCTTGCGCCTCCTTTTTAAAAGTGCAGCTTCTCCATACTTACCCTCCCGGAGAAACCTGAAAAAAAAAACCGAAGTTCGCTGCGTGCGCGCAGCCTCTCCCGCGCACGCGTTCGACTTCTGAACCCCTCCCTTCAGGGGAACAGAAGTTCCGGTTTCCTGCGCATGCGCAGTACATGCAGGAAACCGGCACTTCAGGTGGCCTTACGGGTGAGTACACAGCGCGTACTCACCCAACAACAGCCGAATTTCTGGCCCAAATATGTAAATGAAAATAAGGAAATGGCAGACTTGTTGAATAGTTACTTTGTGTCAGTCTTCACAGTAGAGGATGAGGATAATATAGCTGACATTCCAGGGAAACTGATAATGAATCAAGGACTGGAACTCACTAAAGTTAACGTAAGCAAGAAAAAAGTATTAGAAAAAATAATGGAACTGAAGACAACAAATCCCCAGGACCAGATGGTTTCCACCCCAGGGTTTTAAAGGAAGTAGGTGAGGAAATTGCAAATGCCCGAGCTATAATCTTCCAAAGCTCTCATGATTCAGGAGTTGTCCCTTGTAATTCCATTATTTAAGAAAGGTGAGAGAGCGAATCCAGGAAATTATAGACCTGTTGTGAGGAAGTTATTGGAATGTATAATTAGAACAGAGAAATGTGAGCTGATTAGAGAGAGCTAACATGGATTAATAAAGGGTAGGTCATGTCTCACGAACCTAATTGAATTTTTTGAGGAAGTAACTAAAGTAGGAGACAGGGCAATGTCTATGGATGTAGTTTATAGGGACTTCCAGAAGGTATTCAATAAGGTTCCACATAAGTGACTGTTAGCTAAAATTAAAGCTCATGGAATATAAGGCAAATTATTGACCTGGTTAGGAGATTGGTTAGGCGCTTGCTGTTATTTATGTTGAAATGGTACAGCCAATTCAGGCGAGGGGCAGTTGTGTGGTTAACTGTGAATATCCAAGAATTGCTGTCTGAGATGTGCCACTTCGCCATTAGCATTGCAAAAATGGAGTCTCGCTGTTTGCCTCACCATTCAAGTGTATTGAACGGCAGGAAGTTGCTGTCTTTCCGCAATAGACATGAAATAAACTCGTCACAAAAGTTAAGTCTTGTCCATTTCAGTCAAAGTCCCCTTTTAAAGATATGGTAAGTCTTAATTACTGCCAGTTAACCTCTCTGGTACTGAAAAATAAATATTACAAATGTGGAGTCTCATTCCTTCAGATTTGTTGGAGATTTTTTAAATGTCAAATTTTAAATGTAATTTTGTTTTACTTACTGTCTCTTTTTTCTCTCTCAATCTAATCTTTCTTTCTCTTTCTTTCTTTCTCTTTCTGTACCCGATTTGACATTGAATTCACCGGGGGTTAAATTGGCTCGCCCCGAAGACGGGCGCGGGGCTACCGGTACTAACTTGCACTTCTTAAAGCTAGCCTGCACTACTTAAAGGGGAGGTGCATTGTGGCTGGAGCAGGTGCTGGGAGTCGTTGTAAAAGTGAATCTGACCTGGGAAAGAGTGAAGAATGGCTGACCCTGGGAGAGAGCGGGCACCCAGGATTTTGAACACTGCACTGGAGGTCTTGATGGAGGAGATGGAGAGCAGGAGGCCGCCAGACACAGATTGATAAGTCGATGCGGACAGATAGCCTCGGAGGTCAATGCCAGGAGTATAGCCCCAAGGACCTGGATGCAGTGCCGGAAGAAGTTTAATGAGCTCACACCAGTGGTCAAGGTCAGTGAATGCAACTTCAAATGTCATATCCCACCAACTACACCACTAGCCTCAGCCACTGCTCAATTCTCCACACCCCCATTACTCACCTACCAACAACCTCTATCAATCAGCAATCATACCTTACATTCATATGCTTCACCTCATCCTCACACACTTAGCACTGTTGCAAGCCTGAAACTCACATCTCACAGCTTTCACACACTGCCAGCTATTCAACCATGACAGTCACATCACCCAAACTTAATTGTACCAGCCACATAAATACTGTGGCTACAAGGGCAGGTCAAAGGTTGAGTATTCTGTGGTGAGTGACTCACCTCATGAGTCCCCAAAGCCTTTCTACCATCTACAAGGCACAAGCCAGAAGTGTGATGAAATATTCTCCACTTGCCTGGATCAGTGCAGCTCCAACAACACTCAAGAAGCTCAACACCATCCAGAACAAAGCAGGCTGCTTGATCGGCACCCCATTCACCACCTTAAACATTCACTCCCTCCACCACCGGCACACCATGGCTGCAGTGTGTACCATCTACAAGATGCACTGCAGCAACTCGCCAAGGCTTCTCCGACAGCACCTCCCAAACCCGCGACCTCTACCACCTAGAAGGACAAGGGTAGCAGGCGCATTGGAACACCACCAACTCCAAGTTCCCCTCCAAGTCACACACCATCCTGACTTAGAAGTATATCGGCGATCATTCATCGTCGCTGGGTCAAAATCCTGGAACTCCCTCCCTAACAGCACTGTGGGAGTACCTTCACCACACGGACTGCAGCGGTTCAAGAAGGCGGCTCACCACCACCTTCTCAAGGGCAACTAGGGATGGACAAGAAATACTGGCCCTGCCAGCGACGCCCACATCCAGTGAATGAATAAATAAAAGAAAAGTTTTCTTGACACTCACTGACACATTTCCCTCTCTCTTGCAGGAGAAGGTGGCACACAACTGGAGACAGCAGGAACTAACTGGAGGGGGAGAGGTGCGCCTGCATCTTCTAACACCCATGGAGGAGATGGTGCTGGCCATTATGGGAAGGGCCATTGCTGAGGCTGAGGCTGAGGCCACCAGCGGGGCTAAAGCTATTGAACATGAGGGTATCCACATACCTAATCGTCCTTGTCTCATGCCAGTTATCCCTCATCTCACAATCTCTTCTGATTTACAAGCTGGAAATGGTGTAAGCATGCACCTCTTACTTTCTCCTCTCCCCTCACCACAACCCTACACAACCTTGTCCCTTTTTCCTTTCAGACACTTATGAACTGCAACCTGCCCTGGCAGTGGAGGAAGAGCAAGAAGATAGTGAAGATGAAGACATCATTTGGTTTCACAGTCGCAGCCCCCAGCTCAGATACTGACACTGTGCGTAATTTAGTGGATAGGATAAAGGTGGGATCTGCACGTAGTGAGACACCGGGCACAAGTGTGCAGGAGCCAGGGCTGGGGGAAAGGAGAGCGCAGGTGCCAGCTCACCGGAGGGTGAGTTTGCACATGAGTTCTGCTGCAGAGGACTCAGATGATGACTTCGATAGGCCAGAAGAAGGCTGATGGGTGTACACAACCAAATGCTTGGTGCACTGGAAAGTTTACCAGAAAGCCTGCGTTCAATGTCGAGGAGCATATAGGAGTCTGGCACCAACATGGCACGGGGCTTTGTGGGAGCGGGGGAAACAGTATTCCGAGTTGGGGCCGGAGTCGAGTTTGCTCAGCTCGATCCCGCCATTATGGGATGGTGTATTTTTCTTTTTTTTTAAATCCCGGCGGATATTTATGGCGGACCCCACTGAAAACCTAGGGGGCCATGGACCCCTGGTTGAGAACCCCTGCTGTAGACTATTGACACTTTTAACAAGTATGGAAAAGCACCCAATACACGTAGAATTGCAACAGCAGCCAGAAGAAATAATTCAGCAATTAACCTGTAAGTAGTTGATGATCCCTTTAATAGCGCTGGTTGGGGGTCCTTCATGCCATTGAACGTGTGTTCAGCTGTGGGAGGTTAAGAGAGGGCATAGTCTGGAGCGTGGAGCTCCAAAATGTTAGCGCTGGTGTCAAATCAGTATTAAACACTGATTGACGTCATGATCTGTCTGCTCTGCATACTGCCGGTGAATGTTCGGTGTACACACTAACCCTTTACCAATATGGCGTCCAGCACACATTGTATCAGAAGTGTGCCGTGGACCCCATTTTGGAACCTTAAGGGGCCTCGTGGTTCCCAAAAAACGGACGCTACCGAGTCCAATTTCACCCCCACCGACTCTAATTTACACTTCCTTCTCAGTCCTTGTGCTGTTAATTTCACAATCCTTCAATCTGATTGGTTCAGGAGATACACTGTTGCTTGCCCTGTTCACGCAGGTCCCAGGTGCCTGGTTTCCCTCGCTGCACCGTTATCACCTCACACTTTCAACAACTTACGCTGCAAAAAATGAAAACACCCAAGGGCAAGTCTAACTGACGGCAGATGGCGTTAGATGCCCTGCCACAGTAAATTATGGCTCAATATAAATGTACTGACAAGATTTTGTGTGCCAGAATATTAGCAAAATAAACAGCAGTCATTGGTTTATTTCTGTAAGGTTTACAATGGATTAAAGGTCGATCATGTTGTTAATGTAGCATAAAACTTCACCGCAAAAAATAGTCTGCACTTCTGTGCTGTGATGCAATTTGTGGGGCTGGACGGTCTGAAGCTGGAAAATTCACTGATTAACTAAGTGCACCTTCCTCTAATGCTTGGCAACACTGTGAGAAGGCATCAAGTCCCGTTCACCCATCACCCCTGTATTGCTGACCTGTATTGGCTCCCAATCTAGCAACGCCTTGATTTTAAAATTCTCATTTTTGTGTTCAATTCTCTCCATGGCCTCGCCCCTCCTATCTCTGTAACATCCTCCAGCCCTACAATCCTCCAACAACTCTGCATTCCTCCAATTCTGGCTTTTTGCGCATCCCAAATTTCCTTCGTCCCACATTTGGCAGCCATGCGTTCAGCTGCCTAGGTCCTAAGCTCTGGAATTCACTTCAGGCAATGACTATCTCCAACAAGCGAGAGTGTAACCACCTCCCCTTGATATTCAACGGTATTACCATTGCTGAATCCCCCACCATCAACATCCTGGGGGGTCACCATTGACCAGAAACCTAACTGGACCAGCCACATAAATACTGTGGCAACAAGAGCAGGTCAGAGGCTGGGTATTCCACGGTGAGTGACTCACCTCCTGACTCCCCAAAACCTTTCCACATTCTACAAGGCACAAGTCAGGAGTGTGATGGAATACTCTCCACTTGCCTGGATGAGTGCAGCTCCAACAACACTCAAGAAGTTCGACTCCATCCAGGATAAAGCAGCCCGCTTGATTGGCACCCCATCCACCACCTTAAACATTCCGTGGCTGCAGTGTGTATCATCTACAAGATGCACTGCAGCAACTCGCGAAGGCTTCTTCAGCAGCACCTCCCAAACCCGCGACCTCTTCCACCTAGAAGGACAAGGGCCGCAGGCGCATGGGAACACCACCACCTCTAAGTTCCCCTCCAAGTCACACACCATCCTGACTTAGAAATATATCGCCGATCCTTCATCGTCGCTGGGTCAAAATCCTGGAACTCCCTCCCTAACAGCACTGTGGGAGTACCTTCACCACACGGACTGCAGCGGTTCAAGAAGGCGGCTCACCACCACCTTCTCAAGGGCAATTAGGGATGGGCAATAAATGCTGGCCTTGCCAGCGACGCCCACATCCCATATACAAATTTAAAAAAAACCTCGCTGCCTCTCCTCCTTTACGATGCTCCTTAAAAACTACCTCTTCAAAAGTTTTTGATTACCTGTCCAAATATTTCGTGGCTCAGTGTCAAATTTTGTCTGCTAACGCTCCTGTGAAGCACCTTGGGAAGAAACATAAGGAATAGGAGCAGGAGTAGGTCATTCGGCCCCTCGAGCCTGCTCCGCCATTCGATAAGATCATGGCTGATCTGGTCTTGGCCTCAACTTCAATTCCCTGCCCGCTCCCCATAACCATTGACTCCCTTATTGTTCAAAAATCTATCTATCTCCACCTTAAATATATTCAATGACCCAGCCTCCACAGCTCTCTGGGGAAGATAATTCCAAAGATTCACGACCCTCTGAGAAAAGAAATTCTTCCTCATCTCTGTTTTAAATGGGCAACCCCTTATTCTGAAACTGTGCCCCCTAGTTCTAGATTCCCCCACAAGGGGAAACAATCTCTCTGCATCTACCCTGTCGAGCCCCCTCAGAATCTTATACATTTCAATAAGATCACCGCTCATTCTTCTAAACTCCAATGAGTATAGGCCCAACCTGCGCAACCTTTCCTCGTTAGGCAACGCCCTCATCTCAGAAATTAACCTAGTGAATCGTCTCTGAACTGCCTCCAATGCACGTATATCCCTCCTTAAATAAAGAGACCAAAACTGTACGCATTACTCCAGGTGTGGTCTCACCAATACCCTGTATAGTTGTAGTAAGACTTCCCTACTTTTATACTCCATCCCCTTTGCAATAAAGGCCAACATTCCATTTGCCTTCCTAATTACTTGCTGTACCTGCATGCTAACTTTTTGTGATTCATGTACGAGGACCCCCAGATCCCTCTGTACCACAGCATTTTGTAATCTCTCCCCATTTAAATAATAATTTGCTTTTTTATTTTTCCTACCAAAGTGGATAACCTCACATTTTCCCACATTATACTCCATCTGCCAAATTTTTGCCCACTCACTTAACCTATCTATATCCCTTTGCAGATTCTTTGTGTCCTCTTCACAACTTGCTTTCCCACCTATCTTTATATCATCAGCACATTTGGCTACATTACAGTCGGTCCCTTCATCCAAGTTATTAATATAGATTGTAAACAGCTGAGGCCCCAGCACTGATCCCTGTGACACCCCACTAGTTACAGTTTGACAACCTGAAAATGACCCATTTATCCCGACTCTGTTTCCTGTTAGTTAACTAACCCTCTATCCATGCAAATATATTACCCCCAACCCCATGAGCTCTTATCTTGTGCAGTAACCTTTTATGTGGCACCTTATCGAATGCCTTCTAGAAATCCAAATACACTACATCTACTGGTTCCTCTTTATCCACCCTGATCATTACATCCTCAAAGAACTCTAGCAAATTTGTCAAACATGATTTCCTTTTCATAAAACCATGCTGACTCTGCTTGACTGTATTATGATTTTCTAAATGTCCTGCTACCACTTCCTTAATAATGGACTCCAGCATTTTCCCAATGACAGATGTTAGGCTAACTGGTCTATGGTTTCCTACTTTCTGTCTCCCTCCTTTCTTGAATAGGGGTGTTACATTTGCGGTTTTCCAATCCGCTGAGACCTCTCCAGAGTCCAGGGAATTTTGTTAGATTACAATCAATTCATCCATTATCTCTGCAGCCACTTCTTTTAAGACCCTAGGATGCAGGCCATCAGGTCCAGGGGACTTGTCTACCTTTAGTCCCATATGTTTGCCTAGTACTTTTTCTCTAGTGATGGTGATTGTTTTAAGTTCCCCCCTCCCTATAGCCCCTTGATTATCTATTATTACTGGCATGCTTTTAGTGTCTTCTACCGTGAAGACCGATACAAAATATTTGTTCAACGTCTCTGCCATTTCCCTGTTTCCCATTATTAATTCCCCAGTCTCATCCTCTAAGGGACCAACATTTACTTTAGTTACTCTCTCCCTTTTTATATACCTGTAGAAGCTCTTACTCTCTTTTTTTATATTTCTTGCTAGTTTACTCTCATAATCTATCTTCTCTCTCTTTATTATTTTTTTAGTTGTCCTTTGTTGGTTTCTAAAAATTTCCCAATCCTCTGGCCTACCATTAATCTTCGCATCATTGTATGCCTTTGTTTTCAATTTGATACCAGCAGTAAATCACAGGGGTTCAGCTGCTGCCCTCTAAGGTGGACCCACCTTCATCCAGTTAGGAGCTGGCCTCTTGTTGCCAGGTGTACTGGCCGTCACTTGAACACATGGCCTATGACAGGTGGGGACCAAGGAAACTCCCACACTGGGAGTCTCCACCCCCGCTGATGTGGGATGCACAGGGTCTCTGTACCAAACAAGGCACCCTGGGAAAAATAACAACACGTATTCAGGTTCTGCCCTATTTACCGGGCCTTCAGCTGCACTCGCACCAGAATTATGGCAGGTCTGTGCCAGAAGGCCGGCGCATATTTGGGGTCATAATCTTTTTTGTAAGTTATGGCACAATTTGCCATGTTTCAACGTCAGTGAGGCATTATGATTCATTGTGAAGCAATACAAGTGATGTCCTCCAACATGGCTTTGTGGCTCAGTGTAGGAGACAAACCGATTGGCATCACATCATGTGACTGCAACATCCTGAATGGACGCTCAGGAAAGGTGTTAGGAATTTGATATGGGGAAAGACTTTGAAGTATCTAAGGTTATTCTTCACGATGGAGAAGGATTCGACTCCCAAGGGACACCAGTTAAATGAGGAAGGTAATTGGCAAAAGAACCAGAGGCGACATGAGGAAAAATCTTTTTAAGCAACGAGTGTTTAGGATTTGGAAGGCACTGCCTGATAGGGTGATGGATACAGATTCAATAGTAGCCGTCAAAAGGGAATTGGATACATATTTGAAGGAGAAAAAATTGCAGGGATATGGGGAGAGAGCGGGAGAGTGGATTGCTCTTCGAAAGAGCCGGCACAGACTCAATGGGCCGAATCGCCTACTTCAATGCTGTACTATTCTACGATTCTAAGTTAGGAATGAGAAGGGAAATTAGGGAGAATTGTGGAGTACTTATCTGTTGTTGAGCGACCCTTTAAGGACTGCTGGTCAACTCACTCAATGCAAGTGCCTGAAAATTGCATTGGGGTCCTATTGACATCATAGGACCCCGACTTGAATGGGTGAACGAGGCCTGCCTGTTTACAATGGGCACCCGAGCTGCCCATTTTAAGGACCTCACCAAGTTGGCGACAGCCGAAGCAACAGTGGGAATGGGCCAGTAAGTTCTGAGTATCAATTTTCTGTGTTCCAGTGCCTTCTTCCCATCTGAAAAGGGGGCAAAAATCAGCCCCATAGTCCCAACGTAAAATCTGCAGAATAACAAAAGACAAAGCTTGGGAAATTCCTCAGAGCTGCTTCAGCATGGGCTGGTTGGGTCGAATGACCTGTTTCCATGTGATTCTATGAGAAAAAGAGGGAGAGAAGGGAATAAGAGGAAGAGTGGGATTGAGAGAAAGTGGAGGAGAGGGAATTAGAAAAAGAGGGAGAGTGAAAGTGAGAAAGAGGAAGAGAAGGGATGAGAGAAAAAAGGAGAGAGGAAATGAGGGAACTGGGGAGAGAGGGAACAAAACAGAAATAAGGAGAGATAGAATAAGAGAAAGGAGGACAGAGCAAATGAGCAAAGGGAACAGTGGAAATGAAAGGGGGAAAGAAGAAATGAAATGAGGAGAGAGGAACTAATGAAACTGGAAAGGGACTGACAGAGAGGGAGAGAAGGAATATGAAAGGGAATGAAAGACTGTGATAGAGGGAATGAGAGAGATGCAGGGATAGAGGGAATGATAAAGAAGGATTGTTAAAATGAAGGAGCATGAGAAAGAAAGAGGGAATGAGAGGAGCGAAAGAGGTATGGGGGTGAAATTGGGTACCTTTACGCCTCCCGTTTGCGCCTCCGGGGGCACTAACGGGGCGCAAATGGCTTTTCGATTGGGCGCGGCGCTGACATCGACTCTCACCATATTCGGCGGGAGTTTTGCAGTGGCGCTACGGTGTTGCGCCCCGATCTCCTTCACCCGAAGATCGTGACGTCATCGCTGTGCGCATCGCCACGGTAGCGCCCCAGACCCGAAATTGACTTCTGCCCCCTGCAGCAGCGCCAGTCAAAAACACCGACAGCTGCAGGAGGCGTGCATCGGGCGGTCGGCCGCTTCGGGGGCGATGATTCAAGGTGGGGGGTGGCCAAGGTAAGTAAAAAAATACTTACCTTTGTTGTTCCAGGTTTTTCCTGCCGGCGATCGATCAGCCCAGCACTCTGCTTGAGCGCCGGGCTGATCGCGCGGGATCACGGCTGCCTTGGTGGTCCAGGTAGGTACTTTTTAAATTGCAGAGCCTGCAGCGATGGCTCTTCCCTTTCAGGGAAGACTGAGAGAGAACAATCTAAATTTCAAGTAAATATTCGGAAATAAAGCATGTCAAAGATTTCAGAATTTCTGACACAGCTTGCTTGCAGTTCTAGTCAGACTGTCAAACTGCAGAGTACTATATTTAAAACTCACAGCTCTTGATCAGTTTATAATTTCCTAGTCCTGCCACAGACTGCTGGCAAATAATAAAACTACTTATCTGCTGGCAGGTAATAAAAATAGAAAATGATGGCGGAACGAATCAGAATCTGAGTAAAGAAAAGCCGGGAGAGACACTTGGGCTGGTTTAATGAATCTGTCTACCAGTGGGACCCTCACTACTGGTCGAGCATATCAGGAAAATGGCAGCCGTTCTGTACAAGAGCTTTAATCAACGATAGAGAATCATAGGCATAGTGCTCGCCATTTCTAAATATACATGGCTGGCGGGAGAGGCTCCTCACTGGGACTGGGGATTGGTAAAGACGGCTCTCCTTCCTCAGCGTTCTGACAAACAGGCCCCAAAGCTGTCCTTTTTTCTTACTCTCACATACTCACAAAGCTGCTGTGTATTAATGCACTTCCTGTCCAGCTTCTTCTTGTCATGATTTTTGGTCAACCTTTTTACGTCAACATTTAACACTGAATATGCCTATGTCAACATTTAGAATGGAAATCCTGGCCCCAAATTTCCATGCGTTGAGGAGCATAGGAAAAGGAGGAGGCCATTCAGCTCCTCGAGCCTGTTCCACCATTCAGTTAGATCGTGGCTGATCTGTATCTCAACCCCATTTACCCACCTTTGCTTCACACCCTTTGATACTCTTATCCAACAAGAATCTATTGATCTCAGTCTTTAAAATTTCAACTGACCCCCAGCATCCACTACCTTTTGGGGAGAGAGTTCCATATTTTCACCACCATTTGTGTGAAAAAGTGCTCCCTGATTTTACTCCTGAATGGCCTGACTCTAATTCTAAGGTTATGCCCCCTTGTTCTTGATTCCCCCACCAGAGGAAATAGCTTCTTTGGGCTCGATTTTGCCAGGGCCGAGGAGGCGGGATTGGAGGCGTGTGAGGTGTTAAAATCTCGAAAAATGGCGGGTGGGCCCGATCCCGCCTCCATCCCGCCTCCGAGCAATTTTCCCAAATCCGAGTTTTCTGACCCCGTCTCCATCCCGCCTTCAAGAGGTGGGATAGGCCCTTAAGGCCCTTAACAACCAGTTAAGTGCCTCTATAATCCCATTTTGAGAGGCCTTTCTGATTTTAACACTTTTCCCACGTGCTGCACGTCTCCTCTGGAACACGCCAGTTAATCCTGGCAGCCTCACAAGTGGATTGCTTACTAACAGTTGCAGCTCCACCATTAAAAAGGAGTTTTCAGCAATCATCATTTGCAGGTGGCAGAACTTTGTTGTCTCAGGTCTGGGGGAACTTTTAGCAGGCATACCCATTGTTGTGGAAGTTTGGAGCCTGACACCCATCTCCAGTGTGACCTCCTGGGAAACCTCTCTCGTCACGCTTCCTCAACTGAGGCATATACCAGAAGCATGGGAACCATTTATTTCCTTTCCTCCTGGACATCAGATTCGGATGAAGACCAGCCGTGGCAGCAACAGATCCATGAACAACAGCACCACCAACAGCAGCAGCAACAACAGGAGCGCCAAGCTGCTGCTCACCCACCTGAAGCTGCACAGGCCAGAAGGCGCCAGCGCGCGACCACATTGCTGCCCGGGATGCAAGGGACGCACTCCTCTTGGCCAGATTTGCTTAGCCTGCACAATCAAACACTTTTGCCTCGCACCTTCTTATCAAACCATCGACAATGGCTGAGAACCTGCGGATTCCTATCACTCTGACCACCATACTGACAATTGCAAGTCATCCTAAGCCCTTAGTGTGGAAGTCCAATTAGCGATATGACAGACGTCACAACTGCAACAGTTGCCATCAGAATGTTTTATTTACAATAACCAACTGATGGCTTTTCACCATTAAACATGACATTTCGCCCAAGTGACTACCCTTGTGACTACTTGTGCATTATCTTCCTCTTACGCATGCTCCTACGTGGTGCTTCCCCTGTTGCTTCAGCAGATGTGGAGGCCCCTTGCTCACTTTCTCGCTGCTCCTGTCTCGACACCTTTGGCGGGCGTCCTCTGGGGTTGCGAGCCTGTGAGGGCTCGGCAACAGTCTGCTGCTCCTGCGGCTGTGCAGGGGTTGAGACGCCGATCTCAGTTCGGTGGGGACTCTGGTGGGGCTCTGACCGAGGACTTTGCAGTGGCATGGTCGTGTGAGCGCTTGGAGAGGAGCTCCTACTTCCTTGTTGTCTGCCACCAACATCCCTCTCATGGGTCAGCCCCACTTCAGAGCTAGCAAGTGGCTTGACAGCGCCTTGCTGCACTTCAGGGGGGCCATGAGGACCCGTTTCTGCACTGGAAGTCCTACTCCAGAGGACTCCCATGAAGGTCTGGTTTGTTTGCTCAATAGCTAACCATCGCTCCTCAAGAGATGTCAGTCTATTCTGAACAGTGACCATGTTTTCCATACCCTGGTGACTAAGCTCCTCGATGGACGTAGCCATCCTCTCCTCTACCGCAGCCATCCTCTCCTCTACGGTAGCCAGCCTTACCATGGAGGTAGCCATCCTTTCCACGGAGGTTGCCATCCTTTCCGTGGTGATGCGTTCATGCGCCAATGCCTCCACAAAGGCTCTGCTCATGTTAGCGATGGACTCCTCCATTCGCTCCACACTCACAGCGACCCTGGAGACAAAACCTGCCAGAGACGCCGGCACCTCTTCCTGGAGTTCCAGCACCGCTCTTCTTCTGGATGGACCCGGAGGCAGAGGGTCGACGTGCAGCTGAGCTGAGCTGGCAGAGTCCTGCGCCCTCCGACTAGGACTCTCCACTGCTGTCCCTGTCTCCACCATCTGCTGATGCTCACTTGTGAGCTGTGATACACCTGGTGACAACACAACACTATCTCGCGAATGTACCACCGAGGTGTGAGTGTCTGCACTGGTGCTGGGTGCGCTGAATTCTGCTGACGCTGCACCCTCAGAGGTTGCAGCTTCCTCTGAGGTGTCTGGAGGCTCAGGCTGTTCCTCCTGGATAGTGGGGATGGGGGCTTTCGATGGTCCTGTGGGGGTGTAAAGGAAAGAGTCAGAGATGTGAGTCCAAGCTTACATGCACATTGAATTGTGCAGATGATCATAAGTCAATCTGTTAGAGCATCAGAATCATTATCAGTGACTCATGCAATATCAATGAGAGAGATGAAAAACTATTCTGTCACCAGCTTTTTCTGATGCACCTGCCTGTCCGTCCCCCACTTGCGCATCGTCCTCCACTCCACGATCTCCAGGGCTGCCTCCTCCCAGGGGGTGAGCTGGGCTACTGAGGGTGGCCCTCCTCCTGTCCTCGCTCTTTCCCTCTTATTGCGAGCTCTCTTTTCCTGCAATGAGGGAGACAAGCGGAGTTTGAGTGAGAATGAAGGAGTGAGTGTAGAGAATCCATAGCATAGATGCCTAGAAGGAGACAAAGATTCAGTGAGGTGGCAAGACCAAGGGCCCTCCCTGTGTGTTATAAGTTGTTTTCATAGCATCACAGCAATAGGGAGTGTGAGGGCTGCATAGTCGAATAGTTAAGTGAATGTGAACATACAGAGAGATTGATTGGGTAATGGTGCAGGGATGTCCGTGTCAAGTGGGATGTGGAGGAAGAGGTTGTCAAAGCTGAGTGCTGGTGAGGAGAGGCAATGGGGATCAGATTGAGGGTGATGGGAAAGTCATACTTACTTTTCCAGTGCGCAGAAGGTCATGAAACCTCTTCCTGCACTGCAGCCAGGTTCTGCGACACATAGAGATTGAGTTGACCTCCTGGGCCACTTGCATCCACACAGCCTTCATCTGCTGGGGAGGCTTCTTCCTCCCTGAGGAAGGGAAGAGCACCTCCTTATTCCCTCTTGCTCCCTCCACCAGAGCTTGCAGGGCGGCGTCATCAAACCTCGGTGCAGACTTAGGTCTACTGCTGGACATTTTGCCTGGAAGAAGCTATCAGAGCAAAGGCCAAAAGGTTTGCAGTCTGCAGAAGAAGCAAGGCTGCTTGCAGGCCTTAAATCCAGCAGCATTGATGACGTCATCGGAGGCGAGTTTCAGAATGGAAAGACTAATTGGGCCAGGGGTTCCCACACGCTGGAAATCAAGTGCCCAATTAGGGGAAAATCGCATATTTTTCCCACATCAAATTGGAGTCGGGTGGCTAACACGAAAAGCGGATGACACGCCCCCAGCCCGCCCTAATGACAAAATCGAGCCCTTTGTATCTACCCTATTTAATCCTTTCACCATTGTAGACACCTCAATTAGATCACCTCTCAATCTTCCATGTTCAAGGGAATACAAGCCAAATTTATATAACCTGTCCTCATAATGTAACCTTTTTAACCCCGCTACCACAGTTACACTGATGAAAAATGATTTGTACAACCAGTGGCGTGCAGAGCTTTTTACACAAGAGTCCCCCGAGTCAGTCATTGGAGCAGTGATTGGCATAAGCTGTTGGAGTGCATGGAACTTAGAGGATAGTTTTTAAAAGGATAGTTCAGCAGCAGACTGAGTGAACAACCAACTCAGGAAGGAGCAGGGCTTGGCTCACTCATTTGATTCTCAGATAAGTTCACTGCCTGTCTCATCAATCTTTTTAATCATACTTTTCAGGAAGTGTGACATCAGAAAAAGGGCTTAGCATCAAGCCAGGGAAGAAAGAACGTAGAACTTTTGTGATTGACATCTCCGAAGCCTCATGAAAGCGACTGAAGGCAGCAGGAGGACTCACGGGTGCGACTGCCAGCAAGACACACATAAATATCACGTGTACCACCCGGAGGGAGGTGGCACTGGCTGAGTGCCAACTCCCTCACCCCCCAGGACTGCCGACCAACGCCCGCAAAAGTTCAATGATCTCACCAGTACATACAAGCTAGCAAACTGGACTCTCTTCCTTTTCTTCCTTGCCCATCAACACACTTTTCACTTTATTAAAGCAACATTTGTACAACTAACCCTTCACAATGCCCTCTCATTAAGGTGTGGGGAGGGTATAACTCATAATCTTGCACTGTGGCTACCCAGCTCCCCTAACAGCAGTGACTTCCATGCACTCTAAAACACCTTCCTCTACTTTAACATCCATAAACTCCCAGAATTCTTTCTTCAGCTCTCCCATTCCACTTTGCATACATCCCTCAATTGCTAACCTTCTCCTCATTACTTGATGATCTTGCAAGACAAGTTGGTGCCCAATGCCTACCAGAGGCAGGCCACTGAAGGGGGCATCCCCAGCCTTAAAAACCTCAATTGCTTTGAGGAAAAGGTGATGGAGGTCATGGGCTACGCTTGTGCTTGGAAAAGGCAAGGTCGGCACATGTAGGCACACAGGGGAAGAACGCTAAGAAATATGCACCAAGCATGGCAAGAAATAGCCCACGAAGTGAATGCCTACGTCTTTAGATTATGGGAGAAGATGAGGAAGAAATTCTCTGGCCTGAGGATGAATGAGAAGGTTGATTAAACTCAAATGAAATGAATGTCAGAACTATGCAACAAACACTGAGATATAATCAATCTTAGAATCATAACATCGTAGAATCAATGGGGGAGAAATTCAGTATCGCCCCATTTGGGGCGCAATTATCGGCCGGGCGCAAAGATTGGCGCCTGGCGCTAATTATCGCCTCCGACTGCAAACTTGATTTTTATCGCCCCTGGAGGTGATTGGAGCACTAAATCAGGCGCTACACACCTGTCTTAAGGCGCAAAGGCCGAGGAGCGCGGCGCTAACTCAGAGCGCGGGCGCAGCGCAGGTGCTGTCATTTAGCGATGGAACACAGACACACTGGCGCCGGACAGTTCTTAAAGGGGAGGGTCGATCTTGCACTCCAGCCACACCCTGCTCATTGGAGCCTTGAATCTCGGCCTGGAGAGACCTGTGCCTAAATCTTCCAGCCAAGGACTATGGAGAGGGTGAGAGAACGAGCTCAGCGCTTCAGCGAGCGGGCCTTGGATGCTCTGGTTGGCGCGGTGGAGCGCAGAAGATCTATACTCTTCCCTGAGAGTGGCAGGAGGCCTTTGCCGCGCGAGTACAGAAGAGTGTGGAGGGAGGTGGCTCAGAGCGTCTCCTCCAGGAGCATGGTGCCCAGGACCCATACTCAATGTCGAAAAAAGTTCAACGACCTCACTCGGATCGTCAGGGTGAGTGGCTTTTTTTCAATACCTCTCCATCCCTCCATCTCAACCTCACTCTATGGCCAGAGGGTCTTAAAACCCCAATGCACAACACTCATCCAACACCTATGGCCCTCTCATGAAACACACACGCACATTCCACACTTTGCATACAGTAAGGGCTATTCACCTATGGGAGGCACATCAGGCAAGACCATGGCTCTATATTTACTCAGACGCCATCCTTTTTCTTGCAGGCCAAGCTATCTCATAATAGGAGACAAAAGCAACGGACGGGTGGAGGGCGGCCTCAGCTGCAACCCCTCAGCGATCTTGAGGCGCGCATCCAGAGGATTGTGGCAAGCCGGGTGATCGGTCCCGTCGCCACTGGAGACGCCGACCCCGTTCTGGACAGCAATGGTAAGGTCATCACCTTTTTGTCCTCTGTCCTTCCACTTGTCCCTCACAACACCAGCTTTTGACACTATCAATCCAACTTACTAAATCGCTGCACTCATTCCTCCCTTACTGCCACCCTGTCCTCACGCTAAAGCCACTCTTGTACCTCCCTGCTTTCAGATGGTGATTCACCAGCTGAGGAGACGGGCCTTCAAGCTGCCAGTGGGAGTGAAGCTGCAGCCGAGGAGGAAGATGAAGGCGGAGCATCAGTGCCACCCTCTCCCGAGGAAGCCCATGCCCACACTGGGAACACGCCTTTCCTGGAGGGGAGCAGGGGGGAAGGGTCTGATGAGGGTGAAGCTCCAGGACCCAGCGGGCTGCAGCAACGCAATGTGGCTAGGGAAGCTCGGGGGCCTTCTCCCCGGAGGGAGAGTAGGCCAGCGAGTCCTACTGCACTGGGCGCAGAGGAGGAGCGGCTCATCGCTGAAATGAACACCCAGGCGGTGGACATGCACACTGAGCTCATGGGTGCAGTGGGAAGGGTGCCCGAATGCGTTGAATCACTGGCAAGGAGTGTGGAGCACTTCGCTGTAGCACAGGCGGATGCCACACTAAAGCTTAGTGCTGCAATTCAGTCACTGGCTGCCGTGATCCCATCTCAGACTGCTCTCATGCAGACTCAGATTGAGGCCACGCGAGCACTGACTGCTGCCATCCTCGATGGTTTGGACACATTTCCCCGGGGCTCTCACCGCGCCGCAGCAGGCCAGCAATCTGTGCTCCAGCAGATTGCTCCGGATGCTGAAGTGCTGCCCCGTGGGAGTGCCAGTGTGTCGGTCGAGCAGAGAGTTGCTGTCCTCTCTCAAGATGCGGAGATGCCGGTGTTGGACTGGGGTGGACAAAATTGAGAGGTCGCACAACACCAGGTTATAGTCCAACAGTTTTATTTGAAATCACAAGCTTTCGGAGCTATCGCTCCTTCCTCAGGTGAAGTAAATTGGATACAGAATCGCCAGAGCATATATAGATGGAAAAAAAAGCATGTGTACTTTACAATTGCAGACCAATAAATTAAATCATCCTGACTATCTGCCGAGGTGTGATAAAGTTAATTAAGTCAGCCAGGAAGGTACCACATCAAAAGACATAGCAAGATACAACTGAGACAATGAGGTGAAGTCGCAGGGGTTCTAACGTGTCAAAAGCTGCCGTCTGTATGTAAAACGAAAAGCTTTAAAAAAAATGTACTTTTTTACTGGGAAAATTTTTACTTTTTTACTGGGAATCACATCTGTGAACAAGCTAACGACGACTCGAGTCCGGATCACGTCATGTATCGTGACATAAACCCAAGATCCCGATTGAGACCGTCTTCATGAGTGCGGAACTTGGCTATCAGTTTCTGCTCGATGATTTTGCGTTGTCGTGTGTTTCTAAGGTTGCCTTGGAGAACGCTTACCCGCAGATCCGAGGCTGAATGTCCTTGACTGCTGAAGTGTTCCCCGACTGGGAGGTAACAATCCTGCCTGGCGATTGTTGCGCGGTGCTCGTTCATACGTTGTCTCAGTGTCTGCATGTCTCAGTGTCGGCCAACGTTGTCTACCTCATACGTTGCAGGAAAGAATGCACCGCGGCATGGTACATCGGCGAGACCATGCAGACACTGAGACAACGTATGAACGAGCACCGCGCAACAATCGCCAGGCAGGATTGTTACCTCCCAGTCGGGGAACACTTCAGCAGTCAAGGACATTCAGCCTCGGATCTGCGGGTAAGCGTTCTCCAAGGCAACCTTAGAAACACACGACAACGCAAAATCATCGAGCAGAAACTGATAGCCAAGTTCCGCACTAATGAAGACGGTCTCAATCGGGATCTTGAGTTTATGTCACGATACATGACGTGATCCGGACTCGAGTCGTCGTTAGCTTGTTCACAGATGTGATTCCCAGTAAAAAAGTAAAAATTTTCCCAGTAAAAAAGTACATTTTTTTTAAAGCTTTTCGTTTTACATACAGACGGCAGCTTTTGACACGTTAGAACCCCTGCGACTTCACCTCATTGTCTCAGTTGTATCTTGCTATGTCTTTTGATGTGGTACCTTCCTGGCTGACTTAATTAACTTTATCACACCTCGGCAGATAGTCAGGATGATTTAATTTATTGGTCTGCAATTGTAAAGTACACATGCTTTTTTTTCCATCTATATATGCTCTGGCGATTCTGTATCCAATTTACTTCACCTGAGGAAGGAGCGATAGCTCCGAAAGCTTGTGATTTCAAATAAAACTGTTGGACTATAACCTGGTGTTGTGCGACCTCTCAACTCTCTCAAGATGACAGCATTCCTGCTGCCACCACTGTCACTTCTCCACTGCACTTGCCACTGCCTGTAGGACAGACTGCTGCCGCCCATGCAGAGTTGGTGCAGTCTGCAGCCGGGCTCTCCAGGCCCAGAGCTGGTCGAGGCTGTCCTTCAAGGGCATCTGCAGTCTCAGGTTCTGACAATCAGCAGCCTTCCACCAGCCTTGCTGCAGCCACTGAGGTCCCATTACGGAGGAGCAGTAGGGTGGGAAGGGGGGAAGTGCGCAAGGGAAGGAGATCACCCTCGAAGGGCAAAAAGTAGGAGGTGTGACAAAATGTTGGTCATTTTTTTATTAAAGGCTAAGGTTCGTGGTCAAACTTTTGAACATTATCTCCAGGTTATGAGAACCAGTTATGTTAATGACTGTGTTTTTGTGTTTCTTTCTATTAGTTTGTCATGAGGAAATGACACACACAGAGTTTGTGAAATAAATAAGTTTTTGTATTCAAAATATACATGTTTGGTCTTTGGAATCATTGGTGCCTTGGCCGGCTTAGGGGTTGCGGGTTGGTTTCATTCATGTTGTTCTCAATGGCAGAAGCCATTTCCTCAGCAGGGGCCTAGAAGCGGCTTGCTATCAGCCGTTGACGGACGGCCCTTCCAGTTTCTACATTGTAGGCCTCCCTCCCGCCTTGGTGCTGCTGATGATCATCCTCCTCCTCTTCCTCCTCCTCTTCCTCCTCCTCCTCTGGTGGTGCTCCAAGGCCTGGTGGCATTGGCTGGGTCCTGAGGATTGCCATGTTATGCAGCATGCAGCACACAACTACGAAGTGGGAAACTCGCTCAGGCGAGTACTGCAGGGCTCCTCCAGAATGGTCCAGACAGCGGAACCATTGCTTGAGCACGCCGATTGTGTGCTCAACGATGTTCCTGGTAGCTTGATGGCTCTCGTTGTACCGCAGCTCAGCAGGGGTGTTGGGCGTACAGAGCGGTGCCATCAGCCAGGTGCTCAGTGGATATCCCTTGTCCCCGAGAAGCCAACCAACTGGCTGATGCGGTGCCTCGAAAAGTTCTGCCACAGTAGTCTGGCGCAGGATGAATGCATCGTGGCAGCTGCCAGGATAGTGGGCATTGACAGCGAGTATCAGCTGTCTGTGGTCACAGACCAACTGAACGTTTAAGGAATGGAACCCCTTTCTGTTGCGGAAATCCTCGGCATTCTCATGCGGAGCACGCAAAGCCACATGCGTGCAGTCAATGGCGCCCTGCACCATGGGGAAGCCCGCTATCCTAGCAAAGCCCATTGCGCGTTCTTGCTGATTGTCTGGGGTCATGGGGAAAGAAATGTACTCTCGTCTCCTTTTAAAGAGGGCATTTGTGACCTGACGGATGCAGCAATGCACCGCGAACCGGGAGATATTGGCGATGTCCCCAGTAGCTGATTGAAATGAGCCAGTGGCCTAAAAGTTCAGAGCCACTGTGATTTTCACTGCCACCGACAGAGACGTCCTGGACCTCAGTTGAGGCTGCAGATCTGGCTGCAGCAGGTGGCAGAGCTCAGTGACCACCTCCTTGCTGAAGCGCAGCCTTCGCAAACACTGCTCCTCAGACATAACGGGAGGCGCAACCAACTGAATTTCTCCCCCATAGAATCATAGAATCATTGGGTGTGATCTTGCCAGCCCTGGGGAGGTGGGTATGGAGGCGGGACTGCCGGGAAAATGGCAGAATTTGGGGGCGGGTGCCCAACCCGCCTCCATGCCATCTTGCCAGGAGGCGGGTAGCCGTCCCGTGCCGGGCCCCGTCTCCTTGGAAGTGGGAAGGGGATTAGTGCTACTTATCTGCCTGTTAACAGGGAGTTAACAGGCCGTAAGAGGATTATCCCCATTTTACCCACAGAAGTGTGGGCTTCCCGAAGGCTCCGAACCCCGCCTGGGTCACCGAGGCAAGTAGTGGGTCTGTGGGGGTCGGAGGGGTGCAAGTGTGCTGTGAAGGTAAGTGATGGGTACAAGTGTGGAGAGGTGAGTATCTGAGGTAAGTGGCAAGTGTTAGAAAAAGTTTACTTACCTTGGTTTCTTCCTGCAGGCTTCAAGAGTTGGGGATGCGGAGAGTCTCGCACCTCTGCGGCAGAGATGACAGATGGCCGTTGCATTCTCCAATGCAACAACCATCTAATTTCTGCAAAAGAAAGAGGTTTGATGAGGTCTTGAATTCAAGAACGCATAAAACTACAGAGAATGTCAGTGTTTGACAGCTTCAGAGCTGTCAAACGATGACAATTCATCTGTCAAAAGTTAAGGGTTAAGGACATCTCCTCTGGGCTGGAGAGAAACTTGGAGTGGGAGGGGGAGGATCCAGTTGTCGTGGTCCATGTTGGTACCAATGACATAGATAGGACAAGGAAAGAGGTTCTGCTGAGGGAGTTTGAGCAGCTAGGGGCCAAATTAAAAAGCAGAACCTCGAGGGTAATAATCTCTGGATTACTACCTGAGCCACGAGCAAATTTGGCTAGGGTAAATAAAATCAGGGAGTTGAATGCGTGGCTCAAAGACTGGTGTGGGAAAAATGGGTTTTGCTTCTTGGGACACTGGCACCAGTACTGGGGCAGGAGAGAGCTGTTCCGTTGGGACGGACTTCACTTGGCCAGTGCTGGGACTAGTGTCCTGGCGAATCGAATAACTAGGGCTGTGGAGAGGGCTTTAAACTAATTAGTGGGGGGGAGGTTTCAAGAGAGCAAAAAAATAAAAATGACAACAGAGAGGGTCATAGACATAGGTAGCAGTAGGGGAATCACAAATCAGAGCGTGGCAGGAAGGGACAGAGTGTGTGGAGTAAAAGGTAAACTGGTAAAAAGTGAAAAAGCAGGAACTAAGTGCCACAAAGCATATTTGAAAGTTCTCTATCTGAATGCACGTAGCATTCGTAACAAAATAGATGAGTTAATGGCACAAATAACTACATATGGTTATGATATTGTGGCCATTACAGAAACATGGCTGCAGGGTGACAATGCCTGGGAATTAAACATACCAGGTTATTTAACGATCAGGAAGGACAGGCAGGAAGGAAGGGGAGGTGGGGTGGCTATGTTAATAAAGGAAGGAATCACTGTAATACAGAGTAATGATATTGGGTCAAAAAATCATGATAATGAAACAGTTTGGGTGGAGATAAGGAATAATAAGGGGAAAAAAACATTAGTGGGCGTAGTCTATAGGCCTCCGAACAGTTGCAACTCTATTGGACGGAGTATCAATCAGGAAATAGTTGAGGCATGTAATAAGGGAACATCTATAATTATGGGGGATTTTAACTATCATATTAATTGGACAAATCAAATGGGGCAGGGCTGCCTTGAGGATGAGTTCATTGAGTGTATTAGGGATGGGTTTCTTGAGCAGTATGTAACTGAACCGACCAGGGGGCAAGCAACCTTAGATCTGGTCCTGTGTAACGAGACAGGATTAATTAAAAATGTCCTAGTAAAGGATCCCCTTGGAATGAGTGACCATAACATGGTTGAATTCCATATTCAATTAGAGGGTGAGAAGGTTGGATCTCAAACAAGCGTGCTAAGCTTGAATAAAGGAGACTATGAAGGTATGCGAGCGGAATTGAGTAGAGTGGATTGGGAAAATAGATTAAAGGGTAAGACGACACATGATCAGTGGTGTACATTCAAGGAGTTATTTTACAACTTCCAAAAAAAATATATTCCACTGAAAAGAAAAGGGTGTAAAAGAAAGGACAGTCATCCGTGGCTAAGTAAAGAAATTAAGGATAGTATTCGACTAAAAACAAGGGCATATAAGGTAGCGAAATCTAGTGGGAGGACAGAGGATTGGGAAAACTTTAAAAGGCAGCAAAAAATAACAAAAAGATTGATTAAGAAAGGGAAGATAGATTATGAAAGTAAATTAGCAAAAAATATAAAAACAGATAGTAAGAGTTTTTATAGTTATATAAAAAGAAAAAGGGTGGCTAAAGTAAATGTTGGTCCCTTAGAGGATGAGACCGGGACATTAATGGTGGGAAATATGGAGATGGCAAAAACACTGAATGAATATTTTGTATCAGTCTTTACAGTAGAGGACACTAAGAATATCCCAACACTGGACAAACAGGGGGCTATAGGGGGAGAGGAGCTAAACACGATCAAAATCACTAAGGAAGTGGTACTCGGTAAAATAATGGGACTCAAGGCGGATAAATCACCTGGACCTGATGGCTTACATCCTAGAGTCTTGAAGGAAGTGGCGGTAGGGATTGTAGATGCATTGGTAATAATTTTTCAAAACTCCCTGGATTCCGCTAAGGTCCCGGCAGACTGGAAAACTGCTAATGTAACACCCTTATTTAAAAAGGGCAGTAGACAGAAGGCTGGTAACTATAGACCGGTTAGCCTAACATCTGTGGTAGGTAAAATTTTGGAGTCCATTATTAAGGAAACAGTAACAGGACATTTGGATAATCATAATTTAATAGGACAAAGTCAGCATGGTTTTACGAAGGGGAAGTCATGTTTGACAAATTTGCTGGAGTTCTTTGAGGAAGTAACATATAGAGTGGATAAAGGGGAACCAGTGGACGTAGTGTATTTAGACTTCCAAAAGGCATTTGACAAGGTGCCACACAAAAGATTATTGCTTAAGGTAAAAAATCACGGGATTGGGGGTAATATTCTGGCATGGATAGAGGATTGGCTATCTAACAGAAAGTAAAGAGTTGGGATAAATGGTTCATTCTCAGACTGGCAATCAGTAACTAGTGGTGTTCCACAGGGGTCAGTGCTGGGTCCCCAACTCTTCACAATCTATATTAACGATTTGGAGGAAGGGACCAAGTGTAACATATCAAAATTTGCAGATGATACAAAGATGGGAGGGAAAGTAGTGAATGAGGAGGACATAAAAAACCTGCAAGGGGACATAGACAGGCTAAGTAAGTGGGCAGAGATTTGGCAGATGGAATACAACACTGGAAAGTGTGAGGTGATGCACTTTGGCAGGAAAAATCCTAGAGCAATTTATTATCTTAATGGCAAGAAACTGGAGAGTACTGAAGTGCAAAGGGATCTGGGGGTCCTGGTGCACGAAACTCAAAAGGTTAGTATGCAGGTGCAGCAAGTGATTAAGAAGGCAAATGGAATGTTGGCTTTCATTGCTAGGGGGATAGAATATAAAAATAGGGAGGTATTGCTTCAGTTGTACAAGGTATTGGTGAGACCGCACCTGGAATACTGCATACAGTTTTGGTGTCCTTACTTAAGGAAAGACATCCTTGCTCTCGAGGCAGTGCAAAAAAGGTTCATTCGGTTAATCCCGGGGATGAGGGGGTGGTCATATGAGGAGAGGTTGGGTAGATTGGGACTCTACTCATTGGAGTTCAGAAGAATGAGAGGCGACCTTATTGAAACATATAAGATTGTGAAGGGGTTGGATCGGGTGGATGCGGGGAGGATGTTCCCGATGACGGGTGAGACGAGAACTAGGGGACATAGTCTTAGAATAAGGGGCTGCTCTTTCAAAACTGAGATGAGGAGGAACTACTTCACTCAGAGGGTGGTAGGTCCATGGAATATGCTGCCACAAAAAGCTGTAGAAGCTACAACATTAATTAAATTTAAAACAGAAATAGACAGTTTCCTAGAAGTAAAGGGCATTAAGGGTTACGGGGAGCGGGCAGGAATTTGGACATGAGTCTAGGTTCGGATCGGTCATGGCCCTGTGGGTAGTGGAGCGGGCCCAGGGACTGTGTAGCCTGATTCTGCTCCTATTTCGTGTGTGCAATTCTGTTAGATGCAGGAGATGGTTCTGTGATAGATAGTAGATTGGCGGTTAGGATCAGATCAGCCATGATCTTATTCAATGGCGGAGCAGGCTCGAGGGGCCGATTGGCCTACTCCTGCTCCTATTTCTTATGTTCTTATGTTCTTATGAAACGTCATGCGCTGACGTTCTCTGTAACCGGCTTCCCCTTAATTGGCCTGCTAAGCCCGCTGGGCAGGCTTAACAAGGTCAGTCAAGGGAAAATGCGTGGGTTGGCGGGACTAAAACCCGACAAGCAGCGGTCCCGCCTCCAACGCGCCCCCCCATTGGCAAAATCACCCCCATAGAATCATAGATTCATAACATCATAACATTGTAGCATCATAGCATCAGAATTACTGCGCAGAAGGAGGCTATTTGACCCATCGTGCCTGTTCCAGCTCTTTGAAAGCTATTCAATCAGTCCCACTCCCCTGATTATTTCCCCTCCAGCCCTGCTGATTTCCCCAGATCCCCATATGTTGCGGCATCAGCAATACAGCCTGGGAAGCCCCAGCACAGCTCCTCCCATCCTGCAACCCCAAACTTCCACATTGGAAAAAGAGAAATGATCTCCAACCTTACAGAACTCTTGCAAGACTTGTCACTAAGTCCACATAGCTCCTCAAGCTATGTGTGTGTTGTGCAGTTACCTTCACACAAGACTCGGCACTGGGATGCCCCTCAGGTTACATTCAAAGCCTGAAAGTACACGTTTGGTCTACTTTTAATGGAGAACTGTTCCGAGCCACCCTACACTCTCCAAAGGGCAAGGACCGAGGAGGGAGATATTGAAACAGAGACACGGAACCTGATTAAAGAAATAAACTAGTTGCACCTTCTTTGAAGTGTAATATGTAGATTTAATATCAGAAGGGACATTTAAATACACCGTTGGTAGGAACCGGAGGGATGATAGTAGAGCCAGGGCTAACTAGGCGCAGCATGTTGTTAATGGGGTCAGTATATTATGGAGAGGACCTTAGGATTGTTAAGACAGGACCACAGGTACAGCTGTCAGTCAACAATTGACACATCAGTCTTCCTGAAAATGCAATAGTCTCCCTCACTTCAGCTTCACCTTCTTCCTCCTCCTTTTCCTCCACCTTCCTGGTCCTAAACATCTCGCCGCAGTGTAAAATACTGCAGGATATAACAGACACCGATCATTTTAGACACCTTCTCGGGATTGATGAGCACTCTCCTCCTGATCTACCTAGCCAGCTGAATACCTGTTTCAACAAGCCAACTCCACCAGACTTCAGGTGAAGGGATGAGCCTCACTGTATTTCCTTTTGCCCAAGTAGGCTTGCCTAGGTCTGAAAGTTTAGTTGGGCTCAATCTAATGGAAGTCAGGCGGCTGAGCTGCAAGTGCCCCAGTCTTTCTTCCCTCTGCCTGAACTCCTTCGTTCTCTTGTAAACCCATGACAGACATTGGCAAGGCGAATGCTGAGCAGTGTGTATCTAAGGTTGGCACTAGGTGGCAGCAACAATCCTGTGGCTGGAGGTCTGTACATGAGGTGGGGGAATTGTCACCTTCACTACCTGGACTGTGACCTGGTGGGGTTGACCTCCCGTCCATTGTAGAAGCCACCCAACTTTCATACCAGTCACGTTAAACTTGTATAGAAACTTGGTGAGACCACACTTGGAGTACGGTGCTCAGTTCTAGTCTCCATATCACTTCACCTGACGAAGGAGCAGCGCTCCGAAAGCTTGTGATTTCAAATACAGCTGTTGGACTATAACCTGGTGTTGTGCGACTTCTCACTTTTGTCCATATTACAGGATATAGAGGCACTGCAGAAGGAGCAAAAAAGATTACAAGGATGATACCAGAGATTATAACTATTAGGAAAAATTGGACAGCCTGGGACTGAGGGGTGGCTTTAAAGAGGTCTTTAAAATGATGAAAGGGTTCGACAGGTTAGATGTAGAGACGATGTTTCTATTTGTAGGGGGAGACCAGAACTAGGGGCTATAAATATAAGATAGTCACTAAAAAATCCAATAGGGAATTCAGGAGAAACTTTTTTACCCAGAGAGGGTTAGAATGTGAAACTTTTTACCACAGGGAGTAGTTAAGACAAATAGCATAGATGCATTTAAGGGGAAGCTAGATAAACACATGAGGGAGAAAGGAATAGAAGGGTATGCTGATAGGGTTTAAATGAAGAGAGCTGGGAGGAGGCTCGTGTGGAGCATAAACACAGCATAGACCTGTTGGCCCAGGTGGCCTGTTTCTGTGCTGTAAATTCTATATCATTCTCTGAAGGGGAAAGGATTATGGGGTCTAACATTTATTTGAACATTTCTGGGACATAACTACAGCTTCTGACATTGGACAGATTATTTCAACCTGAGGTAATCTAGCTATGATATTTGTCCTCACAGGTCAACCATAAGTGATTCTTAGAAGGAACTCGTGTGTCTGCTTCTCTCAGCCCATCTGAATGACATGTACCATTGGAAGCCCTGGGGCATAGGCAAGCAGATAAAGTGCATTCCCCTATGAAAAGGTCACGCATTTAACGTTCTTTTCCTTGTCCTTCTCTTTCTGCTTTCTACTCCACCCTTCCTTCATCTTCATACCTTCATCCTTCCCATCATCTTTTACTTTTCTCATTTCCACTGGTATTTACGAGGAGCTTTGCCGTGGGAAATGGGAGGCAAGTTCAACTTCACTATTCAAGGAAGCAGGTTAAGCTCGACGCTCTGGGAGGAAAGTGATAAACTGAAGAGTTAACTGATACTTCTGAGCTTGCATTAATAATCAGCACAGAGATCATGCAGAGCTTGTTTAAGGAGCGTTGGCATGTCACAGGTCCTCATTTGATTTGTGTACTTGTGGTTCAATTGCAAATGTATAAAAGTCCGAGAGAAAGTGTATATTGTTGTGCGCTGCAGTTTAACTTTCATGTGACTCGCTGAATATAAAATAAGCCCCACTCAGTGCCCATCGATGACAGCAATCAAACGTCGCCTGTCACTTTAATTCTCCGCTTCACTCCCACTCTGATCTCTCTGTCCTCAGCCTCTTACATTGTTCCAATGAAGCTCAACGTAAGCTCGAGGAACAGCACCTCATCTTTTGATTAGGCACTTTACAACCTTCTGGACTCAACATTGAGTTCAACAATTTCAGACTATAACCCCTGCTCCCATTTTTCATGCTGTATGATTTTGCCACCCCCATTTGCAACATTTTATCTTTCCTGCCTCTTACCTTAGCACAGTATGTTCCTTCAATTCCTTCCTCCTCTCCCACCTCCCCCCCCCACCCCCCCCCCCCCTGTCTCTGCACCTGCTTAATATCTGTTACATCTCCATATCTGTTACATCTCCAGCTTTTTCCAGCTCTGATGAAGGGTCCCAGACCTGAAACGTTAACTCTGTTTCTCTCTCCACGGATGCTGCCTGGCCTGCTGAGTATTTCCAGCATTTTCTGTTGTTAGCCCACCTTTAATAACAACACTCCATTTTTGCAGTGATATAAAACTGAAGTTGATACATAATTGTTTGTATAATTTGGAAATGATAAGTGCGCCGGACTATTAGAAGGGAAGGTATGCTGGCCTTCAATACAAGAGGATTTGAGTACAGGAGTAAAGAAGTCTTACTCCAATTATATAGGGCTTTGGTGAGACTACACCTGGAGTACTGTGTACAATTTTGGTCTCCTTACCTAAGGAAGGATATACTTGCCGTAGAGGGAGTGCAACAAAGGTTCACAAGATTGATTCCTGGGATGGCGGGACTGTCGTATGAGAAGAGATTGAGTAAACTAGGCCTGTATTCTCTTGAATTCAGAAGAATGAGAGGGGATCTCATTGAAGCATACAAAATTATTACAGGGCTTGATAGGGTGGATGCTGGGAGAATGTTTCCCTTGGCTGCGGAGTCTAGAACCAGGGGCCACAGCCTCAGGATAAAGCGTAGGCCATTCAGGACTGAGATGAGAAGAAATTTCTTCACACAGAGGGTGGTGAATCTTTGGAATTCTCTACCCCAGAGGGCTGTGGAGGCTCAGTCATTGGGGATATTCAAAACAGAAATTGATAGATTTCTGACTAGTAAGGGCATCAAGTGATATGGCGACAAGGCTGGTGAATGGAATTGAGGCAGAAGATCAGCCATGATCTCATTGAATGGCGGAGCAGGCTCGAAGGGCCAAATGGACTAATCCTGCTCCTATTTCTTATGTTCTTATGTAATGCGCATCACTGTGAGGGATGGTGTGGGGGGAGAGAGTGCAAGGCTCTTGGAGATTATTTAAGACGGTCAAAGGGATGTTTTGTAAGTTTTTGTTTCTTAAGTTCTATTCTTAAACATTCTATGTGGGTCAAAGAACACTTCAGCATTCACAAAACAATGACTAAATCAGGATGAGAGAAATCTCCATGAAGCTTTCTTCAACTCCTAACTCATGCATTATGAGTAGAAGAATTTTATGTAAATGTCCATGCAGCAAGCAGTATCTCTAGGTGTGATCTATATTCTATGACATTTTAATGAAAGTTCTTTTTCCATAAACCTTATCACATCATTAAAAGCACTCGCAATGAATAATACATTCTGCAGTTTGATGTTTGTAACGCGCAAACTAGGGCAATGGCCTACTTTCAGATCATTAAGTCCCAAGTACCCTTCTGCCATGTTCCTTCTTTACATGTATCAGGGAGTTGACCATCCTAAGCTTCTAAAGCTTCACTCTTTCAAGCGGAATGGACAGATAACCTTAAGATTGGAATGAAATAGGTGTGGTTACATTGATGTTCATTCCTAAAGCAAGCCAAAACAAGAGTTATTGTGCAAACTCTGAAGAAAGACTTATATAGTGACTTTCATCGGATATAGGATGTCCCAAAGTGCTTTACAGCCACTGAAATACTTTGGAAGTGTAGTCCCTGTTGAACTGTAGGAAACGCGGCAGATAATTCGCACACAGCAGGGCCCCACAAACAGCAATATGTTAATGACCAAATAATTGGTTTTAGTGATGTTAGTTGAAGGATCAATATTGGCCGGGACATCGGGGAGAACTCCCCCTGCTCTTCTTCGATATAGTGCCATGTGATCTTTTATGTCCACCTGAGAGGGCAGACGGGACCTCGGTTTAACGTTTCATCCGAAAGACGGCCCCTCCGACAGTGCCGCGCTCCCTCAGATTTTGTGCTGACTTCTGTGGAGTGGGACTTGAACCCACAACTTTCTGACTCAGAGACGAGATTGTTAGCACTGAGGCAAAGCTGACAAGACTCCCTTGATAGCTCAGCATAACTAGAACAGTGTTCAACTAAGCTGTAAAAACTAGGACCATCTGAGACTCAACCTCTATCCTGTGCTGAGTTAGCTGATCTCACATTGGGGGTGCAGTAGGAGTGATACAGTTGGCCTTGGCACCCCTGAGTTATGGAGAAATCAGCCATGAGCCTAGTCCTGATCATTATGCAGTAATTTCTGCAGTGTGAGAAAGGTATGGGTCTTGGCTGTAATGTCCCCACAACTGACACTCACTGTGAAAGTTTGCACATGAATAGTGTCACTGGAGTACTTGCAGAACATGATCCCAGCAGGGGCTGAACAGTGCTAGGGTAACCCAAACCCAACAGGGGGTGAACAGTGCTTGTGGAACCCAATCCCAACAGGGGGTGAACAGTGCTGGTGGAACCCAATCCCAACAGGGGGTGAACAGTGCTGGTGGAACCCAATCCCAACAGGGGGTGAACAGTGCTTGTGGAACCCAATCCCAACAGGGGCTGAACAGTGCTGGTGGAACCCAATCCCAACAGGGGCTGAACAGTGCTGGTGGAACCCAATCCCAACAGGGGGTGAACAGTGCTGCTGGAACCCAATCCCAACAGGGGCTGAACAGTGCTGGTGGAATCCAATCCCAACAGGGGGTGAACAGTGCTGGTGGAACCCAATCCCAACAGGGGCTGAACAGTGCTGGTGGAACCCAATCCCAACAGGGGGTGAACAGTGCTGGTGGAACCCAATCCCAACAGGGGGTGAACAGTGCTGGTGGAACCCAATCCCAACAGGGGGTGAACAGTGCTTGTGGAACCCAATCCCAACAGGGGCTGAACAGTGCTGGTGGAACCCAATCCCAACAGGGGGTGAACAGTGCTGGTGGAACCCAATCCCAACAGGGGGTGAACAGTGCTGGTGGAACCCAATCCCAACAGGGGCTGAACAGTGCTGGTGGAATCCAATCCCAACAGGGGGTGAACAGTGCTGGTGGAACCCAATCCCAACAGGGGCTGAACAGTGCTGGTGGAACCCAATCCCAACAGGGGGTGAACAGTGCTGGTGGAACCCAATCCCAACAGGGGGTGAACAGTGCTTGTGGAACCCAATCCCAACAGGGGCTGAACAGTGCTGGTGGAACCCAATCCCAGCAAGCAGAAGGAGTCGATGGGGTATTTAGTGAAAAACAGCAACTGGCACTAAGGCTCACGAATATGTCAGCAGGGGTGGCGGAAATGACTTTAAACAGCCTAAAACACTTACCCTTAAGAGTGAAGGGCTAACTAGTGTTCCCAACCCTCCCGCTTTGGGCGGGAGTATACCGGAATAGCCGATTGGTCTCCTGAACGTTGCTGCTGGCAGCAGCACCCCGGCTGTCCTGGCTTGCAGCCAATTCGCGTTGTCTCCCCGTTGTTCGGAAACATCGCTTCCTTGTGAGGACGACGGTATCAGGGCCAACGAAAATCGCCTGGACATTCCATCAATCCTGAGAGAGCAACTGGGGGAGAGAGAGAGAAATACAAAGTGGGGGAGGGAGAGAGAAAGAAGCAAATTGGGAAAGGAAGGAAGAGAGAAACAAACTAGGGATGGAGAGAGAGAAAAATTCAAACTGGGAGAGGGCGGGAGAGAGAAACACAAACTGGGGAGGGAGGGAGAGTTCATGTCCCCTCTGAAACTAACTGTAACTTTAGGATTTAGCGTATGCGCATCTAAACATGGAAATCCTGAAGATGCGGTCAGTCATTCCCTGCTCCGCCACAGGCTGCGCTGTGGAACTCCCCATAGCCGGCAATCAGTGAAATCACTTGAACTGACAAAAATGTCCCCTTTTCCGCTCTAATATCGCTGTTAAATACCCCATAAAAAGTTAAGCCTTGTTGAAAGAGGTGTAACTGGGGTTTTAATGGCATAGTCACTTCTGAACAACCGTTCTGGCCCTGAAAAACTAATTTTATATTTGTGGAATGTCAAATTTCTCCATTATGATAAAAATTACTAGATTTTTAAAATTATAAAAAATATTTTTAATTTCTTTAAGCTAATTTATGATAAGCTTCTCCCTTAACCCCATGTGTATCCCCCAATCTTTATTTCGCTCTCTATAAAAAAAATTAAACGTGAATGATAAAAAAACTACATTTTATTTCCTGGTTTGCTGCCTCTGAGAATTCTTCAACGAGGTTGGCTGCTCAGACAGTTTGATGACATCACTGCTGCTGTACACTGGAGATCCTCTTTTGACAGCGTTGCAATCAAATTAAGGTTGAGAAAGCTAAAGTTTTCGCCACAGAGATCACGAGATCTTTGCAGGCAGCTTTCTTCGAGGTTGCCGTCGCTTCGCCACTGACTGCAAATTCTGGGCCATTGTGTTGTGTTCCAGGAATCAGGCAGCTTTGGTGCTTCTCTCTGAGGACTGAGCCTCACCTCCCTGAAGCTGGGCTTTAGTGGTGGCGTGTGGGAGTCAGTGAATTGAATTAAGTTTGGCTTTGGGTTTATTTATTATTTTTATAACTTACTTTGTATTTTAAATTGTCATAGAATTGTATGACACCTTTAGTTAGAAGTTACTTATATTGATAGGTTTTTGTTGAATCTGTGGAATTTACTTGGGCCGCGAAATTCGGCTGCTTTGTGCCTGCCGTTAGTTCCTCCGGGGGCCGCTAACGGGGCGCAAAGGGCTTATCACCCGGGCGGGGGCTACGCCCCCAAGAAATTCAGTGGGGCGCTACTGAGGCGCTAGTCGATAATGCCGCCCCTGCGCCGGTAGCTCCCCAGCCCGCTGCAATGCCGGCCCCGCTGCAGAAATTCGGCTGCGCCCCACGGGGCTGGCACGGGTGGGGTCAGCACCAGCCTCGCAGGTCACGAGCCGGGCCGACCTCCGTTCACAGGGCGCTAATTAAAGGGAGATGCGGCCATGACCCGCGCCGCCATTTTATTTTTTTTGGCCGACCTCCAGGCCAGCCCTCCTTGGCGGCCCTTGGCGTGGACCATGGCCGCCATCGCGCAGCCCGGCACCGCGGCACCACGCCGCCCTGGTGGGCTAGTGTGGGCCATCGGAGGCCCTGCAGAGCTTGCAGCATCCCTCCCCTTTAACGGAAGGGGAGGGGCACTGAAACGCATCAGTGCTACGTGGAGTGGCTGCGTGGCGCTCCGGCACTACCGCGCTTTGCGTCCCCCGACACCTCCCCGAGAGGAAGTGGAGCGCCTGAGTTAGCACTTCCGCTTCCTCGCCAGAGTGGCAAGCTGAATTTAGCGACCGGGGCGGTACTTCAGCGCCGGGCACTAAATCTCCGGTGATAATTCAGTTACCGCACCCAAACGGGGCGTAACCGAATTTCACCCGGAAAAAATTCGGTTGGTAGCTAGGAACTTAGTGCCCGAGCGCAGCGATTTTAGCACCGCTCGCGACATTGACCAGTCATTTTGCGGCGGCGCTAAGCACTACCATCCCGATCTCCTGCGCCCGCAGATCGTGACATCAGTCGAGTGTGCAACGCCCTGGTAGTGCCCCGGACCGGATATTGAGTCGCGCCCCCTGCCTTAGTGCCTGCCGCTAGGAACGACAGGTAGAGGGGAACGTTTTCAAGTCAGGAAGGGGCTGGGGGAGCGCTATTTAAAGGCGGGCGCTTCCTGCCTTTTCTTGTGGGCAAAAAACGCCTATTTTAGCACCCAAATCACCTCCAGGGGGCGATAGAGGTGCATTTTGCGGTCGGAGACGATAATTAGCACCAGGCGCGAAACTTTGCGCCTGGCCGATAGTAACGCCCCAAAATGGGCGATACACAATTTTTCCCCCCAAATGTTGGGGTCAAAGAGGCTGGTTTTCATCTTCTTAGCACCCAATCTGGGGCAATAGCAGGATGATAGAGGTCTGGAAATCCTGCAGAAATCTGTTCCTGGTTCTAGACCCTGATCTCGAGTAGACTGGATATTCATTACCACGTGTAAAAGGGGACGGGAAAGGACAACACATTATTTTTTGGCCCATAGTCTTGTTGGACCCCACATCCCCATCATGTCCCTGAAAAGCTGATGGGATGGAGATGTCGGGTGGACCTGCAAGCCAAAAGACATTTGTAAGGTCCACAGACATTAAAGGTCAGTGAAATAGTCCTTTTAAAGGCAGTCTTCATAGTTATTTTCCTTCAGCTGGCACTCAGGTCTTCATCAGTTATTTCTAAACAGAAAATGCCGCTGTCAATCAACGGCTGCAGGGAACCCGTTTGACGCTTGCATCTTGCGAGCAACGTTGAAATGAAGCCTGAAGCCAAAAATGGTTCGAGTCTCCCGGCTCCGTCTATGTGTGGGTGATTCAGCCACTGCGCCTGTTTTGAGCGGAAGTAGAAAATCACCCACACCCCCTCCATATGTGTATATCACATCCCTTCTGAAATAACCAACTTGCCGCCTCTGTTCAGTGTCAGCTGTGGCTCAGTGGGTAGCACACTCGCCTCTGAGTCAGAAGGTTGTGGGTTCATAGTCCCACTCCAGAGACTTGAGCACATAAAGCTAGGCTGACACTCCAGTGCAGTACTGAGGCAGTGCTGTGCTGTCGGAGGTGCCGTCTTTCAGATGAGACATTAAACCGAGGCCCCGTTTGCCCTCTCAGGTGGATGTAAAAGATCCCATGGCACTTTTTCGAAGAAGAGCAGGGGAGTACTCCCCAGTGTCCTGGGGCCAATATTTATCCCTCAACCAACATAACAAAAACAGATTATCTGGTCATTATCATATTGCTGTTTGTGGGAGCTTGCTGTGCGCAAATTGGCTGCTGCGCTTCTCACATTACAACAGTGACTACACTTGAAAACTACTTCATTGGCTGTAAAGCGCTTTGAGACGTCCGGTGGTCGTGAAAGGCGCTATATAAATGCAAGCCTTTCTTTCTTTCTGTGGTAATTGGAAGCACAAGGAATTCCATACAGTCCCACAAATATATTTGTACACAAGTCTCAGCGACAGTCATTTTTTGGGAAATGGTGAACAGAAGCTGCCAGTATGTGAGAAGGAACAATGTACGAGACAGAAGCCACGCTTTGCTGATTGCTGTTATGTTAACACCAGCAGCAACTCATTTGTTTCGAATAAGCTACTGCCAGCACCGAGATAACACGATGGGAAAAACTAGCTGAGAGTGCCAGGTTCAATTGTAAACATCTTTGCTCATTTTGGTTCAGTACATGCTCCCATAGAAGAAACCTGCATTCCAACCGACCTTTGGAATTTCCACGGGGGGCTCTCCTGATCTCCCACTGCTCCTGTGGCAGAAGGTCGACGGAAACCGTTTACACCATTTCTTTGGGGTTTATGCCCAAGTTACGGCAGGAGATCGAAAGAGCATCTGTGGAAATTCTAGCCCAGTAACAGAGAGCATTAATTAGTGTTCGTATTGTAGCAGCTAATCTAATGGGTACATTTTCTGTTCAGGGTATGAGACAAGTTAGAAAAACATCCAGTGCGGTCAGCTCACATTTCAAATACACAGCAAGCTCTCGGCTTATATTGCACCTCACACTTGGAGCTTTCCAAAGTGGCAAATGCGAAAGTGATATGAGGTGTGTTAGCATCCTTTAAAGGGCTGCTGCTGGGATGTAAAGGGATGTGGCTACTTAGAATCATAGAATGGTTACCGCACAGAAGAAGGCCATTCGGTCCGTCGAGCCCGTGCCGACTCTCAGCTAGTCCCACTCCCCCCGCCCTTTCCCCGTGGCCCTGCAAATTGTTTTCCTTCAGATACTTATCTAACTCCCTTTTGAAAGATACTTACAGGTAAAATGGTGGGATTCAAAGAGATATGGCCACTTAAAGGTAAGTAACTGCGTGTGGAGACAAAAAGCCTTTCTAAATAGTGTGCGGAGCTAAAAATGTGAAAAAGCAGTGTCTGACAAAGGAAGAAGGAAAAGAAAGAACTTGCATTTATATAATGCCTTTTACAACCTCAGAACGTCCTAAAGTGCTTCACAGTCAATGAAGTACATTCCTTGTGCTGATGGTGCTCCCACAATGGTGTTAGGTAGGGAATTCAAGACATTGATCCAGTGTCAATGAAGCAACAGCGAGAAATGTCCAAATCAGGAAGGCATGTGACTTGGAGGACAGCGTGGAGGTGATGTCATTTTCACGACATTGCTGCTCTTGTTCTTCTTGGCGGTAGAGGTGGCTAGGGAGGAAAGTGCAGTCAAAGTAACCTTGGTGACTTGCTGCAGTGCATCCTGTAGATCGTACATACTGCAGCCGCAGTGTGCTAGCGGTGGAGGCTGAGTCCAGTGGCAGGGGCATTGATCGAGCAATCTGCTCTGTCCTGAATGGTGTCAAGCTTTTTGGGTGTTATTGTGCCTGCACCCATCCAGGCAAGTGATGATGATTCCATCACACTTCTGACTTGAGCTGTAGATAGTAGAGAGGCTCTGAGGGGTCAGAAGATGAGCCACTCATCGCAGAGTAACCAGCATCAGCCCCTCTTATAGCCATGGTATTGATATTGTTGGTCCAGTTAAGATTCTGGTCAATAGTGCCCCCACCCCCACTCCTCTAAGATATTGATGGTGGGAAATGCAGTGATGGTAGTGCCATTGAAGGTCAGGGGGAGATGGTGGAATTTCTCTTCTTTGAGATGGTCATTATCTGGCAGTTATGTGGTGCGAATGTTACCTGTCGCTTGTCAACCCTAGGTCACCATGGGCTGCTTCATTATCAGAGGAGTTGCAAATGGAGTTGTACACCATGAAATCATCAGCAAACAGCCCTACTTCTGACCTTCTGGTGCAGGGATGGTCATTGATGAGGCAGCTGAAAATGGATGGGCGCGGAATGCTTTCCCGGGGAATTCCTGCAGTGATGTTTTGCGGCTCTGATAATAGGCCTCTAACAACCACAACTATCTTCCTTTGCATGAGGTATGGCTCCAGCCACTGGAGGGTTTTCCCCTTTGCACCCCATTAACCTCAGTTTTGCTGGGGGTCCTTGGTTCCATACTCAGTTGAGCAGTGTCTGAGGCTAAACCAGTCTGTTTGCAACCTCGGAGCCCTATTTAAGCCTGAGCTGAGCTCCTGACCTCATATCCTCTCTGTCACAAACCTACCTCCACCTCCATAACATCACTCCGCTCCTGCCTCAGCCCATTTGCTGCTGAAACCCTCATCCATGCTTTTGTTACCTCCAGACTCGACTATTCCAATGCTCTCCACGCCAGCTTCCTAGCTTCTTCCATCCACAAGCTTGAGCTCCTCCAAAGCTCTGCTGCTTGTATCCTAACCTGGACTAAGTCCCACTCACCCATCACCCCTGTGCACGCCGACCTTCATTGGCTCCCAGTCCAGCAAGGCCTCAAATTTAAATTTTTCATCTGCATGCTCAAATCCCACCATGGCCTCGCTCCCTCCCTATCCCTGTAACCTCCTCCAGACCTGCAAACCTCCGAGATCTCGGCATTCCTCCAATTCTGACCTCTTACACATCCCCCACTTCCTTAACCCACCATTGGTGACCGCTCTTCAGCCCTTCAGCTCTGGAATTCTCTCCCTAAAACTCTTCCTCTCTCTCCTACTTTAAGCCCCTCCTTAAGACCTAACTCTTTGATCAAGCTTTCAGTCACCCCTCCTCATATCACCTTCTTTGGCTCAGTGTCAATATTCTGTCTAATTACACACCTGTGAAGTGCCTTTGGATGTTTTCCGACGTCAAAGGTGCTATATAAATGCAAATTGTTCTTGTAGATTATGTGCTAATGTCGCTAGAGAAGGATTGGAACCCACAACATTTTGGGGGCTAAATTCGATAGCCCCCGAAAATGGGCGTGGGTAACGCGATTATCCCGCGCCCGTTGAGTCTGTTGCAGACAGCACCAAAACCTAGTGCTGCCTGCTAATTTAAATGATTGCAGCGGTGAGGAAGTGCTAAACGCGCTGTTCAGTGGCTCAGTGGCTCAGCAGGAGGCCCAAGTTTGTGCGAGGCTAGCACCAATTAAAGCTAGCCTGCACCTCATAAAGGGGAGGTGCATTCCGGCTGGAGCTGGTTCTGGAAGTGGCTGGGAAAGAGAGTGTGAGCAAGAAGAACATTGAATTATGGCGCAACAGTGCAGAGAGCAGGCTCCATGATTCTCAGATTCTGCACTGGAAGCCTTGGTGGAGTAGGTGGACAGGAGGAGAGAGGTCCTCTATTCACAGGGGGCCAGGAGGCCCCTCAGACAAACTCAAAGAAGGCAATGGGAGCAGATAGCCCTGGCGGTCAATGAAAGAAGTCAAGCCCCGAGGACCTGGATGCAGTGCTGCAAAAGGTTTAGTGACCTCACACGAGTGGTCAGTGTCAGTGAATTCACCTTCAAATGCTATATTCCACCATCTCCACCACGAGCCTCAGCCACTGCTCAATGCACCACACCCCCATCACTCACCTACCAACAATCTCTGTCAAACACGGCTCAGACCTCACAGTCGTAGCTTCACCTCACCCCCACACACTTACCACTACTGCAAACCTCACACCCGCATCTCACAGCTTGAACACACTGTCAGCTATTCAACCATGACAGGCACATCACCCAAACAGATTGCACCACACTCACTGACACACTTCTTTCTCTCTTGCCGGACAAGGTGGCTCATAATCAGAGGCAGCAGGTGCTACCTGCAGGGGGACAGATGCGTCTACATGACCTAACCCCCATGGAGGAGATGATGCTGGAGATTATTGGAGCGGCCATCGCTGAGCCCATGGCCAGTGGTGGGGCTGAAACAATCGAAGATGACAATATCCTCATACCTAATCCTCCTTCTCACATCCCTCTTCCCTTCATCCGACAATCTCACCTGCAGGTGGTGTAAGGATGCACCTCTCATGCATTTTAGTGCCCTCCTCCCCCCCCAACGCCACCCCCCCCCCCCGCACCCCTGCTCCCGCTCCCCTCACTGCAAACCTACCCTTGTGCCTTTCTCCTTTCAGATAGCCATGGACTACAACCTGGCCAGGCAGTGGTGGAGGAACAAGAACTGGAAGAGGAAAAAGGCAAGTGATGCTGAAGTCTCGATTTCACACTTGCAGCCACCAGCTCAGATACTGACACTCCGTGTACTTCAGAGGATAGGTTAGATGCGGGATCTGCACATGGGCACGAGTGGCCTGCAGCCAGGGCAGGGGGCAAGTGTAGCTCATGTGCCAGCTCCCTGGAGGACGAGGTCGCACACGAGTTCTGCTGCAGTGGACTCAGATGAGCAATTGGATGGGGCAGGCTACAGAAGAACGCTGATGGGTATGCACAATGAAATGCTTGGTGCATTGTCTGGCCTGCCAAAAAGACTGCATTCAATGCCAAGGAACATAGAGAAGTCTGGCACCAACTTGGCACAGGCCTTTGCGCAGAGCTTGGAGCCCATCCTTTCCGGCATGGAATTGATGGCTAACTCCATTAGCACACTTGCAGACCCAACCAGGGATTTTTTTTTCATTCGTTCATGGGATGTGGGCGTCGCTAGCAAGGCCAGCATTTATTGCCCATCCCTAGTTGCCCTTGAGAAGGTGGTGGTGAGCTGCCTTCTTGAACAGCTGCAGTCCATGTGGTGAAGGTACTCCCACAGTGCTGTCAGGGAGGGAGTTCCAGGTTTTAGGAACGGTGATATACTTCCAAGTCAGGATGGTGTGTGACTTGGAGGGAACTTGGAGGTGGTGGTGTTCCCATGCGCCTACTGCCCTTGTCCTTCTAGGTGGTAGAGGTCGCGAGTTTGGGAAGTGCTGCTGAAGAAGCCTTGGCGAGTTGCTGCAGTGCATCTTGTAGACGGTACACACTGCAGACACGGTACACTGGTGGTGGAGGGAGTGAAAGTTTATGGTGGTTGATGGGGTGCCAATCAAGCGGGCTGCTTTGTCCTGGATGGTGTCGAGCTTTATGGGTGTTGTTGGAGCTCCACTCATCCAGGCAAATGGAGAGTATTCCATCACACTCCTTACTTGTGCCTTGTAGATGGTGGAAAGGCTTTGGGGAGTCAGGAGGCGAGACACTCGCCACTGAATCTCCAGCCTCTGACCTGTTCTTGTTGCCACAGTATTTATATGCCTGGTCCAGTTAAGTTTCTGGTCAATGGTGACCCCCAGTATATAGATGGTGGGGGATTCGGCGATGGTAATGTCGTTGAATGTCAAGGGGAGGTGGTTAGACGCTCGCTTGTTGGAGATAATCATTGCCTGGCACTGCTGTGGAGTGAATGTTACCTGCCACTTATCAGCCCAAGCATGAATTTCATCCAGGTCTTGCTGCATGCGGGCATGGACTGCTTCATTATCTGAGGAGTTGTGAATGGCGCTGAACACTGTGCAGTCATCAGCGAACATCCCCATTTCTGACCTTATGATGAAGGGAAGGTCATTGATGAAGCAGCTGAAGATGGTTGGGCCTGTGACACTGCCCTGAGGAACTCCTGCAGTGTTGTCCTGGGGCTGTGATGATTGACCTCCAACCACCACAACCATCTTCCTATGTGTTAGCTATGACTCCAGCCAGTGGAGAGTTTTCCCCCGATTCCCATTGACTTCAGTGTTACTAGGGCTCCTTGATGCCACACTCGGTCAAATGCTGCCTTGATGTCAAGGGCATTCACTCTCACCTCACCTCAGCATCTGATGGCCGATGTCTCAGCTCCATTGCAGCACAAGCAGAAGCCATCCAAAGTCTGGGAGCTCCAGTAAAAGCACAGACATCTGTCATGCAAGCGCAGACTGCTGCCATCATGGCTGCACTTACCAGTGTTCAAAGGGGCTTGCAGGGTGTCACTGCAGTCCAGCAATCTGTCCTCCAACAGATTACTAGGATTGCTGAGGCGCCGCCCCGGGGGTGTGGCAGTGGCTCCATGGAGCACAAACCTACTGTCCTCAGGATGACAGCATTCTTCCTCCCAACCCTACTACTGCACCAGTGCCATTGCTGTTATCTGTCAGCCAGCCCAAATTGCTGCCACCCATGCCAAGATGGTGCAGTTGAAAGCCGGGCCTTCTAGACCCAGAGCTGCTCAAGGTCGTCCTCCAAGGCCATCTGCAGTCTGCTCCACTGAAGATCAGCAGCCTTCCACCAGCCATGCTGCAGCCACTGGGGTAGCACTGCGTAGGAGCGCCGGGACAGACAAAGGGAATGCTCAAGGGTGATTAGTTTACATTTGCATGCAATATGGCATGGTGTCATTTATAAATTTGGTTTGGAATGTTTATTTTGTGTTGTCTTTATTTTTGTATTGTGGCCAAGCGGACGCTGTGATGGTCACTGACAGAGGGAAGGTAAGGTGTGGGACTGTTGGTGAATGGGGAATTGGGGTTACGGTTACTGGCATTGCAGCCAGATGAGTCTGTCACAGACAGCCTGCCAGAAAGAGGCTGTCTGGGTTGCCTCCACCCCTCCTATTCCTCCTCTTTCTCCTCTTCCTTCTCTTTCTCCTCTTCCTCCTCTTTTTCCTCCTGCTCCTGCTCCTTCTCCCCCTACTCCTCAGCTGGTCGCTGTATGGCTGGTGGCAAGGGCTGTGCCCTCATGATGGCGAGGTTGTGCATCATGCAGCAAACCACCACGAATCTCGACACCCACACTACCGAGTACTGCAGGGCTCCTCCAGAGCGGTCCAGGCAGTGGAAGCGTTGCTTCAGCACGCCAATTGTGTGCTTGATGATATTTCATTTGGCAGCATTGCTTTCATTGTATGAATGCTGCCCACGTGTGCTTGGGTTGCAGACCAGATTCATGAGCCGTGTGGTGAGCCTTGTCTCCCAGTAGCCACCCTTTGGTTTGTGGTGGTGGCTCAAATGTAGTTAGCACAGCGGACTGCCGCAGAATGAAGGCATCATGACTGCTGCCAGGATACCGGGCATTGACCTGCATGATTCGCTGAGTATGGTCGTACACCAGCTGGACATTGAGGGAGTGGAATCCCTTTCGGTTGCAGCACATCTCGGAGTTGAGATACGGTGCCTGCAAAGTGATGTGCGTGCAGTCAATGGCACCCTGCCCCATGGGGAAGCCTGTAATCCTCTTGAAGTCATGTGCTCGCTTTGCCTGCTGCTCTCTGGCCAGAGAGAAGGAAATGTATTCAGCTCTCTTGGAATACAGAGCCTCAGTTACAGATATCTCCTGCTCCAGCCTGGAAGGAGCCCGACACATAAAACTTCATGGCCACCGTGACCTTCACAGCCACTGGCAAAACGGTCCTCGCCCTGCTCTGAGGTTGCAGTTGTGGCTACAACAGGTGGCAGCTTTCAGTGAGGACATCCTTAGTGAAGCGCAGACATCTCACACATTGTTCCTCGCTGAGGTTCAGGTAGGAGAATTGCCCCCTGAACAACCTGGGTGGATATGGCCTCCTGCTGAGAGCCCTTCACCTCCTCCTCCTCCTCCTCATCCCTCTGCCAGCAGCTTGTCCTGCTCTGTGTCGCCTCTGCTCATTCTCCCATCATGCTGTAGACCAAGTGGAATGCTTACTACTGCGTCAAGCGTTGTTGAGCAGGTTATTGGCGAGTATGTGTCACTTGATGGCATTTTGATGCCTCCTTCCATCATTTTACTGGTGATTGGGTGGAGCCTGATAGCGCAATAGGTGACTAGGTTAGATTTATCCTGCTTTTTACTCCTAATAATCAGTTCTATTATGTTACATGGAATGGTGGTAAGACTAATGGATTTGTAGTTGCCTGTGTCTGTTTTGTCTCCCTTTTTGAAAATGAATACAAAGTTAGACTGTTTCCAATTTACCAGCATTTCCAGCAGTTGATCAACTTGCTCCATCAGTGTATCACCAATCTTCGCCCTTGTTTCTTTTAGTACTTTGGACTAAATACCATCTGTCGATGAGAATTTATTGGTTTTGAGCTCATTTAGTCAGTCCAGGACTTCCTCCTTGTCTATATCAAATGTGTCAATTCCATGCAAGTTATTGCAATTTGAGGATTTATGTTGCTCATGTCTTTCTTGATGAATATTTGGAGGAAGTAATCATTTTGTATATTAGTTACTTTATGCTAATCTGTTTCAACCCTGTTGTATAGTTCTCACCTCTTCGCTCACTGCTCTCTCACTGTTATAGAGCTGAAAGAATTTCTTACTATTGTGGTTTATGTGTGCAGAGTCCAGTGAAAGGGATGGCCACCTTACCTCTTGGTCTTTGCACTCATGTTCTGCAGCATAGGACCAATCCCATCAACCAGAAAATCAGTCTTTCGTATGAGACATTAAACCAAGGCCCCGTCTGCCCTCTCAGGTGGTCGTAAAAGATCCTATGGCACTATTTCGAAGAAGAGCAGGGGAGTTATCCCCGGTGTCCTAGCCAATATTTATTCCTCAATCAACATTACTAAAAAACAAATTACCTGGTCATTATCACAGTGCTGTTTGTGGGAGCTTGCTGTGCGCAAATTGGCTGCCGCATTTTCTACATTACAACAGTGATGTAGGAAAGGCTGATATTTAGAGATATTTAGTAGATGAGAATCATATACATATAAATTCAAGTGTAGCCATTGACCAAATAATATTACCCGTAATTACTCCTGGGTAGCTAAAAAGCTAAGACTTGTTCAAAATGCAGCTGCAAAGACAGTCAAAAGCAGTTTTGACTAAGTTCTGATAACAAACAGCCACAGACTGCGAGTGAAGGTTAAATTGCTAAATAACATATTATGATGCAAAGTAGAAATTAAAATTTGCTTAATAAAACTAATTACAAAGATATTTAAAAAATAATTAGTATAAGGACATAAAATGAGAGAGATCATGGAGATAAGGTATTTATCTGGTAGATTAAAGTGAGATAGTCTGGATACCTCAAGACTAGTGAAACAGCGCTGATATGGGCCCTTGGTATAAAGGCCTTGTACCAGGAAGGCAGGAAATGAAAGAGATATGGTAAATTTTAATGGAGTGAAAAACTATAAACAAGATAACAAGACAGCAGGATAGGGTTGACGAAGAAATACTGGAAAGGTGGGATGCTACCTTAGTCTGAGTGACAATGATATTTTGACCATTAGAACCAATTAAAAAAGGTGATTTTGTTAAAGACCATATATGGACACTGGCCAAACCAACTTTTGATAAGAAAAGGGTTAAAACCTCAATACCCAAAGAACAACTTTACACAGACTTACTGCGATAACAAAGGAACAGACTTAAGAAGACGTCATCTGTGTCCGAGAGGTTCCAGAGACCAAGGGCTGTGAGCTACTCATTAAAACTATCGCCTTTTGTTAAGTATTGATTACGCTGCAAGCTTAATAAATCTTGATCTATTGCTGAAACATACTGGCTGCTGCCTATTGGTGTCTTGTCCAAGAACTCGGAGAGATCATTAAGATCTTACCGTGACCACACTTCAAAAATACTTCATTGGCTTTGGGACATCCTGAGGTCGTGAATGGCGCTATATAAATGCCAGTCTTTCTTTTATTATACATTTTTGGAATGTGTGTTAAGGATGGAAGCTGTTTTTGGAGCAAAAGCTATTAAGGGAGGAAAATCACAAGTCCTTTTTTGTTCACATGGTGATAAATCTTTTATAATTTATATGAAAATTTAATTAAATTGTTTGTGCTCTTCTGTCTGTAGTGCCATGTAGATGCAGTGTCCCATCAATCATGCAGCAATAAGATAACAATTAGATTGCAACGTTGGTTAATACCCTTCAGGAAGGATTTCCCTCACATGCAGGCAGGAGTTTGGGCTGGGACTGGAAGCGTGCACTTCAGGTTAAGATAATCAAGAGTGACAAGGTGTGACAGATGATGGAGTCTGTAGTAAAGAGAGAGAATGCATAATGTGTTAGACTGAAACCTGATCAGTTTAGCAGCTAATTTAGGTTACTTTAGAAAATTCAGGCAACATAATTGGTTTATTGTGCAGAGAATGCTTCCTGATACAGAACTGTGAAGTGATTGTTATGTGCAACCTTGATTGAATTTTTTGAGGAGGTAACAAGGAAGGTAGATGAGGGTAGTGCATTTGATGTAGTGTATATGGACTTTAGCAAGGCTTTTGATAAGGTTCCACATGGCAGACTGGTCACGAAGTTAAAAGCCCATGGGATCCAGGGCAAAGTGTCAAGTTGGATTTAAAACTGGCTCAGAGGCAGGAAGCAGAGGTAATGGTTGATGGGTGTTTTTGTGACTGGAAGGCTGTTTCCAGTGGGGTTCCGCAGGGCTCAGTATTAGGTCCCTTGCTTTTTGTGGTATATATCAATGATCTAGACTTGAATATAGGGGGTATGATTAAGAAGTTTGCAGATGATACTAAAATCAGCTGTGTGGTTGATACTGAAGAAGGAAGCTGTAGACTGCAGGAAGATATCAATAAATTGGTCAGGTGGGCAGAACAGTGGCAAATGGAATTCAATCCAGAGAAGTGTGAGGTAATGCATTTGGGGAGGGCTAACAAGGAAAGGGAATACACATTAAATGGTAGGACACTGAGTAGTGTAGAGGAACAAAGGGACCTTGGAGTGCATGTCCACAGATCCCTGAAGGTAGCAGGCCAGGTAGATGAGATGGTTAAGAAGGCATACAGAATGCTTGCTTTTATTAGCCGTGGCATAGAATACAAGATTGAGAGGTCGCACAACACCAGGTTATAGTCCAACAGTTTTATTTGAAATCACAAGCTTTCGGAGCTATCGATTGCCCCTTCCTCAGGTGAAGTAAATTAGATACAGAATCGCCAAAGCATATATAGATAGAGAACAAAGCATGTGTACCTTACAATTGCAGACCACTAAATTAAATCATCCTGACTATCTGCCGAGGTGTGATAAAGTTCATAGAATCATAGTCCGCATCATAGAATACAAGAGCAGGGGGGTTATGCTTCAACTGTATAAAACACTAGTTAGGCCTCAGCTCGAGTACTGTGTGCAGTTCTGGTCACCACATTACAGGAAAGATGTGATTGCACTAGAGAGGGTACAGAGGAGATTTACAAGGATGTTGCTGGGAGTAGAGAATCTTAGCTATGAGGAAAGACTGGATAGGCTGGGTTTGTTTTCCTTGGAACAGAGGAGGCTGAGGAGAGACCTTATTGAGGTGTATAAAATTATGAGGGGCCTAGATAAAGTGGATAGAAAGGACCTATTTCCCTTAGCAGAGGGGTCAAAAACCAGGGTGCACAGATTTAAAGTGATTGGTGGAAGGTTTAGAGGGGATTTGAGGGGAAATTTCTTCACCCAGAGGGTTGTGGGGGTCTGGAACTCACTGTCTGAAAGGGTGGTAGAGGCAGAAACCCTAACGACATTTAAAAAGTACTTGGATGTGCACTTGGGATGCTGTAACCTGCAGGGCTATGGACCAAGAGCTGGGAAGTGGGATTAGGCTGGATAGCTCTTTGTTGGCCGGCACGGACATGATGGGCCGAAATGGTCTCCTTCCGTGCTGTAACTTTTTATGATTCTTTCTATGAACCTTGTTGTTTGAGATGTTCTGGAAAGCAGAAAGTAATGTGTACAGAAGTTCCAACATAGAAACAGGCCATTCGGCCCAACCAGTCCGTGTCGGTGTTTACCCTCCATGTGAGCAATTAGTTCAAATCACATTTACCTGTCCCTTTTCTCATATCCCTTCAGCCCCTTTCCTTCATCCACCTATCCAATCTAATCTTGAATGTTGGCATAGTTTCTGTCATAAACAGTAATCCTGGAAGTGAATCCCACAGCCTCACAACTCTTCATGTGAAGATGGTTCTACTGCTCTCTGTTCTAAATCTCTCACATTTAATCTATGGCCCCCTCATTCTTTTTTTAAATTTATTCATTCACGGGATGTGGGCTTCACTGGCAAAGCCAGCATTTATTGCCCATCCCAAATTGCCCTTGAGAAGGTGATGGTAAGCCGCCTTCTTGAATCTCTGCAGTCCGTGTGGTGAAGGTACTCCATGTGTTGTTAGATAGGGAGTTCCTGGATTTTGACCCAGCGACGATGAAGGAACGGCCGATATATTTCCAAGTCGGGATATTGTGTGACTTGGAGGGCATCTTGGAGGTGGTGGTGTTCCCATGCTCCTCTTGTCCTTCTAGGTGGAAGAGGTCGCGTGTTTGGGAGGTGCTGTCGAAGAAGCCTTGGCGAGTTGCTGCAGTACATCTTGTAGATGGTACACACTGCAGCCATGGTACGCCGGTGGTGGAGGGAGTGAATGTTTAAGGTGGTGGATGGGGTGCTGATCAAGCAGGTTGCTTTGTCCTGGATGGTGTCGAGCTTCTTGAGTGTTGTTGGAGCTGGACTGATCCAGGCAAGTGGAGAATATTCCATCACACTCCTGACTTGTGCCTTGTAGATGGTGGTAAGGCTTTGGAGAGTCAGGAGGTGAATCACACGTCGCAGAATACCCAGGCTCTGACCGGCTCTTGTAGCCACAGTATTTATGTGGCTCGTCCAGTTAAGTTTCTGGTCAAAGGTGATCCCCAGGATGTTGATGGTGGGGGTTTTGATGATTGTAATGCCGTTGAAGGTCAAGAGGCGGTCGTTAGAATCTCTCTTGTTGGAGATAGTCATTGCCTAGCACTTGTGTGGCGCGAATGTTACTTGCCACTTATCAGCCCAAGCCTGGATGTTGTTCACGTCTTGCTGCAAATGGGCATGGACTGATTCATTGTTTAAGAAATTAAGAATGGAACTGAACACTGTGTAATCATCAGCGAACATCCCCATTTCTGACCTTATGATGGAAAGACGATCATTGATGAAGCAGCTGAAGATGGTTGGGCCTTGTACACTGCCCTGAGGAACTCCTGCAGCGATGTCTTGGGGGCTGATATGATTGACCTCCAACAACCACAACCATCTTCCTTTGTGATAGGTATGACTCCAGCCAGTGGAGAATATTCTCCATGATCCCCAGTGACTTCAATTTTGCTTGGGCTCCTTGATGCCACACTCGGTCAAATGCTGCCTTGATGTTAAGGACAGTCACTCTCACCTCACCTCTGGAATTCAGCTCTTTTGTCCATGTTTGGGCCAAGGCTGTAATGAGGTCAGGAGCCGAGTGGTCTTGGCGGAACCCAAACTGATCATCGGTGAGAAAGGTATTGGTGAGTAAGTGCCGCTTAATAGCACTGTCGACAACAGCTTCCATCACTTTGCTGATTGAGAGTAGGCTGATGGTGAATTGAGAATTGGTCGCATTGGATTTGTCCTGCTTTTTGTTGACAGGACATACTTTTCCACTTTGTCTGGTAGATGCAAGTGTTGTGCATGTACTGGAACAGCTTGGCTAGAGGCACTGCTAGTTCTGGAGCACAAGTCTTCAGCATTACAGCTGGGCTGTTGTTAGGACCCATAGGGCTGGGGAGCTAACTTCGCCGGGTTTAGCGCTCCTGAAAAATTAGCGCCCCCACGCCGGAGATTGAGTGGTTGCGCCCCAAGAGGGAAGCGGGGCGCTACTGGAAGCGCCCCGCATCCCTCTTGGGGCACTGCGAGTCAATATCACAGCGCTATGTGCCGCGGTATTGCAGGCCTTCCTCCCCTTCTTAAAAGGGAGGGGCCTTGCGCAGCGTGACCCGGGGCCCAGCTGGGCCCTCGGGGATCGGGAATGCTGGCAAAAGAGCCCGGCACTCAAGAGAAGTTCCGGGCTCTTGGAGTGCAGCCGGCACTCTGCGGGGGGGGCGGGGGGGTGCCGTTCAGCAGGCCAGGGACAGGAGCGCAGGCAGGTGCTGGCAGGCGGCCAGCAACAAAAATGGCCGCCCTGCACCTCGCCTTTAAATTGTGCCTCCCCGGCCGCAGGTAGGCTCCCCTGACCCTGTCGGACATAGCGTCTGGCGGTAAGTCAGGGGGCGCTACCGAAGATCGCGGCCGGGGCGCGAGCGGGGCGCTGCGCACAATGATGACGTCATCGCCGGCGGCGCAGCACCGCGCGGCGCTACCGGTTACCATCGCCGCTAACCTCCCGCTGAATTTCGCAGGAGGCGTGGGCGGTGCTGCGCCCGGGCGCTAGTTGCTTTGCGCCCTCTTAGGGCGCTAACGGGAGGCACAAAACAACCCAATTTTTCCCCCATAGTCTTTTCTGTATCTAGTGCAGTCAGCTGTTTCTTGATATCACGTGGAGTGAATCGAATTGAAGACTGGCTTCTGTGATGGTGGGGACCTCAGGAGCAGGCTGGGATGGATTATCTACTCGGCACTTTTGGCTGAAGATGGTTGTGAATGCTTCAGCCTTGTATTTTGCACTCACGTGCTGGGCTCCGCCATCATTGGCGATGGGGATGTTGATATAGCCTCCACCTCCCGTTAATTGTTGAGTTTTATCATCACCATTCACAACTGGATGTGGCAGGACCGCAGAGCTTTGATCTGATCCCTCAACTGCTGGAAACAATTCTGCTTTGATCTGCCCTATTTCAGGTTCGGTAAGGTACAGCCAGGTGATTGGGGCAGAGAGACAGGGAGAAGTACATCAAAGAAAAAAGACAGGAACAATAAGGAAAGAGAGAATGGATAGTGGAAAAGACAGGGAGAGAAAGGCAATGAGACAGAGCATTAACTAGAGGGGCCTTTGAAAGCTGCTGTGATCCACTGTTGATTGATAACTACTGTAATGGAGGGCAGTTTAAAAGCTTTCCTTATTGACACATTGCATGATACATCACACAATTTTGGAGATTAAAACTGTGTTGAGGTGGGAATTCATTTCCCAGAAATTGAGTATCAATATACAGGCTACACATCTGGCATAAACAAGAGGGTGATATACAAAGTGTGGATACAGACAGTGTGTGCTGATCAAGAGAGTGAAAGAACACAGGACAATCGTATGTGATAAAGGAAAAGTAACAATGTAATAACATGGATTGCATGCTGTGATAGGATTTTCTCATATTTTAATGAGGTTAATCACCGTGGACATTAGATTTAGTTATGAACCATCATGTCAGTGTATCTTCATACTCGGTACTGGGGAATTCCATTCCTGTTTTCTGTAACACAACAAACAGTGGAAAGCCAAAGTGCACCAGTTATCTGTAGAATCAAGAGGCCATATAGGGCCACGGCCTTGCAATCTCTTGTTTTAGAATTTCCAGAGCTGCCTGTTTGTATGTGGGTAGCGAGTCTAAACTGGGACAGTACAATTCTGAAAGGGATTACAGGTGACCATCCATGCCTCTGTCACCTACAGACTCGACTATTGCAATGCACTCCTAGCTGGCCTCCCAAACTCCATGGCCTGTAAACTTCAGCTCATCCCAAACTCTGCCGCCGTATCCCAGTCCGCATCAAGTCTCACTCATCCGTCAATCCTGTCCTTACTGACTTACATCGGCTCCTGGTTTTCCAATGCCACCAATTTAAATCCCTTCATGACCTCAATCCCACCCCCGCCCCCCCCGAAATCTCCGTTCCTCTGATTTTGGCCTCTTGTGCACCCTCTCCTCTCTTTGTCCCACTATTGGCAGCTGGGTCTAAAATTGCTTAGGCCTCACGCTCTAGAATTCTCTCCTTGTGCCTTGAACTTTCCTCTCCTCCTTTAAGATCCTCCTTAAAACCCACATCTTTGCCCAAGCTTCGGGTCACCCCTCCTAATATCTCCTCCTTTGGATCAGCATCTACTTTTGTCTGATTATGCCTCTGTGAAGCGTCTTGGGATTTTTCTACGTTAAAGGCACCATAGAAAGGCTTGTAGTTGTTTGAGTGAATGGCCAAGGAGAACAACACAATCACAAAGAGGTCCTTGCATCCCGCTCAGAGGTTATTCTGCTGCTTGTCCAGCGAAGTATTGAATAGAAATTGATGGAAAGCTGTCTGCACCAATGCCATATCTTTACATATTCCTAAATGGACTGTTTTATTTTTGGATCCACCTGTCATTTTAATTCTCCACCCCACTCCCACTATGACCTCTCGTCCCCAGCCCCCTACAGTGTTCCAGTGAAGCTCAACGTAAGCTCGAGGAAAAGCACCTCATCTTTCGATTAGGCACTTTACAGTTTTCCGGACTCAACCTTGAGTTCAACAATTTCAGACCATAACCTCTGCTCCCATCTTTTCTGACGGCAGCTGTTGCTGATAATTCTGATGTTCCCATTTACACCTCCTCTAAACCCATCTTTTGTTTCTTAACTTGTCCCATTACCATCTCCCTTTGTCTTGCACCATCATCCCTTTTGTCATTTAATCTCTCCTGCCTTCCATCCTATCACAGACCTTCCCTTTTGTTCTATCCCCCCCCCCCCTTTCCCTGCCTCTGTACTCGCTTAAAACCTGTTACATCTCTAACTTTTTCCCGTTAACTCTGTTTCTCTCTCCACAGATGCTGCCTGACCTGCTGAGTATTTCCAGCATTTTCTGTTTGTATTTTAGATTTCCAGCATCCACAGTATTTTGCTTTTGTTCCAGTCATTCTAACCTGTTAACCATTGTCAATAATTTCATTAAAACAAATTGAACCGCTTGATAATGCAAGTTTCTGTTTTAAAGATTTTCTGGGAAGAAAGAACCTGTATTTATAGAGCACTTATCACATCCTTGGGAATTCTAAAACACTCACTGTATTGCTCTTTGAAGTGTTGTTATGTTATGCCTCAAACCCGGCACTAAGCTCATGGTCTACAGAGCAGTAGTGATTCCCGGCCTCCTGTATGCTTCAGAGACATGGACCATGTACAGCAGGCACCTCAAAGCACTGGAGAGGTACCACCAACGCTGCCTCCGCAAGATCCTGCAAATCCATTGGCAGGATAGGCGCACCAATGTCAGTGTTCTTGCTCAGGCCAACATCCCCAGCATCGAAGCTTTGACCACGCTCGATCAGCTCCGATAGACGGGTCACATTGTCCTCATGCCCGATACAAGACTCCCAAAACAAGCGCTCTACTCGGAGCTCCGACACGGCAAGAGAGCCCCAGGTGGGCAGAGGAAACGCTTCAAGGACACCCTCAAAGCCTCCTTGAAAAAGTGCAACATCCCCACCGACACCTGAGAATCCCTGGCCCAAGACCGCACAAAGTGAAGAAGAAGCATCCGGGAAGGCGCCGAACACCTTGAGTCTCTTCGCCGGGAGCAAGCGGAAGCCAAGCGCAAACAGCGGAAGGAGCTCATGTCAACCCAAGCACCCCACCCACCCGCCCCTTCAACCAGCGTCTGCCCCACCTGTGACAGAGACTGTAGGTCCCGCATTGGACTCATCAGTCACCTGAGAACTCATTTTTAATGTGGGAGCAAGTCATCCTCGGTTCCGAGGGACTGCTTAAGAAGAAGAAGAGAAGTTGTTATGTAGATAAAAACAACAACAATTGCCCGAGGACCTCTTTGGTGATGCATACTCTTTCTATATACAACTCCTCAGCAAGTAATTCTATGGGGGTAGTATCTGATCAGGTGTATCCTCCTTAATTACTCCTGGCTCTCCTTTGCGCCATCTCGTGCTGCTCCTTCTCCACCTCCTCATCCAGGTTAATGCCAAACCTGCTCCTGAGAAGCCCTCACTGTGAATAGCGGGTGGGATATGGGCCTCCAAAAATTGTCTCAGTTGTATCTTGCTATGTCTTTGATGTGGTACCTTCCTGGCTGACCTGATTAACTTTATCACACCTCGGCAGATAAACAGTCAGGATGATTGAATTTAGTTGTCTGCAATTGTAAGTTACACATGCATTGTTCTGTATCTATATATGCTTTGACGATTCTGTATCTCCTCACTTCACCCGACGAAGGAGTTGTAACTCCGAAAGCTTGTGATTTAAAATAAAACTGTTGGACTATAACCTGGTGTTGTGCGACCTCTCAATTTTGTCCACCCCAGTCCAACACCGGCATCTCCGCATCATGACCACTATCGACACCACAAACTGCCGGCTCAAAGTGGAGAGAATCGCCAAGAAGATCGCGCATATCGACACCGACATCAAGTATCTACAGAGATGCAAGAAAGCAGACAAGATCCCGAAAGGACTACAGACCACGAACCCACTCAAGTCGACATACAACACAGACTACGCTGAGAGACTCTGCCGTCGTACCTCTCGCACACTCCTCAACCATCTCGTACACCAGCTCTACAGCAAACGCCACAACCTCGAAACCAAGATAGAGTCCATGCTCTCAGCCTGTGCTCAGGACACAGCAGACCAGTTACGAGACACCGCCAAACAGACGAGGCAACGGAACTACGCTGCCTACATGCGCATCAAGAACAGGAAGCTTGAGAAACTCGGCATCACCACCAGCAGCAACCAAGCCTCCCCCGGTACCACGGCTGCAACCACAGGGAAGTCCATCGTCAATTTGTCCGACCATACCCTTCAACCAGACGAAATCGAAGTTCTCGCCCTAGGGCTCAAGTTCTGCCCAACCACCAAAATGGACCCCATCGGTCTCGCGGCAGACACGGAGGAATTCATCAGGAGAATGAGGCTCCGGGAATACTTCCACAAATCCCAAGATGTCAGCAACAAACCCAATGAGACAATCAATGATCCAGAACAGCAGACAGAGGGACTCGCAGTGCAGCAACCGAAGAAAAAAGAGTCAAACTGGACCCTTCCGGAGGGTCGCTGCCCCAAGCTTGACATGTATGCTCAAGCTGTCAGGAGATGCATCAACGCCAGATTCATCAGCCGCACTCACAAGACAGTCCAGAATGTCACCCGAGCACAACGCAACGCCATCCACGCTCTCAAGACCAACCGCAACATCGTCATCAAACCAGCGGACAAAGGAGGAGCCATCGTCATACGGAACAGAATGGACTATTGTAAAGAAGCATACCGACAACTGGACAACCAGGAACACTACAGACAGCTACCCGCAGATCCGACCAAAGAACACACCCGCCAACTCAATAGACTGATCAAGACCTTCGATCCAGACCTTCAAAACATCCTATGCGCTCTCATCCCACGTACTCCCCGCGTGGGAGACTTCTACTGCCTCCCAAAGATACACAAAGCCAACACACCCGGACGTCCTATCGTATCAGGCAACGGAACCCTGTGTGAGAGCCTCTCTGGATACGTCGAGGGCATTCTGAAACCCATCCTACAGGGAACCCCCAGCTTCTGTCGCGACACTACAGACTTCTTACAGAAACTCAGCACCCACGGACCAGTTGAACCAGGAACACTCCTCGCCACGATGGACGTATCGGCACTCTACACCAGTATCCCCCACGATGACGGCATCGCTGCGACAGCCTCAGTACTCAACACCAACAACAGCCAATCTCCAGACGCCATCCTACAACTCATCCGCTTCATCCTTGACCACAATGTCTTCACCTTCGACAACCATTTTTTTACCCAAACACACGGAACAGCCATGGGGACCAAATTCGCACCCCAATACGCCAACATCTTCATGCACAAGTTCGAGCAAGACTTCTTCACTGCACAGGACCTCCAGCCAACGCTGTACACCAGATACATCGACGACATTTTCTTCCTTTGGACCCATGGCGAAGGATCACTGAAAAGACTACACGATAACATAAACAAGTTCCATCCCACCATCAAACTCACCATGGACTACTCCTCAGAATCGGTTTCATTCCTGGACACACGAATCTCCATCAAAGACGGACACCTCAGCACTTCACTCTACCGCAAGCCCACGGACAACCTCACGATGCTCCACTTCTCCAGCTTCCACCCTAACCACAGTTAAAGAAGCCATCCCCTATGGACAAGCCCTGCGAATACACAGGATCTGCTCAGACGAGGAGGAACGCGATGGACACCTACGGACGCTGAAAAACGCCCTCGTAAGAACGGGATATGACGCTCGACTCATCGATCGACAGTTCCGACGGGCCACAGCGAAAAATCGCATAGACCTCCTCAGAAGGCAAACACGGGACACAACCAACAGGGTACCCTACGTCGTCCAGTACTTCCCCGGAGCGGAGAAACTACGCCATGTTCTTCGCAGCCTTCAACATGTCATCGATGACGACAAACACCTCGCTAAGGCCATCCCCACGCCTCCACTACTTGCCTTCAAACAGCCGCCTAACCTCAGAAGTACCATCGTTCGCAGCAAATTACCCAGCTTTCAGGATAACAGCGACCACGACACCACACAACCCTGCCACGGCAAACTCTGCAAGACATGCCAGATCATCAACACAGATACCATCATCACACGTGAGGACACTACCCACCAGGTACATGGTACATACTCATGTGACTCGGCCAACGTTGTCTACCTCATACGTTGCAGGAAAGAATGCACCGCGGCATGGTACATCGGCGAGACCATGCAGACACTGAGACAACGTATGAACGAGCACCGCGCAACAATCGCCAGGCAGGATTGTTACCTCCCAGTCGGGGAACACTTCAGCAGTCAAGGACATTCAGCCTCGGATCTGCGGGTAAGCGTTCTCCAAGGCGGCCTTAGGAAAACACGACAACGCAAAATCATCGAGCAGAAACTGATAGCCAAGTTCCGCACTCATGAAGACGGTCTCAATCGGGATCTTGGGTTTATGTCACGATACATGACGTGATCCGGACTCGAGTCGTCGTTGGCTTGTTCACAGATGTGATTCCCAGTAAAAAAGTAAAAATTTTAAAGTTAATCGTTTTACATACAGACGGCAGCTTTTGACACGTTAGACCCCATGCGACTCCACTTCATTGTCTCAGTTGTATCTTGCTATGTCTTTGATGTGGTACCTTCCTGGCTGACCTGATTAACTTTATCACACCTCGGCAGATAAACAGTCAGGATGATTGAATTTAGTTGTCTGCAATTGTAAGTTACACATGCATTGTTCTGTATCTATATATGCTTTGACGATTCTGTATCTCCTCACTTCACCCGACGAAGGAGTTGTAACTCCGAAAGCTTGTGATTTAAAATAAAACTGTTGGACTATAACCTGGTGTTGTGCGACCTCTCAATTTTCTCCAAAAATCTCCCAGTGGTCTGATCCTGTCAGAAGCAGTGAGGGGCAAGTCCAGGCGTATGTAGGCAGAATGACAAAAAATAGCGTTGCAAAGAGTGTTTCCCAGCTGCAGAAGAGGCTAGTCAAATTCTCCAGACTCTTCGGGCTGAGAAACGCTTCGCGTCTGCCCATCTCAGCCCATCCTGGCAGCAGCTGTGCCGCATAAATCTCCCTGAGTGCAATTCGAGCGCACCAACAGGGAAGTCGGAGCTGCAGCCCCATCAGACCTCATTAGCACACATTGAAATGAGGCACTCAGGAGCCAGTGGGCATATCACAGGGAGGGGGGCAAGTTACTGATGGAAAACGGACAGAAACGGCTACTGCCGGATTCTCCTACCATAAAAATGTTCTTACCCTGTTTATACACATGCTAAAGGCATCAAATTCACCCCATTGTGTTTTGAAATGACAACCCCCTGACTCAGAAGCAAGAGTGCCTCCAACTGAGCCAAGCTGACAGTTAGAAGCAGAATACATTTTGCTAAAAAGAAAATAGTGAGAAAGAACTAACGAATACGCACTTATAGAGCGTCTTTCATGACCTCAGGATATCCCAAAGCGCTTTACAGCTGAAGTAGCACTTTTTGAAGTGTAGTCACTGATGTAATGTATTTGAGTAAATTTCCCACTCCAGTCAGCTCTGTGATTTACATCCAGCAGATAATAGACTGTCATTTCCTAAGCTGACTTCACACAGGGGAAGAGAGAAGACTTTCATCATATTGGTCTGGAATCAATTTGAACAAAGTCAGACATGAAGAGACAGCGCTCGCCCAACACAACAGTCAGTCTCTTGTAATCATTCGCCTTCTTGTAAGTGCCAGAAGTCTTTGCCAAAACAAGTACATTTTCCAAAGGTAGAATAAAAGGAGGGGTCTCAGACAATGGCTGCAGTCATTATACACAGGGAGAGTAGTATATCAATCCCAACACAATTTGCAGCCTTTTGTGGACATTATAACATTGGAAAGCATTGAATGAGAAAAGACCATTTAACCCATCAAACCAACATGATCTACATAAGAACATAAGAAATAGGAGTAAGCCATTTGGCCCCTCGAACCTGCTCCGCCATTCAATAAGATCATGGCTGATCTTCTACCTCAACTCCACTTTCCTGCACTATCCCCATATCCCTTGATTTCTTTAATATCCAAAAATATATCCATCTCTGTCTTGAATATACTCAACGACTGAGCCTCCACAACCCTCTGGGGTAGAGAATTCCAAAGATTCACTACCCACTGAGTGAAGAAATTTCTCCTCATCTCAGTCCTAAATGGACAACCCCTTATTCTGAGATTGTGACCCCTGGTTCTAGACTCCCCAGCCAGGGGAAACATCCTCCCTGCATCTACCCTGTCAAGCCCTGTAAGAATTTTGTATGTTTCAATGAGATCACCTCTCATTCTTCTAAAGTCTAGAGAATATAGGCCTAGTCTACTCGATCTCTCCTCATAGGACAATCCCCCCATCCCAGGAATCGGTCTGGTGAACCTTTTGTTGCACTCCCTCTATGGCAAGTATATCCTTCCTTAGGTCCTTCATCGTCGCTGTGTCAAAATCCTGGAACTACCTCCCGAACAGCACTGCGGGAGTACCTTCACCACAAGGGCTGCAGCGGTTCAAGAAGGTGGCTCACCACCACCTTCTCAAGGGCAATTAGGGATGGGCAATAAATGCTGGCCTTGCCAGCGACGCCCACATCCCATAAAAAGGAATAAAAAAAAGGTAAGGAGACCAAAACTGTACACAATACTCCGGGGGGGAAAAATTGGGTTGATTTGCACCTCTCGTTAGCGACCCAACGGGCACTAATGGGGCACAAATCCCCTAGGGCGTGGCGCCGCTAATGCCTCCCGTGGAATTTAGCGGGAGGTTAGCGGCGGCGGTAGCCGGTAGCAGCCCGTGGCGCTGCACTGCCGGCGATGACATCATCGCTGTGCGCAGCGCCCCGCTCGCATACCGGCTGCAAACTTCCCTTGTGTCCCCTGACAGGATCAGGAGGGCGTTTTTGCAGCGGTGGCGGTATTTGAAGGGGCAGGTGTCAGGCGACCATTTTTATTTTGGCCGACTGCCAGCACCTGCCCCCTTTTCCTTTTTGCTTCGGGCTGCCGGCCGCGATCGCTCAGCCCGGCAGTCCTCTTGAGTGCCGGGCTGCTTTCCCGGCACCCCGCTCCCCGGTGGTCCAGCAGGGCCCCGGTGCGTGCCGCGCTAGGCCCCTCCCCTTTAATCAGGGGAGGAGGCCTACAATGACGCGGCGCTATGTGCCGACACGCGTGGTGCGGTTGCACGTAGTGCCGCAATCTTCAGCAGTAACGCCCCAAGAAGGAGGTGGAGTGCTTCCAGTAGTGCCTCACCTCCTGCTTCGGGTGCTACTACTGAATTTCCGGCGGAGGGGGGCGCTAACTTTTTTGGGGTGCTAAATTAGTGCCCCGACGAGGTTAGCGCCCCAAATGGGGTGACACCAAATTCCGCCCCCCCCCAGGTGTGGTCTCACCAGGGCCCTATATAATTGCATAAGACGTCTTTACTCTTATACTCAAATCCTCTTGTAATAAAGGCCAACATACCATTTGCTTTCCTAATTGCTTGCTGTACCTGCATGTTAACTTTCAGTGATTCGTGTACAAGGACACCCAGGTTCATCTGAACACCAACATTTCCCAATCTCTCACCATTTAAAAAATACTCTGCTTTCCTATTTTTCCTACCAAAGTGGATAACTTCACATTTCTCCACATTATATTCCATTTGCCATGTTCTTGCCCACTCACTTAGCCTGTCTATATCCCCTTGAAGCCTCTTTGCATCCTCCTCACAACTTACATTCCCACCAAGCTTTGTAGCATCTGTTCTACTTTGGACTCTACCCAACCCATTTAATATTTTTAGGATTGAGTAGAACCTGAGATGGAGCAACTCTCTTTACCCTCCCCTCTCTCAAAGGTTGGGCCAAAAATTGATGCCGCTACGCGAGAGTACGCACTGTGTACTCTCGCGTATTCTCTCTCCAATTGCCGGTTTTCTGCATGCACTGCGCATGCGCTGAAAACCGGCACTTGGTTTTTGGAAAAGGGGGCGGTTCCTCGGTGCACCGCGTGCGCGCTACAGGCTGCGCGCACGCTGTGCACTTAGTGCTTTGGACGCGCAGGTAAGGACGGAAGATTTTAGAAATGAAAAAAGGAGGAGTAAGACCCACTTTTAACAAGGTAAGTAGTGAATTAAGTATTATTTTGAATTTTTTTTAACAGGTATATCTTTTTTAGAGACTTTAAAGACAGGTAAGTTTATTTTTATAACTTTTTAAAAGATTTAAAAAATTTTCAAAAATGTAATTTTTTATTTAAAATGGTTAATTTATTTAACTATACTTATTTTATTAATGTGATGGGTTTTTTTTAAATTTAATTGAGGTTTAGCTGTTATTTTGGGGGTGTGTAAGATTCATAGCTTTCACAGCACGTATGTGAAACTTATGAATGGAAGATGGTGTGCTGCCATTGGCTCTAACTGAGTCACGTGATCCCACAGCTCGCACGAATTCACTACGCCGGTGGGATACGCAAGCACTGCCCAGCTGATGTCTAGAACATCAAGTTCGTGCGAGCTGGATCTGAAAAAGCCAACGCGGAATGAGAGATCGCGCCTGCTCCTTACCCCCGCGGGAACAGAGCGAGATCAATTTCTGGGCCGTTAATCCAGCAAAATGGCAAAATACCCAACTGAAATGAGAAATTAGACATCATTCACTCTTAACAAGTTGCATTTCCAGGCATGACACGTCCACGGTTCCAGCAGCTCAGAAGCGACCATGTTCCAAACAATATTTAATCATCTCAATCTACATCTATCCTATGATATTAAATCATCTTATTAACCAAATATTCATCCTGTTCTTTTTTAAAAGGTGATCGATGATTAATCGATTTTTATTAACATTTTTTAGGTAGAATTTTCTTTCCAATATCCACTACGTTGGATAGCATGGGGTCAATTTTGGTCTTCACCCCCTGGGTGGTGATCTGATAGTGTGGGTCACCCCTCCAATGGAGAGCCCACCCAGTTTTCAGGTTCTACAATGGGCGGGCGATCCGCTCCACCCACTTACTCCCAAGGGCTGTGATGGCCAAAATCTATCCCAATACCGTCCAAATTTAGGTTTTTCTTCAGTCTCCATAATTGTGTACTCACAGAGGATAATTTTCACCTTCACCTTCGATCCTGTCACTGAATAGCCAATAATCGTACACAAAATCTTTTCCTTTTCCACCTTTGTCAGTGGCCACCCTTTCAATTGTGCCGATGACCATCCCCGATCTTGTCCGATCTTGGATTCTAAACAGGTTCAGGAAAGGTTACTACCTGGTTAGGAGATTGCCTGGGATGTCAGGCCAAGTGTGCTTTTTTGCAATTTTTGTAAATTAAAACCTTTTCATGGTTCCTGCCCCAGTGTACTTTAATCACGTCAAGATTCATGTGTCATTGCTCAGCTTATCCATTTTATTGATCTAGATCCCTTTGACCTCTGACAATCTCATATTAATTGCCTTGCCATATAATTGAATGTTTTCAGTACATTTTGTAACAATAGTGAGCCAGGACACACGCCCAAAGCAATTAATGCACCCCTCGCTCCTGTTCCTTCTCCATGCTGTAGAGATTCTGGGTCTTTGACAATTAACCCTTTCACTCCTAAGTTCCAAAAAAATTCACCTTGACCAGTATTGGTGACAGCAATTATATTTTATTCAATGTAAGTGAGACTTGATACATTACAGCATCTGAGCGGTATTTAAACAAGGCGCAAGCAAGGTTTATATTATCCGTTGGGCCCTGGGTAGAAGACGCGATCTCCACAGGTCAACCCCCGTCGGCCCTGGCCTCTAGGCTCGCTCGTCCGCCCGGTGTGACACATGTGGGTCCTCCGCCAACCCGAAACCCTCCTCGGCTCATCTGGTGGATGCTCCCAAGCTTCTTGCCGAATGCTTCTACAACCTAAGTGTTTGAGAGACCCCCTTCTTATACTTCTTCTTCCCAGCAAAGCCTATGGGGACCAGTTAACCCAATCATTGACTTACACCTGAAACCTCTTGGGCAATTAGAGGGATGCCCCGTACCTAATGATCCTGCCCTGGCCCTGTCAGGTCCTCATCTCATAATGCCATGACATCATCTGTTTTTGACCATCAAGACTCATAACTGGGGTAGTTATGGCAACACAAACGGAACATGTCTCTATGTGTAGAGATATGGGGGAAAAAATTCAGTTGGATTGCGCCTCCCATTAGCGCCTTAAGAGGGCGCTAATGGGGCGCAAAGCAACTAGCGCCCGTGCGCGGCGATCTTTGCGCCGCTCACGAAATTAACTAGACATTTTGCAGGCGGCGCTAAACACTACTGCTACGATCTCCTGCGCCGGCCGATCGTGACATCAGTCGAGAGTGCAACGCCCCGGTAGCACCCCGGACCGGATATTGAGTGGCGCCCCCTGTCTTACCGCCTGCCGCTAGCAACGACAGGTTGAGGGGAGCGTTTTGCAGTTAGGAAGGGACTGGAGGAGTGCTATTTAAAGGCAATCGCTTCCTGCCTTTTTTTGTCGGCGAAATTTTTGCACCATGTATTCTGAGTGAGAGAGAGAGACTGCAGGAGATATTCAAAGCTGTGTTGAGGAGTTTTGGCTACTGAGCAGCACTTTGCAGGTTCTTTCTGGTTTGATCTTCCTTGCATCGATTTAGAAGAGAATATGGGGGCTGCACTCTGAGCTCTTTCTCTGGGCCTCTCCATTGTTCTTTCCAACAGATTTGATGTACAGGTCTCTCCAGGCCGAGATTCAAGGCTGCAATGAGCAGGGTGTGGATGTGGAGCAAAATCGACCCTCCCCTTTAAGAACTGGCCGGCGCCAGTGTGTCTGTGTTCCATTGCTGACTGACATCACACGAGCTTCGCCAGCGCTCTGAGGTAGCGCCTCGCTCCTCGGCCTTTGCGCCTTAAGACAGGTGTGAAGTGCCTGATTTAGCGCTCCAATCACCTCCAGGGTCGATAACAGCCAAGTTTCCAGTCGGAGGCGATAATTAGCGCCAGGCGCTAAACTTTGCGCCGTGGCCGATAATGGCGCCCCAAACGGGGCGATACTGAATTTTTCCCCCATGGTGTCCTTGTGCTTGCCTATATTTTTAATTCATTGCAGATATCATAACATTTCAACACAGTAGCAGCCACACATGACCTTGCTAGTTCTGTTGCCACAGACAAGCTGTCTGTTTTGTTCTGCTAACTGTATCTTTAATTTGGCCAAACAAGGCCCAGCACCTCGGTCACTTCCATTTTAAAATCTAACCGAGTCTGCCCAGGGCTAATTACAACATGGTTATAAGGGCAGCAATAACATAATGAAATCTTTAAACTACAATTAATAATTGAATCAATTGATTTAGTTCAGGTTAGTTCGTAAGAGAATATAAAGATGGAGCTGTCCTCGGATTCTCACACTGCCCAACCCCAGCCAGTATCTTTTTCACTTGTTATCACTTTCTAGTTTCTGTTTGAAGGGAATCTACTGAAGGCTTCCATCAGTGTTGTAGGGGCAACTGGAAGCTACTCTGATATATTGTGTTCATATATAGAGGCCTATTTTGGGCAATTATCGCCGTTCTTTCATCGTCGCTGGGTCAATGACCTGGAACTCCCTCCCTAACAGCACTGCGGGAGTACCTTCACCACACGAACTGCCGCAGTTCAATAAGACAGCTCACCACCACAATTAGGGATGGGCAATAAATGCTGGCCTTGCCAACGCTGCCCGCGTCAATGAGTAAATAAAACAAAACATAAATGGTTGGCAGCGCAAAAAGTAGAAAAGTCGCCCGGTCCAGATGGGCACTTGATCAAACGCCTTTTAAAAGTCCAGATACAGAACATCAACCGCACGGTGTTCTCAGATTGCTGAGAGAAGTAAGAGTGGAAATTGCAGAGGCTTCGGCCACAATCTTTCAATCCACCTTGGATATGGGAGTGTTGCCAGAGGACTGGAGGATTGCAAATGTTACACCCCTGTTCAAAAAAGGGGAGAGGGTTAAACCCAATAACTACCGGCCAGACAGCCTAACGTTGGTGGTGGGGGAATCTTCTAGAGACAATAATCGTGGACAAAATTAATTGTTCCCTGGAAGAACATGGGTTAATAAATGACAGCCAGCATAGATTTGTTAAAACCAAATTGTATCTGACTACCTTGATTGAGTTCTTTGATGAAATAACAAAGAGGTTGGTGATGAGGGTAGTGCGGTTGATGTTCTGTATATGGACTTTCAAAAGGCGTTTGACAAGTGCCACATAATAGACCTGTTAACAAAATTGAAGACCATATGATTCTAGTGGCAGTGGCTGTGTGGATAAAAAATTGGCTAAGAAACATAAAGCAGAGAGTAGTGGTGCATGGTTGTTTTTCAGACTGGAGGGAAATATACAGTGGTGTCCCCCATGGGTCGTTATTAGGACCACTGCTCTTTTTGATATATATTAGTGACCTGGACTTGGGTATACAGGGCATAATTTCAAAGTTGTAGTGCTGTTAGGAAGGTAATTCCAGGATTTTGACCCAGCGACGATGAAGGAACGGCGATATATTTCCAAGTCAGGATGGTGTATCACAAGGAAGGGAACTTGGAGGTGGTGGTGTTCCCATGCGCCTGCTGCCCTTGTCCTTCTAGGTGGTGGAGGTCACAGGTTTGGGAGGTGCTATTGAAGAAGAGTGCCTTCTCTTTATTTATTTTTATCCTATTCAATTTCTCTACTACATCCTCCTTTATTGTGACATTGGCAGCATTCTCTTCTTTAGTGAAGACAGATGCAAAGTAGTCATTAAGTACCTCAGCCATGCCCTCTGCCTTCATAAGAAGATTTCCTTTTAGTTCCTTAATCAGCCCCACCTTTCCTTTGACTATCCTTTTACTCTTTATATATTTATAAAAGACTTTAGTGTTGCCTTTATGTTAGCCACTAATCTTTTGTCATACAGTCTCTTTGCCCCTCTTATTTCCTTTCTCAGTTCTCCCCTACACTCTCTGTATTCAGCTTGATTCTCTATTGTACTATTAACTTGACATTTATCATAAGCCTCCTTTTTCTGTTTCATTTTAATCTCAATTGCTTCTCATCCAGGGAGCTCTAGCTTTGGATGCCATTCTTTTCCCCCTCATGGAAAAGTGTCAAGTCTGCACCTGAACCATCTCCTCTTTGAAGGCCTCCCATTGCTCATTTACTGTTTTGCCTGCCAATCTTTATTTCCAATCCACCTGGGCCAGATTCCTTTTCAAACTCACTGAAATTAGCCCTCCTCCAGTTGAGTATCTTCACCTTTGATTGTAATTTGTCCTTTTTCATATCTGCTCTAAACCTAATTATATTGTGATCATTGTTTCCCAAATTCTCCCCCAGTAAATCATGCTCCATTTGTCTCACTTTATTCCCAGAACTAGATCCAGCACTGCTTCCTTTCTCGTTGGGCTGGAACTATACTGATCAAGCGAGGTAGCCTGTACACATTTCACGAATTCCTCCCCCTCTTTGCCCTTTACACTGTTTTCCCCCCAGTCTATATTAGGATAATTGAAGGCCCCCATTGTCATTGCTCTATTGTTTTTACATCTTTCTGTAATTTGCCTGCAGGTTTGCTCCTCCATCTCCCTCCCACTATTTGGTAGCCTATAGTTTACACCCAGCAGCGTAACAGCTCCTCTTCTGCTCCTTAACGCTAACCAAATAGATTCTGGCCTAGCAATTCATCTCGGGCACTGCAGTGCCTGATGTTCAGTTCCATTGCAGTTAATGCAGTCTTACAAGTCCTCTCTATTCTTCGCCTGTGGCTGTAGTGCATCGTCTGGTCTATTACAATGTGATCTGTGACCCAATATCGGGGCACCTCAGACCTCACCATTCTGGTGCCCCCACTGAGTGCCCAAAGTTGGGTGCTCCCAAATTTCTAGGCCTTCTAGTTCTATATTCACATGATGTTTGGCAAGGAGCCAGGGATTACCTGGCAATAAAGGGGAAAGGTGTCTTTATTAAGCCATAACTCTAGGGTTACAGGCTTCCAAACCCATGGGCACATAGTCAACTGTCATTTCCAAGAAACAGGAAAGATGGAAAGACAAGTGAAGCCCTGCAGACCCGCTTAATAAGAAGCCCATCCAAAACCAGTTATACAGCAACATTGAATGGCCAAAAGTACCTAATTAGTGCAAGACTCTATATAACTCTAGGACTGCTTCAGAGCAATGACAACTTGCATCTGTGTCATTTGGAAAACGTCCCAAGGGAGAAGGAAAAATAGACTCAAAAGGAATAAAGGAGTGGGCATTAAATGATGGGGCAACAGCCAGGAGTGGTGACTGAAGACTGCTTAAAAAAACAGGTTTTGAGAAGATGTATTAAAGATGGAGAAAGAAGTACAGAGATGTAGAAGGTTACGCAGGAAATTCGAATGAGTAGGGCCACGGCAACTGAAGGCCCTGTCATCAATGGTGCAACAAAGAGAGTGGGGGATGCACAAAAGCCCAGAAGTGGAAAACCAAAGGATGTAGGACAAAATGTAAGGTCAGAGGAGATTGCGAGGAAAGAATGTGGTGAGGCTATGGAGTGACATGAAGAAGAGGATTTTAAATCAAATGTGTTGAGAGACAGGAACAAGGGAGATAAACATCCCAACTCATGAAAACTAGGCAGGCCCTGGCCACTGAAACATAAGAAACAAAAGCAAATAAGGTTTATTGCTAGAAGGCAACTGCCAGTAAACTTGAAGAAAGTTGCACAGAGAAACTCTGGTCAAAACGTCTCTCCACGGAATAAACTGCACAGAAGCATGTTCCTAACTAATCACAAGCCCCAACAGACATGACATCAACTATCATCTCAACACATAAGAACATAAGAACATAAGAGCAGGAGTAGGCCATATGGCCCCTCGAGCCTGCTCCGCCATTCAATGAGACCATGGCTGATCTTCGACCTCAACTCCATTTTCCCACTGATCCCCATATCCCTTGATTCCCTATGAGTCCAAAAATCTATCAATCTCAACCTTGAATATACTCAATGACTGAGCATTCACAGCCCTCTGGGGTAGAGAATTTCAATGATTCACAACCCTCTGAGTGAAGAAATTTCTCCTCATCTCAGTCCTAAATGGCCGACCCCTTATCCTGAGACTATGCCCCCTAGTTCTAGACTCTCCAACCGGGGGAAACAATCTCTCAGCATCTACCCTGTTAATCCTCCTCAGAATCTTATATGTTTCAATGAGATCACCTCTCATTCTTCTAAACTCCAGAGGGTATAGGCCCAATCTACTCAATCTCTCCTCAAAGGCAACCCTCTCATCCCTGGAATCAATCTAGTGAAACTACGATGCACCGCCTCTAAGGCAAGTCTATCCTTCCTTAGGTATGGAGACCAAAACTGTGCACAGTACTCCATGTGTGGTCTCAACAAAGTCCGATACAATTGCAGGACAGCATCTTTACTCTTGTACTCCAACCTCCTTGCAATAAAGGTTAACATACCATTTGCCTTCCTAATTGTTTGCTGCACCTGCATGCTAAATCTTTGTGTTTCTTGTATGAGGACACCTAAATCTCCCTGAACACCAACATTTAATAGTTTGTTAGCATTTAAAAAATATTCTGTTTTTTTCTATTTTTCTTACACACTGAATAACCTCACATTTCCCGACATTATACTCCATCTGCCACCTTGTTGCCCACTCACTTAACCTTTCTATATCCCTTTGCAGGCTCCTGGGGCTCGATTTTAACAGCCCTGAGGAGGCGGGTTTGGAGGCGGGTCAGTTGCTAAAATCAGAAAAAATGGCTTTAGACTGCCAACCCGCCTCCATCCCACCCCCACCCGATTTTCGTGAGTGTGGGGCCAGCCGCTCCCAAACTGACCCTACTGGAACCGGTGGGACAGGTACTTAAGGCAGTTAAGAGCCTGTTAACTACCTTGATAATCCTATTTTGATAGTGGGTTCCTATTTTCGTGCCTCTGGCTCCTGTTTCCCGTCTTGCCAGAAACAGTCCAGCTGCAAGGAGACGAGTTGGTGGAGGACATGATCTGTAGTCATTGGTGCAGAACTTTAAAAGCGCTCCTTTAACATGGCTGGCATTCAAATGCAACAACTTTGTTGTTGGAGGTTTGGGATAAGATTTTGCAAATCTACTGACCTTGTGACTAGTCAAGCTGACACACATCTGCTGTTTGAACTGATTGGAATATTCAGGCCACTTTGAGTGTGCGCTTGCAAGCTTCTTGCCTCAACTGAAATCTATAACAACGGGAGGGGAACCATTTACATCCTCTCATCCTGGTCGTCAGGTTCAGAGGAAGAGCAGCGCGGCTTAGTGCTGCCGGATGAACAAGTGGCTCAGCACACAGCCTCCTTAGAGGAAGATGAAGTGGACGCGGAAGAGGAAGATGAAGAGGACGAGGAAGAGGACGATGAAGAGGACGAGTAAGAGGATGAGGAGGAGGACGGGGATTGATTCCTTGCGGGGCCGGATGTGGCCAATCCAGCAGCAGGCGACCACATTGAATGCCGTCAGGCAAGGGATGCACTCATCCATGCCAGATTCGCGTAAGCTAATGCTTCAACCACAGGTGGCTGGCACATGGAGATGAATATAAGTCCGACATTCTCAAAACCCCAGGCATCATCTGTCCAATAAGCGGTGGTTTGCGCTCAGTGTTACCACCAACACTCTACATGGAAATCACCCTGAGCCCTCACTCTTGAACTTCCATTTCCCACAACACAGAGGCCACACTTTAGGTGATCTCAGCAGAGCATTAAACCTTTTTCCACACTGAATCCATGTGCGTCTGCACACAGACCTCGAGCTCACCTCCTCAGCAATTTGCAGCCAAGCTGCCTTGGTTTGCTGAGGAGGACTCCTCCTTCCGTTTCCAGGGAAGAGGAGCTCCTGACATCCTCTAACTCCCTCCACAAGAGCATGGAGAGAGCCCTCATTGAACCTTGGTGCTGCCTTAGTTATTGGGACTGCCGTTCCTGCAGCAGCCAGCACCTTTAAGAGAAAAAAAGTATTAATATTACTAAGCCAATGAATGGAACACATCTGGCATCTTTTTCATTTCATAGCCAGATAATAAAGTCATATATCAAAAAATCATGAATCACTTTCTGGAATAATATGACCAGCAATATCATTCATTAAATTTTGCTTGGAACAGATGCTGTCAAACCCCCTTTCCAGATAATACAGCACCAAGCCATCCCAATGACATTTTTTGCAAAGGGGACATGACCCCTTTAAATTTTCAAACAAAACACGCGTCATCAGACGTGAGAAACTGACATCCTCCAAGCAATTGCCTGGAGGGACCCGCACGTCGGCCGTAATGAGGCCGATCAATCCAAAATCGGAAGTGCTGGGAGGCGGCAGCTGGGTACGGGTCCGAAAGCTGCCGAGCAGCGGGCCCGCCCTCAACCCGCCTCCATTATTAAAATCCAGCCCTTGGTGTCCTCCTCACAGCTTACTTTCCCACCACGCTTTGTATCATCAGCAAACTTTGATACATTACACTTGGTCCCTTCATCTAAGTCATTAATATATATTGTAAATAGCTGGGGCACCCCACTAGTTACAGCCTGCCAACCTGCAAAAGATTTGTTTATTGCTACTCTCTGTTTTCTGTCCTTTAACTAATCCTCTATCCATGCTAATATATTACCCCAACCCCATGAGTCCCTATCTTGTGTAACAACCTTTCATAGGGCACCTTATCAAATGCCTTTTGGAAATCCAAATATACTACATCCACTGGTTCCCCTTTATCTACCCTGTTAGTTACATCCTCAAAAAACTCTGACAGATTTGTCAAACACGATTTCTCTTCCCTAAAACTCCGACTAATCATATTATGATTTTCTAAGTGTCCTGTTGCCACTTCCTTAATAATGGATTCCAGCATTTTCCAGACAACTGATGTCAGGCTAACTGGCCTGCAGTTCCCTGTTTTCTCTCTCCATCCTTTCTTGAATAGCAGGGTTACATTTACTACCTTCCAATCCACCGGGACTATCCCAGAATCTAGGGAATTTTGGAAGATCACAACCAATGCATCCACTATCTCTGCAGCCACTTCTTTTAGAACCCAAGGATGTAGGCCATTAAGTCCAGGGAATTTGTTGGCTTTAGTCCCATTAATTTCTACAGTACTTTTTCTTTACTAATATTAATTACTTTAGATTCTTCACTCTCATGAGTCACTATTTCTGATATGTTTTTTGTGTCTTCTACCGTGATGACAGATACAAAATATTTGTTTAATGCCTCTGCTATTTCATTATTCCCCATTATAGTTTCTCCTGTCTCAGCCTCTAAGAGAACCATGTTTACTTTTGCTACTCTCTTCCTTCTTTATATACTTTTAGAAACTCTTACAATCTGTTTTTATATTTCTTGCTAGTTTACTCTCATATTCTATTTTCTCCCTCTTTATCAATTTTTTGGTCATCCTTTACTGGTTTCTAAAACTCTGTGGGGGAGAAATTCGGTATCGCCCATTTTGGGGCGCTAATATCGGCTGGGCGCTAAGTTTAGCGCCTGACGCCAATTATCGCCTCCGACTGCAAAATTCACCTCTATTGCCCCTATTGAGCGCTAAATCAGGCACTACACACCTCTCTTAAGGTGCAAACGTCAGGGAGCGAGGCGCTACATCAAAACGCTACCGAAGCTCAGGCGATGCCAATTACAATGGAAGCCAGACAGACTGGCGCCGTCCAGTTCTTAAAGGGGAGGGGCCATCTTGTTGGCCAGCCACACCCTGCTCATTGCAGCCTTGAATCTCGGCCTGGAGTGACCTCGAAAAGCAATTGTGTTGGAATCACTAATGGATAGGCCCAGGGAAAGAGCTCGGCGCTTAGGAAGCTCAATAGTGGTGCTGAGGGCCAAAACTCCTCAGGACAGCGTTAAAACCAAAAATTTTGCCGACAAGAAAAGGCAGGAAGCGCCCGCCTTTAAATAGCGCTCCCCCAGCCCCTTCCCGACTTGAAAACGTTCCTCTCTACCTGTCGTTCCTAGCGGCAGGCGCTAAGGCAGGGGGCGTGACTCAATATTCGGTCCGGGGCGCTACTGGGGCGTTGCACGCTCGACTGACATCACGATCTGCGGGCGCAGGAGATCGTGGCGGTAGTGTTTAATGCTGCCGCAAAATGGTCAATTTCGCGAGCGGCACAAACATCGCCGCGCTCGGGCGCTAGTTGCTTTGCGCTCCATTAGCCCCCTCTTAGGGCGCTAACAGGAGGCGCTAATCATCCGAATTTTTCCCCCTCTGAATCTCTAGGCTTATTACTCTTCTTGGCAACATTACAAGCCTCTTCTTTTAATCTAATATTATCCTTAAACTCTTTAGTTAGCCACAGATGGATCACTTTTCCCCTGGAGTTTTATTCTAAATGGAATGTATATTCGTTGAGAATTATAAAATATTTCTTTAAATGTTTGCCACTGTTTATCTACCATCATACCTTTTAATCTAATTTACCACTCTACCTTAGCCAACTTGCCCCTCATACCTATTTATTGGCTTTATTTAAGTTTAAGACTCTACCAGATTTAAGTACATCACTCCTGAACTCAATGTGAAATGCTATCATATTATGATCACTCTTCCGCAGAAGATCCCTTAGTTTGAGATTACTAATTAATCCTGTCTCATTACACAATACACGATCTAAAGTTACCTGTTCCCTGGTTGGTTCCACAACATATTGTTCTAGAAAAGTGTCTCGAATGCATTCCATGAACTCACCCTCCAAACTACTTTTGCCAATTTGATTTGCCCATGGTTGTTGTATTACCTTTGTTACAACCTCCTATTATTTCTTGATTAATACTCTGTCCAATGGTATAACTACTGTTCGGGGGCCAGTAAATTACTCCCATCTGTGTTTTCTGCCCCTTGTTATTTCTTATCTCCACCCATACTGATTCTACTTCCTAATCTTCTGAGCCAAGATCCTTCCTCACTACTGCCCTTATGTCATCCTTTATTATCAGGGCTACCCACGCCCCCCTTTTCCATTTTGTCTGTCTTTTCAAAACATAAAATACCCTGGAATATTTAGTTCTCAACCCTGGTCACCATGCAACCACATCTTTGTAATGGCTAATAGATCAAATCCATTCATCTCTATTTGTGGTAATAATTCATCTATCTTGTTATGAATGCTTTGTGCATTCAGATAAAGTGCCTTTAATTTTAACTTTTTCATAATTTTTCCTTGATTTGATCTTATTCACTGATGTACTATTACTGTTAAACTATCTGTCCCTTCCTGTCACACTCTGCTTATCTTTACTCAAACCGTTACATTGCACTATGGCCTTGACCTTTCTCTTTAGATTTATAAATTTCCCCTCACCTGAACCCTCCCTCCACCTTTTTAGTTTAAAGCCCTATCTACAGCCCTAGTTATTCGATTCGCCAGGACACTGGTCCCAGCCTGGTTTAAGTGGAGCCTGTCCCAATGGAACAGCTCTCTCTCTCCCCAGCACCAGTACCAGTGCCCCATGAATCAGAACCCCTGTCTCCCACACCACTCTATGAGCCACGCATTCAACTCACTAATCTCTTTGACCCTGTGCTAATTGGCGCATGGCTCAGGTAATAATGCAGAGATTATTACCTTTGAAGTTCTGCATATTAATTTCGACCCTAGCTTCTCAAACTCCCTCAGCAGAACCTCATTCCTAGTTCTACCAGTGTCATTGGTTCCTATGTGGACCATGATGAATTCATCCTACTCCTCATGCTCCAAGTTCTTTTCTAGTCACGAGGAGATATCCACAACCCTGGCACCAGGCAGGCAGCACAGCCTTCAGGATTCCTGGTCGCGGCTGCAGGGAACAGTATCTAGCCCCTTGACTATATTATCTCCTACCACTACCACATTCCTTTTTACTTCCCCTCCCCCACTTGAATGGCCTCCTGTACCATGGTGTCATGGTCAAATTGCCCATCCTCCCTGCAGTCTTTGTTGTCATCCATACAAGTACCTCGTACAATGTTCCTCCTAATTTATTTTTGAGTGTGTGGCTCCTTTAAGGGGCTGTGCGGCCCATTCAGTTTTCTTAACATTGAAAAGGCCGGTCCGGGGCTGTGCGGGACCGGCAGAAAGCTGCGCTGCCGCACGGATGCGCAGCTTAGAGGAAACGTCGACCTGTTGGACATGGTCAAAGGCTGAGGCTCCACCACCACTGTATCCTGGGGTCCCCATACCTTCCTGACTCGCAGTCACACCCTCCTGTCCCTGACCACTGACCAAATCTAAACCACTACCTAACCAAAGAGGTGTGACTGCCTCCTGGATGAAAGTGTCCAGATAACTCTCCCCATCCCTGATGCCCCGCAATGTCTGCACCTCGGGCTCCTGCTCAACAACTCTGAGCCGAAGTTCCTCGAGTTGCAGAAACTTACTGCAGGTGTGGTTGCTTGGGATCTCCACCAACTCCCACATGCTGTATTTGTGACACACCACCTGCCCTGCCAGCCCTATCTAATTATATATATTTAATTATTTAAGGTTTTTATTCACTCGATATTTTTATTTTATTAAATAATTCGTTTATCTAGTTTAAGTTATTGATTTAATAAAGTGATAGTTATAGTTTCCCAGCTTTTAGTTTAAACCACTGACCCAGCTTAAAGAGCAAAAAAAAGGTAACACTCACCAACCAATCACCTACCTGCTGTCCTGTGACATCATTCTTGATTATCTTTTGCTTTTTCTCTCTCTCTCGCTCGTTTTATCCTCACCGCTCTCACTCCCTCTCTCGCTGTGCTCTCTCTCTCTCCGCTCTCGCTCGTTTTATCCTCACCGCTCTCAGTCCCGCTCTCGCTGTGCTCTCCCTCTCTCTCTCTCTCTCTCGCTCGGTTTATCCTCACTGCTCTCAGTCCTGCTCTCGCTGTGCTCTCCCTCTCTCTCTCTCTCTCTCGCTCGTTTTATCCTCACCGCTCTCAGTCCCTCTCTCGCTGTGCTCTCTCTCTCTCTCTCTCGCTCGTTTTATCCTCACCGCTCTCAGTCCCTCTCTCGCTGTGCTCTCTCTCTCTCTCTCTCTCGCTCGTTTTATCCTCACCGCTCTCAGTCCCTCTCTCGCTGTGCTCTCTCTCTCTCTCTCGCTCGTTTTATCCTCACCGCTCTCAGTCCCTCTCTCGCTGTACTCTCTCTCTCTCTCTCTCCCACTCGTTTTATCCTCACCGCTCTCAGTCCCGCTCTCGCTGTACTCTCTCTCTCTCTCTCTCCCACTTGTTTTATCCTCACCGCTCTCAGTCCCGCTCTCGCTGTGCTCTCTCTCTTCACTCCCGCTCATTTTATCCTTGTCGCTCTCGATCGCTGGTCCCACTCTCACTGTGCCTCCTCTGGTAGCAAGGGTCGGTACGGCTCTGCTGGTATCTCTCTTACCTCTGAATCACAAGCTTGTGGGTTCAAGCCCCACTCCAAGACTTCAGTGCAGTACTGAGGGAGCAACCTCTGTCTTTCAAGTGAAATATTAAACTGAGACACCAACTGCCTTCTTTGGTGGGTATATTTAAAAATATAGGAAGTTGCCCTGGCCAAACCTCTACGCCATCAAAAGCTGATTTGCTGGTCACTCATCTCATTTGCTGTTTGCAACTCAGCTGTTGTGTTTGCCCAGAAAGCAACAGTTTCTCCACTTCAAAAGCATTCGATTGGATGTGAAGAGCTTTGGGATGTGACAAGGCTCTATAAAAATGCACTTTCTTTCTTTCACATTGAGTCACAGGACTGAAGCACCCAATTGGGAAATGAATGAGAATTATTTCCAATTGTGATAATAGGAAAAGGATGATGGGATCTGGTTTTAACTATAGACAGAAACATCGAATGATACATTACTAACTCTGAATTTACGTTATTAAATCTATGTATTACATCCAATTTTATAAAAATTCCTGACATGCGTTAATACTTAATATTCTGATCTGCATCTTAACACCAACCGTAATTCAAATAGTGCAATGCTGCTCGAACAGTGATTATGACATATATTGGTGGTGGTAGTAAAAGGCAGAATAAAACAAACACAAGAATGTCTCTCCTAATAGTGAACTGTTTCAACTCGTTAAACATTGCATTAAAATTTAAATGTGCTTTTGGGATTTGATACAAATATCTTTGCCCATTACAGAAGGTGATCACTGCTCATTGCAGGTTATCATTGCTCATTACTGACCATCACTGCCGATTGCAAGCCATCACTGCCCATTACAGGCCATCATTGCTCATTACTGACCATCACTGCCCACTGCAGGCCATCATTGTTCATTACTGACCATCACTGCCCACTGCAGGCCATCATTGCTCATTACTGACCATCACTGCCCACTGCAGGCCATCACTGCCCATTACTGACCATCACTACCCATTACAGGCCATCATTGCTCATTACTGACCATCACTGCCCACTGCAGGCCATCATTGCCCATTACTGACCATCACTACCCATTACAGGCCATCATTGCTCATTACTGACCATCACTGCCAACTGCAGGCCATCATTGCTCATTACTGACCATCACTACCCATTACAGGCCATCAGTGCTCATTACTGACCATCACTGCCGATTGCAGGCCATCACTGCCCATTACTGACCATCACTGCCCACTGCAGGCAATCACTACCCACTGCAGGCAATCACCGCTCATTACTGACCATCACTGCCCATTACTGACCATCACTGCCCATTACAGGCCATCACTGCCCATTACTGACCTTTACTGCCGATCATTGCTCATTACTGACCATCACTGCCCATTACAGGCCATCACTGCCCATTACTGGCCATCACTGCCCACTGCAGGGCATCACAGCCCATTACTGATCATCACTGCCCACTGCAGGTCATTACTGCCCATTACTGACCATCACTGCCCATCATTGCTCATTACTGACCATCACTGCCCACTGCAGGCCATCACTGCCCATTACTGACCATCACTGCCCATTACAGGCCATCATAGCTCATTACTGACCATCACTGCCCACTGCAGGCCATCACTGCCCATTACTGTCCATCATTGCTCATTACTGACCATCACTGCCCATTACTGCCCATCATTGCTCATTACTGACCATCACTGCCGATTACTGCCCATCATTGCTCATTACTGACCATCAATGCCCATTACAGGCCATCACTGCCATTACTGACCATCACTGCCCATTACTGCCCATCATTGCTCATTACTGACCATCACTGCCCACTGCAGGCCATCACTGCCCATTACTGACCATCACTGCCCACTGCAGGCAATCACTGCCCATTACTGACCATCACTGCCCACTGCAGGCCATCATTGCCCATTACTGACCATCACTGCCCATTACAGACCATCACTGCCCATTACTGGCCATCACTGCCCACTGCAGGCCATCACTGCCCATTACTGACCATCACTGCCCACTGCAGGCCATCACTGCCCATTACTGACCATCACTGCCCACTGCAGGCCATCACTGACCATTGATGTCTATCACTGCCCACTGCAGGCCATCACTGCCCATTACTGACCATCACTGCCCACTGCAGGCCATCACTGCCCATTACTGACCATCACTGCCCACTGCAGGCAATCACTGCCCATTACTGACCATCACTGCCCATTGCAGGCCATCACTGCCCATTACTGGCCATCACTGCCCATTACTGCCCATCATTGCTCATTACTGACCATCACTGCCCATTGCAGGCCATCACTGCCCACTGCAGGCCATCACTGCCCATTACTGACCTTCACTGCCCACTGCAGGCCATTACTGCCCACTGCAGGCCATCACTGCCCATTACTGACCATCACTGCCCATTGCAGGCCATCATTGTCCATTAGTGACCATCACTGCCCATTACTGCCCATCATTGCTCATTACTGACCATCACTGCCCATTACTGACCATCACCGCCCATTACTGACCATCACTGCCCATTGCAGGCCATCACTGCCCACTGCAGGCCATCACTGCCCACTGCAGGCCATCACTGCCCATTACTGACCATCACTGCCCACTGCAGGCCATCACTGCCCACTGCAGGCCATTACTGCCCACTGCAGGCCATCACTGCCCATTACTGACCATCACTGCCCATTGCAGGCCATCATTGCCCATTACTGACCATCACTGCCCATTACTGCCCATCATTGCTCATTACTGACCATCACTGCCCATACTGACCATCACCCCCCATTACTGACCATCACTGCCCATTGCAGGCCATCACTGCCCACTGCAGGCCATCACTGCCCACTGCAGGCCATCACTGCCCATTACTGACCATCACTGCCCATTGCAGGCCATCATTGCCCATTACTGACCATCACTGCCCACTGCAGGCCATCACTGCCCATTACGGACCATCACTGCCCATTGCAGGCCATCACTGCCCATTACTGACCATCACTACCCATTACTGACCATCACTGCCCATTACGGACCATCACTGCCCATTGCAGGCCATCACTGCCCATTACTGACCATCACTACCCATTACTGACCATCACTGCCCATTACTGACCATCATTGCTAATTACTGACCTTCACTGCCCACTACAGGCCACCATTGCCCATTACAAATGGTCTTCACTGTGCATAGTTAACAAAATGAGAGAAAATACAGAGCACCAGCAAAGTACAGAGTGTGATCATCTAAATTTAGTTGGCTCTTCTGCTGGCCAAGAGCAGTTCCCTGGCTCATAATTGACACCAAGCCACATAAGAATATATTAGGAGAAGTGACCAAAAGCTTGGTTAAAGAGGTCAGTTTTAAGAAGAGTTTCAAAGGAGGAGAGAGAGGTAGAGAGGCGGAGAGGTTTAGGGAGGGAATTCCAGAGCTTAGGGCCTCGGCATTGAAGGCACGGCCACCAATGGTGGAGCGATTAAAATCGGGGATGCACAAGAGGCCAGAATTGGAGGAGTGCAGAGGGTCTCGGAGGGTTGTAGGGCTGGTGGAGGTTACTGAGATAGGGAGGGGCGAGTCCATGGACGGATTTGAAAACAAGGATGAGAATTTTAAAATCAAGGCGTTGCCAGACCGGGAGCCGATGCTAGGTCAGCGAGCACAGGGGTGATGGGTGAACGGGACTTGGTGCGAGTTAGGACACGGGCAGCCGAGTTTCGGATGGGTACATGTTTATGGGGGGTGGAAGATGGGAGGCCGGCCAGAAGAGCGTTGGAATAGTTTTGATTAGACCGCACTTAGAGTACTGTGCACGGTTCTGGTCTCCATGTTACAAAAAGAAGATAGAAGCACTGGAGAAAGAGCAAAAAAGGTTTACAAAGATGATACCAGAACTGAGAGATTACAACTATCAGGAAAGATTGAACATGCTGGGGCTCTTTTCTCTAGAAAAGAGAAGACTGAGAAGTGACCTGATAGAGGTCTTTTAAATTATGAAAGGGTTTGACGTAGAAAAGATGTTTCCAGTTGTGGGAGCGCTCTAAACTAGGGACCATAAATATAAGATAGTCAGTAATAAATCCAACAGGGAATTCAGGAGACCTCTTTACCCAGAGAGTGGTGAGAATGTGGAACTCGCTACCACAGGGAGTGGTTGAGGCGAATAACAGACGCAGTTAAGGGGAAGCTAGACAGGTACATGAGGGAGAAAGGAATGTCGATAGGGTGAGATGAAGTAAATAAAGCAGGACGAGGCTCGTGTGGAGAATAGACTGGTTGGGCCGAATGGCCTGTTTCTGTGCTGTAAATTCTATGTAATGTCAGCCACGGTTGGTCAGCTGTTTCTTCTGGTGAGTTTTTTTTACCGGTGACCACTTTCCATTCCTAGCACTCGCCTCACTCATCTGCTGTTCTGTCGAGCTCGGGGGGGGGGGGTGGGCGGGGGGGAAGGCAGAGTCCAGGATCGTGCCTATGAATCTCATGATCATTTACCATCACCTATTAGTGTCTCTGTCATTGTGTCTGAACTCCAGGGGTTGCTAATACTGCTGCTCACTATTTTTAACTTGTATATTAACTGCAGCCTGTACCCATTAGGATCCCGCTGAACAAATGTTAGTGCCACTTTACGCTATATAGTTCCAGAGGAAGATTGACTAAATCACATCAGCATAAATCAGAAAAGTGCCAGCAACCCATTAAAAAAGCATAACGTTGTCATCAGCTCTGGATTTATCTTTAGATGACACTATCTTCACCCACCAAATGAAAACTAACACATAGGAGGCCGACTGCTTTATTAATCTCATTTTGATAATGTTATACATTTCCATAGTGAGTTTATTCCCCCCCAACCCCCTCCGATTTTCTCTCCTCTTCGGAAGGCTTTGATCTACTCCTGCTCCTCCAGGGTCCACATCAATAATCTGGGCCGTTGCTGGCCCGGGACCCCCCACCCTCTGCGATCACGAACCCTCCCCCCCCCTCCCTCAACTTAGCTCGCTGCAGGCCCGATCTTGAGGCCTCAGCCCGGCGAGCTGCGGTGGGATGGCTGTTTGGTGCCTCGCAGCTCGCCGGACAATTTTAAATGAGGCCGGGGCCTCAAAATGGCGGGGACCTCTTCGCCGCCGGAACAGGCAGCCGACCAGTTCACCCTGTCAATCAGTTGCCCAAAAAGTCAAAATCGACGCCATGATGTGGGTACACGGCTGCCCCAACGCGGATCGGCCTTTGTGGAGAGTGCAGAGTGGAGAGGAGAATATTAGCATCTGTGCCAAGCATCTGGCTAACAACAACAACAGCAACTTGTTTTTATACAGCGCCTTTAACGTAGTAAAACGTCCCAAGGCGCTTCACAGGAGCGATTATCAAACAAAATTTCACACCGAGTCACGTAAGGAGCTAATATGGGAAGGTGACCAAAAACCTTGTCAAAGAGGTAGGTTTTAAGGAAAGTCTTAAAGGAGGAAAGAGAGGGAGAGAGGAGGAGAGGTTTAGGGAGGGAATTCCAGAGCTTAGGACCTTGGCAGCTGAAGGCACGGCCGCCAATGGTGGAGCGATTAAAATCGGTGATGCTCAAGAGGCCAGAATTAGAATAACGCAGATATCTCAGGGGGTTGTGGGGCTGGAGAATATTACAGAGATAGGGAGGGGCGAGGCCATGGAGGGATTTGATAACCAGGATGAGAATCTTAAAATCGAGGCGTTGCTTAACCGGGAGCCAATGTAGATCAGCGAGCACAGAGGTGATGGATGAACGGGACTTGGTGCGAGTTAGGACACGGGCAGCAGAGTTTTGGATGACCTCAAGTTTACGGAGGGTAGAATGTGGGAGGCCGGCCAGGAGTGTGCTGGAATAGTCAAGTCTAGAGGTAACAAAGGCATGGATGAGGGTTTCAGCAGCGGATGAGCTGAGGCAAGGGAACAGAAGGGGAAACGGGTACAAATATTATTTGGCACTTGCATTTGTCAATATACCGTCATACTTGTGAGCAAAAATTATGGGCATAAGTAATAAATTGGGTATTTGTCTGCTTTTCGCTGGAAATTGGAGAGCACAGTGTTGAGGATGTCAACTCCTCTTGTTAGTGGGTAGATACTCAACAATATCTGAAAGCCACAACCACAAAGCACGGAAGAAGGAATGCTTTTGGAATGAAAACATAAGAAAATCCAGAGTGATAAAAGGGTCGAGATCCAAACCCATCTATTCCCCTTTTTTCTTCTTTTCTCTTTACTGCTCCTAGACCCCTAGACCCCTCTCTCCTATCGTCAAGCCTTTTTACATTGATCCCCTCTCAGGTATTCTGTCCCCTATCCATATCTCGACCCCATCCCTTCACGATTCCATGACCTTTCTACTCCCCTGCGGCTGTTCAAAGCTTGACCCCCTCTTGGATAAGCTGACAGCTTCCCTCTGTGCCTCACTGGGCATCCTGCGACGGGCCCATCAAGGCACTCGTCGCTGCCGCCTTACGAGCAGCAACCCCGACTGCCCCATCCTACTCTCTCACCGACCTTCCCACCCAGCGCATCCACTGGGGGCTAATTTTGCCAAACTTCTTCCCGTCCCATTCACTCCTCCAGCACTGACCCTGTGGACTCAGCCGGCAGATCAGCTATCACCGCCCCTCTCCATATCTCCCTCCACAAAAGGCCCTAGCCGTCTATGAGCTTTTTGTGGATGATTGCATTGACATCATGGCCTTGACGGAAACCTGACTGAGGGGATGATGACACCTTCCCCCTTAATGAAGCCTCCCTGCCTGGCTATACCTTCCACCACTTACCTTGTCCAGACAGCCGCGGTGGCGGTGTGGCCCTTATCATCAAATCACACTTTGGCAATGCAGTAATTTGTAAATTCTCATCTTTGTTTTCAAATCCCTCCATGGCCTTGCCCCTCCCTATCTCTGTACCCTCCTCTAGCCCTACAACCCGCCGAGATCTCTGCGCTCTTCCAATTCTGTTCTCTTGTGCTTCCCCAATTTTTATCACCCCACCATTGGTGTCCGTGCCTTCAGTTGCCTAAGTCCTGAGCCCTGGAATTCCCTCCCTAAACCTCTCCGCCTCTCTACCTTTCTCTCCTCCTTTAAGACGCTCCTTAAAACCTACCTCTTTGATCAAGCTCTCGGTTAGCTGTCGTAATATCTCCTTTTGTGACTCGGTGTTAAATTTTGTTTGATAATCACTCCTGTGAAGCGCCTTGGGACGTTTTACTATGTTAGACGTGTTATATAAATTCAAGTTATTGTTGTTGTCATACTGTGCATTAAGCCTGCGCCATCCGGAAACCAAGTCTAACATGAACATCCCTCCTACACCACCTTTTCGCCTCATTGTCCTGGCCAATATTTATCCTTCAGCCAATATCACTAAAACAGATTATCTGGTCATTATCACATTGCTGTTTGTGGGAGCTTGCTGTGCACAATTTGGCTGTTGCGTTTCCTACATTACAGCAGCGACTACACTTCAGATGTACTTAATTGGCAGTAAAGCACGTTGTGACCTCCTGAGGTCATGAAAGGCGCTATAGAAATGCAAATTCTTTCTTTCTTACTTTTTAGGCCAGTATGACCATAGTCTCTAAGGGCTGAATTTTGCCGGCACTCAGAGTGCAGATTTGGAGGCGGGTCCGCTGTCAAACTCACAAAGATTGACAGCGGGTCGGTATGCCACTGTAAACCCGCCTCCTTGTTAGTTTCCCAAGTGTCGGGTTTGTCATCCCTGAACAGACCCGACACCAAGCAGTGGGTCAGCCAATTTAGATACTTAAAGCTTGTTAAAAGGCAGTTAAGAACCATTTTCCCATGTACTTACCATTTTACCAGGTTTTCAACGAGGTTCCCGGAGAGCGGCTATCACGTCAGGTAAGTATGTCGGGTTCTCAATGACTGGGTTGCTGTGAATAGGTGAAAGCTGCAAAAGTGGTTTAAAACCTACCATTTCACAGCTGTTCACTTCCCAATCTTAGAAGCTGGAGCATTAATGATTTGGAACCCAATTTTGAGCTTTATGCACTTTTGAAGTGTTTGGAGTAATCTCTCTATCCACTGTCACCTCAATGGAACAACCTCTCTTAACATTGACAGATTACTTCTGTCATCTCACCTGCCATCTATTCCATCAGCATCGGTGCCCTTGAAAAATCTCACCTTGGTCCTCAGAATCCCAACACGATCAGCCCCAACAGCAGCATCACCGGGCACACCAGCAGCACCAACATCCACACCAACCTTCACCACAATCAACTGACGCTGCACAGGACACAGGGCATCATCACCTGTGCCCATTGCTGCCCGGGACACCAGTGATGGCCTCACCATGTCCAGATTTGCTTCACTTAACACTGTACACCCTGACTGCCACATGATGCACCAGGTTGGCACCACCCCACACCAGCACCATACAGCACCATACAGCATCCCTACAATGTCCAAGGCATTCCTTTCTCACTCATCACCACTGTTGTGGGGGGTGGGGGGTGGGGGGGACGTTATGTCTCACCATTCACTGGAACTCACTAACACACTTTCAAAGGTGCACACAAATCTATTCAAGAAGGCAAAGTGGTGACAATAAGAATTTCAATGGTTAACAACACATTAACAGAAAGTTTACACGAACATTGGCTGAAACGCCCAAGTGCCTACCCTTGTGTGTTGTTAGTTGGTATGATTGGACAAGGATGAGGGTGAGTGTGAGGAGTGGCTAGTGAGATGGGGAAGTGATAATGTAGATAGAGAGGGATGGGTGGAGGTGCAAGGTAAGTTGGTATGAGTAAGGATGTGCAGGAGTAGGGTAGGGAAGGCAGAGTGATGGGGATGTGATGAGTGGCACATAAGAACATAAGAACATAAGAAATAGGAGCAGGAGTAGGCCAATCGGCCCCTCGAGCCAGCTCCGCCATTCAATAAGATCATGGCTGATCTGATCCTAACCGCCAATCTACTATCTATCACAGAACCATCTCCTGCATCTAACAGAATTGCACACACGAAATAGGAGCAGAATCAGGCTACAAGGTCCCTGGGCCCGCTCCACTACCCACAGGGCCATGACCGATCCAAACCTAGACTCATGTCCAAATTCCTGCCCGCTCCCCGTAACCCTTAATGCCCTTTACTTCTCGGAAACTGTCTATTTCTGTTTTAAATTTATTTAATGATGTAGCTTCTACAGCTTTTTGTGGCAGCATATTCCATGGACCTACCACCCTCTGAGTGAAGTAGTTCCTCCTCATCTCAGTTTTGAAAGAGCAGCCCCTTATTCTAAGACTATGTCCCCTAGTTCTAGTCTCACCCATCATCGGGAACATCCTCCCCGCATCCACCCGATCCAACCCCTTCACAATCTTATATGTTTCAATAAGATCGCCTCTCATTCTTCTGAACTCCAATGAGTAGAGTCCCAATCTACCCAACCTCTCCTCATATGACCACCCCCTCATCCCCGGGATTAACCGAGTGAACCTTTTTTGCACTGCCTCGAGAGCAAGGATGTCTTTCCTTAAGTAAGGACACCAAAACTGTATGCAGTATTCCAGGTGCGGTCTCACCAATACCACAGCAGGATAAGGTTGAGTGTGGCTTTGCAGTAACATTTCTTGATCTACTGAGATCATTGAAAGTCTTGCGTCACTGCAGCCTGGTCCTCCTGATGACATCCCAGCTTGTGCCCTCCTGTGCAATGTGCAACCAGGCTGCGTTGGTGTCCTGGGGAGGTGTCCTCCACCCATTGGAAGAGAAGAGAATCTCCCTGCGTGCTGGAGGGAGTCATAGGAGAGCCTGGGTGCAGCCGTGCACCTCTGTGCAGTGCTTGTCAGTGTTTGCAGCACCTCAATGCTATAGAACACTGACAGCAGAACTGTCAAAATCAATTTGGACATGGCCCCTTTAAGGAAACCGGCTGATGACGCGTCATCAAATGACATCATCAGACCCGCTTCCTATTAATTGGCCGGGAACCTCGCAGAGCGGGCTTAACAAGCCCTATCAACGTCAAATCTTGTTGGAGGCTGGGATTGAGACAGATGCGGGGTCCCCACACGCCACGGACGTCGCCCCCACGGACTCGCCGAGTTTGGAAAAATCCAGCCTCAAGTCTCTAAGGTGAAATATCAGTGCTTTACTGAGCTTTGTCACAGAGAAGTAAAATGCCACATGTCTCTACAATCAACAGTTTATTGATTGGGTCTGCACGTCTGAAGGTGGGGTCAGGGGACAGAGAAGATGAACAAAAGCCTGGAGATTATTCAGTCAGGAAGAGAAAATCAGAGGCTGAGTTACCCCACGCAGCTTTCCTGTGACTCCGAGTGTTTGGATTAAAAGGGCCATGATGTGTTTTATCTTTGTGCTGATACTTGGTAATAAAGGCCTATGACAGGAAGCTTTAAAACATTTAAAATGAAACAAATAATTTAAATTATATATGATCATTGGAATTCACCCCAAACTGTTCTGTGCAAATATTTTTCTGCTTATCCAAAAAGCATAGACCCATTAAAGTTATCCATCTTAACCATAATCAAGCTTTTGATACTCAAACCTGATACATAAAGATCGAACTGAGATTATTAATGTTTCAGTAGTGAATGGGTAACGTCAGGAGACTTTGTTCTCTTTGTTACTCGTATAAAGCAGGTTGATCTGGTGCTTGCCCTTGTTGCAGAGAAGATTTCAACAGGCTGGGTCTGTCAATAATTCCTGTTGCCTGTAATGCTTAGGTTTGGTTTGACAGACTGGCTACTGCTCCTACAACTCATAGAATCATACAGCACAGAAGGAGGCCCTTCGGCCCATCGTGCCTGTGCCGGCTCTTTGAAAGAGCTATCCGATTAGTCCCACTCCCCTGTTCTCTCCCTATAGCCCAGTAATATTTTCCTTTTCAAGTATTTAGCCAATTCCTTTTTGAAAGTTACTATTGAATCTGCTTCCACCACCCAGGTAGTGCACTGCAGATCAGAACAACTCGCTGCATAAAAAATTTTTTTTCTTATTCGTTCCTGGGATGTGGGCGTCACTGGCAAGGCCAGCATTTATTGCCCATCCCTAATTGCCCTTGAGAAGGTGGTGGTGAGCCACCTTCTTGAACCGCTGCAGTCCGTGTGGTGAAAGTACTCCCACAGTGCTGTTAGGGGGGGAGTTCCAGGATTTTGACCCAGCGACGATGAAGGAACGGTGTCAGGATGGTGTGTGACTTGCATGGGAACTTGTAAGTGATGGTGTTCCCATGCGCCTGCTGCCCTTATCCTTCTAGGTGGTAGAGGTCGTGGGTTAGGGAGGTGCTGTCGAAGAAGCCTTGGCAAATTGCTGCAGTGCATCTTGTAGATGATACACACTGCAGTCATGGTGCACCGATGGTGGACGGAGTGAATGTTTAAGGTGGTGGATGGGGGTGCTACCAGCCAGCAGCTCCTCAAGGTCAACCAGCAAGGCCATTTGCAGTGATTCCACTGAAAGTCAGCCTTCCACCAGCCATGCTGCAGCCACTGGGGTAGCACTGTGTGACATCAGTGGGATAGGCAAAGGCACACACAAGACAGTCACAAAGAGAATGCATACGGGTGATGAGTTTATTGCTTGATGTCATATTGGATGGATAGATGTGTAAAGTTGGATTGTAAAGTTTGCATTGTGGTGGCTTTTATTTCAGCATCGTGGCCAAGAGCACGCTGTGATGGTCAGTAACAGAGGGTAGGTAAGGTGTGGGACTAATGTTGAAAGGGGAATTGGGGTTGTGGTCACTGGGAGAAAGGGGCTGTCTGGGATGCATCCTTCCTTCCGCTTCCTCCTCTTTGGCTTCCTCCTCCTCTGTTTCTTCCTCTTCTGTGTCTTCCTCTTCTGTGTCTTCCTCTTCCTTCTGCAAGCGGATGCTGTAAATCTCAAATGACTGCATAAAATACTGGAAACACTCAGCAGGTCAGGCAGCATCTCGACCTGGGACGTGAACTCTGTTTCTGTCTCCATGGATGTTGTCTGACCTGCTGAGTATTTGCAGCATTTTCTGTCTTCTCAGAGGCCTTCCTTTACCATCTGAGCCTTTGCAAGCATCCAGCAGCACTCCCATCATCTATTGCAGCAAGCTACTACTTCAATAAAATCCAAAAAAAACAGTCCGAAAGTTTAAATGCAAACTTACCTGAAAGATATGTGTGTGTCCCTTTGAGAGGTGCTGACAGGACCGTTGTCAGTCTGCTGAACGCTAAGTTTACCTGGCCTGCTTAGGACCCAGCGCTGAACTCAGCACTAGGGTCGAAGTTCGCCGTGGTGACATTAAGACGTCACCACTCCACCATTTGTTTTTGCAGGGTGCTACTTCAGAATGGCAGCGCTACCAGGACTTCCAAAATGGAGGACGCCACGGGACCCGCCATCAGTTGCCGGAAGAGTGGCGGGTTAACGCCGCGCTAACGGGTGGCACTAAGGTAGGGAATTTCTCCCCCATGGGGTACAAACTGATTTTGGGGGCGAATAGGACATCAAGGTTGTGAAGATTCTGATTCAGCCTGAGGCACTGGAGAAGGGGATGGCGTTTGTGGCAGGGGCTGAAGATAATGATTTCTGTCTTCTTTGTGATTATATGAAAGAAAAATAAGAAAAACTTGCATTTATACAGCGCCTTTCACAACCTCGGGACGTCCCAAAGTGCTTTACAGCCAATGAAGTCCTTTTGAAGTGTAGTCACTGCTGGAATGTAGGAAATGCAGTAGCCAATTTGCACACAGCAAGGTCCTGCAAACATCACTATGTAAATCAAGTCTATTTTTCTTTCTTTCTCACTAGGCTCCACTCTTATCTATCTTATTGTAACTGGGGCAATGGCTACCCTTCGCACCTCTGCCCTATTAACTCTGCAGTCTCCCACAAACAGCAAAGTGATAATAACCAGATAATCTGTATTTTTAATTATGTTGATCGAAGGATAGTTATTGGCCAGGACACCAGGGATAACTCCTCTGCTCTTCTTCGAAATAATGCCATGGGATCTTTTACGTCCGCCTGAGAGAGCAGACGGGGCCTCGGTTTAAGGTCTCATCCGAAAGACGGCACCTCTGACAGTGCAGCACTCCCTCAGTATTGCCACGAACAGCATGTAGATAAGGAAGAGGAGGGGGTCAAGGATGGATCCTTGGGAGACCGCAGAGTTAATAGTGCAGAGGTGCTGTACAGGACTTTGGGATGTCCTGAGGTCATGAACCTATAGAAATGCAAGTCTTTCTTTACTTTCTGTACAACTTGATAGATGAGGGAGTGAGTGCCAAAGCGGTTCAGTTATTTTGCCACGCCACATTGTGAGTGTTTGAAGAGTCCAATTCTCGAGCGACAGTCCTCACCACAGTTGGCGCAGGCATAGGGTGAAGCCCGCGCAGTATTAAAACTGGGCGCCTGATGCACTTCTCTCTTTAGCATGTACGTTTGGCAGGAGAAACACTCCTCTTAATTCAAATCACTTAATTCAAATAATCTGATGATTTAATTTTTGAAAGTGCAAAAAGACTATAAGAAAAGAAGTTGTTTCTGACAATGGTGCTGTATAATTGATTAGCACGGTTGTATCAAACCCTTGCATAAAATTCTCCAGCAATGCCTTCTCTTCCCGCTCCCACACCGCTACCTCTGTCGTACCTCAAGTATCTAACATTGACCCCGTTTTACTTCTCATCTACATGCTGTCCCTCAGCGACAACAAATATACATTCCTTTTAAGGCACAAAAACCCCACAGGAAAAGTGGTCCAACCGTGCCTAACAAGAGAAGTTAAAGATAGTATTAGATCAAAGGAAGAGGCTTAAATTGTTGCAGTAAGCCTGAGGATTGGGAAGATTTTAGAATTCAGCAAAGGAGGACCAAGAAATTGATAAAGAAAGGGAAAATAGAATATGAGAGTAAACTAGCGAGAGACATAAAAACAGACTGTAAAAGCTTCTATTGGTATATAAAATGGAAAAGATTAGCAAAAGTGAATGAGGGTCCCTTAGAGGCTGAGACAGGAGAAATTATAATGGGGAATAAGGAAATGGCAGAGAAATTAAACAAATACTTTTTGTCTGTCTTCACGGAAGAAGACGCAAAAAACTTCCTGGAAATAATGGAGAACCAAGGCTCTAGCGAGAATGAGGAACTGAAAGAAATTAGTATTATTAAAAAAGTAGTACTGGAGAAATTAATGGGACTGCAAGCCGATAAATCCCCTGGACCTGATGGCCTACATCTTCGGGTTTTGAAAGAGGTGGATATAGAGATAATGGATGCATTGGTTGTCATTTTCCAAAATTCCATACATTCTAGAACGGTTCTCGCGGAATGGAAGGTAGCAAATGTAACCCCATTATTTAAGAAAGGAGGGAGAGAGAAAACGGGGAACTACAGACCAGTTAGCCTGATATCAGTAGTAGCGAAAATGCTAGAATCTATTATTAAGGATGTGGTAACAGGGCACTTAAAAAATAATAATAGGATTGGACAGAGTCAACACGGATTTATGAAAGGAAAATTGTGTTTGATGAATCTGTTGGAGTTTTTTGAGGTTGTAACTAGCAGAATAGATAAGGGGGAACCAGTGGATGTGGTGTATTTGGATTTTCAGAAGGCATTCGATAAGGTGCCACACAAAAGGTTATTAAACAAAATTAGGGCTCATGGGATTGGGGGTAATATATTAGCATAGATTGAGGATTGGTTAACGGACAGAAAACAGAGAGTAGGAATAAATGGGTCATTTTTGGTTTGGCAGGCTGTAACTAGTGGGGTACTGCAAGGATCAGTGCTTGGGCCTCAGCTATTCACGGTCTACATCAATGATTTGGATGAGGGGGCCAAATGTAATATATCCAAGTTTGCTGATGATACAAAGCTAGGTGGGAATGTAAGTTGTGAGGAGGATGCAACAAGGCTTCAAGGGGTTATAGACAGGCTAAGTGAGTGGGCAAGAACATGGCAAATGGAATATAAAATGGAGAAATGTGAAGTTATCCACTTAGGAAGGAAAAATAGAAAAGCAGAGTACTTTTTAAATGGTGAGAGATTGGGAAATGTTGGTGTTCAGAGGGACCTGGGTGTCCTTGTACACCATTCACTGAAAGTTAACATGCAGGTACAGCAAGTAATTAGGAAAGCAAATGGTATTTTGACCTTTATTACAAGAGGATTTGAGTATAAGTGTAAAGATGCCTTACTGCAATTATATCGGGCCCTGTTGAGACCACACCTCGAGTATTGTGTACAGTTTTGGTCTCCTTACCTAAGGAAGGATATACTTGCCACAGAGGGAGTGCAACAAAGGTTCACCAGACTGGTTCCTGAGATGGGGGGATTGTCCTATGAGATCAGATTGAGTAGACTAGGCCTATATTCTCTGGAGTTTAGAAGAATGAGAGGTGATCTCATTGAAACATACAAAATTCTTACAGGGCTTGACAGGGTAGATGCAGGGAGGATGTTTCCCCTGGTTGGCGAGTCTAGAACCAGGGGTCACAGTCTCAGAATAAGGGATCAGCCATTTAGGACTGAGATGAGGAGAAATTTCTTTACTCAGAGGGTGATGAATCTTTGGAATTCTCTACCCCAGAGGGCTGTCCAGGCTCAGTTGTTGAGTATATTCAAGGTAGAGATCGATTTTTGAATATTAAGGGAATCAAGGGATATGGGGATAGTGCAGGAAAGTGGAGATGAGTTAGAAGATCAGCCATGATCTCATTGAATGGCGGAGCAGGCTCAAAGGGCCAAATGGCCTATTCCTGCTCCTATTTTTTATGTTCTTATGTTCAAATGACATCATCCGAAAACACAACATGAGGTTCCACAGGTACACTGACGATACCCAGTTCTACCTCGCGAACAACTATCTCAACCCCTCCACTGCCTTTGACTTGTAACGCTGCTTGTCCAACAACCAGTACTGGATGAGCAGAAATTTCCTCCAGTTGTACATTGGGAAGACCGAAGCCATTGTCTTAGGCCACCGGCACAAACTCCGTTTCCTCGGCACTGATACCACCCCCCTCCCTGGCCACTGTCTGAGGCTGAGCAAGACCGTTTGCAGCCTTGGCGTCCTATTTGCCCCTGAGCTGAGCTTCCGACGCCATATCCTCTCCACCTGCAAGACAGCCTACTTCCACCTCTGCAATTTCATTCATCTCCAGCTCTGCCTCAGCTCATCTCCTGCTGAAACCCTCATCCATGCCTTTATTACCTCTGGACTCGACTGTTCCAACACTCTCCTGGCCGGCCTTCCATTTTCTACCCTCCATAAACTTGAGCTCATCCAAAACTCTGCTGCCTGTGTCCAAACTCGCACCAAATCCTGTTCACCCATCACCCCTGTGCTCGCTGACCTACATTGGCTCCCAGTCCAGCAACGCCTCAGTTTTAAAATTCTCATCATCATGTTCAAATCCCTCCATGGCCCTCGCCCCTCCCTATCTCTGTAACCTCCTCCAGCCCTACAACCTTCTGACAACTCTGCATTCCTCCAATTCTGGCCTCTTGTGCATTCCCCATTTCCTTCGCCTCACCATTGGTGGCCGTGCCTTCAGCAGCCTCGGCCCTAAGCTCTGGAATTCCCTCCCTAAACCTGTCCGCCTCTCCACCTCTCTCTCCTCCTTTAAGATGCTCCTTAAAACCTACCTCTGTGACCAAGCGCTGCCCTAATATCTCCTTGTGTGGCGCAGTGTCAGATCTTGTTTGATAATCGCTCCTGTGAAGCACCTTGGGACGTTTTACTACGTTAAAGATGCTGTATAAATGCAAGTTGTTGTTGTTGTCATGCTGTGCATTAAGCCTGCTCCATCCAGAAACCAAGTCTATCATGGACTTCCCTCCTACACCACCTGATCTCCTTGTTGTCCTGGCCAATATTTATCCCTCAACCAACATCACTAAAAAACAGATTATCTGTTCATTATCACATCGTTGCTGACTATGGTGCTGTGTAAATGATTAGCAGGCTGCTATCAAAGCCTTCACACTGCTATTTTAACAGAGGCAATAACCACTTTATTATAAATTGATTCATTTGTCTGTTAAAATACCCGAGGGATGTATTTGTCCGAGGTTGTTGAGCATTCGTCCAATAACATCGCCAACACTAATTTGCAGCCTATAGCATCGAATGAATGAGCTGGTGACATCTATCGGCGGTCGGTATTATCTGTTCTTATTATATTGCCAGACTAATTTGACGCCTTTGATTCTTTCTGTGCTGCAGAGGTCAAATGTCACGACTTGCTTGAACAATTGGACGCTCAGCTCGATTGAGCACTGGGACCTGGGCTTTTTTTTTCTAACTCCAATCACATATGGAAGTGATAACCTTCTTTGAGAAGGCTGGAGCTTTCATGCTTGTCTATTTTGTTTTACTAATCCAAAGAAGATCCGATTTATTTCAGTAGCAGTGTATATTATCCAGTGTTTGAGACAGGCCGGAATAAAGCTCCTTATAAAACTGAGCAAAAGCTTAAAATCCATATCGTTAAATTTCCAAGGGATTATGCTCCCTGAGTGCTTTGATCAAAATAACACAATGGCCTCGGAATAACCACACCAGCGGGCTGCCCCAGTGTTCACAAGAATTTTGTTTAATGAAATAAGGTTGGCATTCTGTCTGGCTACAACAGAGGCTATTAATTTCACTTACAGCTTTTCACGGGAGGCCAACGATTCATGTTCCCAGTGAGAGACAATGATTCTGTCCTCAAGCCCCACTTTGCCAGAAAACGATGCTTTTATTTTCCACAGTGCTGGTGAGGAAAAGCTGTGACCTTGGGATACAGCTGAAGGATTGAAAAGGCTGGAAAAGAGAAGAAGGCTGAGAGGCGACCTGATAGAAGTCTTTAAAATTATGAAGGGGTTCGATAGGGAAGACGTCGAGAAAATGTTTCCACTTGTGGAGGAGACCAAAGCTAGGGGACATGAATGTAAGATAGTCACGAATAAATCCAATAAGGAATTGAGGAGAAACCTCTTTACCCAGAGAGTGGATAGAATGTAGAACTTGCTACCACAAGGAGTAGTTGAGGTGAATAGCATCGACGCATTTAAGGGAAGTTAGAGAAGTACATGAGGGCGAAAGGAATAGAAGGATATGTTGAGAGGGTGAGATGAAATAGGGTGGGAGGAGGCTCACGAGGAGCATAAACACCAGCATAGACCTGTTGAGCCGAATGGCCTGTTTCTGTGCTGTACACACTATGTAATTCTATGTAACAATTTGAGGTTTTAACAGAGCCTTACTTTCTGTCAGCAGTTTCACAGCAGCTCCTATAAGCAAGCCTGGTCCCTTACAATCCAGGGCAGTGTGACCTAACCAGCAGTAATTAATAAACGTAAGGGAGTGCCCCTGCAATCCGCCATTCCTGGCAAGCAAGCGGGGCTCACCAGAGAGGGCACCTTGGGGAACCACTGGCGCACAGCCTGCGATTATACGACGGGCTGCGCATCTGCAATTTCACAAGATCCATTGCCTGTAAGGGTTGCTGCCTACTAGGAGTGGCAACTCACAGAACAACCTCCATAGACTCAAGCTACACAGTCGCATACGCTTCATAACACAGATATTCAACTCAGACAGAGGACAACAGCCAGTGCATCTACTTGGAATCAACTAGGCGATGCCTTTGGAAAAATACCTATGACTGAAATAGCAGGTGTAAATCCAATGAAAAAGTTTGTAATGGGTTAATTGGTCAATGTCAGAATTGCTCCTTGCAATGGGTCTATCGATATGATTCTGTAGGGCCGATTATAACCCTCCCCCGCTCACACCATTCCCGCTGGGGTTAAAAAGGCATTGGGTGGCTCACATCGCGTTCCGATGCATTCCAGCCCCCCACCATCTTTACGTACCTGAATTCAGGCATGGGAATGCCGCCTGCCTCGGAGAAGCGAGGGCCTTATTTAAATGGCAATGTTGTGTCCCAATGAAATCATCGGGACGTGAACGCCATTTTAACCGTGGGCCTGACAAAGGCCTGCACAATCTCCAGCCCGCCAGGAAAAGCCAGAGACAGCCAGGATCCAGGCTACAGGAGGACCAGGTAAGTGGTCCAAGAGAAGCAGGAGTACCGGCCCCACAAGGATACCTTGGGCCTCCCCTGCCCCGGGCTTCCCCTTTCCACCCAATCCATACTTACCATGGTGGAGACTGTTTCCATGGACCACATGACCCCCCACCCCCCACCTCCCCCGTCCCAATCAATTTTGGCTCCCGCACACCAGCAGAGATGTCATTCCCACCAGCTTCAAGTCGGAGTCGGTGTCTGCTCCTCTGGCTCGTAGGTGAAAATTTCCCGGTCCTCACACTGAGGTTCACCTGCTCTTTGGTCCCCCGCACCTCCGATTCCTGCCTCAAGATAAAATTAGATTTTGTGCCTCTGTGATTAATTATTTTCCTTGCAAATAAAGTGAGACACTTTCTACGATGCTGTTGTGTGTAATCAATAGGCTAGATTTTTGTCTGGTCCTGTTTTCAGACGCATCGCACACCCGAACCGTGAGGCCCGAGGATCGACTTCCATCATCAGTATATTCGGCGAGAGCTGCCCACACTGCTCGCACCTCCACGGCCAGCTCACCAAGCGAAAAGGCCAATGTCAGGCCGCCTGCCTCCATCACGACTCCAGTGGAGTCCTCAGAGGGGGTGGAGAACTCATGCTGCTCCAGCTTCACTTACCTTTGGTTGGTGGCTGCAGAAGAATCCTGATCAAGGTCGGCCTGAAGAATCCTGAGGAAGGTCGGCCTGAAGAATCATGAGGAAAGTAGGGCTGAAGAATCCTGAGGAAGGTAGGCCTGAAGAATCCTGAGGAAGGTAGGGCTGAAGAATCCTGAGGAAGGTAGGCCTGAAAAATCATGAGGAATGTAGGCCTGAAGAATCCTGAGCAAGATAGGCCTGAAGAATCCTGAGCAAGGTAGGCCTGAAGAATCCCTGAGGAAGGTAGGCCTGAAGAATCATGTGCAAGGTAGGGCTGAAGAATCCTGAGGAAGGTAGGGCTGAAGAATCCTGAGGAAGTTAGGGCTGAAGAATCCTGAGGAAGTTAGGGCTGAAGAATCCTGAGGAAGGTAGGGCTGAAGAATCCTGAGGAAGGTAGGGCTGAAGAATCCTGAGGAAGGTAGGGCTGAAGAATCCTGAGGAAGGTAGGCCTGAAGAATCCTGAGGAAGGTAGGCCTGAAGAATCATGTGCAAGGTAGGCCTGATGAATCCAGAGGAAGATAGGCCTGAAGAATCCTGAGGAAGGTAGGGCTGAAGAATCCTGAGGAAGGTAGGCCTGGAAAATCCTGAGGAAGGTAGGCCAGGAAAATCCTGAGGAGGGTAGGCCTGAAGAATCCCGAGGAAGGTAGGCGTGAAGAATCCCGAGGAAGGTAGGCCTGAAGAAGCCCAAGGAAGGTAGGCGTGAAGAATCCCGAGGAAGGTAGGCGTGAAGAATCCCGAGGAAGGTAGGCGTGAAGAATCCTGAGGAGGGTAGGCCTGAAGAATCCCGAGGAAGGTAGGCCTGAAGAAGCCCAAGGAAGGTAGGCGTGAAGAATCCCGAGGAAGGTAGGCGTGAAGAATCCCGAGGAAGGTAGGCGTGAAGAATCCCGAGGAAGGTAGGCGTGAAGAATCCCAAGGAAGGTAGGCATGAAGAATCCCGAGGAAGGTAGGCGTGAAGAATCCCGAGGAAGGTAGGCGTGAAGAATCCCGAGGAGGGTAGGCCTGAAGAATCCCGAGGAAGGTAGGCCTGAAGAAGCCCTAGGAAGGTAGGGCTGAAGAATCCCGAGGAAGGTAGGGCTGAAGAATCCTGAGGAAGGTAGGCATGAAGAATCCCGAGGAAGGTAGGCATGAAGAATCCCGAGGAAGGTAGGCATGAAGAATCCCGAGGAAGATAGGCCTGAAGAATCCCGAGGAAGATAGGCCTGAAGAATCCCGAGGAAGGTAGGCATGAAGAATCCCGAGGAAGGTAGGCCTGAAGAATCCCGAGGAAGGTAGGCCTGAAGAATCCCGAGGAAGGTAGGCCTGAAGAATCCCGAGGAAGGTAGGCCTGAAGAATCATGAGGAAGGTAGGCATGAAGAATCCCGAGGAAGGTAGGCCTGAAGAATCCCGAGGAAGGTAGGCCTGAAGAATCCCGAGGAAGGTAGGCCTGAAGAATCATGAGGAAGGTAGGCTGCCCCCTGCTCACCGCCGATAAGTTTCATGATGGGGTCCTTTAACAAGTGTTAGGACCTAATTTGCATACTTAAGGAGCCTGTTTTAGGTGTTCCCCACACAAATTTAGCAGTGGGACCAACACCTGTGCAGATTCAATGCAGGCCGGCCCACTGCTAAATTGGTGTGCTTTGCGCCCGTTTTATGCCCGAAAAATGCGCACAACGCAAACCAATTTCTAGCACAATGTGTCTATCACTAAACCCAAAAGCCTTACATTTCTGAAGAATAAAATGGAACTTAAACCGAAAGTCTTATTTAAAGGCATTTTCTTTTCTCCAACTTTAGGCACAACCTAATTTGAAAAATGTATCTCTGTTCAAACAGCAGAAATCATCAGAACAGCAGGACTTTTCAATGCATTTGATTCTTTTGAAGTCTGGTTAATAAAAAAAAGCCATCAACTAAAATGAATATTAATATATATTTTAAAAATCTAAGTAGAGTTTGATAATGCCACCTATAGAAGTAAAGATACATTTTAATCTTCATACGTCCACTCCATTTACATTTTACCAGTGACACAATTATTGTTTTGCTATTCCCATTAATACAACCACTGGCAATTTGAAACAGCAATCCAAACTAATCTTGCTTCACAAGACTCCAGCTTCATAAACAAAAGGCATAGGCTGCCAGAAAAAATAGCAATCACTCCGTACTCTTCTAACATTCTGTAAGATCTCTCAGATCTAGAAGGATACAGCATGCAAGTCAGTGCATTATAGGGAAGAAAATAATATTCAGTGAGCCAATTAAAGAAAATGGGACCACAACAAGACAGAGAAAGGCTGAGATGCCCCTTCTTGGAACTGGAAGGGAAATGCAATAAAAACAAGAGCAGATCATGGTTAAAAATGACAGACTGGCAAAGGCGGCAGTGAGAAACGTCATTAAGTGAAATGGGTTAAAGAGAAATCTATTTATGATTAAGACAGATGAGGAGTGAAAACCAATCTGAAATCTCCATCATGGGGGTGGAAGCGCTGGTACTATTACACCTCAGCTACTTTGCATATCATTAACCAAATGTTCAGAGACTTTGCAGATCATATTAAATGAAAGTGCACAGAGCTGGTGTGGTTTGAGTCGATTCTGTACACGTTCTGCTACTGTCAATTAATGCATTTGATTCAACGGATCTATCAGATGGAGGTCTGTAACAGCTGGACAGCACAGGCTCTATTGCACCAAACAGTATCGAGTTCAGTTCAATGCCAGAGAGCAGTGGCGAACGCTTGTTTTTCAGAATGGAGGGAAGTATACAGTGGTGCCCCCCAGGGGTGGGTATTCGGACCACTGCTCTTTTTGATATATATTAATGACCTGGACTTGAGTATAAGGAGCATAATTTCAAAGTTTGCAAATGACACGAAACTCGGAAATGCAGTAACAGTGAGGATGATAGTAAAAGACATCAGGAGGACATAGACAGACTGGTAAAAGGGGCAGACACATGGCAGATGAAATTTCATGCAGAGAAGTGATGCATTTTGGTAAGAAGAATGAGGAGAGGCAATATAAACTAATTTTAAAAGGGGTGCAGGAACAGAGAGATCTGGGAGTCTACATACACAAATCTTTGAAGATGGCAGGACAAGCTGAGAAAGGTGTTAAAAAAGCATACGGGATCATTGGCTTTATAAACAAAGGCAGAGAAAAAAGCATGCAAGTCGCGCTGAAGACTTGTGCTCCAGAACTAGCTGCGCCTCTAGCCAAGCTGTTCCAGTACAGCTACAACACTGGCATCTATCCAACAATGTGGAAAACTGCCCAGGTATGTCCTGTCCATAAAAAGCAGGACAAATCCAACCCGGCCAATTACTGCCCCATCAGTCTACTCGCAAAGTGATGGAAGGTGTCATCAACAGTGCTATTAAGCGGCACTTACTCACCAATAACCTGCTCACTGATGCCCAGTTTGGTTTCCACCAAGACCACTTGGCTCCCGACCTCATTACATCCTTGGTCCAAACATGGACAAAGGAGCTGAATTCCAGAGGTGAGGTGAGAGTGACTGCCCTTGAAATCAAGACAGCATTTGACCGAGTCTGGCATCAAGGAGCCCTAGTAAAACTGAAGTCAATGGGAATCAGGGGGAAAACGCTCCACTGGCTGGAGTCATACCTAGCACAAAGGAAGATGGTTGTGGTGGTTGAAGGTCAATCATCACAGCCCCAGGACATCGCTGCAGGAGTTCCTCAGGGCAGTGTCCAAGGCCCAACCATCTTCAGCTGCTTCATCAATGACCTTCCCTCCAACATAAGGTCAGAAATGGGGATGTTCGCTGATGGCTGCACAGTGTTCAGCGCCATTCACAACTCCAGAGATAATGAAGCAGTCCATGCCCACATGCAACAAGACCTGGACGACGTTCAGGCTTAGGCTGATGTGTGGTGCGAATGTTACCTGCCACTTAAGTGCCAGGCAATGACTATCTCCAACAAGCGAGAGTCTAACCACCTCCCCATGACATTCAATGGCAGTACCATCGCCAAATCCCCCACTATCAACATCCTGGGGGTCACCATTAACCAGAAACTTAACTGGACCAGCCACATAAATACTGTGGCAACAAGAGCAGGTCAGAGGCTGGGTATTCTGCGGCGAGTGTCTCACCTCCTGACTCCCCAAAGCCTTTCCACAATCTACAAGGCACAAGGAGTGTGATGGAATACTCTCCACTTGCCTGGATGAGTGCAGCTCCAACAACATTCAAGAAGCTCGACACCATCCAGGACAAAGCAGCCCGCTTGATTGGCACCCCATCCACCACCTTAAACATTCACTCCCTCCACCACCGGCGTACCGTGGCTGCAGTGTGTACCATCTACAAGCTGTACTGCAGCAACTCGCCAAGGCTTCTTCGGCAGCACCTCGCAAACCCGCGACCTCTTCCACCTAGAAGGACAAGGGCAGCAGGCGCATGGGAACACCACCACCTCCAAGTTCCCCTCCAAGTCACACACCATCCTGACTTGGAAGTATATCGGCCGATCCTTCATCATCGCTTGGTCAAAATCCTGGAACTCCCTACCTAACAGCACTATGGGAGTACCTTCGCCAGACGGACTGCAGCGGTTCAAGAAGGCGGCTCACCACCACCTTCTCAAGGGCAACTAGGGATGGGCAATAAATGCTGGCATTGCCAGCGACACCCAGATCCCATAAACAAATAAAACATTTTTTTTAAATCTTTATAAATCACTGGTTAGGCCCCAGCTGGAGTATTGTGTCCAATTCTGGGCACCAAACTTTAGGAAGGATGTCTAGGCCTTAGAGAGGGTGCAGAAGAGATTTACTAGAATGGTACCAGGGATGTGTGACTTCAGTTACATGGAGAGAGTAGAGAAGCTGGGTACAAAAGCAAAATACTGTGGATGCTGGAAATCTGAAATAAAGACAGAAAATGCTGGATGCGGATGCTAGAAATACTCAGCAGGTCAGGCAGCATCTGTGGAGAGAGAAACAGAGTCAACAGAGTTCATCAACCTGAAACGTTAACTCTGTTTCTCTCTCCACAGATGCTGCCTGACCTGCTGAGTATTTCCAGCATTTTCTGTTTTGAGACTAGAGAAGCTGGGGTTGTTCTCCTTAAAAAAGAGAAAGTTGAGGAGATTTGATAGAAGGGTTCAAAATCAAGAAGAGTTTTGATAAACTAATTAAGGAAGAACTGTTTCCAGTGACAGAGGAGTTGGTAACGAGAGGGCACAGATTTAAGGTGATTGGCAAAAGAACCAGAGGCAAGATGAGGAGAATAAATTTTACGTAGCGAGTTGTTGTGATCTGGAATGCACTGCCTGAAAGGGTGGTGGAGGCAAATTCAATAGTAACTTTCAAAAGGGAATCGGATAAATACTTAAAGGGGAAAAATAATTCAGGGCTATGGGGAAAGAGCAGGGGAGTGGGACTAATTGGATAGCTTTGCCAAAGAGCCGGCACAGGCACAATGGGCCGAATGGCCTCCTTCTGTGTTGCGACGTCCCCTTTAAGCTGTGCGGCCATGCAGTGCTTCAAGGAACCCGCGCAGCCGGCTTTTCAATGTAAAAACTGCGTATGCGCAGTATTTAGGGGGTTGCGCGGCACCAAAAAAATTAGAGGAGCCATTGCCTTGCTGTATCATTTTATGATTCCATGTCAGTGCAGGTAAATTGTTGAATAAAGGTAATAATGGCATCAAAAGGGAATCCAATTTTCCCTTTAAATTTGGGGAGCGGCGGTGGGGGTAGTGGTGGGGGTAGAGGCTAGGTCCTGCACTGGTTCTGTGACATTTATGAATGCGAGAAATGCTGATGACTATAGGCAGAACTTTAAGACATTAGATATAGCAGGCTGTGACGGTAGCTGTTTGAATTATACTGCCCATCTATCATAATCTGTACAACTGGGGCCAGAATTGCTCTGCTAGTGCAACAGTATAAAAACGTAGATAAGTGTGAAGGCCATTGTGATGCAGGGCGAACCCAGCACTGAAAGACATCATCAACAGCAGGCATTAAAAACACTGGCAGAAAGTTGGAAGAAAAGGCCAATTAAGCTTGAATGAGGATCTAGTGTGCCGTTCCTCAGCACCGGAGTGACACTGGAAGGTTTGTATTTTACAGAAGTTCAGCCGGGCTTACATGAGGATTTTGAAAGCAGAGGGTGAATGCCACGAGGGTAATGATTAGCCTGGAGTTTCCTGAGCACGAGCATGGAAGTAGCAGCTATCGGCAGACAAGTTGCAATGGAACAGGAAGAGAAGGAAGAGCAACAGTAAATAGGCTCACAGCAGGTTCCACCCCAGGCAGCAGGGCTTCCACAGTAGAGTCCTGGGAGGGGTGCACATTGGAGGAGCAAAGCCTGAGGAGGCTCAGACCAGAGAGGCTGTGGGTGAACTGTGTCATCTGGACCTGCTGGGCCGGTTAACCATCTGTAATGTTCAACCACTGTCACTGAAGGCCATCAATGCTCTCAACGTTTATACAATAGTGACCTTCCAGGTAACTACAGGGGGCACCTCAGGGCTAAGACATTCTGCGCTGCACCACTCCATTAAGGAGATAACTGAAGCCCTGTATCACTAGACACCCCTCTGGAGGAAAGAAAGAAAGAAAGAAAGAATTTATATAGCATCTTTCACGACCTCAAAGCGCTTTATGACCAATGAAATATTCTATTGAAGTGATGTCACTATTGTAATATAGGAAACACGGCAACCTATTGCTGCACAGCAAGCTCCCAAAAACAGCAACCTGATAATGACCAAATAAACTGTTTTAGTGATGTTGGTTGAGGGATAAATACTGCTCAGGACATCGGGGATAACTCCCCTGCTCTTCTTCGAATAGTGCCATGGGACCTTTTACGTCCACCTTAGAGGACAGAGGGGCCTTGGTTTAACGTCTCATCCGAAAGACGGCACCTCCGACAGTGCAGCACTCTCTCAGTACTGCACTGAATTGTTGGCCTAGATTTTGTGCTTAATCCTCTGGAGTGGGAATTGAACAAACAGTCTCCTGACTCAGAGGTGAGCACTGAGCCACTGTGAGGAAGGCAGGAGCACGAGAAGCTCCCTGCCCAGTTCCTCCAGTGATCTCTGCAATTGGACCTGATTATTTTCTTGTAGCCATACTAACAATCACAGGATTGTTATTCGCCATCCCAGTTTAGTTTTTTTTTCGTTCATGGGATGAGGGCGTCGTAGGCAAGGCCAACATTTATTGCCTATCCCTAGTTACCCTTGAGAAGGTGGTGGTGAGCCGCCTCCTTGAACCGCTTTACTGTTGCTTCTCCTTCTCTTCCTGTTCCATTGTGGTGAAGGTACTCCCACAGTGCTGTTGGGGAGGGAGTTCCAAGACTTTAACCCATACTTCCAAGTCAGGATGGTGTGTGACTTGGAGGGGAACTTGGAGGTGGTGGTGTTTCCATGCACCTGCTGCCCTTGTGGTAGGTATGATGTGGAGATGGTGGTGTTGGACTGGGGTGGACAAATGTGAGAAGTCGCACAACACCAGGTTATAGTCCAACAGCTTTATTTGAAATCACAAGCTTTCGGAGCGCTGCTCCTTCATCAGGTGAAGTCCTGACGAAGGAGCAGCGCTCCGAAAGCTTGTGATTTCAAATAAAGCTGTTGGACTATAACCTGGTGTTGTGCGACTTCTCACACTTGTGGTAGGTGGTAGAGGTCACGGGTTTGGGAGGTGCTGCCGAAGAAGCCTTGGCGAGTTGCTGCAGTGCATGGCAGGATCATGGAGGGAAGGTCATTGATACTGCCCTGAGGAACTCCTGCAGCGATGTCCTGGAGCTGAGATGATTGACCTCCAACAACCACAACCAACTTCCTTTGTGCTAGGTATGACTCCAGCCAGTGGAGAGTTTTCCCCTGATTCCCATTGACTTCAGTTTTACTAGGGCTCCTTGGTGCCACACTCGGTCAAATGCTGCCTTGATGTCAAGGGCAGTCACTCTCACCTCAACCCTGGAATTCAGCTCTTTTGTCCATGTTTGGACCAAGGCTGTAATGAGTGCTGGAGCAAAGTGGTCCTGGCAGAAGCCGAACTAAGTATCGGTGAGCAGGTTATTGGTGACCAAGTGCCACTTGATCGCACTTTCGACAACACCTTCCATCACTTTGCTGATGATTGAGAGTAGACTGATGGGGAATTGAGAATTGGCCAGATTGGATTTGTCCTTGCTTTTTGTGGACAGGACATATCTGGGCAGCTTTCCACATTGTCGGGTAGATGCCAGTGTTGTAGCTGTACTGGAACAGCTTGGCTAGAGGCGCGGCTAGTTCTGGAGCACAAGTCTTCAGCACGTCAGCCGGCATGTTGTCGGGGCCCATAGCCTTTGCTGTATCCAGTGCGCTGAGCCGTTTCTTGATATCACGTGGAGTGAATTGAATTGGCTGAAGACTGGCTTCTGTGATGGTGGGAACCTCAGGAGGAGGCAAAGATGGATCATCCACTCGGCACTTCTGGCTGAAGATGGTTGAAAACGTTTCAGCCTTGTCTTTTGCACTCGTGTGCTGGGCTCCACCATCATTGAGGATGGGGATATTAATGGAGCCTCCTCCTCCCGTTATTTGTTTAAGTGTCCACTACCATTCACCACTGGATGTGGCAGGACTTTGATCTGATCTATTGGTTGTGCGATCACTTAGCTCTGTCTTTAGCATGCTGCTTCTGCTGTTTAGCATGTATGTAGTCCTGTGTTGCAGCTTCCCCAGGTTGGCACCTCATTTTTAGGTACACCTAGTGCTGCTCCTGGCATGCTTTTCTGCACTCCTCATTGAACCAGGGTTGGTCCCCTGGCTTGATGGTAATGGTAGAATGAAGGATATGCCAGACCATAAAGTTACAGATTGTGGTGGAATACAATTCTGCTGCTGCCCCACAGTGCCTCATGGATGCCCTGTTAGATCTGTTCTGAATCTATCCCATTTAGCACGGTGGTAGTGCCACACAACACGATGAGGGTGTCCTCAGTGTGAAGACGGAACTTCGTCTCCACAAGGACTGTGCAGTGGTCACTGCTACCATGGACAGATGCATCGTGCAACAGGTAGATTGGTAAGGACAAGGTCAAGTAGGGTTTTCCCCCTCGTGTTGGTTCTCTCACCACCTGTCGCAGGCCCAGTCTGGCAGCTATGTCCTTCAGGACTTGGCCAGCTCGGTGCTACTGAGCTGCTCTTGGTGATGGACATTTAAGTCCCCACCAAGACTACATTCTGTGCCCTTGCTACCCTCAGTGCTTCTTCAACACAGAGGAGTACTGATTCATCAGCTGAGGGAGGGCGGTAGGTGGTAATCAGCAGGAGGTTTCCTTGCCCATGCTTGACCTTGACCTGAAGCCATGAGACTGCATTGGGGTCCGGAGTAAATGTTGAGGACTCCTAGGGCCACACCTTCCCGACTGTATACCACTGTGCTGCCACCTCTGGTGGGTCTGTCCTGCTGGTGGGATGGGACATACCCAGGGATGGTGATGGAGGAATCTGTGACGTTGGCTGTAAGGTATGATTCTGTGAGTATGACTATGTCAGGCTGTTGCTTGACTAGTCTGTGGGACAGCTCTCACCAGTTTTGGCACAAGTCCCCAGATGTTAGTGAGGAGGTCTTTACAGGGTTGACTGGGCTGGGTGTGCTGTTGTCGTGTCCAAAACCGGTGCCCAGGTCGATGCCAGGTGGTCCGTCTAGTTTTATTCTTATTATTGTTTTTTGTACAACTGAGTGACTTGCTGCTAGACCATTTCAGAGAGCAGTTAAGAGTCAACCACATTGCTGCGGGTCTGGACTCACATATAGGCTAGACCAGGTAAGAACAGCAGATTTCCTTCCCTAAAGGGCAGTAGTGAATCAGATGGGTATTTACAGCAATCCGATAGTTTCATGGTCAGCATTACTGATACTAGCTTTTTATTCCAGATTTTTTTAATTAACTGACTTTAAATTCTCCAGCTGCCGTTGTGGGATTTTGAACTCACATCTACGGGATCATTATTCCAGGCTTCTGGATTACTAGTCCAGCAACATAACCATTATGCTACCATGTCCCCAGGTTCGGACCATCGAGTCTGCGCTGGTTCTTTCGAAGACCAATCCAGTTAGTCCCTCTGCCCCGCTGTTTCCCCATATTCCTGCAATTTTTGCTCTTTCTAGGATTTATTCAATTTCCTTTTGAAGGCTACTATTGAATCAGTATCCACCACCCTATCAGGCAGTGCATTCCATTTGTTGCGTAAAAAAGTTTTTCCTCATGTCACCTCTGGTTCTATTGTGAATCACCTTAAATCTGTGCCCGCTGGTTATTGACCCTTCAGCCATTGCAAACGGTTTCCTTTTATTCACTCTATCTAAACCCTTCACGGTTTTAAACACCTCTATCAAATCTTAGGGGGCAAAATTTTGGTTACACCCCCTTTGGAGCGCTAACTTCGCCGGGGCACTACTTTTAGCACCCTGAAAAAGTTAGCGCCCCCACACCCACAATTCACTGGTAGCACCTCAAGAGAGAGGCGGGGCACTTGTAGTAGCGCCCCGCCTCCCTCTTGGGGCGCTGTAAGTGAATATCGCGGCGTTATGTGCAGCCGCGCCATGCACTGCGGTACTGCAGGCATTCCTCCTCTGATTAAAGGGGAGGGGGCCTAGCACAGCGCGACCCAGGGCCCAGTTGGGCCACTAGGGATCGGAGTGCCGGCAAAAGAGCCCAGCACTTAAGAGAAGTGCCGGGCTCACGGAGCGCAGCTGGCACTCCACGGGGCGGGGGAGGCTGTTCAGGAGGTCGGGGACGGCAACGGGGGCAGGTGCTGGCAGGCGGCCAGCAACAAAAATGGCCGCCCGGCATCACCCCTTTAATTTGCGCCGCCCCGGCCGCAGGTAGGCCCCCTTGACCCTGTCGGACATAGCATCCGGCGGTAAGTCAGGGGGCGCTACCGAAGATCGCGGCCGGGGCGCGAGCGGGCTACTGCGCACGGCGATGACGTCATCGCCGGAGGCACAGAGCTGCGGGGTGCTAACGGTTACTGCCACCACTAACCTCCTGCTGAATTCCGTGGGAGGCGTTAGCAGCGCCGCGCCCAGGCGCTGTTTACTTTGCGCCCCGTTAGCGCCCTCTTAGGGTGTTAATGGGAGGTGCAAATCAACTGAAATTTTCCCTCTTAGTCTTCTCTGCTCTTTGGCTTTTGCACACCATGAGCTTTATTAGCTGCACTGTGAAATAATGATGGGCTGTATTTTAATAATTATTAAAGGCAGTGCTACTGATTTATTGCATTTGCTCCTTCTGTATCACAAACCTCTCCAGGTTGTGGACATGCTCCAACAGACCTCCCAACAACCATCAACACTCCTAGCCCTACCTCACAAGTGCTTGCTGCCTCACCCTGTGCTTCACCTGTCAGTATCTCCCACTGCGCTAGTGCCTGTGTTACAGACAGGATTAGGCGCTAATGGCCTAGAAATTCGAGCACGCCAAAAACAGGTGCATGGGGGAGGGGGCCGGTGGTTCACATGGTGCCATGGACCACCTGAAATTGGTGCTGCCTGCTCATTATCATGCGTCACGCGTGCAACCAATGCTATTCATTGGCTGTGCACCGGTTCAGAAAGTGGGAAATCAGGCTTGATTGATGCCACTAAACGGCAGTCATAAAGGGGAGGTGCACTCTGGCTGCAGACAGCAGGGAACACTTGTAAGGAGAGAAATGGCTGCAAGATCTGCAGATCGGCCCTAGGTTCATCCAATGCCATGTTCGAGGTCCTGGTGCAGGCGGTGGACAGGAGGGGGGAGATCTATTTCCCCCCCTCACGGGACAGGAAGCCCTCCAGTCAACAACTGCACTGCTAGTGGGCAAGGTTTACAGATGAGATGAATGCCAGGAGTTTGGATCCATGCAATATTTCACAATTAACTTTAATGTGGAGGTAAAAGTTCTATCCCCCAATTGAGGCAAAAAAGTCAATACAAGTAAAAAAATCAAGAAACGCCCATCTCTCGATCAGAGCCACCTTGGTGAAGTGAAGACGCCTCAGACATTGCTCCTTAGTGAAGTTGAGGTATGAGAAGTGCTCCCTGAAGACATTCTGTGCGTCTGGTCTCCTGAGCAGTGCCATGTGTGTGCAGGATCTGGGGCAGAGGGCTAGGACACTACCGGTGCCAGCACGCCGGAGGGCGAGATCACAAACTAGCTCTGCCACAGAGCACTCAGATGCTGTCTTCAAGGGCTCCAGGCTACCGAAGTGATGCCCATGGTGCTGGAGCCTCTGCTGACATAAGAACAGAAGAAATAGGAGCAGGAGTAGGCCATTTAGCCCCTCGAGCCTGCCCCGCCATTCAATAAGATCATGGCTGATCTGATCATGGCCTCAACTCCACTTTCCTGCACGCTCCCCATAACCATTGACTCCCTTATCGTTCAAAAATCTGTCTATCTCCACCTTAAATATATTCAATGACCCAACCTCCACAGCTCTCTGGGGTAGAGAATTCCAAAGATTCACGACCCTCTGACAGAAGAAATTCCTCCCCATCTCCATTTTAAAACGGTGCCCCCTTATTCTGAAACTATGCCCCCAAGTTCTAGATTCCCCCACGAGGGGAAACATCCTCTCTGCATCCACCCTGTAAAGCCCCCTCAGAATCTTATACGTTTCAATAAGATCACCTCTCATTCTTCTAAACTCCAGTGAGTATAGGCCCAACCTGCTCAACCTTTCTTCATAAGACAACCCCTTCATCTCAGGAATTAACCTAGTGAACCTTCTCTGAACTGCCTCCAATGTAAGTTTATCCCTCCATAAATAAGGAGACCAAAACTGTACGCAGTACTCCAGGTGTGGTCTCACCAACGCCCTGTACAGTTGTAGCAAGACTTCCCTACTTTTATACTCCATCCCCCTTGCAATAAAGGCCAACATTCCATTTGCCTTCCTAATTACTTGCTGTACCTGCATGCTAACATTTTGTGTTTCATGTATAAGGACCCCCAGATCTCTCTGTACTGCAGCATTTTGTAGTCTCCCTCCATTTAAATAATAATTTGCTTTTTTATTTTCCTACCAAAGTGGACAAGCTCACATCTTCCCACATTATACACCATCTGCCAAATTTTTGCCCACTCACTTAACCTATCTATATCCCTTTGCAGATTCTTTGTGTCCTCTTCACAACTTGCTTTCCCACCTATCTTTATATCATCAGCAAATTTGGCTCCATTACACTCGGTCCCTTCATCCAAGTTATTAATATAGATTGTAAACAGCTGAGGCCCCAGCACTGATCCCTGTGGCACCCCACAAGTTACAGTTTGCCAACCTGAAAATGACCAATTTATCCTGACTCTGTTTCCTGTTAGTTAGCCAATCCTCTATCCATGCTAATATATTACCCCCAGCCCCATGAGCTCTTATCTTGTGCAGTAACATTTTTTGCAGCACCTTATCGAATGCCTTCTGGAAATCCGAATACACTACATCCACTGGTTCCCCTTTATCCACCCTGATCGTTACATCCTCAAAGAAATTTGTCAAACATGATTTCCCTTTCATAAAACCATGCTGACTCTGCTTGACTGTATTATGATATTCTAAATGTCCTGCTATTATTTCCTTAATAATGGACTCCAGCATTTTCCCAATGACAGATGTTAGGCTAACTCGTCTATAGTTTCCTACTTTCTGTCTCCCTCCTTTCTTGAATAGGGGTGTTACATTTGCGGTTTTCCAATCCGCTGGGACCTCTCCAGAATCCAGGGAATTTTGGTAGATTAACATCAATGCATCCATTATCTCTGCAGCCACTTCTTTTAAGACCCTAGGATGCAGGCCATCAGGTCCAGGGACTTGTCTACCTTTAGTCCCATAAGTTTGCCTAGTACTTTTTCTCTAGTGATGGTGATTGTTTTAAGTTCCCCCCCCCCCCCCCATAGCCCCTTGATTATCTATTATTAATGGCATGCTTTTAGTATCTTCTACCGTGAAGACCGATACAAAATATTTGTTCAACGTCTCTGCCATTTCCCTGTTTCCTATTATTAATTCCCCAGTCTCATCCTCTAAGGGACCAATGTTTACTTTAGTTATTCTCTTCCTTTTTATATACCTGTAGAAGCTCTTACTGTCAGTTTTTATATTTCTTGCTAGTTTACTCTCATAATCTATCTTCTCTCTCTTTATTATGTTTTTAGTTGTCCTTTGCTAGTTTCTAAAAATTTCCCAATCCTCTGACCTACCACTAATCTTAGCATCATTGTATGCCTTTGTTTTCAATTTAATACCATCCTTAACTTCCTTAGTTAGCCACGGATGGTTCATTCTTCTCTTAGAGTCTTTCCTTCTCACTGGAATATATCTTTGCTGAGAGTTATGAAATATCTCCTTCAATGTTTGCCATTGCTTTTCTACTGTCTTACCCTTTAATCTATTTTCCCAGTCCACTTTAGCCAACACTGTCTTCATACCTTTGTAATTACCTTTATTTAAGTTCAGGACATTAGTTTGAGACCCAAGTTTCTCACCATCAAACTGAATTTGAAATTCTAACATCCTATGATCACTCTTCCCAAGAGGATCCTTTACTATGAGATCATTAATTAATCCTACCTCATTACACATTACCAGATCTAAAATAGCCTGCTCCCTCATTGGTTCCACAACATTTTTTCTAAGAAACCATCCCGAATACACTCTATGAACTCTTCCTTAAGGCTACCTTTGCCAATTTGATTTGTTCAATCTATATGAAGATTAAAATCGCCCATGATTATTGCAATACCTTTCTTACAAGCCTCGTTATTTCTTGATTTATACTTTGTCCTATAGTGTAGCTACTGTTAGGGGGCCTATAGACTACTCCCACCAGTGACTTCTTTCCCTTATTATTTCTAATCTTCACCCAAACTGATTCTACATCTTGATCTTCCGAGCCAATATAATTTCTCACCACTACACTGATCTCATCCTTTATTAACAGAGCTACCCCACCTCCTTTTCCTTTCTGCCTATCCTTCTGAAATGTCAAACACCTGAATATTCGGTTCCCAGCCTTGGTCACCTTGAAACCACGTCTCTGTAATGGCTATCAGATCATACCCATTTATATCTATTTGTGCTGTCAACTCATCTATCTTGTTACGAATGCTGCGTGCATTCAGATAAAGCGCGTTTAATTTTGTCTTTTTACCATTTTTCCCTACCCTGACTCTACTTTCTGATGCACTCTTATGTTTATAAGCTCTGTCCCTTCCTGTCACATTCTGGTTATCATTACCCCTTTCGATACCCTGCACTATTGCCTTCTCCTTCCTCTTTGACTTTTTAAATTTCCTCTCACCTGAACCCTAACCCCCACTATTTAGTTTAAAGCCCTATCTGCAGCCCTAGTTATTCGATTTGCCAGGACAGTGGTCCCAGCATGGATCAAATGAAGCCCGTCCCAACGGAACAACTCCCTCTTTCTCCAGTATTGGTGCCAGTGCCCCATGAATCGAAACCCATTTATCCCACACCAATCTTTGAGCCATGCATTCATCTCTCTAATCTTATTTACCCTATGCCAATTTGCTCGTGGCTCAGGTAGTAATCCAAGGATTAATACCCTTGTGGTTCAGATTTTTAATTTAATCCCAAGCTGCTCATACTCCCTCAGCAGAACCTCTTTCTTTGTCCTACCTATGTCGTTGGTACCTACGTGAATCTTTTCCCTTCCACTCCAAGTTCCCCTCCAGCCTAGAGGAGATGTCCTTAACCCTGGCACCGGGCAGGAAACACAGCCTTCGGGACTCACGCTCTTGGCTGCAGAGAACAGTATCTATCCTCCTAACTATACTGTCACCTACCACGACCAACATTTCTTTTTACTCCCCCAACTTGAATGGCCCCCTGTACCATGGTGCCGTGGTCAGTTTGCTCATCCTCCCTGCAGTCCCTGCTCTCGTCCACACAGAGACCAAGTACCTCGTACCTGTTGGACAAGAGCAAGGGCTGAGGCTCCTCCAATGCTACCTCCTGGATCCCCATACCTGCCTCACTCATAGTCACACCATCCTGTTCCTGACCATGGACCAAATCTGAAGTCATAGAGTCAGAGTTATACAGCACAGAAAGAGGCCCTTCGGCCCATCGTGTCCATGCCGGCCATCAAGCCCTGTCTATTTTAATCCCATTTTCCAGCACTTGGTCCGTAGCCTTGTATGCTATGGCGTTTCAAGTGCTCATCTAAATGCTTCTTGAATGTTGTGAGGGTTCCTGCCTCTACCACCCTTTCAGCCAGTGAGTTTCAGATTCCAACCACCCTCTGGGTGAAAAAGTATTTCCTCAAATCCCCTCTAAACCTCCTGCCCCTTACCTTGAAACTATAGGCCCTGGTTATTGACCCATCTACTAAGGGGAAAAGCTCCTTTCTATCTACCCTATCTATGCCCAGCATAATTTTGTACACCTCAATCAGGTCCCCCCTCAGCCTTCTCTGCTCTAAGGAGAACAACCCCAGCCTGTCCAGTCTCTCTTCATAGCTGAAGCGCTGCAGCCCAGGTAACATCCTGGTGAATCTCCTCTGCACCCTCTCCAATGCAATCACATCCTTCCTATAGTGTGGCGACCAGAACTGCACACAGTATTCCAGCTGTGGCCTAACTAGCGTTTTGTACAGCTCCATCATAACCTCCCTGCTCTTATATTCTATGCCTCGGCTAATAGAAACATAGAAACATAGAATCTAGGAGCAGGAGTAGGCCATTTGGCCCGTCGAGCCTGCTCCACCATTCAATACGATCATGGCTGATCATCCAAGTCCAGTACCCTGTCCCTGCTTTAATCCCCACAGTACACATATCCCACCCTACCCCCGTAACCCCACGTATTTAATTTCCCCTAACATATCCCATCCTATCCCCATAACCCCACATATTTAATCCCCCCCTAACACTAAGGGTCAATTTATCATAACCAAATCAACCTAACCCGCACATTTTTTTTGGACTGTGGGAGGAAACCGGAGCACCCGGAGGAAACCCACGCAGACACGGGGAGAATGTGCAAACTCCACACAGACAGTCACCCGAGGTCAGATTCGAACCCGGGTCCCTGGCGCTGTGAGGCACCAGTGCTAACCACTATGCCACCGTGAAGGCAAGTATCCCATATGCCTTTTTAACCACCTTATCTACCTGTCCTGCTGCCTTCAGGATCTATGTACATGCACACCAAGGTCCCTCTGATCCTCTGTCCATCCACATTCATTGTGTATTCCCTTGCCTTGTTAATCCTCCAAAAATGCATCACCTCACACTTTTCAGGGTTAAATTCCATTTGCCACTGTTCTGCCCATCTGACCAACCCGTCTATATCGTCCTGTAGCCTGAGGCTTCCCTCCTCGCTATTTACCACCCCACCAATTTTCGTGTCATCTGCAAACTTATTGATCATACCTCCTACATTCATATCTAAATCATTAATGTACACTACAAACAGCAAAGGACCCAGCACCGATCCCTGCGGTACACCACTGGACACAGGCTTCCAGTCACAAAAACAACCTTCGACCATGACCCTCTGCCTCCTGCCACTAAGCCAATTTTGGATGCAATGTGCCAAGTAGCCCTGGATCCCATGGGCTCTTACCTTCTTGACCAGTCTCCCATGCAAGACTTTGTCAAAAGCCTTACTGAAGTCCATGTAGACCACATCAACTGCACTACCCTCATCCACACACCTAGTCACCCCCTTGAAAAATTCCATCAAATTGGTCAGACATGATCTCCCCCTGACAAAACCATGCTGACTATCCTTGATTAATCCTTGCCTCTCCAAGTGGAGACTAATTCTGTCCCTCAGAATTTTTTCCAATAATTTCCCTACCACTGATTTTAGGTTCACTGGCCTGTAATTCCCTGGTTTATCCTTACTACCCTTCTTGAATAATGGTACTACGTTAGCTGTTCTCCAGTCCTCTGGCACCTCCCCTGTGGCCAGAGAGGTTCTGAAAATTTGTGTCAGAGCCCCTCCAATCTCCTCCCTTGCCTCACACAGCAGCCTGGGATACATCTCGTCTGGGCCTGGGGATTTATCCACTTTTAAGCCTGCTAAAACCGCTAGTATCTCCTCCCTCTCAATACTAATTTGTTCAAGTATATCACAGTCCCCCTGCCTGATTTCTATGCCTACATCGTCCTTCTCCATAGTGAACACAGATGCAAAATATTCATTTAAAACCGCACTCACATCTTCCGGCTTTACACACAGATTGCCACTTTGGTCCCTAATGGGCCCTACTCTTTCCCTGGTTATCCTCTTGCCCTTAATATACTTATAAAACACCTTGGGATTTTCCTTTATTTTGCCCGCCACTGTTATTTCATGCCCCCTCTTCACTCTCCTAATTTCTTTTTTAAATACCCCCCTGCACTTTCTATACTCCTCTAGGGCTTCCACTGTTTTTAGTCCTTTGTATCTGCCAAAAGCCTCCCTCTTTTTTCCTAATCCATTTTCGTATATCCCTTGACATCCAGGGTTCCCTGGGCTTGTTGGTCCCACCCTTGACCTTTACGGGAACATGTTGCCGTTGTACTCTATTTCCTTTCTGAAAGACTCCCACTGCTCTGATGTGAATTTTCCTACAAGTAGCTGATCCCAGTCCACTTTGGCCAGATCCTGCCTTATCATATTAAAATCGGCCTTTCCCCAATTTAGAACCTTTATCTCCGGTCCATCTTTGTCCTTTTCCATGACTACCTTAAATCTCACTGAATTATGGTCACTGTCACCAAAATGCTCTCCTACTAACACTTCTACCACTTGCCCGGCTACATTCCCTAAAATTAGATCCAGTACCGCCCCCTCTCTTGTAGGGCTTTCTACATGCTGGCTCAAAAAGCTCTCCTGGATGCACTTTAAGAATTCCGCACCCTCTAAGCCTTTCACACTCTGACTATCCCAGTTAATATTGGGGAAGTTTAAATCCCCTACTATTATTACCCTATTATTTCTACACTTCTCTGAGATTTGACTACATATCTGTTCCTCTATCTCCCCCTGACTGTTTGGGGGCCTATAGTACACTCCCAGCAAAGTGCTTGCCCCCTTTTTGTTTTTAAGTTCTACCCATATGGCCTCATTAGAGGAACCTGCTAAGATATCATCCCTACTTATAGCAGTAATTGACTCCTTGATTAATATTGCAACACCCCCTCCTCTTTTACACCCCCCTCTGTCTCGCCTGAAGTTTCTATACCCCGGAATATTGAGCTGCCAGTCCTTCCCCTCCCTCAACCATGTCTCTGTGATAGCCACAATATCATACTCCCATGTGTTCATCAACACCTTCAATTAATCTGCCTTACTCGCAAGACTCCTTGCATTAAAATAAATGCCATCCAGCCTTGCCATACTCCTTTGTGCCACTACATATTTGCTCTGCCTTCCAGGCTGACTTGCTTTTTCCTCTATATTTGGCTGTGCATCACCCCCTACTATAGCTCCACTCCGTATCCCATCCCCCTGCCAAGTTAGTTTAAACCCCACCCCCCCCCCCCCAACAGTACTAGCAAACCTCCCCGCAAGGATGTTGGTCCCATTCCGGTTCAGGTGCAACCTGTCCGACTTGTACAGGTCCCACCTTCCCCAGAAGCAGACCCAGTGATCCAGGAAACTAAAACCCTCCCTCCTGCACCAACTCTTTAGCCACGCATTCATCTGCTCTATCCTCCTATTCCTATACTCACTAGCACGTGGCACCGGGAGTAATCCAGAGATTACAACCTTTGAGGTCCTGCTTTTTAATCTGCTACCTAGCTCCCTAAATTCTTATTGCAGGACCTCATCCCTCTTTCTACCCATGTCGTTCGTACCAATGTGAACCACGACCTCTGACTGTTCGCCCTCCCCCTTCAGAATGCCCTGCAGCCGTTCAGTGACATCCTTGACCCTGGCACCAGGGAGGCAACATACCATCCTGGAGTCACGTCTGTGGCTACAGAAACGTCTATCTGTTCCCCTTACGATAGAATCCCCTATCACTATTGCTCTCCCATTCTTTTTCCTCCCCTCCTGTGCAGCTGAGCCAGTCGTAGTGCCACAGACTTGGCTCTTGCTGCATTCCCCTGAGAAACCCTCTCCCCCATCAGTATCTAAAACAGAAAATCTGTCAGAGAGGGAGATGGACCCAGGGGACTTCTGCACTATCTTCCTAGTTCTTTTACTCTGTCTGGTGGTCACCCATTCCCTGTCTGCCTGTGCACTCTTTACCTGCGGTGTGACCACCTTGTTAAACGTGCTATCCACGAAGATCTCAGCTTCGCGGATGCTCCACAGTGACTCCAGCCGCAGCTCCAGCTCCAAAATGCGGATTTCAAGTAGCTGCAGCTGGAGACACTTCCTGCACATGTGTTCGCCCTGGACACCTAAAGTGTCCCTGACTTCCAAGATAGCACAGAAGGAGCACTCCACGCTGCTGAGCTGCCCTGCCATGTCCTACCCTTAATTTACTCCCTTTAAATTAAAGAATATTAAATACACTAGGGACCTTACTTCCCTTTAAACACTACTTACTCCAAACTAGAGACCTTACTTTTACTTTAATGACTGGAATGTAGAAATACTGTAGAAATACTCACTGCTGGTTCTCTGTCCCCTCTTGTGCAGCTTTTTAGCTCCTGCTGACAAAGATGGAAAAAGAAAGGAACACCTCCGCTCACTCGCTCACCAAACTAGCACCTTAGCACTCTGTTCCGATCTGCACTCTGTGACAAACTGCACTTTAGCCTCCCCTATTTATACTGCTGAGATTTAAATAAGGGAGCTCTCTGGCAGTTACAGAACGAGATTAGACCACTTAATTAATTAATTACTCTCACCTGCTCTCCAGCACAGAGCTTGCTTAGCCCTGCCCAAGCCTGGAAGAAACTTAAAACTTGAAACAGTAAATTTAAATGCTAATTGCAAGCACACAAGACTAGAATTTATAAAAATAAGAGATTAACCTTTAAGATTTACTCCCTCACTCACCAAACTCGCAGCTTAACACTCTGTTCCAATCTGTACTCCGTCTTTAACCTAAGGGGTGTGACTGCCTCCTGGAACAAAGTGTCCAGGTAACTTTTTCCCTCCCTGATGTATCGCAATGTCTGCAGCTTCGACTCCAACTCATCAATTCTGAGCCGAAGTTCCTTGAGCTGCAGACACTTACTGCAGATGTGGTCGCCCTGGATCACACTGGGGTCCACCAGCTCCCACATGCTACAGCTGCAACACATCACCTGCCCTGCCATCTCTATTGTATTTTATTTAATTAATTACGTCAGTATCAATCAATTGTCTATTTATAGATTTTAATCTAGGTAAACTAGGTTATAACCTTGTTTAATTTATTAATTTTATTAAAATAAGTTTAGTTAGTTATAAATTTAGTTATATGCTACAGGTCTTTACTGTAACTTAGCCCTCAGCCATAAGAGAAAAGAAATACTCACCGCCAATCACCTACCTGCTAACCTGTGACGTCACACTTTGATTTTTTGGTATTGAAGCGGAACCTCGCTGCTCCTCACCCGCTGGATCTGCTGGCAGCTCACGCTACTGCCATGGAAGCTCAAACCGCTGCCAACTTGACTCTGGGTCTCAGTGTTAACAGGAACTTCTAGAGCGTCACATCAGTCCCGCACTCTGTTCTCATGCTGAGCCCTCAGAGTCCTACAGCGCAGTCCCAGGAGAGTGGCCTTGGCTCCATGGGAGAGGCACCTGCTGTCCTCTGTCACCAGACACACTTTGCAGGACAAAATGCAGGTGCTTTCACCAGCCACTTCTGCCTCTCTCTGCTCTCCTTTCACACTAAAATCTAACCGAATGGTCCTGGCAGTGGAAGCATTTTTTGAACAAGACGACTGTCTGCTCAATGATATTTCTGGTGCCAGTATGGCTCTCGTTGTAGGCCTGCATTGCAGCTGTGCCCAGGTTCCAGACAGGAGTCATTAGTCATGTCCGTAGGGGATGTCTCTTGTTGCTCAGTAGCTAGCTTGTGACCTGACGGTCTGGTTGGAATAAAGGCAGCAGAGAGGACTGGTGCAGGATGAAAGTCATGACTGTTGCCATGATAACGGGCACTGACCTGCATGAGGTGCTGCCTGTGGTCCTAAACCAGCTGCACATTGAGGGAGTAGAATCCCTTTCTGATAAAGATGCCAGACTCGTAATGGGTGCAAGGCAATATGGGTGCAGTCTATGGCTCCTTGCACCCTGGGGAAGCCTGCAATGCGGGCAAAGCCTAGTGTTTACTCGTCCTGCTTCGCTCTGTCCATGCGGAAGGAGATGTAAGTGTTCCTCCTGGTGTAGAGAGTCTCAGTAATTTCCCGGAGACAGCGGTGAACAGTGAACTGGGAGACGCCACTGATGTCACCTACTGCAGCCTGGAAGGAGCCTGATGTATAAAGGTTAAGGGCCAAGGTTGTTAAGGTGACCTTGACAGTCACAGGCACTGCTGCCCATGCCCTGGTTTGAGGTTCCTGTTGTGGCTGCAGCAGGTGACAGAGTTCAGTGACAGCCTTCTTGGTGAAACGAAGGTGCCTCAGAAGTTCTGCTCAGTGAAGTTTAGGTGTGAGAAGTTTTCCCTGAAGACCCTCTGAAGATCTGGTCTCCTGCGCAGTGTCCTCCTTCTTCCTCAGCTGCCAGTTGCTCCTGTTCTCTCCTATCTTCTTCGTTGCACCCCCTCATCCTCTCTCATTTGGCGGACCAGGTTCAAGAGGCTAAATGGCCTACTCCTGTCCCTGTGTTCCCATGTCCTGCTCCAAAGGCAGACTTAACAGACCACCCATAACTGCAATAAAACTGTTTTGAATGCAGCCAAAAGCAGTCGAGCACCAGCAAAAAACTGATCGAAAATAAACAATCACTCAGCAACCAAAAAGTCACAGATATTAAATAATGTCTTAAAATTGTTTTAATAATGTTTTGAGGAAAAATATGGTTTGAATATATATTAGCACAAATTCTGCTCCATTCCAGTAAGCGATGATAAAAAATTAAATCTACCTACAAGAAACAGATAAAAATCTATTGGATTAGATGATGGGTTTCACATGAAAAATTAATAACCCAGAACTCAAGAAAATATGAAACTAACTGACACCTTTCTCTCTTCACCAATACTTCAGAACAGGGCTTATTGGTATTAAAGAGCTCCTGTTCATATAATGTATCTAAATGCAAGTCTTTTTTACACAGACCTACTTGAATGGTGATACAGTCCTTCCACAATTTCCCTCCATTCAGTTAACCCGTTCTCTGCTGCTCTTCTCGTTGTGTTCTCTCTCCAATACACGTCGGCACGCATGAATGAAAGAGGTTCAGCCTCTCCAATCACTTCTCCAATGTTTGAAGATCAACAAGCGCTGCAAAATCTAGAATATAAAGTTTCCCTTGTGACACCCACGTGAAGTAGGGGAGGTGGCGGTTGATGGAAATTTGTGTGCTGCTCTTTAGACTCAGACGGAAGTCAATGGGATTCTCCTTCTTCTATAAAGAGAGCAGGATGGTACATTATCAAAGAGACAAAGAAAGAACATGTGTAAGAGTCTAGAAACCATAATAAAACCGCTGCTACCGTGTGGAGATCGAAGTTCAGAACGCATTGTGAAATGGTTATGGAATATTTGGAAGTCAGCTTGTTCCTTTGTTTGTGAAGACACAAAATGGCAGAAGTCAGCAGGGGGTCCTTTGCCTGGTGGTCAGCATGGTCCTTTGTTTGTGAGGCCACATGGACAGGAAGGAGAAATACGAGTGATGAGGAAGTCCCGCCCCCACACACCTCACAGGAACATGAATGTGTCATGCGGAAGGAACTCCAATCAGGGAAGGATTGGAGTGAAACTGACCCATCAGAGGGAGGCAGACAGCGATATATGAGGGAGGCCGGCAGAAAAGCCCTATAAAAGAAGTGACCCAGAGGCGGGAAATTCAGAAAGAAAGAAGACAGAATTGGAAGAACAGATGAACAAAGAAAGCTGGCCAGTCTATGTTTCGACTTACGACTTTTCCTGGACCGATCATCCAGGGATAAAGGAGTATGTACAAAAGTCGGACATAGAGCTGAGATATTGTTCAAGGGTACTTTTATGTACATGATGCGGAGATGCCGGTGTTGGACTGGGGTGGACAAAAATGAGAAGTCGCACAACACCAGGTTATAGTCCAACAGATTTATTTAAAATTACAAGCTTTCGGAGCTGTCGCCCCTTCGTCAGGCAAAGGTACAGTGAGTGAATCTACAACATTACACCGTATATAAACACAGACACTGCAGAGATACAATCTTTCAGGGAAGGTGTCCTTACATCAAAGACATACCAGAGCACAGCCAAGACAATGAGATGTGTCACATGGGGTCCAACGTGTCAAATCCTGCTGTCTGCAGTTGTTTTTTTTGGGGTTTGTTTTTTTTAAGTGTTTTTTTTTTAAACTGGAAAGACAGACAACGATGTCGAGTCACGTTCTGTAGCGTGACATGAACCCGATATCCCTATTGAGGCCATCCTCATGGGTGCGGAACTTGGCTATCAGTTTCTGCTCGATGATTTTGCGTTGTCGTGTGTCTCGAAGGCCGCCTTGGAGAACGCTAACCCGCAGATCCGAGGCTGAATGTCCTTGACTGCTGAAGTGTTCCCCGACTGGGAGGTAGCAATCCTGCCTGGCGATTGTTGCGCGGTGTCCGTTCATACGTTATGTGAAGAGAAAAAGATTAGTGAAATCAAGTGTAGGTCCCTTGCAGTCAGAAGCGGGGGTAGTTATAATGGGGAACAAAGAAATGGCAGCCCAATTAAATGCATATTTTGGTTCTGTCTTCACAAAGGAGGACACAAATAACCTCCCAGAGATGTTGGAGAACATACGGTCTGATGAAAGGGAGGAACTGAAAGAAATCAGTATTTGCAGGGAAATGGTGTTAGGGAAATTGACGGTATTGAAGGCCGATAAATCCCCAGGGCCTGATAATCTACATCCTAGGGTACTTAAGGAAGTGGCCCTAGAAATAGTAGATGCATTGCTGATCATCTTCCAACATTCGATGGAATCTGGAACTGTATCCATGGATTGGAGGGTAGCTAATGTTACCCCACTATTCAAAAAGGGTGGTAGAGAGAAAGCGGGGAATTACAGACCGGTAAGCCTGACATCGGTAGTGGGGAAAATGCTAGAGTCCATTATAAAGGATGTAATAGCTGAGCATTTGAAAAACAGTGACAGGATCGGACAAAGTCAACATGGATTTACAAAAGGTAAATCGTGCTTGACTAATCTACTGGAATTTTTTGAGGATGTAACTGGGAAAATAGATAAGGGAGAACCAGTAGATGTGGTGTATTTGGACTTTCAAAAGGCTTTCGATAAGGTCCCGCATAAGAGATTAGCGGGTAAAGTTAGGCACATGGGATTGGGGGCAAGGTATTGACTTGGATAGAGAACTGGTTGGCGGACAGAAAGCAGAGAGTAGGAATTAATGGGTCTTTTTCCGAGTGGCAGGCAGTGACTAGTGGGGTACCGCAGGGATCGGTCCTTGGACCCCAGCTATTCACAATATACATTAATGATCTAGATAAGGGAATTAAATGTAATATCTCCAAGTTTGCAGATGACACAAAGCTGGGTGGGAGTGTGTGCAGCGAGGAGGATAGCGAGAAACTCCAGGATGATCTGGACAGGTTGGGTGAGTGGGCAGAAGCGTGGCAGATGCAATATAACGTGGATAAGTGCGAGGTTATCCACTTTGGTGTCAAAAACAGAAAGGCAGACTATTATCTGAATGGCAATAGATTGGGAGAAGGGGAAGTGCAACGAGACCTGGGTGTCCTTGTGCACCAGTCGCTGAAAGTAAGCATGCAGGTGCAGCAGGCGGTGAAGAAGGCAAATGGTATGTTGGCCTTCATAGCGAAAGGGTTTGAGTATAGGAACACGGATGTCCTGCTGCAGTTGTACAGGGCCTTGTTGAGACCACACCTTGAGTACTGTGTGCAGTTTTGGTCGCCTTATCTGAGGAAGGATGTTCTTGCCATGGAAACAGTTCAGCGAAGATTCACAAGGCTGATACCTGGGATGGCAGGAATGACATATGAGGAGAGATTGGGTCGATTGGGCTTATACTCACTGGAGTATAGAAGAATGAGAGGGGATCTCATCGAAACATATAAAATTCTGACAGGTCTGGACAAACTAGATGCAGGAAGAATGTTCCCGATGGTCGGAAAGTCCAGAACCAGGGGTCATAATCTACGGATAACGGGTAAACCATTTAGGACAGAAATGAGGAAGAATTTCTTCACCCAGAGAGTGGTGAACCTGTGGAATTCTCTACCACAGAAGGTAGTTGAGGCGAAGTCATTAAATATATTCAAGGATGAGTTAGATATATTTCTTAAAGCTAAAGGTATCAAGGGATATGGGGAGAAGGCAGGTACAGGGTACTGAGTTTAGATGATCAGCCATGATCTCATCGAATGGCGGAGCAGGCTCGAGGGGCCGAATGGCCTACTCCTGCTCCTATCTTCTATGTTTCTATGTCTCAGTGTCTGTATGGTCTCGCCGATGTACCATGCGCTGGGGCATCCTTTCCTGCAACGTATCAGGTAGACAACGTTGGCTGAGTCACATGAGTATGTATTATGTACCTGGTGGGTAGTGTCCTCACGTGTGATGACGGTATCTGTGTTCATGATCTGGCATGTCTTGCAGAGGTTGCCGTGGCAGGGTTGTGTGGTGTCGTGGTCGCTGTTCTCCTGACAGCTGGGTAATTTGCTGCGAACGATGGTACTTTTGAGGTTAGGCGGCTGTGTCTTGGCTGTGCTCTGGTATGTCTTTGATGTAAGGACACCTTCCCTGAAAGATTGTATCTCTGCAGTGTCTGTGTTTATATACGGTGTAATGTTGTAGATTCACTCACTGTACCTTTGCCAGACGAAGGGGCGACAGCTCCGAAAGCTTGTAATTTTAAATAAATCTGTTGGACTATAACCTGGTGTTGTGCGACTTCTCACTTTTATGTACGGTTGACTTGGGAAATAAATTGCCAGGAGATAGCGTATAAGTTGCTGGGAATATCGTTTATGTACGGTAAATTGTGAGCGTATTGATTGCGAGAGTATGTACACTTGAATTTGAACTCTTCTTCTTAGGCAGTCCCTCGGAACCGAGGATGACTTGCTTCCACATTAAAAATGAGTTCTCATGTGACTGATGTGTCCAATGCGAGACCTACAGTCTCTGTCACAGGTGGTGCAGACGGTGGTTGAAGGGGCGGGTGGGTGGGGTGCTTGGGTTGATGTGCACTCCTTGCGCTGTTTGCGCTTGGCTTCCACTTGCTCCCGGCGAAGAGACTCGAGGTGTTCGGCGCCTTCCCTGGATGCTTCTCCTCCTGTAGTGTGAATAAAGACCAATTTTATTGATCACATACTTATCTGTCATTGTTATGCTTATTCGTAATTCTCAAAGTCCGAACAGTAGTAAGGAAAGGCTTACATAAATGGCAATCATGAAGGAACTTTGAGGGGAAAAAAGCGATTTTGTAACAATGCCAGACAAGAAAGTGAGAAGTATGGAGGATTTGGTAGCAAAATATATTAATGGAAAGTTCGATAGAAATAAACCATGGGTTAGAGCTATTGTGCAGAACGATGACCCTGTACAAAAAGCAAAGGAATGGACGGAAGGTCCGTTAGGAAAGGTGCCATGGTATAAAGCGATATGGCTGTTAGCCTATCAAGGACAATTTGTTCAAAATAAGAAAGTGATGGATGAACAATCCAGAGAGATTGAGCAACTGAAACGAAAGGCGAGCGACAGGGAAATGGTCCTTGACGGCAAGTCAAGAGAGTTAGAGGAACTAAAAGAACAGCGACAAGCTGAGAAAGTGAAAGGGGAAAGTAACATGGAATACTTGCAGTCTCAGGCGACGGAGTGTTCGCGAAGAGCTGATGAATGGCAGAAAGAAAGCCATAAGCAACATCGGCAGGCAGCCTCGGCTGAGGAAGAGTTAAGCAATGTAAAAACAGCATTCAAGGTGTTGTGGCAACAAAAAGAGGGAGAAACCGATCACACTAAATGCCGAAAGGAAATTGAGCGATTGGAAGCTCGGATAATATACTTAACGACCCCAGAGGAAGGGGATATTGAGGGGGAAGTAGAGGGGGAAGGAAAGTGGTCTGATGAAGGACCACAATACGGGGAATTGAGAATCCCGCTGGAAGTACTGGAACCCCCGGTCCTACCGCCGATGAATCCTATGAGGCAGCAGAAATTTGGTTCCCCTGTCGGAGGACAGAACAGAGGGGTGTTACAACATGATTATACCATACCGTATAACACGAGGCCATTGAAAGAAATGGTGGGTGATTTAGGGAAACTAGAAATGGGAGGTGAACCCCAAGGACATTTCATTGCATTCAAACAAAGGGCAGCTGTAAGTGAAATGGATGAAGATGGAAAAATGAAGTTAACCCCGCCAGAAAAGGGAGGGAGACAAAATAAGTTGCTGAGGCAGTTTAAGAGAAGGAAAAAAAAGGGGAAAATTAATGTTTTACCGACACGAAGCTATTAGTTTCTGTCCAAAACAAGTAAAACACAGGGTTTGCTGAGTGAAAAGAACCTTAAAAGAATGCTGGAATCTTGGTTTGTGTGAAAGTATGTGTTAAAAGTGTGGAAGTTTTCTGTTTTTTGAAAGAAAGTGTCTGGCGTGTTTGTTGCAGCTCCACCCACTTTTCTGTACTGAGAGCTAGAAGCTGTTTGTAGTCCTGTCTTGAATGATGGACAAGCGTGTACTGTTTTAAGTTTGTTAATTAAATTTCAATTTAAGTTTGTTAATTGTTTTACAAAAGATATGCCTCAGCCTTGAAGTTACAGTTGCCAATTTCAACATTTACAAAGTATGTGTGAATGCTTCTTTGTTAGTGTGACTTCTTCCTTTGTTTTTCAAGTGATACTCATTAGTTTAAAAAGTATTGGTTCGAATTGAATTGGAGTTATTGAGGTTAATTAACCTGTTAAAACCAGACTTTTATTGTGGCCACGGTGAAATTCTGGTTGGTGCAAATTTGTGTGCAAGCCTCTAGTTCCGGATATAAGGCAAACACATCAACAATTTTCAAAATTTTTGACCAATTACAAGTATGGGTGACCAGGAAAAAAATAGGAAATGCTATTGTGTGGAGTTGCTTGGATGTCTGATGTTTTTACCTGCTGAAGTGAATTGATCAGGATCTTAACAAAGATTTTAAAAGTACAAAGACCTTGTAAAAAGTAAAGATTTACTTAAAAGCTGTGAGAAGTTGTGTAACCAGACCTGACAGTGATTGATGTCTGTCTTTGTCTTCTTTTGAAATGAAAAAGAAAGAAGTTAATTCTTTTCACAAGCAGCTGTTAACTCTGTTTTAACTCCACAGCCAGCTGTGGGTTTTGTAAACCTTTTGATCATTGTTACATTTTTAAGTTTTTAAATTTGAGTGGATGTTTCCGCACATTGATAGAAGGGGATCAGAAATTGACGAATTAACCCATTTGGCCGTTCGGAAAGCCGCAATGGATTTTCTGTTTTTTCTTTTAAGCAGGGGGCCAGATGAGTGTTAACAGTACGATAGCAAAATACTGCAGATGCTGGAAATCCGAAATAAAGCAGAAAACGCTGGAAAAACTCAGCAGGCCAGGCAGCATCCGTGGAGAGAGAAACAGAGTTAACGTTTCAGGTCGAAGACCTTTCATCAGAACTGGAAAAAAGCAGGAAATGAAATAGATTTAAAGCAAGTATAATGCTGGGAAAAGGGGGAGGGGATGAAAGAACAAAAAGGGAAGGTCAGTGGTAGTATAGAAGGCAGGAGAGATTAAGAGACATTGAGAGACATTCAAGGCAAGAGGAGGTGGTAATGTGACAGGTTGAGGCTAGATGAGGTGTGAAATGCGCTGGCGGAATGAAGGACAGCTGCCAGCTTCAGGGAGGGAAGAAAAAAAGGGGCCAAACAAAAGGGTGGATGAAAAAATAAAATATATATATAAATGAGATAGGGGCCGTGGTCATGATCTGAAATTGTTGAACTCTATGTTGAGTCCAGAGGACTGTAGCGTGCCTAAATGAAAGATGAGGTGTTGTTCCTCGAGCTTACGCTGAGCTTCCGTGGAACAATGCAAGAGGCCGAGGACGGTGAGGTCAGAGTGGGAGTGGAGTGGAGAATTAAAGTGACAGGCCACCGGGAGCTCGGGGTCCCCCTTACGGACTGAACGGAGGTGTTCCACAAGATTACCAGGTGGGTGGAAGTCGTTTCGTGCAAGTCAACCACAGCCTCGTGGACGGCCAAGACCCTAGTTGAAGGGGTATTCTCCAGATGGGAATGTCCTCCATGATAGAGTCAGGCCAGGGAAGTCATCTTACAGGTCAAGTAATGCAAGCCATTCTGAAATTGTTAGGAATTGAAGGGAAATGGCATGTAACCCACAACCCACATTCATCGGGAATTGTGGAAAGAATGAACCGTATGTTGAAGTCGGCCCTGCGAAAGGAATTAAACGAACAGCAGACTAAGTGGGATGAGGGACTTTCCCTAATCCTTATGGGGGTACGCAGTAACAAGTCCAAAGGAACGGGTCACTCACCTCATGAATTGGTAACAGGGAGACCCATGCGAACCCCCACACACCTGTTGGTCCCCACTCTGACTGATAAACAAATTAAGGAGGTAACACGGGACAAATTCCAGAGCGACCTGTGGGGAACTTTAAAGGAATTGAACTTGAGGGCTGCCCACAACACTGGGAACAACATCGGCACCCTCAGGAGGAGGTGGGAGCAAACCTAAAAGGAAATGATGTTGAATGTATGAATAAGAGTATGTGAATATTAACTGTCTTATGTGTTACAGAAGCTCCAGGATGGGGAAACTCCATTGAACTATATCAGGAATCACGGCAGCTCGGAAACAGCACCAATGGAAACATAACCTCACTGGATACAGGGTTTTCTGTTGTAAATGAGATGAATGTAACAATAAAAAATCAAACTATAACATGTTATAATTGGACAGTGAGAGTAACGGAGCAGAGGGTACATGAGGGGCAAGGGATTTGTTTAAAATGCTCAAACAAGACCACCCCAAACGGGACGATCCTAGAACCGGGTGAGACCACAAATAACTTGAGATTGAGGAAGGCAAGAGGAATCGTAGCTACCCTGTTAATTGATGGGACAAGTTACTGTTGGACAAATTTCTGGTCAAGTAATCACACAGGAGTATAACTGTGTGTAAACAGAAATTTCTCCCATGATGATCTCAAATTAAGAATCGTTATGATAATATTCAATGTCCTGATCAGGCCAAAGAAGCCATTAATTAAAGGCGAGAGAGAAGCCAGTGCCACCCGATGAGGGCAGTGAAAGGTGCCCCACCCCAGCTCCTGCTCCGATTAATGGATTGGTGTTGGTTCCGAGTGAGTTGTCAATGTTACATGATGTTGTATTAGATGCACTGGAGGTTATTATTAATGTGTCTAGTCTTGGCTTGCCGACATGGTGCAGTGAACCCACTAGAAACTGGTTAAGAGATAGAAAAGCGCAGCTAATAAAATCCTTTTGGAAGGAAAATAGCGATCAAGTGACCATATGAAAGGAGCCTCAAGCCCCGAAATCCCCGGCACGGAGGAGAAAGCACACTGTGCTCAATAATGTAACAACAATGTGGAATACCGTGTTAGGATGGGTAAATACAAGGGATGTTATGAGCCTGAACTATCAATTGGGAAAATTGAGAGAAAAGGTACAGCAGGCATTAAGAAACCAGACTAGCATAGGTAAAGTACAATTAGATGCAGAATTGACCTTGACAATTCACATGCAAGGGTTGGTCAAATTGTTGGAAAATCAGGCACAGGCCATAAACAATTTGACAAGGGAGGATAGAAACACCTCTGATCAGGCAGCACAAAATGATGCATGCGCGATGATGAGTTCTTGGATTCTACAGGACATAGGGAAGAATTTGACTAGAATAGCTGAGGGAAGGGTTCCAATTTGGATGGAAGATAAACACCTTAAGGCAGCGGAAAGGTATCAGTCAAACTTGACAGTGTGTCAGTTGCAAAGTCTTACTGTGGTACGTGTCGCGTCACACGAATGTAATCAGACTAGCGATGATAGCTTGATAGGAATCATACTAAAAATGATCCTAATGTCCAAACCTTGGGCACCACTGCGGGTGTATAAGGTAGCCAATATGGGTTTCCTGAAAGATAGTGTTTTATATAAATATACATATAACCAATCTCTCTATGAGGTAAAATTACATCTATAAGACCCAAGGAAGAGCCACCATGTGTATGTATAATGTCTTGGACGATGAAGAGCTGTTATGCGGATTTAACTTGACAAGGATGTCCAAGTATCAGTGTCAGGTCACTACTGTAAGCAGTGTTTATAAGGAACAGGGTGTCTATTGTTGGATCACCACAGAAACAGAGTATAAATATGGGTAAAAGAATGCTACAATATGTCTGGTATCTAACAGTACTATGTGTATTAAACCAAAAGGAAGTTAAAAATCGGGAACAGGACTATCCTGCCTTTAATGGATCAGAATCCAATGCATGTTAAGGCATCAACCGGGGTAGAAGATTTGGAGAAATACGTGTCCATCTTTGGATATGGGTTACCTTGGATAAATGAAATTCTCACCGAGTTTGTGAAATGAATTGGAGAAGTGGGAAGGACATTCTCAGTGTTGAAAGGGAGGAATGATGTTAATGACAGAATAATAACCTCGTTAATGGACAAGGAGACTTCTTGGTGGAATTTGAGATTTAATCGTATAGACTTAGCTCCATGTGTAAGACTGTGCTCACAAGCTCTGCTGTGGTTACAGCTGATGTGTGTGATCGTGCTTATGTGGGAGTGGGGAATGCGGGCAAGACATAAACAAAGAAAGAACAAGGGAAGACAATTTAAGCATACGAGGGAATTGTTACGGGATCAGCTTTAATAGTGTGAAATGGGGGTATAGATATTGTATTATAGGGGATAAAGGGGAGTCTGTCCGATTGGAATACATACTGCTCCAACTCTGGTGAAATGTTTGCATATGAATAAACATGAGAGACATTTAAGGGAGGCCTGTAAGATTCTAGAAACCGTAATAAAACCGAAGTTCAGAACGAATTGTGAAATGGTTATGGAATACCAGGAAGTCAGCATGTTCCTTTGTTTGTGAAGACACAAAATGGCGGAAGTCAGCAGGTGGTCCTTTGCCTGGTGGTCAGCATGGTCCTTTGTTTGTGAGGCCACATGGACAGGAAGGAGAAACACGAGTGATGAGGAAGTGCCTCCCCCACACACCTCACAGGAACATGAACCTGTCATGCGGAAGGAACTCCAATCAGGGAAGGTTTGGAGTGAAACTGACCTATCAGAGGGAGGCAGACAGTGATATACGAGGGAGGCCGGCAGAAAGGCCCCGTAAAAGAAGTGACCCAGAGGCAGGAAATTCAGAAAGAAAGAAGACAGAAGTGGAAGAACAGACAAACAAAGAAAGCTGGCCAGTCAATGTTTCGACTTACAACTTTTCCTGGACCGATCACCCAGAGATAAAGGAGTATGTATAAACGTCGGACATAGAGCTTAGATATTGTTAAAGGGTACTTTTATGTATGGTTGACTTGGGACATAAATCGCCAGGAGGTAGCGTATAAGTTGCTGGGAATACAGTTTATGTACGGTAAATTGGGAGCATATTGATTGCGAGAGAATGTATACTTGAATTTTGAACTGTAGTGTGAATAAAGACCAATTTTATTGATCACATACTTATCTGCAATTGTTACGCTTATTCGTAATTCTCAAAGTCCGAACAGTAGTAAGGGAAAGGCTTACATTTGCATTTCTATAGCGCCTTTCATGACCTCAGGATATCCCAAAGCGATTTACAGCCAATAACGCACTTTTGAGGTGTAGTCACCGTTGTAATGAAGGAAGCATGGCAGATAATTTGCACATAGCAAGGTCCCACAAACAGCAATAAGATAATGACCAGATCACCTGTTTTAGGTATTGGTTGAAGGATAAATATTGGCCAGGACACCGGGGAGAACTCCCGTGCTCTTCTTCAAATAGTGCTAAAGGATCTTTTATGTCCACATGAGAGGGCAGATGGGGCCTTAGTTTAACGTCTCACCCAAAAGAGAGTATCTCAGACCGTGCAGCACTCCCTCAGTACTACACAGGAGTGTCGGCCTAGATTATGTGCTCAGGTCTCTGGAGTAGGACTTGAACCCACAAACATCTGATTCAGAGGCGTGAGTGCTACCCACTGAGCGAGACTTTGCCCACGGTAAGGTACCTGAGCCACTGTGAGCACAGTTTCTGACATAAAGGGTAGTGGAAAGCTGAAACTCTCTCCCCCAAAAGGCTGTGGGACCAATTGAAATTTCCAAGACTGAGAGCGATAGATTTTTGCTCGGTAATGGTATCGAGGGATGTGGAGCAAAGGCAGGTAACTGGAGTTGCGGTATAGATCTTATTGAATGGCTGAACAAGCTCGAGAGGCTGAATGAGCTAATCCTGTTTCTATTCTCCTATGACTGGAAACTCATGGTCAGTGAGCTCACAGTTTTTCAATTCACACTCTCAGCAGAGAACTTAGAAAATCTATGCTTATGAGCACATAAGCACGCTTATCCAGATCAGTATTGTATTGTCATTATGCGGATTATCATGAGTTTTCACACAATCAGTGTGTGTGGATATATTCATGTAACACACTGAGCAAATCATAGACAGTCTGATTAATATGGTACTTACCATTAGCTCTTTGTGACATTGCAATCTGCACAGATTCTGCCCATTCCAGACTCTCTCAGCTGAACAAACGCGTCATCCTCTCCTCACACCGTGTGAAGGATATGGGGTCCACCTTCCACCTTTTGCAGAATATGCTATTCTCACAGTAGAGTATGATAGTGTGAATGAAAGGATACAGGGGAATGAGGGGGAGCAATTAGACTGAATAAAGAAATCGTAGATAAGGAAACATTACTGTAAAAATTGGTGAAACTCACAGTGGAAAACAGCTGAGGGAAGTCAGAGAGGAAATAGCAGAGGGTCTGACCACAACCTTTCAACCACCCTTGGATATGGAAGATGTGCCAGAGGGCTGGAGGGTTATCAATGTAACACATCTGTTCATAAATGGAGAAACCAGGTAACTATAGACCAGTCAGCCTAAACTCAGTAGAGGATAAACTTCTAGAGGGTATAAAACAGGATAAAATTTGTACTCACTGAGACAAACATGGGTTAATTAAGGACAGCCAATGTAGATTTGTAGACGGTAAATCATGTCTAATAGAGTTCTTTGAGGAAATAATGGAGAGTATTGATAGAAGGAATGCAGTGGATGTTCTGTATATAGTTTTTCAAAAAGACTTTGATAAGGTGCCACATAGAGAACATAATAAGAACATAAGAATTAGGAGCAGTAGTAGGCCATACGGCCCCTCGAGCCTGCTCTGCCATTCAATAAGATCATGACTGATCTTCGATCTCAACTCCACTTTCCTGCCCGAACCTCATATCCCTTAATTCCTCTGGAGACCAAAAATCTATCTATCTCAGCCTTGAATATATTCAACGAATGAGCATCCACAGCACTTTGGGGCAGAGAATTCCAAAGATTCACTCTGAGTGAAGAAATTCTTCCTCATCTCAGTCTTAAATGGCCGACCCCTTATCCTGAGACAATGCGTCCTAGTTCTAGACTCTCCAGCCAGGGGAAACAACCTCTCAGCATCTACCCTGTCAATCCCCCTTAGAATCTTATAGGAGAAAAATTGGGTCACGCCCCCTTTAAGGTGCTAACTTCGTCGGGGCGCTACTTTTAGTGCCCCAAAAAAATTAGCACCCCCACACCCGAAATTCATCGGTAGCGCCCCAACAGGGAGGCGGGGTGCTACTAGAAGCGCCCCGCCTCCCTCTTGGGGCGCTGCAAGTGACTATCATGGTGCTACATGCTGCAGCGCGTGCACGTCGCGCCACGGTACTGCAGGCCTTCCTCCCCTTATTAAAGGGGAGGGGCCTAGCGCAGCACAACCTGGGGCCCAGCTGGGCCACCAGGGTTCGGAGTGCCGGCAAAAGATCCCAGCACTCAAGAGATGTGCCGGGCTCATGGAGCGCAGCCGGCACTCTGCAGGAGGGCTGCATGGAAGGCCGGGGACAGCAACGGGGGCAGGTGCTGGCAGGCGGCCAGCAACAAAAATGGCCGCCCGGCACCTCCCCTTTAAATTGCGCCGCCCCAGCCGCAGGTAGGCCCCCCTGACCCTGTCGGACATATGGACCGATGATAAGTCAGGGGGCGCTACCGAAGATCGCGGCCGGGGCGCGAGCGGGGCGCCGCGCACGGTGATGACATCACCGCCGGTGGCGCAGCGCCACGGGGTGCTAACGGTTACCGCCGCCTCTAACCTCCCACTGAATTTCGCGGGAGGCGTTGGCAGCGCTGCGCCCAGGCGCAAGTTGCTTTGCGTCCCATTAGCGCCCTCTTAATTTTTCCCCCTATATGTTTCAATGAGATCACCTTTCATTCTTCTAAACTCCAGAGAGTATAGACCTAATCTACTCAATCTCAGAGGGCACATGGTATTAAAGGGAGTGTGGCAGCAGGGATAAGAAGTCAGTTAAAGGACAGAAAATAGAGTAGTGGCTAATGGATGTTTATCAGACTGGAGGGATGTAAACAGTTGTGTCCCCCAGGATCAGTGTTGTGATCATTGCTCCTCTTAGTGTATAGATAAATGATCGGGACTTGGCATGAGGGACACAATATCAAAATTTGGAGCTCTCAATAATGTAAGGAGCATGATTAACTGTGAAGCGGCCTGTCAGATACTTCACAGGGATATAAACAGATTGGTAGACTGGGCAGATAGATAAATATAAATTGATCATTTTTGGAGTAAAATTAAGGAATTGAAATAGAGGGTGGTTCTCCTGGCCTTCCCCAGCTCACGTCCCTGCCCAGATTTCAGCATGGCCAAATTTGATGGGCTGTACCATTTCACTGGCCCGGTTGTCCCCGCCCCCCCCAGCACAGGCCCATTCCCTGGGCAGGGCATAGCTCCAGGAAGTGGGGAAGGAAAGTCACCTGGTGCAGTGATACTGGCTGCAATTGTCAGGCCTTTTTGCTGCTGTCCATAAACAGTGGCCAGATCGCCTGCAGTGGATGTCTGGCCCAATATCCCAGAACAGAAGGAAAGGAATTTATCTGTGGGGCCACTGCCAGCCCCTCTTCGATCAAAGAAGGGCTTGGCGTTTGGCTAAATGAGGTGGTAGGGCCGGAAATAAGAACATAAGAGCATAAAAAATAGGAGCAGGAGTAGGCCATTCGGCCCTTCGAGCCTGCTCCGCCATTTAATGAGATCATGGCTGATCTTCTGCCTCAACTCCATTCACCGGCCCTATCGCCATATCCCTTGATGCCCTTACTAGTCAGAAATCTATCGACTTCTGTTTTGAATATAACCAATGACTAAGCCTCCACAGCCGTCTGGGGTAGAGAATTCCAAAGATTCACCACCCTCTGTGTGAAGAAATTTCTTCTCTTCTCAGTCCTGAATGGCCTACCCTTTATCCTGAGGCTGTGGCCCCTGGTTCTAGGCTCGCCAGCCAAGGGAATCATTCTCCCAGCATCCACCCTATCAAGCCCTGTAACAATTTTGTATGCTTCAATGAGATTCCCTCTCTCCTCATTTAAATGGCTGACACTGACTTGCACCTATTGCAGATAGAGTCTATTTATCCCTGTCCCTCCAAACAGGGGAAACTCAGAGTCAATATGAAATGGGCCAAGTCACGGCAACACTATTTCCTGTGCTTAGCACCCGGAGAATGAACATTTATATAAGTACTAATCACAGGAAATTTGGCCCTATAACTTAAACATAAAACTTTCAAAGGAGAAGGGCAGAGACTTGGCAGCAAGGGGGGGTGGCAGTTATACAAATCTTTAAAACAGGGAGGAGACGTTGATAAAGCTGTAAAGAACATGTACGGAACCCGAGTTTTTATAAATAGGGGTACAGTGTACAAACGCAAAGAGGTAATGGTAAACCTGCGCAAATCAGTGGTTCAACCACAGTTAGCGTGATGTGTCCATTATTGGTCATCCTACTTTCGAGATTCAACAGTAACTTTTAAAAGGGGATTTGGATATATACTTGAAAAGGAAAAATTCACAGGGCTGTGGGGAAAGAGCAGGGGGGAGTGGGACTAATTGGAGAGCTCTTTCAGAGAGACGGCACAGGCACGATGGGCCTCCTTTGGTGTTGTCAGTGACCAGGCTGCATAAACTTCAGATCATCACACAAAGAACAAAGGAAGAGGTTAGGTGAATGTTTTTTGTGCAGAGGGTTGTAATGGAATGCCCTACCAGAAGTGTCACACGCACTGTGGAGATTTTGTTTGTGAATCCATTGAAAGTTAATTAAACAAACTTTGCATGTGTTTTTATGAAGTAAGGAATGTCTGAGCTTTGACTTCCAACTACATGCAGAGCACCAAACCCACAAGTATGGGAGCCCCCCCGCAGAATTCAATTCATGACCACATCCTGTGGCTACTGAAGGCAGTTGATTGGACACGGTGAGGCATTCTCCCTCTCTGAGAAAACTACAGCCCCAGTGCAGATGGAAAATGCAAGCTACAACACTAGCATCTATCCGGCAATCTGGAAAACTGCCCAGATATGTCCTGTCCACAAAAACCAGGACAAATCCAATCCGACCAATTACCGCCCCATCAGTCTACTCTCAATCATCGGCAAAGTGATGGAAGGTGTTATCGACAGTGCTATCAAGCGGCACTTACTCACCAATAACCTGCTCACTGTTGCCCAGTTTGGGTTCCACCAAGACCACTTGGCTCCAGACCTCATCACAGCCTTGGTCCAAACATGGACAAAGGAGCTGAATTCCAGAGGTGATGTGAGAGTGATTGCCCTTGGCAGCATTTGACTGAGTGTGGCATCAAGGAGCCCGAGTAAAACTGAAGTCAATGAGAATCGGGAGGAAAACTCTCCACTGACTGGAGTCATACCTAGCACGAAGGTCAATCATCACAGCCCCAGGATATCACTGCAGGAGTTCCTCAGGGCAGTGTCCTAGGCCCAACCATCTTCAGTTGCTTCATTATTGACCTTCCCTCCAACATAAGGTCAGAAATGGGGATGTTCGCTGATGACTGCACAGTGTTCAGTGCCATTCACAACTCCTCAGATAATGAAGATAATGAAGCCCACATGCAACAAGACCTGGACGACGTTCAGGGTTGGGCTGATAAGTGGCAGGTAACATTCGCACCGCACAAGTGCCAGGCAATGACTATCTCCAACAAGCGACAGTCTAACCACCGCCCCTTGACATTCAACAGCATTACCATCACCAAATCCCCCTCCATCAATATCCTGGGGGTCACCATTGACCAGAAACTTAACTGGAACAGCCACATAAATACTGTGGCAACAAAAGCAGGTCAGAGGCTGGGTATTCTGCAGCGAGTGTCTCACTTCTTGACTCCCCATAGCCTTTCCACCATCTACAAGGCACAAGTAAGGAGTGTGATGGAATACTCGCCACTTGCCTGGATGGGTGCAGCTCCAACAACACTCAAGAAGCTCAACACCATCCAGGACAAAGCAGCCCGCTTCTTTGGCACCCCATCCACCACCTTAAACATTCACTCCCTCCACCACTGGCGCACCATGGCTGCAGTGTGTACCATCAATTAGAGGGTGAGAAGGTTGGATCTCAAACAAGCGTGCTAAGCTTGAATAAAGGAGACTATGAAGGTATGCAAGCGGAATTGAGTAGAGTGGATTGAGAAAATAGATTAAAGGGTAAGACGATACATGATCAGTGGTGTACATTTAAGGAGTTATTTTACAACTTCCAAAAAATATATATTCCACTGAGAAGAAAAGGGTGTAAAAGAAAAGACAGTCATCCGTGGCTAAGTAAAGAAATTAAGAATAGTATTCGACTAAAAACAAGGGTTTTTAAGGTAGCCAAATCTAGTGGGAGGATAGAGGATTGGGAAAACTTTAAAAGCCAGCAAAAAATAACAAAAAGATTGATTAAGAAAGGGAAGATAGATTATGAAAGTAAATTAGCAAAAAATATAAAAACAGATAGTAAGAGTTTTTATAGTTATATAAAAAAAAAAGGTGGCTAAAGTAAATGTTGGTCCCTTAGAGGATGAGACCGGGAAATTAAGGGTGGGAAATATGGAGATGGCAAATACACTGAATGAATATTTTGTATCAGTCTTTACAGTAGAGGACACTAAGAATATCCCAACACTGGACAAACAAACAGGGGGCTATAGGGGGGGAGGAGCTAAACACGATCAAAATCACTAAGGAAGTGGTACTCGGTAAAATAATGGGACTCAAGGCGGATAAATCACCTGGACCTGATGGCTTACATCCTAGGGTCTTGAGGGAAGTGGCGGTAGGGATTGTGGATGCATTGGTAATAATTTTCCAAAACTCCCTGGACTCAGCAAAGATCCCGGCAGACTGGAAAACTGCTAATGTAACACCCTTATTTAAAAAGGGCAGTAGACAGAAGGCTGGAAACTATAGACCGGTTAGCCTAACATCTGTGGTAGGTAAAATTTTGGAGTCCATTATTAAGGAGACAGTAACGGGACATTTGGATAATCATAATTTAATAGGACAAAGTCAGCATGGTTTAATGAAGGGGCAGTCATGTTTGACAAATTTGCTGGAGTTCTTTGAGGAAGTAACATACAGGGTGGATAAAGGGGAACCAGTGGATGTGGTGTATTTAGACTTCCAAAAGGCATTTGACAAGGTGCCACACAAAAGATTATTGCTTAAGATAAAAAATCATGGGATTGGGGACAATATTCTGGCATGGATAGAGGATTGGCTATCTAACAGAAGGCAGAGCGTTGGGATAAATAGTTCATTCTCAGACTGGCAATCAGTAACTAGTGGTGTTCCGCAGGGGTCAGTGCTGGGTCCCCAACTCTTTACAATCTATATTAACGATTTGGAGGAGGGGACCGAGTGTAACATATCAAAGTTTGCAGATGATACTAAGATGGGAGGGAAAGTAGTGAGTGAAGAGGGCATTAAAAATCTGCAAGGGGACATAGACAGGCTAAGTAAGTGGGCAGAGATTTGGCAGATGGAATACAATACTGGAAAGTGTGAGGTTATGCACTTTGGCAGGAAAAATAGTAGAGCAAGTTATTATCTTAATGGCAAGAAACTGGAAAGTACTGAAGTACAAAGGGATCTGGGGGTCCTGGTGCACGAAACTCAAAAGGTTAATATGCAGGTGCAGCAAGTGATTAAGAAGGCCAATGGAATGTTGGCTTTCATTGCTAGAATAGAATATAAAAATAGGGAGGTATTGCTTCAGTTGAACAAGGTATTGGTGAGACCGCACCTGGAATACTGCATACAGTTTTGGTGTCCATACTTAAGAAAAGACATACTTGCTCTCGAGTCAGTACAAAGAAGGTTCACTCGGTTAATCCCGGGGATGAGGGGATGGACATATGAGGAGAGGTTGGGTAGATTGGGACTCTACTCATTGGAGTTCAGAAGAATGAGAGGCGATCTTATTGAAACATATAAAATTGTGAAGGGGTTGGATCGGGTGGATGCGGGGAGGATGTTCCCGATGATGGGTGAAACTAGAACTAGGGGGCATAGTCTTAGAATAAGGGGCTGCTCTTTCAAAACTGAGATGAGAAGGAACATCATTAAATAAATAGCTACATCATTAAATAAATTAGCTACATCATTAAATAAATCAGCTACATCATTAAATAAATTTAAAACAGAAATAGACAGTTTCCTAGAAGTGAAGGGAATTAGGGGTTACAGGGAACGGGCAGGAAATTGGACAAGAGGCTGAGTTCGGATCGGTCAAGGCCCTGTGGGTGGCGGAGCGGGCCCAGGGGCTGAGTGGCCGGGTCCTGCTCCTACTTCTTGTGTTCTTTAGATTTGAGGTTAGGATCAGATCAGCCATGATCTTATTGAATGGCGGAGCAGGCTCGAGGGGCCGATTGGCCTACTCCTGCTCCTATTTCTTATGTTCTTATGAACTACTTCACTCAGAGGGTGGTGGGTCCGTGGAATTTGCTGCCCCAAAAAGCTGTAGAAGCTACATCATTACATAAATTTAAAACAGAAATAGACAGTTTCCTAGAAGTAAAGTGAATTAAGGTTTACGGGGAGCGGGCAGGAATTTGGACATGAGTCTAGGTTCGGATCGGTCATGGCCCTGTGGGTAGCGTAGCGGGCCCAGGGGCCGTGTAGCCTGATCCTGCTCCTATTTCGTGTGTCCAATTCTGTTAGGTTCAGGAGAAGGTTCTGTGATAGTAGATTGATGGTTAGGATCAGATCAGCCATAATCTTATTGAATGGCGGAGCAGGCTCGAGGGCCCAATTGGCCTATTCCTGCTCCTATTTCTTATGTTCTTATGTTCTTATCTACAAGATGCTCTGCAGCAACTCGCCAAGGCTGCTTCGGCAGCACCTCCCAAACCCGCGACCACTTTCAATTAGAAGGACAAGGGCAACAGGAGTATGGGAACACCACCACTTCCAAGTTCCCCTCCAAGTCACACATCATCCTGACGTAGAAGTATATCGCCAATCCTTCATCGTCGCTGGGTCAAAATCCTGGCACTCCCTCCCTAACAGCACTGTGGGAGTACCTTCACCACACGGACTGCAGCGGTTCAAGAAGGCAGCTCACCACCACCTTCTCAAGGGCAATTAGGGATGGGCAATAAATGCTGGCCTTGCCAGTGACGCCCACATCCTAGAAACGAATTTAAAAAAAATTCAGAATCTAGTCAGAAGGAGGACCAGGATGGAAGAACCATGCTGAACAAGACCTTGTGAACCTGGAAGTACCATGCAGGAGACCTATTATCTCCAGAAGGAGAGAGCGGATGTTATAACCTCTACTTAGCATCCATATTAATAGCTGTGTGTATACTGGAGAGTACAATGAAAGAATGAAAGAAAGACTTGCATTTACAAACACTCGTAAAGTTATGACTAATTTGCATTGAAGAGAAATTAACTTGTATGAACTTGCCTAAAGTGGGCCCTTGTCTAGGGATTGCACCTTGACACGCGGCAGGAAGGTTTTTATGCTCCTATGATCCTGAGAGCTATGCTGGTGGGAGTATAACTCCTGGTAGGGACCCCCAGGCCAGACAGGTAGAAAGGTAGGAGCTAGACTGAAAGATTTCCACCAGAGCAGCCCTCCTGGTAAGGGGTTTTGAGTCAGACTAACAACCTGTCCATGTAAAGATACCTTTTGTTATGGAAACAACCCAGAGACCAGAGCAGTCTGTTACAGTCTGGCAACTATAAACATCAACTGTGCAAAACCACGATTTGGCGGATATAAGGCAAGATCATACTCCGATCGGCGTCAAATAGCTTGCTCTGGACACTCAGCAGTGGAAGAAATGGGTTGCCTCATGTGCCACTAGCCACAGGACACTTTAAGTAACTAAACTGGGCCGATAAGAGGAGTTTGTACTGATGTGTAAATTGGACCTGGAATGTTGAAATAAGACCGGACGTTTGAGATCTGATTATGATTGCATTGATGTACATTAATAATTAGCTGAACACCCTGGAAAAGAGAGAAGTTATGAGACTGACTAAATATAGAGAGACTTGTGTGTGTAAATATAAAGAGAGCAATGAATCACATTCTCAGGAACATCTCAAAGTGCTTCACATACAATGCATTTCTTTGACTTATTATGGAGACAAATGAGGTAGCCAAATTGCACACAAGAAGTTCCCACAAACAGCAATGAGATCAATGGCCAGTGAATTTGTCAATATTGGTTGAGTAAGAAATGTTGATCAGGACACCAGGAGAACTCTCTGCTTTCCTTCCAACAGTGTTATGGGATCTTTAATACCCAGTTTCAACCAGAGCAACAAACAGACAGCTCAGTTTAACATCTCATGCAAAGGACTCACTCTGCACTTCACTGGAAGTGTGGCCGAGATTTAATACTCAAAGTCGTGAAGTAAGACTTCAACCGAAAGTCTTCACTATTAAGACAAAACTGACATGGCGTGGCCACGTTATCTGGGAGTCACAAGGAAATGTGTTCACTGTTTGAAAACGTCAGTGGCAACAGACACAGAGAAAGGCAAAGACGGACGTGATTGGATAATGGAAGGGTTTTGATCGACTAAATAAGAAGGGTCAGTAACCAGAGGACACAGATTTTAGGTAATTGGCAAATGAACCAGAGGTGATATGAGTAGAAATTTTTTTACGCAGCGAGTTGTTGTGATCTGGAATGCGCTGCCTGAAAGGGCGGTGGAAGCAAATTCAACAATAACTTTCAAAAGGGAATTGGATATATACTTTTTTTTTAATTTATTCTTTTATGGAATTTGGGCATTGCTGGCAAGGCCAGCATTTATTGACCATTCCTAGTTGCCCTTGAGAAGGTGGTGGTGAGCCGCCTTCTTGAACGGCTGCAGTCTGTGTGGTGAAGGTACTCCCACAGTGCTGTTAGGGAGGAAGTTCCAGGATTTTGACCCAGCGACGATGAAGGATCGACGATATACTTCTAAGTCAGGATGGTGTGTGACTTGGAGGGGAACTTGGAGGTGGTGGTGTTCCCATGTGTCTGCTGCCCTTGTCCTTCTAGGTGGTAGAGGTCGCGGGTTTGGGAGGTGCTGTCGAAGGAGCCTTAGCGAGTTGCTGCAGTGCATCTTGTAGATGGTACACACCGCAGCCACGGTACGCCGGTGGTGGAGGGAGTGAATGTTTAAGCTGGTGGATGGGGAAAAGTTGCAGGTCGATGGGGAAAGAGCAGGGGAGTAGGGCTAATTGGAGAGCTCTACCATAGATCCGGCACCAACAGGATGGGCTGAATGTCCTCCTCCTCTGCTGTATCATTTTATGATTCTATATAATGGAATGAGCAGATATAACAGCAGGTGCTGATACAGCTCACCTGCTGAAGAGATCAGTACATGTGGAGTACACTAGTCATCAATCTCCAGTGCGGCTGAGGTAAATACGAAGTGAACCATTGTGTCCTGAGCTAAAAGGATGTTTAATTAAATTATGTGCTGATGCCACAACAGGACACTGACCTCGATTTAAGATCCATACGCTGCCTTTCCTTTGAAGCAAGTTTTGTGTCTTTGGTGAATGAAACAATTTGGAAGTCCCAAATATAAATTGCTCCTTGGAGAATCGTTCCTTGGCTCATTAAAACTGTTGTAAGAGTACTGCACACCACATTGTGTAAATAAAACCATTTGGTTCACAGTTCTGCTTGCCTTTTCTTCCCATTGCTTTTGCCGACTGCAATTCATCCTGCACCAGTAAAAGAACATATTATCAGCAAGACCCAAGCCATTAGCCCAGATTTAGAGGAGATTGGTGCTGCTGACAGAGCCTCATATCTCTCTAATAGGTACAATTCGCATGGCTGACTTCAAATAGAGATCAAAATTGAAACTGTAGGATCCAACACAAGGCCATTACCATACATCATAAATCTAAATTAGAACTTTTGAATCATGGATGAGTGGTACCGATACAATGGAATTCTACATATCAACCAAGAGAGTTAATCCACTGGTGTGCTGCTGAAAGAGAAGGAATTCCATGGCCTCCCACCTTCCATCCTCCATAAACTTCAGCTCATCCGAAACTCTGCTGCCCGCATCCTAACTCGCACCAAGACCCATTCACCCATCGCCCCTGTGCTCGCTGACCTACATTGGCTCCTGGTCCAGTAACACCTCGATTTCAAAATTCTCATCCTTGTGTTCAAAATGCCTCCTTGGCCTCGCCCCTCCCTATCTCTGCAACCTCTTCCAGCCCTCCAACCCTCTGGTATGTTGTACTATGTTAAAGGTGCTATATAAATGCAAGCTGTTGTTGTTCAAAGTCAAAGGCCTAGAAATTGGATAAGGCCTGAAAACAGGCGTGGGTATCACGATGCGCGACCACTCCGTGCCCGTTCTTTCCGATACAGGCAGCACGCTGCCTGTTAACTTAAATGACAGCAGCATCAGCCCAGCAGTAAATGCGCTGTTTAGTGGCTGCATGCCTCAGCAGGGGGCCCAAGTTTGTATGAGACTAGCACCAATTAGAGCTAGCCTGCACTTCTTAAAGCCAGCCTGCACCTCTTAAAGGGGAGGTGCATTCTGGCTGCAGCAGGTACTGGAAGTCGTTGTATAGGAGTATGTGATCTACAGGAAGAGTGAAGATGGCGCAACATGGCAGAGAGAGGGCTCCCAGATTTTTGGATGCAGCACTCAAGGCCCTGGTACAGGAGGTGGACAGGAGGAGAGATGTCTTCTATCCACAGGGGCCAGGAGACCCTCCAAAAATATGCTGAGAAGGGAATGGGAGCAGATAGCTGTCACTGTCAATGCAAGCAGTGTAGCCCCGAGCACCTGGATGCAGTGCAGGAAAAAGTTTAATGACCGCACACGAGTGGTCAAGGTCAGTGAATTCATTTTCAAATGCCATATCCCACCATCTGCACCATTAGCCTCACACACTGCTCAATGCACCACACCCCCATCACTCACCTACCAACAATCTCTATCAAACGTGACTCATACCTTACATTCACAGAATCCCCACAGTGCAGATAGAGGCCATTTCGGCCCATCGAGCCTGCACCGACACATATCCCACCCTATCCCCGTAACCCCACGTATTTAATCCCCCCTAACACTAAGGGTCAATTTATCATAGCCAAATCAACCTAACCCGCACATCTTTGGACTGTGGGAGGAAACCGGAGCACCTGGAGGAAATCCACGCAGACACGGGGAGAATGTGCTAACTCCACACAGACAGTCACCCGAGACCGGATACGAACCCTGGTCCCTGGTGCTGTGAGGCATAGCTTCACCTCACCCTGGTGGCAAGGGCTGTGGTCTCATGATGGCGAAGTGGTGCAGCAGGCAGCAGATCATGATGAATCTTATGAGTCCCTCTGGTGAGTACTGCAGGGCTCCTCCAGCATGGTCCAGGCAATGGAAGTGTTTAAGCACCCCAATGGTCTGCTCGATCAAATTCCATGCGGCACCAAGGGCTGGATTTTGATACTGGGGACGTGATGGAGTCGAGAATCCCACTTTTTGGGTTGTAGACCCGCCTCCATCGACTTGTGAACAACCCACTGTATTTTCCTTGATTGACCTTGTTGAGCCCGCCCAGTGAACTCAGCAGGCCAATTAAGGGCCACCCGGCAACAGGTGACGTCACAGATTGACATTTCATCTGTCAAGAGCTTTTGACAGATGAAATATCAGCGTTTGACAGCTCTGTGAAGCTGTCAAACACTGACAATTTGTCTTCTAACTTGAGTCCTTCCTCTCAGGCTGAGTTAGAAATCATTCCAGCACAGAAAACAGAGGCTGAAACTTTTGACAGCACCACGTCCTTTCTGCTTTCTGTGCCGGTGAGATATCTGACTCCCGAGAACTGAAGGGCTGACACCTGCAGGAGGAAGTTAAGGTAAGTAGAACTTTTTCCCACACTTTGCACTTACCTTACACACTTACCTCTGCACACATGCACCCATCACTCACCTGCCCACCGGACATATCGACCCCTCCAACCCCTGCAGACCCACGGTCCGCCTCGCTAACTTGGCGTGGTTGGCACCTGTCGGGAAGCCCACATTTCAGCTTTCAAAATAGGGATTAGGCAAAAAACTGCCTGTTAACTACCTGTTAACAGGCAGTTAATTGTCACTAATCCCCTTCCCGCCTCGGGGGGGCGGGTCCCAGCACAGGTCGGGTACCCGCCTTCAGCGAAACTGGCATGGAGGCGGGTTGGGGGCGGGATGGGGTCGGGACCCCCGAATCTGCAACTTTAACCCCCCACATGCCTCCAAACCCGCCTCCATAGGTCAATGAAAATCCAGCCCCATGTCTTTCAATATCTGCATGCTGCCCACGTTGGGTTGTGCACCGGAGTCATGAGCCAGGTGGTCAGCCGATAGTCCTTGTCGCCCAGTAGCCTCCCTCTGGTTTCTTGTGGTGGCTGAAAAGCGGATGGTACAGCGGACTGCCGCAGAATGAAGGCATCATGGTTGCTGCACGATGCGCTGAGTATGGTCGCACACCAGCTGGACATTGAGGGAGTGGAATCCTTTCCGGTTATGGTACATCTCTGAGTTCACCTGCGGCGCCCAAAAAGCAACGTGTGTGCAGTCAGTGGCACCCTACACCATGGGGAAGCCTGCTATCCTGGCGAAGCCACGTGCTCGCTCTGCCTGCTTCTCTCTGGCAAGAGAGAATGAAATGTGTTCACCTCTCTTTGCATACAGAGCCTCAGTGACCTCCCTTATGCAATGGTGAATGGCAAACTGTGAGATGTTGCAAATGTTGCCTGCTCCAGCCTGGAAAGAGCCTGACGCATAAAAATTCATGTCACGCTCACCTTCACAGCCACTGGCAATGCTGTTCCCTCCCTGCTCTGAGGCTGCAGGTCTGCCTGCAACAGGTGGCAGATTTCAGTGAGCACCTCCTTAATGCAGCAGAAACATTATGTTGATGTAGGAGAAGTGCTCCCTGAAGACCCTTTGGGGAACAGTGTGAAGTAGTGGAAGGATTTATTTGCATGCTGATTAACAGTCTGACTGTCCGCATTAACACTCCTCTCATGGCTGTAACCATCTTCATACCAGCCATTAGGGTGGTTAATCCTATATGGCGGGAGGGTTTAATGGGCTCCCACAACCCATACGATGAGGGGGACCACCCACACCCACTGGACGCAAGTATCCTGCTGGATGTCAACACAGAATTCAAAGCTGAAGCTCCAACTCCACTCGCCAGGAGTGGGTTTGAACTCTGCACTTTCTGGCCCAGAAGCAGGAATGCTACCACTGCGCCAAAGGTTCACTCCAGCAACTACCATGAAAGCAGGTGATGATCCCTTTAAATAGCACTGGGTCCTTCCTGCGTGCTTAAGAGAGAGCCTTGGCTGCTGCGCTGAGGTCGAAAATGGCAGCGTTGGTGTCAAATCAGCGTTACACGCTGACTGACGTCACGATCTGCATACGCTGCATATTTCCAGCGCACGCTCCCAGCACCCACTTTGGCGACCTCACCAAACTGACGTCTGGCGCGACCCGTACCAGAAGGGTGTGCACACATGGCGCGAACGCCATTTTGAGCACAAAACAGCGCCCGCAGTGCTGAAAAACCGGGCGCTATGGAGCCAAATTTGGCGGCCAATGTGTTGTAGTTATTGGCAGGGTGCTCCCACTGACAGGTTATCAGACAGCCCCTTCTGAACAAAAAATTCTAAATCTATTTCTCTCCATCGGGTAATTAACTTTCAGCATTTGCAGTAATGTCTGAAATGTAATCCTTAGATTGCCTGGAGGTGTAAGGAAATGACTGTCTCCCTGGGCCAGACAGTTTTGTTAGTTTTGGCATTGAAACAAACTTAAATATTATTCTATTGACGGGGCAATTTGAACCGAATCTGCCTGTGCAAAAACTGACAGGGTCGGAGGCAATGTTGGCTTTACACCCCATCTGACTCTACTCCGCATTGTGGAGCGCAATATTGGGCCGAGGTGTAAAGCTGGCCTTCCCCCCGATCCCATGGGTTTCCTGCCCAGAAAATTAGGTTAAAATTACCAAAGCAAAAATACAGATGTTTTATTTGTTCTCTGAATATGGGCGATGCTGGCAAGGCCACATTTATTGCCCATCCTTAGTGGCTCTGAGAAGGTGCTGGTGGACCTTTCCCTTGAACCACGATGATGGTGCCTCATCGCAATTATTTTTACAAGTACTTTACTATTCTATTTTAGAGGGCTTTATGATTCAGCCACATGGTATGGTGTCAGCCTTGGCTCAATGCCTCTGAATCAGAAGGTTGTAAGTCACAATCCAGAGACTTGAGCATATAATTAAAATGACACTCCAGTGTGCAATACTGAGTGAGTGCTGCACTGTCGGAGGTGCCGTCTTTCTGATGAGGTGCCCCGTCTACCCTCTCAGGCGGATACAAAAGATCCCATGACACAATTCAATGACGAGCAAGGAAATTCTCCCCGGTGTCCTGGCCAACATTCATCATTAAAATAGATTATCTGGTTATTGCAATACCAGTTTTCTCCGAATGATTGTAACTCCTTCTGTTGCTAAGTCTGCCTTTTCTTACTTCTGCCAGAAGCTTCTGGAAGGATTTTTAAGAAGGTATCGATGTTCAAGATTGTTTTCTCTATTGTGTCTTCTACGGACCTATGAACTAATCTCACTTTCAGTAGGTGCGAGGAATGATGTTGATATTAATATTTCAGGAGAGGATTAGGTGGCCATATCTCAGGGCCTTCCCATAACTTGTACCTGCAACTGCCTGCCCGAGGGGTAAGTAATGATCCTGTACAAATGTACCAAACATTAGCTCATCAGAACAGATAGAGTCTCCACCGATGTTAACTTGTCTTTTCCCTTTAGTTGCTGGCAGATCTGCTATGTACGCCCAACACATTTTATCTTTACCTGAGATCCACAATGTCCATTTTCTATGTTGTGAGCTCCTTAGTATCCATTTACCTGGCAAATGCCCATCTACTGACAGCTGAAAACTCTGGTTAGTCATTGACTCCCTCCTAAGATGTGCAGTGTCCATTTACTTGTGCCCATTATATCACTAGGAAGAGTCACACTGGATGAGGAACACCATCACATACCTCCTAGAGGCCACCTGCAGAGTGGCAAAGAAGAAAAATACTGGTTTATATGTAATTTTTTTAATTAGGTATACGCTTTAATAATTCATAAGTATGTAAGAATGATGAAAGCGCATGCATGCCTTCCAATCCACTCCATCATCCAGTTCCTTTACTGAACACAATATGCCAATTTTTAAAATCATTTTCCTTCTCACTTTTTTGCTGAATTAGGAATTGATCCAATTGCGTTTTGATTGCTTCAGTGGAATCCATGTTCACTGCACTGGGTGACAGTCTGTTCCATAACTCAGTGACACTGCACTTGAAGAATTTATTCCTGATGGGAACTTTCGCTGTTGCATCTTCACGTTACCTCCCCTATCCTGTTTTTGCTGAAAATGCATTTTCACACCTGTCATTTTCCAGCAGCACACCCACTTTTTCCACAGTCAGCCGTTTAGGCTCATCTTCACCGGTATCGTTCTTTCGTAAAATCAGTATCATAATTCCTTGGGTCACGATTGAGATCAAAATAATAGGAGCTTGTAACAACGGTAATGCAATAATCATGGGGGTCTTTAATCTGCATATAGACGGGGCAAATCGAATTGGTAAAGGTTGTCTGGAGGACGAGTTTATGGAATGCATTGGAGACAGTTTCCTCGAACAATACGCTGTGGAACCAACCGGGAACAGGCTATTTTAGATCTTGTACTGAGTAATGAGACATAGTAATCTCATAGTAATGGATTCTCTAGCGAAGAGTGAGCATAATATGATAGATTTTCACATTGAGAGTGAAATACTTAAAGCTGAAACTAGAGCCTTAAACTTAAATAAAGCCAATTCCATAGGTATGAGGGGCGTGTTGGCTAAGGTACATTGGGAAATTAGATTAAAAGGTATAACTGCGCATAAGCAGTGGCAAATATTTAAAGAAATATTCCAAAATTCACAACGAATATACATTCCATTGAGAAATAAAAACTCCATGGGAAAAGTGATTTATCTGTGGCTAAATAAAGAAGTTAAGGATAGTATTAGATTAAAAGAAGAGGCTTATAATGCTGTTGCAAAGAAGAGTAGTAAGCCTGAGGATTGGGAGAGCTTTAGAAACTAGCAAAGGATGACCAGAAAATTGATGAAAAGGGAGGAAATAGAATATGAGAGTAAATTAGCAAGAAATATAAAAACAGATTGTAAGAGCTTCTATAAGTATAAAAAAGGAAGACAGCAGCAAAAGTAAGCGTTGGTCCCTTAGAGGCTGAGAAGGGAGAAATTATAATGGGGAATAAGGAAATGGCAGAGACTTTAAACAAATATTTTGTATCTGTCTTCAGAGTAAAAGACACAAAAAGCATACCAAAAATAGTGGGGAACCAAGGGACTAATGAGAGTGAGGAACTTAAAGTAGAGAAAAAGTACTTGAGAAACTAACGGGACTAAAATCTGACAAATCCCCTGGACCTAATGGCCTACATCCAAGGGTTCTAAAAGAGGTGGCTGCAGAGATAGTGGATGCATTGGTTGTAATCTTCTAAAATTCCCTAGATTCTAGAATGGTCCCAAAGGATTGGAAGGTAGAAAACGTAACCCCGCTATTCAATAAAGGAGGGAGAGTGAAAACAGGGAACTACAGGCCAGTTAGCCTGACATCAGTCATCAGGAAAATGCTGGAATCCATTATTAAGGAAGTGGTAACAGGATAGTTAGAAAATCATAATATGATTAGGCAGAGTCTGCAAAGGGATATAGACAGGTTAAGTGAGTGGCAATAAGATGGCAGATGAAGTATAATGTGGGGAAATATGAGGTTATTCACTTTGGTAGGAAGAATAAGAAAACAATGGCCCAGAAATTGATCCCGGTGCACGAGAGTACGCACTGCGTACTCTTGCGTATTCCCACTCCAATTGCCGGTTTTCTGCATGCCCTGCGCATGCGCTGAAAACCGGCAATTGCTCTTTTGAAAAGGGGGCGGTTCCTCGGTGCATCGCGTGCGCGCTACAAGCTGCGCGCACGCTGTGCACTTCATGCTTTGGACGCGCAGGTAAGTACTGAAGATTTTAGAAATGTAAAAAGGAGGAGTAAGACCCACTTTTAAGAAGGTAAGTAGTGAATTAAGTATTTTTTTGAATTTTTTTTAACAGGTATATCTTTTTTAGAGACTTTAAAGACAGGTAAGTTTATTTTTATAACTTTTTAAAAGATTTTAAATTTTTTCAAAAATTTAATTTTCTATTTAAATTGGCTAATTTAATTAACTATACTTATTTTATTAATGTGATGGTTTTTTTAAAAAATTTAATTGAGGTTTAGCTGTTATTTTGGGGGGGTGTAAGATTCATAGGGGTAGAAATTAGGTCGCGCCCCATTTGGGGCGCAAATATCGTCCGGACGCAAATATTAGCGCCTGGCGCTAATTATCGGCACTGACAGGAAACTTCACTTTTACCGCCCCGGGAGGTGAGTGGAGCGCTAAAGCAGGCGCTGCACACCTCTCTTAAGGCGCAAAGGCCAAGGAGTGAGGCGCTAACTCAGCGCGCGAGCGCAGCGCAGCTGCTGCCAGTTAGCGAGGGAACAGAGACACACTGGCGCCGGACACTTCTTAAAGCGGGGGGGGCCACTTGCTCCCCAGCCACACCCTGCTCATTGCAGCCTTGAATCTCAGCCTGGAGAGACCTGTAATCCATTTTGCTGCCAAGCATGGAGAGGGTGAGAGAACGCGCTCATCGCTTCACCGAGCGGGCCTTGGATGCTCTGGTTGACGCAGTGGAGCGCAGACGATGTATGCTGTTCCCTGAGAGTGGCAGGAGGCCTTTGCCACGCGAGTTCAGAAGAGTGTGGAGGGAGGTGGCTCAGAGCGTCTCCTCCAGGAGCATGGTGCCCAGGACCCATACTCAATGCCGCAAAAAGTTCAACGACCTCACTCGGGTCGTCAGGGTGAGTGGCTTTTTCTCAATACCTCTCCATCCCTCCATCTCAACCTCACTCTATGGCCAGAGGGTCTTAAAACCCCAATGCACAACACTCATCCAACACCTATGGCCCTTTCATCAAACACACATGCACATTCCACACTTTGCATACAGTAAGGGGTATTCACCTATGGGAGGCACATCATGGCTGTATATTGTAAGGGCTATTCACCTATGGGAGGCACATCAGGCAAGACCATGGCTGTATATTGTAAGGGCTATTCACCTATGGGAGGCACATCAGGCAAGACCATGGCTGTATATTTACTCAGATGCTGTCCTTTTTCTTGCAGGCTAAGCTGGCTCATAATAGGAGACAGCAGCAACGGACAGGTGGAGGGCGGCTTCAGCTGCAACCCCTCAGCGATCTGGAGGAGCGCGTCCACAGGATTGTGGCAAGCCGGGTGATCGGTCCCGTCGCCACTGGAGACGCCGACCCCGTTGTGGACAGCAATGGTAAGGTCATCACCTTTTTGTCCTCTGTCCTTCCACTTGTCCCTCACAACACCAGCCTTTGACACTTTCAATCCAACTTGCTAACTCGCTGCACTTATTCCTCCCTTACTGCCACCCAGTCCTCACGCTAAAGCCACTCTTGTACCTCCCTGCTTTCAGATGGTGATTCACCAGCTGAGGAGACGGGCCCTGAAGCTGCCACTGGGAGTGATGCTGCAGCTGAGGAGGAAGAGGAAGCCAGAGCATCAGTGCCACCCTCTCCCGAGGAAGCCCATGCCCACACTGGGAACACGCCTTCCCCGGAGGGGAGCAGGGGGGAAGGGGCTGATGATGGTGAAGCTCCAGGACCCAGCGGGCTGCAGCAACGCCATGGGGGGGGTAGGGAAGAATGGGGGCCTTCTCCCCAGAGGGAGAGTATGCCAGACACTCCTACTGCAATGGACGCAGAGGAGGAGCGGCTGATTGCAGAAATGAACACCCAGGCGGTGGGCATGCACACTGAGCTCATGGGTGCAGTGGGAAGGGTGCCCGAATGCATTGAGTCACTGGCAAGGAGTGTGGAGCACTTCGCTGTAGCACAGGCGGATGCCACACTAACGCTTAGTGCTGCAATTCAGTCACTGGCTGCCGTGATCCCACCTCTGACTGCTCTCATACAGACTCAGATGGAGGCCACGCGAGCACAGACTGCTGCCAACCTCGATGGTTCGTGCACATGTCCCCGGGGCTGTCACCGTGCCGCAGCAGGCCAGCAATCTGTTCTCCGGCAGATTGCTCCGGATGCTGAAGTGCTGCCCCGTGGGAGTGCCAGTGTGTCGGGCGAGCAGGGAGTTGCTGGCCTCTCTCACGATGACAGCATTCCTGCTGCCAACACTGTCACTTCTCCACTGCACTTGCCACCGCCTGTAGGACAGACTGCTGCCGCCCATGCAGAGTTGGTGCAGTCTGCAGCCGGGCCCTCCAGGCCCAGAACTGGTCGAGGCCGTCCTTCAGGGGCATCTGCAGTGTCAGGGTCTGACGAGCAGCAGCCTTCCACCAGCCTTGCTGCAGCCACTGAGGTCCCATTACGGAGGAGCAGTAGTGTTAGAAGGGGGGAAGTGCGCAAGGGAAGGAGATCACCCTCGAAGGGCAAAAAGTAGGAGGTGTGACAAAATGCTGGTCATTTTTTTATTAAAGGCCGAGGTTCATGGTCCAACTTTTGTTTAGTGTTTTGGACATTATCTCCAGGTTGTGAGAACCAGTTATGTTATTGACTGTTTTTTTGTGTTTATTTCTATGAGTTTGTCATGAGGAATTGACACACACAGAGTTTGTAAAATAAATAAGTTTCTGTATTCAAAATATACATGGCTGGTGGTTGGAATTATTGGTGCCTTGACCGGCTTAGGGGTTGCGTGCTGGGTTGATTAGTGTTTGTAGCAATGGCAGGGGCCCTAGAAGCGGCTTGCTATTAGTCGTTGACGGACGGCCCTTGCAGTTTGACCATTGTGGGCCGCCCTCCTGCCTTGGTGCTGCTGATGATCATCGTCCTCATCCTCTTCCTCCTCTTCCTCCTCCTCCTCTGGTGGTGCTACAAGGCCTGGTGGCATTGGCTGGGTCCTGAGGATTGCCATGTTGTGCAACATGCAGCACACGACTACGAAGTTCGAAACTTGCTCAGGCGAGTACTGCAGGGCTCCTCCGGAATGGTCCAGACAGCGGAACCGTTGTTTCAGCACGCCAATTGTGCGCTCAATAATGTTCCTGGTTGCTTGATGGCTTTCATTGTACCGCAGCTCAGCAGGGGTGTTTGGCGTACGGAGCGGTGTCATCAGCCAGGTGCTCAATGCGTACCCCTTGTCCCCCAGAAGCCAACCAACTGGCTGATGCGGTGCCTCGAAAACTTCTGCCACAGTAGTCTGGCGCAGGATGAAAGCATCGTGGCAGCTGCCCGGATAGTGGGCATTGACAGCGAGTATCACCTGTCTGTGGTCACAGACCAACTGCACATTCAAGGAATGGAACCCCTTTCTGTTCCTGAATTCCTCTGCATTCTCTCGCGGAGCACGCAAAGCCACATGCGTGCAGTCAATGGCGCCCTGCACCATGGGGAAGCCCGCTACCCTCGCAAAGCCCAGAGCACGGTCACGCTGCTTGTCTGGGGTCATAGGGAAAGAGATGAAGTCTCGTCTCCTTCTGAAGAGGGCATTGGTGACCTGCCGGATGCAGCGATGCACCGCAAACTGGGAGATATTGGCGAGGTCCCCAACAGCAGCTTGGAATGAGCCAGTGGCGTAGAAGTTCAAAGCCACTGTGACCTTCACTGCCACCGACAGAGACGTCCTGGACCTCAGCTGAGGCTGCAGATCTGGCTGCAGCAGGTGGCAGAGCTCAGTGACCACCTCCTTGCTGAATCGCAGCCTTCGCAAACACAGCTCCTCGGACATATGGATGTAGGAGAGCTGTTCACGATATACCCTGGGAGGGTAAGCTCTCCTGTACATGCGCCTGATGGCCCTCCTCCGTCTGGCCATCATTGCCACTCTCTGTCTGCGTCTTGGTATCCTCCGATTCAGCTGGAGCAGGACGACGCCCCCAATCATTGCAGCCCCCATATTCTCTTTGCCAGAAAAGTAATGAGGTACAGCAACTAAAGTAGCAACAAAGTTAGGATGAATAGGCAAAACTACCTCACAAAGCGTTGAGTCAATGTAGAAGTCTCTCTCTCTCTCTCTCCGAATCTCTCTCTCTCTCTCAGAACGAGTGGTGCATAAATGTCGACCACAGAAAAAGACAGGAAGAGGCCCCCTTTAAATAGCGCCCCCCCCAGCCCCACACCGATTGATAGCGTTCCAGTCTTCCGGTCGTTGGAAGCGCCAGGCGGTAAGGCAGGGGGCGCCACTCAATTTCCGCTCCGGGGCGCCCCAAGGGCGGTGCACCATGGAATGACGTCACAATCTGCGCGCGCACGTGGTCGCAGCGGTAAGTTTTAGCGCCGCCGCACAATCTCAAGTTAAGTTCTCGAGCGGCGCAAACATCGCTGCGCCCGGGCGTTAGCGGCTTAACGCCCCATTAGCGCCCTCTTAAGGCGCTAACGGGAGGCGCAACCAAGTGAATTTTTAAACAGCACCTATGTGAAACTTATGAATGGAAGATGGTGTGCTGCCATTGGCTCTAACTGAGTCACGTGATCCCACAGCTCGCACGAATTCACTACGCCGCTGGGATACGCAAGCACTGCCCAGCTGATCTCTAGAACATCAAGTTCGTGCGAGCTGGATCTGAAAAAGCACAAGCGAGGTGAGAGATCGCGGGAAAGCCTTACCCCCGCGGGAACAGAGCGAGATCAATTTCTGGGCCAATATTTTTTAAATGGTGAGAAACTATTAAATGGTGGTGTTCAGAAAAATTTAGGTGTCCTCGTACAGGAAACACAGAGAGTTAGCATGCAGGTACAGCAAGCAATAAGGAAGGCAAATGGCATGTTGGGCCTTTATTGCAAGGGGGTTGTAGTATAAGAGTAAGGAAGTATTGCTGCAATTGTACAGGGCTTTGGTGAGACCACACCTGGAGTACTGTGCACGGTTTTGGTCTCCTTATCTGAGGAAGGATATACTTGCCTTAGAGGCAGTGCAACAATGGTTCACTAGATTGATTTCTGGGATGAGAGGGTTGTCCTACGATGAAAGATTGAGTAGATTGGGCCTATACTATCTGGAGTTTAGAAGAATGAAAGGTGATCTCATTGAAACATATAAGATTCTGAGGTGGATTGACAGGGTAGATGCTGAGAGGTTGTTTCCCCTGGCTGGAGAATCTAGAACAAGGGGGCATAGTCTCAGGATAAGGGGTCGGCCATTTAAGGCCGAGATGAGGAGGAATGTCTTCACTCAGAGGGTTGTGAATTTTTGGAATTCTCTACCCCAAAGGGCTGTGGATGCTGAATCATTGAGTATGTTCAAGGCTGAGATAGATAGATTTTTAGACTCTACGGAGAATCAAGGGATATGGAGATCAGGCAGGAAGATGGAGTTATGGTCGAGGATCAGCCAGGAGCTTATTGAATGGCGGAGCAGGCTTGAGGGGCTATATGGTCCACTCCTTTTCCTAGTTCTTATGTTCTTATGTAACCTTTTAAACAATTGGAACGATTTTAGCTATTTCATGATCATCGAATGGTACTCCCGAATTTAGGATGCTGTGGAAAAAAAACACGGCTACTTTGAATCATAGGAACTGCAACCACAAAGAGGCCATTCAGCCCATCCTGCTGGTGGGAGCTCATCATCTTTAGCTAAGTTTTTGAATCCCATTACCCCTGACCTTTCCCCACCCTGTTTTCCATTCTTCCTTCCACAATAATTATCCTTTTAAATAATGCTATAGCCTGTGCCTCAGTGGCTGTAAGTTTCGAATTTCACTTGTATTATTCGTGAGCTTATTACTCGTTCTGACCCTGAGCGGAGACAAGAACCACAGAAACTGGTATTGAGATTACTAAGCACATTATTCGATTGCTGAACGACAATGAGCAACCATTAAAGGTAATACTTACAAGTGCGGAATATGGTTCAGTATACGGGGTGACCAAGCCATTGTTCTGGGAGAGTCGGAGTGTCTGCTGAAGTGATTTTTCCTTGTCCTCTTCTTCTTGCGTGTAGATCTCAACGCTCAGTGATTAGCTATTCCACTAAACCCCATTGCACTCTCCTGTTGGCAGTATTTTGGTTTGCCTTTTTATTAAAATTAGAAGTGAGCCTGATCAATATCTTATAAGAAGATATTCTTTATCTCCCTCCTCTGGCTTCTTGCTACCTGGTTTTTTTCTTCCCAATTCTGCAGATATTGATAAGGTTCAAACTGTTGTCACCTTTGTTCTGCTTTTTGATTTCTGATATGGTTATCTTTTAGAAGCAGACGTAAGTCCAAATGTTGATATGAGCAGTCATTCCGGTTTAGATGTTGACTCATCAATATCTTTTCTATACCAGTGAACTAGTCCACAGGGTTATTTGTTGAAAGAATTTTGTAGCAAAGAATTCTGGATCTTACAAAGCCAATTGTGGTAAGGCATTCTAATAACCCTCTGGGGTTGAGTTTAATTTTCAGTGCCGAGCGGATCACTGTGGATGGTGGATGACTGCCCATTAACTCAATAGAAAAGAAAGTATGGTGGGGTGGACAATGGACGGACAATCCACTGCTGCCCCTTTTCCACCAGCCAGTGAATGCTAAAATCTCCCCTCCGTGTGCAGATTTTTTTTGTGTGAGGAGGTGTGACTAGACCGAAAGAACTTATGTTATTTTTGGAACCTTTTCCAATGGAAGGGGGAGCACACTTGCTGAAAGTACTTACGGTGACATTATCACCTCCAACAAGTTACTGAGCAAGAGTCAAGCCTCAGTCCCTGTAAAGAGGCAAAACAATGACATTTTTGATATTCCAATCAAAGAATTGGCAACAAAGTGTCCTTGTGCTTGTGTATGACGCCATCGTGATGAGAATGACACATGACTCTTTGATCTCATCTTCTCAAGATGGCAGTGATCAATCGTTAAGTTGCGCGGCCGCGCAGCGAGCTGGAGGTCCCGCGCAGGCCGCTCACCAGCTTTTACATGGAAGAAACCACGCTTGCGCAAAAATGTGAATGGACCACACAGCCAGTTAAAGGGGCCGCGCACAAAAAAAAATTATAGGGAGCATTGCCAGTGATCCCCCTTGAAATGTTGACTTGTGAGGAGAAACATTCTAAATAAAACACTTTAAGATCCTAGACATCAGGGTTATCTGAGGTCTGAGGAAGAGTTAAGGCAGCTGGACTCGGTTCCTTTAGAAAAGAGGAAACGTTGAAGTTGCCGAACTGAATTTGAAGATTATGAAGGGGATTGGCCAAACTGTGCTGGGCACATTGTTCATTGCAGTGAAGGGTTCAAAAACCAGGGGGCACAATTGAAATGCAGCAAGACTGGAAGCCAGTAGAGAAGGGGATACTCTATCAAGGCAGAGCAGTGGAACATAGGAAGAGGGAAGGGATCGAGGGATATGGTGAGAATGTGGATTCATAGTGATAAGAACAATTAAAAAGAGAGGGGCATATCGAGCCTGATAATGTTTTCCTATTTTGATAAATTACACTTCTATAATCTTCAGTGATTACACAGGGATCAATATAGCAAGCAATGTCCTACCCACACTTTGTCCCCAACTAGGCTTGCCATTAAGCAATGCTTCTGTCATTGATTATGATCTGTGTACTGATGTATTGGAGCTTGTTTCTCATGTTAATTTTAATAATTTTATTTCTACAAAACACAAGTATGTGGAGACTCCAGTAATAAAAATGTATGAAACATTCCATCATTTGAATAATTTATTAAGCGCTTTTAAAAGGAATATTCAACAGGGAGATGAACCGTACAGAAAGTATTAAAGTCGTGAGGTTTTTATAATGCAGTTGAGTTTATTTCTGACCTTCTGATCTTCCTCACCCATATTCTTACAATAACAGCAACAATAGCTTGTATTTATATTGTATCTTCAATGTAATAAAATGTCCCGAGATACTTCACAGGAGCACTGCCCTCAGAGGAAATTCTCAGGCAGTCTACAAGATATCCACGCTGTTACACAGGAAGCTTTGGCCTGGATATCCAACTTGATTTGCTTTGCTACTACCATATGACAGAAGAAAAAACAAAATTTGACATCGAGCCACATAGGAGATATTAGGACAGGTGACCAAAAGTTTGATCAAAGAGGTAGGTTTTAAGGAGCATCTTAAGGGAAGAGAGGGAGGTGGAGAGGCGAAGAGGGAGGGAATTCCAGAGCTGAGGGCATAGGCAGCTGAAGGCACGGCCGCCAATGGTGGAATGATTGAAATGAAGAATGCTCAAGAGGCCAGATTTGGAGGAGCGCAGAGATCTCGGAGGGTTATAGGGCTGGAATACCTCATATTCTCCCAATCTTTCATGCGTAATTCTAAAATCTGAAGTCTAATTCCTGCGGGGAAAAAAACAGGATAATTTCCCCGAGTGCCTCACTTGGGATCTCTGGGTGTGAGACTGCATTGTAAAGACTGGGAAGGTCCCAATCTCAATTTCTGGTCTGGTCTGAGTCAGCTGATCACAGCTGGGCTTGCAGTTGGGGCTTTCCAATTGGCCTGAGGACTCCTGGGTTAGCGAGAGACAAATTAGCCATTCCTGCTCGCTGGCCAGTGACTCCTGGTGAAAAGTTTGGGTGTGTGGGAGAGGATCAGACTGCGATGCCCTCGACGTTCAAATGGCCGACCGGCAGTCACTTTCCGAGCCCACGGTTGATGAATGGTTCCCTGGGAGAGGTAGCGGATCAAGGCTGATGTCTGTGGGACCGTGCCCCAGCCAGAATTAACCCTTTCAGAAGAGGAGGAGAGAGAATTGGAAAACAAACTGGGATAGGTATGCAACAGGAGAACAAATTAATTGAACTGATCAGGCAACAACCTGTCCTGCTCTGCTCCAGGCTTGAATGAAAGGGTATCTAGATTATAACCTTGACTGCACACCGATGAATACAATAAGACAGAAAAATATGTAAATTAATTCAATTATTTAGAAATACTCAAACATTTATGATTTGGGAGAGTTTCACACATTTATTCTGGATTTACTTTTTATATTAATTTTGTAGTTTAAATGAATATCTGATGTTTTCATATGTCATGTTTGTATCTTCACGCTCTTCCCTTGGGGTATAATGTGAAGTAGTGAATGGGTTCACAGGCTGATTCACGGTCTGACAGGCCACAACCTCAACACTCCTTCCTTTGCCGTAACGGTCTTTATACCAGCCGATTGGGCAGTTAGTCCGATACAGCGGGCGAGTTTTGTGGGCTCCCACAACCCACACAATGAAGGGCGGGGGGGAAACCCAAACCCAAACCCAACCCCAAACCCAAACCCAAACCCAAACCCAAACCCAACCCCAAACCCAAACCCAAACCCAAACCCAAACCCAAACCCACACCCACACCCACCAGACGCGAGTATCCCACTGGATGTCAGCCCAGACTTCAGAGCCGGAGCTCCGGTCTCCAGCAGTCAGTAACAAAAGGCAGTGAGAAGGTTTGCGGGCAGGAAAGAAGGGTTAGAAATGATCTTGATTAAGTCAAGGATATGAGGTTACGGTAGCGTAGTGGTTGGACAAATAGTCCAGAGAAAATGGGCTCGGAATTCCACCATGGCAGCTTGAGAATTTGAACTTAGCATTTTTTTAAATTTGGAAATAAAAAGCTGGTATCAGTATAAGTAACCATGGAGCTGTCAGATAGTCATAAAAAACCAACTGGTTCACTAATGTCCTTTAGAGAAAGAAACCTGCTGTCCTTACCCAGTACAGCCTACATGTGACTCCAGTCCCACACCAACGTGGTTGACTCTTAACTGCTCAGTGAAGTGGCCGAACCAGTTGTATCAAAACCATTACCAGCAGTTCAAGATGGTGGCCCACCACCACCACCACCTTCTCAGGGCAACTAGGGATGGGCAGTACACACTAGGTTTGCCAGCAATGCTCACAACCTGAGAATGAATTTAATTTTTAAAAAGTAAAATGTCCCACAGATATGGGGAAGCATGTCTTATTCTTTAATTTTTTGTTATTCATTCCTGGGATGTGGGCATCACTGGCATGGCCAGCATTTATTGCCCATCCCTAATTGCCCTTGAGAAAGTGGTGGTGAGCCGCCTTCTTGAACTGCTGCAGTCCACGTGGTGAAGGTACTCCCACAGTGCTGTTAGGGAGGAAGTTCCAGGATTTTGACCCAGTGACGATGAAGAAACAGCAATATATTTCCAAGTCAGGATGGTGTGTGACTTGGAGGGGAACTTGGAGGTGGTGGTGTTCCCATGCACCTGCTGCCCTTGTCCTTCTAGGTGGTAGAGGTCACAAGTTTGCGAGGTGCTGTCGAAGAAGCCTTGGCGAGTTGCTGCAGTGAGTCTTGTAGATGGTAGCCATGATGCGGAGATGCCGGTGTTGGACTGGGGTGGACAAAAGTGAGAAGTCGCACAACACTAGGTTATAGTCCAACAGCTTTATTTGAAATCACAAGCTTTCGGAGCGCTGCTCCTTCGTCAGGTGAAGTGAAGAAATGCATATGGGCACAGCATATATATGCTGTGCCCATATGCATTTCATCACTTCACCTGACGAAGGAGCAGCGCTCCGAAAGCTTGTGATTTCAAATAAAGCTGTTGGACTATAACCTGGTGTTGTGCGACTTCTTACTTTTGTAGATGGTACACACTGCAGCCACGGTGCACCAATGGTGAAGGGAGTGAATGTTTAACGTGGTGGATGGGGTACCAATCAAGCGGGATGCTTTGTCCTGGATGGGGTCGAGCTTTTTGAGTGTTGTTGGAGCTGCACCCAGGCAAGTGGAGAGTATTCCATCACACTCCTGACTTGTGCCTTGTAGATGGTGGAAAGGCTTTGGGGAGTCAGGAGGTGAGACACTCGCAGCAGAATACCTAGCCTCTGACCTGCTCTTGTAGCCACAGTATTTATGTAGCTGGTCATGTTAAGTTTCTGGTCAATGGTGACCCCCAGGATATTGATATTGGGGGATTCGGCGATGGTAATGCCATTGAATGTCAAGGGCCAGTGGTGAAACGCTCTCTTGTTGGCGATAGTCATTGCCTGGCACTTGTGTGGCACGAATGTTACTTACCACTTATCAGCTCAAGCCTGAATGTCATCAAGGTCTTGCTGCATGTGGGCACGGACTGCTTCATTATCTGAGGAATTATTGCACAAAGATAAGTCGTATTGTTTGTATTGTGAGTCCAGTCGTGACTGCCCTTTTGTATGTTCATCTTATGGTGAAATAGAACAGCTTGTCATTTCATATCAGGGCCTCGTGTCCCCAAATATTGTCTCAGTCCGCCCTCAGAGAAAATGCTGTGCTCGAGTGAAAGACATGACTAACTGGTTCAGGTGACAAGGGAGCAGTATTGTTACATCCTCCGGATTACGCTAATGTGCAGGGAGATATCGGGCATTTGTGAGTCAACTTTCAGAGAAGTACCATCCTCAGACTGCTTACAGGAGTGACTGACACAGGAACTTGTAACAACCTCATTACCCTCTGTGTCACTCAGTGCCAGTCCCTCTATTACCCTCTGTGTCACTCAGTGCCAGTCCCTCTATTACCCTCTGTGTCACTCAGTGCCAGTCCCTCTATTACCCTCAGTGTCACTCAGTGCCAGTCCCTCTATTACCCTCTGTGTCACTCAGTGCCAGTCCCTCTATTACCCTCTGTGTCACTCAGTGCCAGTCCCTCTATTACCCTCAGTGTCACTCACTGCCAGTCCCTCTATTACCCTCTGTGTCACTCAGTGCCAGTCCCTCTATTACCCTCTGTGTCACTCAGTGCCAGTCCCTCTATTACCCTCTGTGTCACTCAGTGCCAGTCCCTCTATTACCCTCTGTGTCACTCAGTGCCAGTCCCTCTATTACCCTCAGTGTCACTCAGTGCCAGTCCCTCTATTACCCTCAGTGTCACTCACTGCCAGTCCCTCTATTACCCTCTGTGTCACTCAGTGCCAGTCCCTCTATTACCCTCTGTGTCACTCAGTGCCAGTCCCTCTATTACCCTCAGTGTCACTCACTGCCAGTCCCTCTATTACCCTCTGTGTCACTCAGTGCCAGTCCCTCTATTACCCTCTGTGTCACTCAGTGCCAGTCCCTCTATTACCCTCTGTGTCACTCAGTGCCAGTCCCTCTATTACCCTCTGTGTCACTCACTGTCAGCCTCTTGTTCTGCTCTGTGTATCTCAGTTCTATTATTCCCCTCTATGTATCTGAGCCTGATTTATCTGATCTGGTTCAGATATTAATGGATTCAATGACATTCCTTATTAAAATTTGTTTGTTTAAATATTGATTGATACATGGTGTTGGATTTATTAATGTATTTCATGATTTATTAATGCCATTTTTAAAATGCTGCCCTTATTAAACTTTCATTGTTAACCTTTCTTTATTCATACAGACATATAGCTGAAAGTTGATTTAATTTAAAACAATTTACCCGCAGTACCTGTGCTATCACTAGACGGAACTCCACTTGTCAGCTCAACTGTGCACCAGTAAAGTTCCTGACAACATCAAATCATCGCCTGAAGCCCAAAGGCTTGGAATCTGTCTGTAAAATATGTACAACTTTACTTTGTTTCTAATTTCATGTATTGGGTTCGAGGAGTTAAACATGAGAAAGTCAGCGTTTTATATTAAATGTCATTTAAATTGCACACCGGAGGCTGCTAAATGTGAACTAGGAAACCAAAATGAGACTATTTCTTTTTAGATCCGCAAATGATGAAATAAAAGCCGAGATTACCGCTGAGTGTCAGCCGTGGCTCAGTGGGCAGAACTCTCGCTTCTGAGTCAGAAGGTTGTGGGTTCAAGTCCCACTCCAGAGACTTGAGCACAAGCTCTAGGCTGACACTCCCAAAGTAGTACTGAGGGAGTGCTGCACTGTCTAATAGGTGCTGTCTTTCAGATGTGACATTAAACCAAAACCCTGTCTGTTGTTTTCATTTTCTGGGCATAAAGAAAGCAAAATAGGGGGGTGGGGGATTGCAATGCTTACCTTTGCGTTGTTCCTGGATTTATGAGTTTCCTGGGGATGGAGGGAGCAAAGTGCATCCTACAGAAGCAGGCATTCTAATTAAATACTCTCAGAACACTGGCTTTGGAGCCTGATGGGAGGTGCATCTGAAGTCCCCTCAGATTACAAGGTCCAAAAGACCAGGGAAATCTTCTGGCTCTTTTTGCACAGCAACCAGATGACTCTGCAGCCACCAGCAGCGCTTGGCTTTCCACCTATGGTTCTGGGTGGAGAATCAAAGGTAGCTTATCACAATCGTTAGACTGGCATTGACACAGAGAACAGATCCCTATTAATGACCCGCACATTAGCTGGTACACAAATACCACGCTACAGCCCATTCCAAAATATATATATACGCATTGGGCTAGAAATTCATTAAAGCAAAGGAATGGGCAGTGTTTAGACTAAAAATGGTAAATTAGCACCAGGTAAAAATCATCTGGACTGCATGCAAAATTCATCCTCATTCCTCATTAAATTATTGGAGCCATAAAGCTAGTCTAAAAACCCAAGCTCATTGGCATTACACTGAAATGATGGAGCAATATCGGGGGCAATCTAAATGCAAGTAATGATTGCAACCGGCTTTTTTCACTGCTTAAAGGGGAGGCCCATTGATGCTGCAGCACCTTATTTTCAGCATTGTTGGGTGTGCAGCTGCCTCAACAACCTTAAGAAGAAGAACAAAGAGAAGGAGCACTTATTTACAAATGCTGATGGCAGATCGCCGCCCCAGGAAGAGAGCCCCGGAGTTTTCCGAGGAAGCTTTGGAGGCATTGGTTTTAGTGGTGGAGAGAAGGCGGGTGGTCCTCTACTGACTAGCAGGAGGCCCTCGCCACACCTCTGCTGGACTATATGGAGGGAGGCGGCACACCACATCACAGGCAGCACTGTGGTCCCCAGGTCCCACACCCAGTGCAGGAGGAAGTTTAACAAGCTCACACAGGTGGTCAGGGTGAGTGAAGGCTTCAACAAATGTTACATACCACCATCTGTACCACAAGCTTCACACACTGCTCAATGTACCACACCCCCAGCACTCACCCACCAACAATCTCTACCGAGCAACACGCACACCCACATCTCACACCTTGCACACAATGACAGATATTCAGCTATGGCAGGCACAAGCGTCATTAGTTATTAGAATTCATGTGATATGTGTGGTATAAGAACATAAGAAATAGGAGCCGGAATAGGTCACTTGGCCCCTCGAACCTGCTCCGCCATTCAATAAGATCATGGCTGATCTTGGGCTCAAAGCCACTTCCCTGCCCGCTCCCCATAACCCTTCACTCCCTTATCTTGCAAAAATCTGTCTATCTCCACCTTAAATGTATTTAATGACCCAGCCTCCACAGCTCTCTGCAGCAGAGAATTCCACAGATTTACGACCCTCTGAGAGAAGAAATTCCTCCTTATCTCAGTTCTAAAAGGGCGACCCTTTATTCTGAAACTATGCCTCCGAGTTCTAGATTTCCCCACGAGGGGAAACATCCTCTCTGCATCTACCTTGTCGAGCCCCCTCAGTATCTTATATGTTTCAATAAGATCACCTCTCATTCTTCTAAATTCCAATGAGTATAGGCCCAACCTGCTCAACCTTTCCTCATATGTCAACCCCCTCATCTCTGGAATTAACCTAGTGAATCGTCTCTGAACTGCCTCCAATGCAATTATATTCTTCCTTAAATAAGGGGATCAAAACTGTACGCAGTACGCGAGGTGTGGTCTCAACAATACCCTGTATAGTTGTAGTAGGACTTCCCTGCTTTTATATTCCAACCCCCTTGAAATAAAGGCCAGCATCCCATTTGCCTTTTTGATTACTTGCTGTACCTGCATGCTAACTTTTTGTGTTTCATGCACAAGGACCCCCAGGTCCCTCTGAACTGTAGCATTTTGTAATCTCTCTCCATTTAAATAATAATTTGCTTTTTTCTTTTTCTTGCTAAAGTGGATAACCTCGCACTTTCCCACATTATACTCCTTCTGCCAAATGTTTGCCCATTCACTTAGCCTGTCTATATCCCTTTGCAGATTCTTTGAGTCCTCTGCACAACTTGCTTTCCCACCCACCTTTGTATCATCCGCAAACTTGGCTATATTACACTCGGTCCCTTCATCCAAGTCATTAATGTCTTTCCCACCCACCTTTGTATCATCCGCAAACTTGGCTATATTACACTCGGTCCCTTCATCCAAGTCATTAATGTCGATTGTAAATAGTTGAGGCCCCAGCACCGATCCCTGTGGCACACCACTAGTTATCGTTTGCCAACCAGAAAATGACCCATTTATCCCGACTCTCTGTTTTCTGTTAGTTAGCCAATTCTCTATCCATGCTAATATATTACCCCCAACTCCGTGAACTCTTATCTTATGCAGTAACGTTTTATGTGGTACCTTATCGAATGCCTTCTGGAAATCCAAATACACCACATCCACTGGCTCACCTTTGTCCACCCTACTTGTTACATCCTCAAAGAACTCCAGCAAATTTATTAAACATGATTTCCCTTTCATAAAACCATGCTGACTGTATTTGACTGCATTATGATTTTCCAAATGCCCTGCTACTGCTTCCTTAATGAAGGACTCCAGCATTTTCCCAACGACAGATGTTAGGCTAACGGGTCTATAATTTCCTGCTTTCTGTCTCCCTCCTTTCTTAAATAGGGGTGTTACATTTGCGGTTTTCCAATCTGCTGGGACCTCTCCAGAGTCCAGGGAATTTTGGTATATTGCAACCAATGCATCCACCATCTCTGCAGCCACTTCTTTTAAGACCCTGGGATACAGGCCATCTGGTCCAGGGGACTTGTCATCTTTTAGTCCCATTATTTTACCAAGTACTATTTCCTTAGTGATAGTGATTGTCTTTAGTTCCCCCCTCCCTGTGGCCCCTTGATTATCCATTATTAGGAAGTTGTTAGTGTCTTCTACCGTGAAGACAGATACAAAATATTTTTTCAGAGTCTCTGCCATTTCCCCGTTCCCCATTATTAATTCCCCAGTCTCATCCTCTAAGCGACCAATGTTTACTTTAGTTACTGACTTCCTTTTTATATACCTGTCAAAGCTCTTACTGTCTGTTTTAACATTTCTTGCCAGTTTACTCTCATAATTCATCTTCTCTCTCTTTATTATTATTTTAGTCATCCTTTGCTGGTTTTTAAAAATTTCCCAATCCTCTGGTCTCCCACCAATCTTGGCAACATTGTATGCCTTCGTTTTCAATTTGATACCATCCTTTACTTCCTTATTTAGCCACGGATGGTGCTCCCTTCTCTTAAAATATTTCTTTCTCACTGGAATATATTTTTGTTGAGAGTTATGAAATATCTCCTTAAATGTCCACCACTGCATTTCAACTGTCTTACCCTTTAATTTATTTTCCCAGTCCACTTTAGCCAGTTCTGCCCTCATGCCATTGCAATTGACTTTGTTTAAGATCAGGACACTGGTTTGAGATACAACTTTCTCACCCTCCAACTGAATTTGAAATTCAACCATGCTATGATCACTCTTTCCTAGGGGATCCTTTACTATGAGATCATTTATTAATTCTGTCTCATTATACAGTACCAGATCCAAGATAGTCTGCTCCCTGTTTGGTTCCATTACATACTGTTTTAGGAAACCATCCCGGATGCACTCTATGAACTCCTCCTCAAGGCTACCATGGCCAATTTGATTTATCCAATCAATATGGAGATTAAAGTCACCCATGATTATTGCCGTACCTTTTTTACAGACCTCCATTATTTGTTGATTTATACTCTGTCCAACAGTATTGCTACTGTTCGGGGGCCTGTAGACTACGCCCACCAGGGACTTTTTTCCTTTATTATTTTTTATCTCCACCCAAACCGATTCTTCATCTTGATCTTGTGAGCCAATATCACTTCTCATCACTGCACTGATCCCATCCTTTACCAACAAAGCCATCCCACCTCCCTTTCCTTTCTGTCTATCCTTCCGAATTGTCAAATACCCTGGAATATTCAGTTCCCAGCCCAGGTCACCTTGCAACCACGTCTCTGTAATGGCGATCAGATCATACCCATTTGTATCTATTTGTGCCGTCAACTCATCTATCTTATTACAATTGCTGCGTGCATTCAGATATAGAACTTTTAACTTTGTCTTTTTACCATTTCTCCTTGTTTTCGCCCCATTTTCTGTTGCACTCTTATTTTTAAACATTCTGTCCCTTCCTGTCACACTCTGGTTATTATTTCCCCCATCTCTATCCTGCTCTATTGCTTTCTCATTTCTCATTGACATTTTAAATTCCTGCTCACCTGGACCCTCCCCCCCACTATTTTGTTTATAGATAAATTTATTAATCGTGTTTGGAATATTTTGTGGTCTCTCTCATTTCACCTTTCTGCCCAGGAGGACACTGTGATACTCAATGAGACAGGGATTGTATGATGGAGATGTGGTGAGCTACGGGGATCTGGGGTTTCATTCATGTGAATTGGAATCTAATGAGCCGGTCATGGACAGCCCATCCAGAAGGTCGATTGTCTCGCTGCCTCCGCCCTCCCTCCTGTTCTGTTCCTCCACCTCCTCGTCCTCCTCTGCCTCATCCTCCTCCTCCTCCTCATCCTCCTCTGCCTCGTCCTCCTCCTCCTCATCCTCCCCACCTCGTCCTTCTCTGCCTCGTCCTCCTCCTCCTCATCCTCCCCCGCCTCGTCCTTCTCCGCCTCATCCTCCCCACCTCGTCCTTCTCCGCCTCGTCCTCCTCCTCCTCATCCTCCTCCTCCTCATCCTCCTCCGCCTCGTCCTCCTCCTCCTCATCCTCCACACCTCGTCCTCCTCTGCCTCGTCCTCCTCCTCCTCATCCTCCTCCGCCTCATCCTCCTCCTCCTCATCCTCCCCACCTCGTCCTTCTCCGCCTCGTCCTCCTCCTCCTTATCCTCCCCCGCCTCGTCCTTCTCCTCCTTGTTCTCCTCCTCCACGTCATCTTCCTCCTCATCCTCCTCTGCCTCATCATCCTCCTGAGGTAATCCCGCAATCCCGCAGGCCCATGACTGTGATGAAGTGTTGTGAGCAGAAACCTTTAACAAATAATGAGTGACTTCTGCACTTGAATCAATAATCCCTGTCACCAAAAAATCTTGAAATAACTAAAGAGAGCTGTTTCATTTGCAGGAAGTAGCAAACAGGCACTGAAACTGCAAAACCCTGTCAGGTACAGCTGATTTGGGATGGTGTCTTTAAATATCGCTGCTGCAGCCTGCTTCCTGCTGGTAGATGCCAGCTCTCCCTGTCGTTGTTCTGCGCTGCCGTTAAGGTAAGTGGCTAAATCCAATGTTGGAGGTCGGGCATCCCGTGAGCGTTGCACACTCACTGATGTCACGATCTCCATGACGGCGAGCTCTCTGGTGCTAGCGTGCAGCGCTGGAACCGGCATCAGCTGTTGTTACAGCTGTCAACGGCATTTCAGCGCCATCTCCTGGCGCTAATGTGTGGCGCAAACCACATGAATTTCTCCCCCTCTAGGTTTCGCTAATGACCTGAACCCAGTAATCCAAGTGGGTTCAGGTCAGGTAATGCGCTGTGCACTTTGTTTGTACTGAATTTTGACTAACTGAATTCTAACTGGACTACTGTGAACAGTTCTGGGCACCACACTTTAGGAAGGATATATTGGTCTTGGAGGGAGTGCAGCACAGGTTTACCAGAATGATACCCAAACTTCAAGGGTTAAATTACGAGGAGAGATGACACAATCCAGGGTTGTATTCCCTGGAATTTAGAAGATTAAGGGGTGATTTTATTGAAGTTTTCAAGTTATTAAGAGGAACTGATAGGATAGATAGAGAGAAACGATTTCCGCTGGTTGGGGAGTCTATGTTCCCATTGCAGCGCCTGCGGCTTTAGGGCCGGGTCGGCAGTTAAAAGCGCGGAAATTGACGACGCATTGAGAACCCGCCGTCAATCCGCCGACTTCCTCATTTAACTCGGGCACGTTTCCAGGTGCGCCACAGACCCGCTCGGGAGAGGCCCTTGACTGCCTTTTTAACCTCAGGTTTGGGATTTGACTGGTTGTGCACAGGATTCACGCACCTCGGGAACCTCGCCTGTGAAGGGGAGGCAGAAGCTCAGTGGCCATTGTGCGAGTTCATTAAGTGACAGCTGGAAAAACACGTACATACACTCACCTTAAACCTGCTTCCTTGTGTAAGGGAAAGGCTCTGGCTGACACCATTTTGTGCAGAGATTTAGCTGTCAGCAGTTTGCAGCTCAAGCTTGTAAGCAACTCTCACCACATTACTAGTCATTATTGCTATACTGAAGGATTGTGCCTCTGATCTCCACTTTACCTGCCTTCTATTAGATCAACATGGGTGCCACTTATGCTGTCTCAGCTTGGACCTCAGAATCAGACCAAGATGAGCCCCAGCACCAACAACACCAGCCACAGCAGCAGCACCAACAACACCAGCAGCCTTCTCCTCAACGACCTGATGCTCCACAGGAGAGGGGGGGATCAGCACAGGAGGTGCACCGCCCCGGAGGCGTTACCCACAAACACAGGGTATACAGGCAGAGGATGAGCTTCCTGGACATGACTGAACAGCAGTGCTTCAGGAGGCTCAGGTTATCGCGCCAGGACATCGCAGACATTTTTGAGCTGGCTGGAAGAAGACCTGCTGCCCAGAGGACCTGGCGACCATGCCTTACCAGTGGCTGTCAAAGTCACCACCACCCTCAACTTCTTCGCCTCAGGCTCCTTCTAGGGATATGCAGCAGACATTTGCGGCATCTCGTAGTCGGCTCCCCACAGATGCATCACCCAGTTCACCGATGCCATGTTTCACAAGTCAGTCAATTATGTCAACTTTGCCACTGATGAAGCCAGTGTTACTGAGCGAGTGCTTGGCTTTGCAGCTTTGGCTGGCTTCCCACAGGTGCAGGGTGTCATTGACTGCACGCATGTAGCCATCAAGGCACCCCCACATCACCCAGGAATGTTTCTGAACCACAACGGCTTCCACTCCCTCAATGTGCAGCTCGTCTGCAACCATAAAAAGATCATCATGCATGTGTGTGCCAGATTCCCTGGCAGCTGTCATGACTCTTTCGTGCTGCGCCAGTCCACCCTCCCTCAGCTCTGCGCACCTCCAAACAGACTTACTGGCTGGCTGCTTAGAGACAAGGGCTATCCACTGAAGACCTGGTTGATGACACTGTTGAGAAGGCCAATCAATGAGGCCGAGGAGCGTTACAATGACAGCCACATGTCCACCAGATGTGTCATAGAACAAGCAATCGGCATGATGAAGATGCGCTTCAGATGCTTTGACAGATCCTTCAGTACGCACCAGCCAGGGTCTCCAGAATCATCGTCGTATGCTGCGGGCTGCACAACATAGAGCAGCAGCGAAGATTGGAGCAGTAGGAGGAGCAAGGCGCAGAGCACACAGCCTCTTCAGAGGTGGAGGAGGAGGAACCTGAGGTGGAGGTAGAACCAGTAGTGCTGCACATTGCTACCCGGGAGGCCCGGGATGGCCTCATAATGGCCAGATTTACGTAACTTGCACCAATGCACCCATATGGCTCTCAGATGCTGTTCTAACTTCTCTCACCCACCAACACCACAAAGCAGTCCTACATTGACCAAGCCATTCCTGTCACCCAAATCCTCATTGCTCGAGGTTAAGTAATGTCTCACCATTCACTCCAAGTGGCAAAGCCGCTTCCCAGGTAGCAGGCAAAAATTAACAAGACGGGAATGTTGTGCAAAGAAATAAATTTATATGCATCATAAATACAACTGAAACTTAACATTAACATTTTTTCATACACCCATGTGCATCTATGATTGTGTCTTTTTCCTTTTCAAAGTGCTTCAACGAGGTGCAACCCCGCTGGCCTCGCCAAAGACTGCTCCTCCTGTAACTGTGTAGGGGCAGACTTGGCCATCGGGATCCGAGGCAGCATGTGGGGCTCTGACTGAGGGGGAGGCAACTGGAGAGAAGTCGGAACGCTTTGAGAAGAGCCCCCACTACCATGTCCACCTCACCATCATCCCTCTCATGGGCCACCCGCACTTCCCTGCTAGCAAGGAGCTGGAGAGCACCCTGCTGCACATCAGTGGGGCGATGGAGACCCAAATCTACATTAATATCCCTCCTCCAGATGAGGTCAGTGAGTGTCTGCAATCTGTTGTTCACAGCAAGCATGTTGACTGAGTGGGCAAGAACATGGCAAATGGAATACAATATGGGGAAGTGTGAAGTTATCCACTTTGGTAGGAAAACAAAAAAGCAGAATATTTTTTAATAGTGAGAGACTGAGAAATATTTGCATTCAGAGGGACCTGGGTGTCCTTGTACATGAATCACAGAAAGTTAACATGCAGGTACAGCAAGCAATTAGGAAAGCAAATGGTATGTTAGCTTGTTACAAAGGGATTAGAGTATAAGTGTAAAGACGTCTTACTGCAATTATACAGAGCATTGGTGAGGCCACATCTGGAGTACTGTGTACAGTTCTGGTCTCCTTACCTAAGGAAAGGTATACTTGCCTTAGAGGGAGTGCAAGGAAGGTTCACTAGACTCGTTCCTGGGATGAGGGGATTGCCCGATGAGAGATTGAGTAGATTAGAAGAATGAGAGGTGATCTAATTGAAACATATAAAATTCTTAAGGGGCTTGACAGGGTTAATGCTGAGAAAATGTTTCCCCTGGCTGGGGAATCTAGAACACGGGGTCACAGTCTCAGAATAAGGGGTCGGCCATTTAGAACTGAGATGAGGAGAAATTTCTTCACTCAAAGGGTTGTGAATTTTTGGAATTCTCTACCCCAGAGAGATGTGGATGTTCAGTCATTGAGTATATTCAAGACAGATGTCTATAAATTTTAGGGAACTAAGGGAATTAAGGGATATGGGGATAGTGTGGGAAGGTGGAGTTGAGGTGGAGCAGGCTCGAGGGGCTAAATGGCCTACTCCAGCTCTTATTTCTTATGTTCTTATGTTCTCGTTGGACTGGCGCATTTGCTGCTCCATGCAGGTGGCCATCCTTTCCATGGAACAGCACATCGTCGCCATCACCTGCGAGATGGTGGTGCTCATGTTGGAGATGGACTCCTCCATTCTCTGTACAGTCAGACATCACAGCTACAAAAGTTGCCAGAGCCTCGCGCAATTGTTGCTGTTCCTCCAAGATCACCCTCTTTGTCGACGGCCCTCGAGGTTCAGCATCTGCATGCAGCTCAGCAGAGCTTGGAGCGTCCTACACCCTCCGGCGAGGAGTCTCCACTGCTGTCCCTTTCTCCACCATCTGCTGTTGCAAACTTGTGATCTGTGAGACACCAGGTGACAACACTACTCTATGTCTCGCTGTATTCACCGAGGTGCGCGTATCTGCGCTGGTGCTGGGTGCGCTTGGGTCTGCTGACGGTGCACCCTCAGAGACTGGAGCTTCATCTGAGGAGTCGTCTTCCTCCTCCAGCTGGACAGTGGAGGAGGAGGCACTTGATGGACCTGTGGGAGAGTAAAGAGATGAATTAGAACTGTTATGATAAGAATGTGTAACGTTACTATTATGCACATGATGATATTTCACTGGCTGCTGACATCAGTCACCATGAGTGACTGCTGCATGCCATGTGGCTGTAGGATATTTAATTCTGTCACCAGGTTGCTGGGAGGTCCCCCTCTCTCCGTCTCCCACTGCCAGCAGCCCTGCAACTCCAGAGATTTCAAGCGCCTCCTCCTCTGCTGGAGTCAAATTTGTGAATATTGGAGGGCCACCTCCGGTCTCTGCCTCTCCCAGTTGTTCTGAGCTCTCTTCTCCTGCAAGAAAGGGAAAGAAGAGAACGTTGAGTGAGAGTGATGGAATGAATGTAAAGAATGGATGGGATACATCTGTAGCGGGTGACTGAGAGAGTGGTATGACATTGCGAAATGGCCTTGTTCTGTGGTGTTACTTGCTATGATTTTTTTTATTCATTCAGGGGATGTGGGCGTCGCTGGCAAGGCCAGCATTTATTGCCCATCCCTAGTTGCCCTTGAGAAGGTGGTGGTGAGCCGTCTTCTTGAACCGCTGCAGTCCATGTGGTGAAGGTACTCCCATAGTGCAGTTAGGGAAGGAGTTCCAGGATTTTGACCCAGCGACGATGAAGGAACGGCGATCTCCTTTCAAGTCAGGATGGTGTGTGACTTGGAGGGGAACTGGGAGGTGATGCTGTTCCCATGCGCCTGCTGCCCTTGTCCTTCTAGGTGGAAGAGGTCGCGGGTTTGGGAGGTGCTGCCGAAGAAGCCTTGGCGAGTTGCTGCAGTGCATCTTGTAGATGGTACACACTGCAGCCACGGTACACTGGTGGTGGAGGGAGTGAATGTTTAAGGTGGTGGACGGGGTGCCAATCAAGCGGGCTGCTTTGTCCTGGATGGTGTCGAGCTTCTTGAGTGTTGTTGGAGCTGCACTCATCCAGGCAAGTGGAGAGTATTCCATCACACTCCTTACTTGTGCCTTGTAGATGGTGGAAAGGCTTTGAGGAGTCAGGTGAGACACTCGCCGCAGAATACCTAGCCTCTGACCTGCTCTTGTTGCCATAGTATTTATGTGGCTGGTCCAGTGAAGTTTCTGGTCAATAGTGATCCCCCAGGATGTTGATAGTGGGGAATTCGGCGATGGTAATGCCATTGATGTTGCATTAGGATGAGGGTGAGTGTCAGTGGTGGTTAGTCAGATGGGGATGTGAGTAGGTGCGTAGACAGAGAGGGATGTGTGGACCTGCAAGGTAGGTTGGTGTGAGGAGCAATGTGCAGGAGTAGGCTTGGGAAGGCAATGTGATGGGGTTGGGGTGACAGGCACATTAGGATGTAGTTGAATGTGGCATTGCACTCACCTTTCCTGACCTCATGAGATCATTGAATCTTCTGGATCCACGTCCGCCTCACAACATCCCTGCTTCTGACCTCCTCTGCTATCTCCAGCCATGTCCTCTTAGTGTCTCTGGCTGGTCTTTTGTGCCCATCCGCAGGGAAGAGGATCTCCCTGCGTGCTCTGACTCCCAGGACCAGCACTTTCAGGGAAGCATCTGGGAATTTTGTCGCAGCCTTCTGTCTGTGTGTCTCCATGACCCACAGAAATCTCAATATTATGCAGCAATTTTTAACTCTTCCAAGCACCTTAAGGGGCTAGAAATTTGTCATAGCCAAGGAATGGGCAGTGTTTAGACTAAAAATGGCGAATTAGCGCCAGGTGAAAAATCATCTAGACTGCACGCAAAATTCATCCTCATTCCTCATTAAAATGATTATAGAGCCATAAAGCAAATCTAAAAACACAAGCTCATTGGTGCTACACTGAAAAGATGGACTAATATCAGGTGTAGTCTAAACGTAAGTAATGATTGCCACAGGCATTTTTCACTGCTTAAAGGGGAGGACCATTGATGCTGTTGCACCTCATTCTCAGCATTATTGAGTGTACAGCTGCCTCAACAACCACAAGAAGAAGGACAAGAAGAAGGAGCACTTATTTACAAATCCTGATGGCAGATCGCCGCCCCAGGGAGAGAGCCCGGGGGTTTTCCGAGGGAGCTCCGGAGGCGTTGGTTTTAGTGGTGGAGAGAAGGCGGGCGGTCCTGTACCAACTGGCAGGAGGCCCTCGCCGCAAGTCTGCCAGACTATGTGGAGGGAGGTGGCACACCACGCCACAGGCAGAACTGTGGTCCCCAGGTCCCACACCCAGTGCAGGAATAATTTTATCAAGCTCACATGGGTGAGCAGGGTGAGTGAAGGCTTCAACATGTGTTACATACCACCATCTGTACCAAAAGCTTCACACACTGCTCAATGTACCACACCCCCAGCACTCACCCACCAACAACCTCTACCAAGCAACACTCACACCCACATCTCACACCTTGCACACAATGACAGCTATTCAACTATGGCAGGCACAAGGGTCATTAGTTAGTGGAATGCGTGTGATATTTTTATGCATAAATTTATTCATAGAGTTTGGAATATTTTGTGGTCTCTCTAATTCCACATTTGCGCCCAGGAGGACGCTGTGATATGGCACGACACAGGGATGGTATGATGGGGATATGGTAAGCAATGGGGATCTGGGGTTTCATTCATTCAAATCGGAGTCTGTTGAGCCGGTCACGGACTGCCTGTCCGGAAGCCCGATTGTCCGGCTGCCTGCTCCCTCCCTCCTGTTCCTCATCTTCTTCCTTCAAATGAGATGTGTGCAAGGCTGCTTTAAATATCCGCGCTGAAAACGAGTTGTCGGTGGGTGATGTCATCTGACCCGCTCCATTTAATTGGGCCGGGAAACCCGCATGACTCTTTCAATTGGTGCCATTGAGTTTAACGCGCAGTGCAGAATGCGCTGTTGAAAGGTTCGGGATGGTGACCCGCTATGCGGCCCGCACGAACCCACCCATACACTCAGGTAAAGATTCCAGCCTAGGACTCGGGGACATAGATGGCCGAGTCTGCCCCTGCACAGGTGCAGGAGGAGCAGTCTATGGCGGGGCCCTCACAGGATCCAAAACCCAGAGGATGTACACCAAAAGCAGTCGCAGCAGGGAAGTGAGCAGTCTGCCTCTACCTCTGCTGAAGCCACAGGGGTTGCACCTCGTAGAAGCACGCGGAAAAGAGATGCACAAGGGTATGCACATGGGTGTATGAACAAATGTTAGTGTTAAGTTTCAGTTATTTTTATAACACAGATAAATGTATTTATTTGCACCACTTGTCCAGTTTTGCCTGTTACCTTGGAAGTGGCTTTGTCACTTGGAGTGAATGGTGAGACATTACTTAACCTCGAGCAATGAGGGTTTGGGTGACAGGAATGGCTTGGTCATTGTAAGGATGGTTTATGGTGTTGTGGGGGGGGGCAGGGGGAACTTAGTACAGTATGTGGCAGCCATATGGGTGCATTGGAGCAAGTTAATTAAATCTGGCCATGATGAGCCCATCCCTAGCCTCCCGGGCACCGCTGCTGCCAACTCCACCTCAGGTTCCTCCTCCTCCACCTCCTCTTCTTCCACCTCCTCCTCCTCCTCCTCTGAAGAGGCTGTGCGCTCTGCGCCTTGCTTCTCCTGCAGCTCCAATCCTCGCTGCTGCGCTGTGTTGTGCAGCGGGCAGCAAACGACGATGATTCTGGAGACTGTAAGATGTTCAGATTGGTTTGAACTTCTGTCTGACAGTTTGTAGAGTTCAGACCCGTGGAACAGACAACTCGAGACAAAGATTTCAGGGTAAACTATTCTTTACTTAAAATCAGCAAGAAGTTACAAGTAAGCTCACAAAATACAACTCGCACTCAAATCATTTACTTATCACAAGTAAGGATGCACGGATCATACAGTAAAACAACTCGTACTCAATTAATTTACTTATTGCAAGTAAGGACGCACGAATTTAAATCATTTACTTTAAGCTCAAGAGATCATAAGCAATCCCATAAGTGCTAACACCAGTGAGAGGTCAGCTCGGCAGTGACTAGATGTATGACTTTAACTGGCACCTGACCAGGTTGCCCTCGACTGCAGCCGCGAGTGGTCAATCTACAGCATCTTTTATACCCCAAAACTTGGCAACTCGCCCACAGCATTCATGTCCCGCACTGTGTGAACAGCGTTGTTTTCTCTCTCTCTCACTTTCTGATCTGTTTTGATGCTTAGTTAACCAAAGCCAGACGTTCAGAGATTGGAAAAAGTCCTTGTTTTTGCATCTGAGGGTTGACTCCTTGCTCTCACAGAACTTTTCAAGATCTTATCTTTTGGAGGAAAAAAACCAGCTTGCAAGCACATCATTTATTTTACAAATGTTTAGCCAAGCAGTCTCTTGCCCGCAAAGCTTGTCGGTACATCAAATTTGTCTCTGCGGGGGCATGGGTTACTTTAGCTTCATAGAAACATAGAAACATAGAAGATAGGAGCAGGAGTAGGCCATTCGGCCCCTCGAGCCTGCTCCGCCATTCGATGAGATCATGGCTGATCATCCAAACTCAGTACCCTGTAACTGCCTTCTCCCCATATACCTTGATACCTTTAGCCTTACGAAATATATCTAACTCCTTCTTGAATATATTTACTGACTTGGCCTCAACTGCCTTCGGTGGTAGAGAATTCCACAGGTTCACCACTCTCTGGGTGAAGAAATTCCTCCTCTTCTCTGTCCTAAATGGCTTACCCCTTATCTTTAGACTGTGACCTCTTGTTCTGGACTCACCCGCCATCGGGAACATCCTTCCTGCATCCAGTCTGTCTAGCACTGTTAGAATTTTATAAGTTTCAATGAGATCTCCTCTCATTCTTCTAAACTCCAGCGAGTATAAGCCTAATCGACCCAATCTCTCCTGCCATCCCAGGTATCAGTCTGGTGAATCTTCACTGCACACCCTCCATGGCAAGAACATCCTTCCTCAGATAAGGCGACCAAAACTGCACACAATACTCAAGGTGTGGTCTCACCAAGGCCCTGCACAGCTGCAGCAAGACATCCTTGTTCCTGTACTCAAACCCTCTCGCTACGAAGGCCAACATACCATTTGCCTTCTTAACTGCCTGCTGTACCTGCATGCTTACCTTCAGCGACTGGTGCACAAGGACACCCAGGTCTTGTTGCACTTCCCCTTCTCCCAATCTATTGCCATTCAGATAATAATCTGCCTTTCTGTTTTTGCCACCAAAGTGGATAATCTCGCATTTATCCACATTATACTGCATCTGCCATGCTTCTGCCCAATCACCCAACCTGTCCAAATCATACTGGAGTTTCTCGGCATCCTCCTCGCAGCACACACGCCCACCCAGCTTCAGTCAAGTTTACTGTGAACAGTGTATTCTTACAAGACCCTGACTGAAGGGTTCCTCATGATCTGTCAAGGCCTCTGAAGCACATCTTCATCATGCCGATTGCTTGCTCTATGATACATCTGGTGGACATGTGGCTCTCATTGTAGCACTCCTCGCCCTCAGTACTTGGCCTCCTCAAGGGTGTCATGAGCCACGTCTTCACTGGACAGCACTTGTCTCCAAGCAACCGGCCAATAAGTTTGTCTGGAGGTGCGAAGAGCTGAGGGAGTGTGGACAGGAGCAGCACAAAAGAGTCATGACAGCTGCCAAGGAATCCGGTGCACACATGCATGATGATCTTTTTATGGTTGCAGACGAGCTGCACATTGAGAGAGTGGAAGCCCTTGCAGTTCACAAACACTCCTGGGTGATGAGGGGGTCCCTTTATGGCGATATGTGTGCAGTCGATGATGCCCTGCACCCATGGGAAGCCAGCCAGAGCTGCAAAGCCGAGCACCTGCTCAGTAACACTGGCTTCATCAGTGGCAAAGTTCACTTTATTGGCTGCCTTGTTAAACAGGGAATCAGTGACCCGGGTGATGCATCTGTGGGTGGCCGACTGCGAGATGCTACAAATGACTGCTTCAGATCCGTGGAAGGAGCCCGAGGTGAAGAAGTTGAGGGTGGTGGTGACTTTGACAACCACTGGTAAGGAGTGTCCACCAGGTCCTCTGGGCTGTAGGTCTTGCTCCAGTAAGCTGCAAATGTCTGCGACGACCTGGCGCGATAGCCTGAGCCTCCTGAAGCACTGCTGCTCAGTCATGTCCGGGAAGCTCATCCTCTGCCTGTATGCTCTGTGTTGGGGGTATCGCCTCCAGCGTGGTGTAGCCCTGCGCTGATGCCCTCTATCCTGTGGAGCAACAGGTCGTTGAGGAGAAGGTTGGTGGTGTTGTTGCTGATGCTGGTGGTGGGGCTCATCTTGGTCTGATTCTGAGGACCAAGATGAGACAGTATAAGCAGCACCCATGCTGATGTAATCGATGGCAGGCCAAGTAGAGATCAGAGGACCAATCTGTCAATGTTGTGATAGTCACTAGCAATGAGGTGAGAGTGGCTTCCGGGGTTGCAGAAAAGACTTGTAAACTCTAGACACCTAAATCTGTGCACAAGATGAAGTCATCAAGGGCCTTTCCTTTAGGCAAGTAAGCAGGTGTCATGTGGGAGTATTTTTTTGGAATTCCATGCTCTCCATTAATGACCTCGCACAATGGCCACTGAGCTTCCACCTCACGTTGACAGACCAGGTTCCCGAGCTGCGTGATTCCTGTGGTCATCCAGTCAAAATCAAAAGGTCTGGTTAAAAACCCTGTTAAAGGTCTAACAACCAGCACTTACTTACTTCAATTAGGTCACCCGCCTCTGCCATTCGGGTCCGTGGCATGCCAGGAAACGCGCACGTGTTAAATGCGCAAGGCGGCGGGATGACGGCGGATGGTGAATTAATAATTTTATCAAAAATCAGTGAACACATATTTACAACAAAAATATTACCTATTCACCCTTGTGCAATCCTTTAGTGCCTCTCGTTTCTGTGCCTTTGCCTACTCTAGTGCTCCTACGAAGTGTTGGCCCAGTGGCTGCAGCAGGGCTGGTGGAAGGTTGCTGAGTGTCCGTGCGGGAGACTTCAGATGGCCTTGCAGGATGCCTTCGACCAGCTCTGGGCCTGGAAGGTCTGGTTGTAGACTGCACCACCTCAGTCTGGGCTGGCTGGATGACAGGCAGCGACGAGTGGCAGTGGTGGGAGCAGGAACGCTGTCATCCTGAGAGAGGACAGCAGGTTCCTGCTTCACTGACCCACTGCCACACCCCCAGGGAAACACCTCACCATCCCTAGCAATCTGTTGGAGCACAGATTGCTGGCCTGCTGCGACACCGTGAAAGCCCCAGATCCCGCTACTATACTAGCCTCTAAAGAACGCGTAGTGCCAGTGTCTGAGCTGTGAGCACGAATTTTGCGTGCAGTCTAAAGCATTAGCGCCTGCTGCTAATTCTCCAACTTTTTCTACTGATACTGCCCATTCCTTGGCTGTTATGAATTTCTAGCCCAACGTGTTTAGCCAACCTGTTCCCATTGTTTCTCAAACCTTCAGTTACAGTGATGCAAATCAGGTGACTTGCGTCACTCTGATGAGAACGACACTCTTTCGCTCTTTCCCCTCCCCCACCAAAAAAAAATTTGCCAACCACATTTTTATGAGAGCAGGACTACTTTAAGCTCAATTTAGCTGAAGGATTCCTTAGCTTCTAATGAAGTTCACTCCCCTCCCCTTGGACCTGACGATATTAAAATGGGGATTATGGAAAGTAAAGGCGAGTAAGCAAGTGTGACATTCAGTCAAGATTAGAAATGAGTCCTAATATATCTCATATTCTGCAGTCTTCAGGAAAGATGTATCCATTAGAAGAAAGGTTTTATTTAAAAGGAGAGAGAGGCGCAAAGAGCTTGGCTGTATTTCCTGATGGACCATTAAATTCACCAGACATCCATCATCCCTGACACTACACACACCCACCAACACATTAGTGTTTCATTTTACGTCGCCTACTCAGCTCCATGCACACTGTCCCGGGGAAGCTACTCCACCCCTCACAGTCATGACATGATTATTAGCTTCTCTCTGCAAACTGCCTCCTTAGTCAAGTGAACATTAGAATTTGCTTTCGCAAGCGGCTTTGTAGATTTCTTTATTCAAACTGATTGTCTTGTGCCTTGGCAGCATCAGAGACTGAAAGGTGTTGCGCACTCCACACTGAGGCGAATACACTTCAAACACAGTGCTGTCCATTCACTAATGGGGCCTGCACCACATGCTAGACGTGCTAGTAAAATTAAAGCCCGTGGGATTAAACGGAAAGTGGCAGCATGGATACAAAATTTGCTAAGGGACAGAAAGCAGAGAGTAGTGGCAAACAGTTGTTTTTCAGACTAAAGGGAAGTATACAGTGGTGTTCCCCAGGGGTCAGTATTAGGAATCCCTGCTCTTTTTGATATATATTAGAGGGCATCATTTCAAAGTTTGCAGATGACACGATACTCGGAAATGTAATAAACAATGAGATGGATAGTAACTGACTTCAGGAGAACAGAGACAGACTGGTGAAATGGGCAGACACGTGGCAGATGAAATTTAACGCAATGTGAAGTGATCCAGTTTGGTAGGAAGAATGAGGAGAGGCAATATAAACTAAATGCTACAATGTTAAAGGGGGTGCAGGAACAGAGAGACCTGGGGGTGTATGTACACAAACCTTTGAAGGTGGCAGGACAAGTTGCAGTGGCTGTTAAAAACGCATTCGGGATCCTTGGTTTTATAAACAGAGACAAGGGGCTGGATTTTGATACTGGGGCGGGTTGGGGTCGTGTCATCCACTTTTCGTGTTATCCACCCGACTGCAATTGGATGTGGGAGATTGATGCGATTTTCACCTAATTGGGCAATTGAGTTCCAGCATGTGGGAACCCATGACCCAATTAGTGTTTTCAGTCTGAAAGTCGCCTCTGATGATGTCATCATTGCTGTTGCATTGAAGGTCTGCAAAGACTGCCTGGCCTTTGCTGTGAGAGGACCTGTAGGCAAAATGAGCAGCAGCAGCCCTAAGTCTGCTCCCAGATATTTTTGCACCACCACTCCCAGATATGTCTCCCATCCACCACCACTCCCAGATATGTCATCCATCCATCCATCCATCCATCCATCCAGCCATCCAGCCAGCCAGCCAGTCAAATGTGCTCCCGCCAGGTTTCACATTCGTGGTTCAGAACAGGCGTGCCTCACGTAGAAAAAGGGTTAAAATCACAAAGGCCTTTCAAAATGGCATTATAGAGGCAATTTAGTGCTTGTTAAGGGCCTTAACAGCCTATCCCGCCTCTTAGAGGCGGGACGGAGTCGGGACCAGCAGACACGATTTAATGAAAATTGTGTGGAGACGGGATGGAGGCGGGCTTGTGCCTGCCCGCCAGTTTTCGCAATTTTAACCCCCCACAGGCCTCCAAACCCACCTCCACGGGTCAATGAAAATCCAGCCCATAGAGTACAAAAGCAAGAAAGTTATGCTGAACCTTTATAAAACACTGGTTAGGCCTCAGCTGGAGTCGTGTGTTCAAATCTGGATGCCATACATTTAGGAAGGACGTCAAGGCCTTGGAGAGGGTGCAGAGATTAACTAGAACAGTACCAGGGATGAGAGACTTCCGTTATGTGGAGAGACTGGAGAAGCTGGGATTGTTCTCCTTAGAGCAGAGAAGGTTAAGAGGACATTTGTTAGAGGTGTTCAAAATCATGAACGGTTTTGATAGAGTAAATAATGAGAAACTGTTTTCAGTGGCAGAACGGTTAATAACCAAAGGAGTCAGTCTTAAGGTGATTGGCAAAAGAAAGAGGAGACAAGGGTAAACATTTTTTTACGCAACGAGTTGTTGTGATCTGGAATGCACTGCCTGAAAGGGCGGTGGAAGCAGATTCAATAGTAACTTTCAAAAGGGAATTGGATAAATACTTGAAGGGAAAAATGTTGCTGGGCTATGGGGAAAGAACGGGGCAGTGAGACGAGTTTGATAGCTCTACCACAGAGTCGGCACAGGCACAATGGGCCGAATGGCCTCCTTCCGTGTTGTATCATTCTATGAGGGTGCTAACGGGTCGCAAATGGCTTTGCGACCGGGCATGGCGCTGATATCGACTCCCGCCATACTCGGTGGGAGTTTTGCGGTGGCGATATGGCGTTGCGCCCCAATCTCCTTCGCCCGGAGATCATGACTTCATCACCATGCACATCGTCCCGGTAGCGCCCCGGAACCGAAAACACCGACAGCTGCAGGAGGCGTGCATCAGGCAGCTGGCCGCTTCGGGGGCGCTGATTAACCGCGAGGTGGCCAAGGTAAGTAAAAAAAAACTTACCTTTCTTGTTCCTGTTTTTTTTGCGGGTTCCTGCCCGCGATCGATCAGCTCGGCATTCTGCTTGAGTGCCAGGCTGATCGCGCGGGATCACGGCTGCCTTGGTGGTCCAGGTAGGTAATTTTTATATTGCAGAGCCTGCAGTGATGGCCCTTCCCTTTAAGGGAGGGAAGGAGCCTTTGAACGCGGCAGCGCTGCCGTGGCCCAGTGTGCAACGCTGCTGAAGTCTCCGCCCCGCCCCGCCTGCTGCCGATTGCGCTCCAAGAAGGAAGTGGAACGCTTGATTTAGCGCTCCACTTCCTTCCTGGAGTGCGTAACCGAATTTTTTAAAAGTTTAGAAACATCAGCGCCTGGCACTAATTTTCTCAACTTTTAAAAGTTCGCGCCCCAAACAGGGCTGTAATGAATTTCTCCCCCAAAGCTTCTATGATTCTATGGGGCCTATCTTTATTCCAGCCCAGGAAAGTTGACAAAGGTCTCTTTTCTTTGAAAGATGTTCAGACTCTTAACTGAAATAAATGTAGTCAGTTCAGTGCAGATCCCTTGGCATTGAGTTAAACAAATCTGTCACAGAGAAAATCTTATTCTGAGAGGTCCCATTACAGCCAATGTGCGAAATGAGACTGTCCCATCAATTCAGTAGGGACACTACTCTGATATTCAAGGGATACATCAGGTCATTGCAGGCAAGCTTTGCAGTGCACTTAATCCATTCATACCTACCATGTGAGAACACAGAAAGGGAACAGTGATTCACTAGAATGATAGCAAGAATGAGAGGTTATTGTTTCAGAGGAAGGCTCAAAAAATGTGATCTTATTTCACAGAAAAAGAGAAGGATAAGGAAAGATCGAATAGAGGTTTACAAAAGGAATAGTGAAAGATTATTTCCACTTGTTGGTGAATCAATGAAAGGGGGATAGAGACTGAGGATTCTCAATGTTTTAATACAAAGAGTTAATTGAAAGAAAGAATGATTTGCATTTATATAGCACCTTTCATGACCACCAGATGTCTCAAAGCGCTTTACAGCCAATGAAGTACAGTCATTGTTATAATGTGGGAAATGCAGCAGCCAATTTGCGCACAGCAAGCTCCCACAAACAGCAATGTGATAATGACCAGATAAACTGTTTTTGTTATGTTGATTGAGGGATAGATTTTGGCCAGGCCACTGGGGATAACTCCCCTGCTCTTCTTCGAAATAGTGCCATGGGATCTTTTATGTCCACCTGAGAGAGCAGAGGGAGCCTTGGTTTAACGTCTCATCTGAAAGACGACACTTACGACAGTGCGGCACTCCCTCGGTACTGCACTGGAGTGTCAGCCTAGATTTTGTGCTCAAGTCCCTGGAGTGGGATCTGAACCCACAACCTTCTGACTCAGCAGGTGAGTGTGCTTCCAACTGAGCCACAGCTGACACTTTCCTCGGCATTATTGACCCACAATCTGGGCACAAACAAGTTGCGCGGCTTAAAAGATCGTAGAATTTTGGGCGTAAGTGAGCTACGCTGCAACTACAGTGCGCCCGAATCTCCTCGACCTTTTAGGTCCGTCCATCTAACCTTCCAGCTGAATGATTCTCCACCCACAACACTGGCCGCGTCCCCTAACTCTCAAACGCGAGTATCCTTCAATTGCACTCGTTCAATGTCACTCCACATTGCGACCAGAATTTCAGGTGCTGCAGGAAAGAAGGTCATTCTTTTGGTCTTTTAATTGCAATTTTTTGAGCGTTTTGCTTTAAATTTATCTTCACTGAGACCTGCTCTATTATCTGTTTCTCTTAATGGATTTTCATGGCAAAGTATCAGTCACATTAAAAATTGAAAAACTTCCCCGATTGCGGTTCTTAAACACGCTGTGCCTGATGTGTGTGAATGATGGTGAAATGAGTTGAAACTTTTAATTTTAAGACTCAAATGAGAAATATACTGGTGTGAGTTTGGCAGTTCCCTGGACTCCGATTATTTATGCTGATTTATGCCCATTTTGAGTTTGGGCGTATTCTAATGAGATTGGGAGGATAGTTGGCTGTTTCTCGTCTACGGTAAAACGATCGCAGCTTTTGGCGCAATTTCCGGGGTTACGCCCACGTGAGAAACTCCAGGCGGAGGGATGCTTTGCCACAGAGAGGCCAAGACCATTGCATCTTTTAAGGAAAAGCTGCATAAATATTTGAAACAGAGGAATATACAGGGCTATGGGGAGAGGCAAGGAACGAGCACAGAAACGATGGGCCGAATGGCTTCCTGTTCTGTAAACCTCGATAGTGCGAAAACAAAATACCGCAGATGTTGGAAATCTGAACTAAAAACAGAAACTGCTGGAAATACTCAGCAGGTCAGGCAGCATCTGTGGAGAGAGAAACAGAGTTAACGTTTCAGGTCTGTGACCTTTCGTCAGAACTGGAAAATGTTCCAGATGTAACAGGTTTTATGCAAGTGTGGGGGCAGGGAAAGTGGGGAGGGGAGGAAAGAACAAAATGGAAGGTCTGTGATAGGGTGGAAAGCAGGAGAGATTAAAAGACAAAAGGGATGATTGTACAAGGCAAAAGGAGATGGTAATGGGACAAGTAAAGAAACAAAAGATGGGCCTAGACGAGATGTAAATGGGAATAGCAGAATCATCAACAGCTGCCGTCAGAAAAAATAGGGGCAGAGGTTATGGTCTGAAATTGTTGAACTCGATGTTGAGGCCAGAAGGCAGTAAAATGCCTAATCGAAAGATGAGGTGCTGTTCCTCAAGTTTACGATGGAACAGTGTAAGAGGCTGAGGACAGAGTGATCAGAGTGGGAGTGTAGCGGAGAATTAAAGTGACAGGCAACCAGAAGCTCGGGGTCACCCTTACGGACTGAACGGAGGTGTTCCGCAAAGCTGTCACCCAATCTGCATTTGGACTCCCCGTGAGCAGCGAATACAGTATACTAAATTGAAAGTACAAATAAATCACTGGTACACCTGGAAGGAGTGTTTGGGGTCCTGGACGGTGGGAAGGGAGGAGGTAAAAGGGCAGGTGTTGCATCTCCTGTGGTTGCATGGGAAGTTGCCATGGGAAGGGGAAGGGGTGTTGGGGGTGATTGAGGAGTGAATCAGGGTGTCGCAAAGGGAGCGGTCCCTTCAGAATGCTGAAAGGGCGGGGGGGGGGGGGAAGAGGGGGAGCAACTCGCCAAGGCTTCTTTGGCAGCACCTCCCAAACCCATGACCTCTTCCACCTAGAAGGACAAGGGCAGCAGGCGCAGGGGAACACCACCATCTCCAAATTCCCCTCCAAGTCACACACCATTCCGACTTAGAAGTATATCGCCGATCCTTCATCGTCACTGGGTCAAAGTCCTGGAGCTCCCTCCCTAACAGCACTGTGGGAGTACCTTCACCACATGGACTGCAGTGGTTCAAGAAGGCAGCTCACCACCACCTTCTCAAGGGCAACTAGGGATGGGCAATAAATGCTGGCTTTGCCAGCGACGCCCACATCCCGAGAATGAATTTAAAAAATGTGTTTTATGGTGGGATCATGCTGGAGGTGATGGAAGATGATCCGTTGAATGCGGAGGCTATTTAGTTCTGGCTAACGGCTATATGTGAAGGCTCTATAGTTCTGTGGTTTCTGATCAGGTTTAAAATTGGTGCAGGAAGCAGCCACCATTTTGTGGGCGGGCGCAGGTAAATTAGTGCGTATTGATATGATGACATCATATACCTGATTGCCCATCATTTCTGCCAATTTTGCACTGTTTCCTTTACCTGCCCATATAAACTGAGTGCTCACGGTTTCTAGGCACTGTGCTCCATAAAGAAATCAGTTTAAAAAGTCCAGCACTGAGATTGCATCATTCTTTGACTTTTTCCTGGTGTCACTGAGGTGCTTGAAGAGCCTTGAGTCTATTGCTTTGGTGTTGACTTGTTTTCTACTCCTGCTACCATAGTATCACAACATTTGCTGTTTGCAGGAAGACATACGGGTTTAAAATGATGAAAAGATTCGATAGGGTAGATATGGAGAGACTATTTCCTAGCTGGCAGAATCCAGAACAATCTTAAAACTAGAGCCAGGAGTAAAATTTAGAAGTACTTTTTTACTCAAAGGGAAGTGGATATCTGGAACTCGCTCCCACAAAAGGCTATGGATGCTGGGGGTCATAAGAATATAAGAACATAAGAAATAGGAACAGGAGTCGGCCATTCGGCCCCTCAAGCCTGCTCCGCCATTCAATAAGATCATGGCTGCTCTGATCTTGGCCTCAACTCCACTTTCCTGCCCGCTCCCCATAACCCTTGATTCCCCTGTTTTTCAAAAATCTGTCTATCTCCGCCTTGAATATATTCACTGACTCAGTCTCCACAGCTCTCTGGGGTAGAGAATTCCAAAGATTCACGACCCTCTGAGAGAAGAAATTCCTCCTCATCTCCGTTTTAAATGGGCGACCCCTTATTCTGAAATTATGCCCCCTAGTTCTAGATTCACCCACAAGGGGAAACATCCTCCCTGCATCTAACCTGTCAAGCCCCTTCAGAATCTTATACGTTTCAATAAGATCATCTCTCATTCTTCTAAACTCCAATGAGTATAGACCCAATGTGCTCAACCTTTCCTCATAAGACTACCCCTTCATCTCCAGAATCAACCCCGTGAACCTTCTCTGAACTGCCTCCAATGCAAGTATATCCTTCCTTAAATAGGGAGACCAAAACTATACGCAGTACTCCAGGTGTGGTCTCACCAAAGCCCTGTACAGGCCTGAGATAGATAAAGGAATATGAAGCAAAGACGGGTGAATGGAGTTGAGGTGCAGATCAGCCGTGATCTATTTGAATGATGCAGCAGACTCGAAGGGCTGAATGGCCTACTCCTGTTCCTAAAGTTCCTCAGCCCAGAATTGGCTGAGAAAATAACGGCGAGCTGACGGCGCCCGCCATTAGTAACGCATTAAAAAGATCCAGCAACTTCTGGCGAGGAAGAAATACGCAGCGAGTTACGAATCGCCACAAATTTCTGGACGATTTCTCCGCCCGTTAGCCTCACAGAAACTGAAGCTCGCCCTCAATCTCCCCATGAGTGTCAAAAAATTGCTGGATTTGCGCCGAAGATACGAATTAAACTCGCCGCAGAAAGTTAAAGCTGTTACTTCACGGCATAAGGATGGGGTAATTTATGTTTCCAACGCCCTTCCACTTTGAAACCAGTTAGCAATTACTGGTAATTATTCTGCACATGCCAAATAAAGCACGCAAACAGGGTGCAAGTTAAACTGGGGGAAAATATAAAAGGAAGTAAATCCTTCACAGAGGAAAAAAAAAACATTCGAGAATACAACTAAATGATAGAACTGAAAGGATACAAAAGGAGCTCAGCTTGGCAAGTGCTTTACTGGACTCGAATGTTGCTGATTGAGATACACAGGCTTGTTACTGGCTGGCAAAGCAAGAGATATTTCTGACCAGCAGAGAGGAAGATCATCAAATTTGATTTGTTGTGAATTGCTATAAAATATATAGCGTTCACGTGATGGCAGCAGCTGCCTTCTGCTCCTGAACTGCATGAATTAAGAAACAATCTGTACCCTAGGCAGGAAGCTGTCATGTTTCATAGGCAAAAAAACTTAGAGCAACACACTTTACTGCATAGAATTTGGTGATTTTTTTGCTAACCGTTCAAATCCTTACATTTCATTGATTAAGGAGATGGACTATTGGACCCGTCATTCACCAAGGTCCCAGATGCCCTGTTGACCTCGCCGCACCGTTATTAGCTCGCACTTCCAGCAATTTGCGGGACAAAATTAATTGGAACTGAAGGATGAGGAAAAGCATCCAACTCACAGCACTCACCGGGAGATGCCCGCTCCAGCAAATCCTGGGCCATTATGTAAATTACCCAGCAGAAGGCTGTACTAAATATTAATGGAGTCAAAAGCAGGCAGTAGCAGGCAGTTCATTGGCACTAACATGTCTAACCCATCCCGTTACTGACCTGCACCTTGGCTGCTATGCAAATTTCTAAAGTCTTTATATAATCTCCTACTGGAACGCTCTGGGTTACACATGTAAAGCAGTGCAGGTGAACATAGGTACATCCAAGTATCTATGTACTTAGTCACATCTGTATTAACACAATTTTTATGTTTAAGACGCTATATAAATGCAAATTGTAAACACACTTTTATCTGTAATCACACTTGTACATAAACAAATACCCATATGAACACATAAAAATATACATTGACTAAAGCCACCTTCTGCAGGTAAACCTATTGGGCTGGATTTTCAATGACCCGTGGAGTCGGGTTTGGAGGCGTGTGGGGGGTTAAAGTTGCAGATTCGGGGGTCCCGACCCCATCCCGACTCCATTCAGCCTCCACGCAATTTTGACAAAATCGGTTGCGGGGTTCCCGACTCCGTCCCGCCTCCAAGAGGCGGGAGAGGCCATTAAAGCCCTTAACAAGCCCTAAATTGGCTCTGTAATGCCATTTTGAAATGTTTTAGCTAGTTTAACCCTTTTCCGACGTGACGTACGCCTGATGTGAAACACGCCAGTGAAACCTGGCGGGAGCACAAGTGGATAGCTGACTATCAGCTGCAGGACCACTATTACAATGGAGATGTGATGAAGGTAGTAGTAGTATTGCGATGAAGGTAGTAGTAGTATTAGGTCTGAAAGTCGCCTCTGATGCTGCTGCATTGAATGTCTTCAGAGACTGCCTGGGAGGACTTGGTTGCAAAAATCTCTCTCTCTCTCTTTCAGATGCTGCTCATTTTGCATCCAAGTCCTCTCACACCAAAGGCCAGGCAATCTCTGAGACCAGGCAGTCTCTGACCTACAATGATGACATCATCAGAGGCGACTTTCAGACTGAAACCACTAATTGGTTCATGGGTTCCCACATGCTGGAACTCAATTGCCCAATTAAGTGAAAATTGCATCAATCTCCCACATCCAATTGCAGGCGGGTGGATAACACAAAATGCAGATGACACGACCCCAACCCGCCCCAGTATCAAAATCCAGCCCATTGTGTCTCTTCAATATGTCTCATGGAATGTTGGCAAACTCCACAAGAGTCTATCTTGGTTTGAGGGTATGTTTCTCCTGGTCTCCCGAGGGTGTGTCTCTGCTTTTACTGTGAGCTTACCCATTACTGGGGCTCTTCTGATCCTGCCCTTGAGCCATGTTGGATGAGAGGAAGGAGAAGACAGTGGCGGTTGATAACTCTGTCACCAGTTTGCCCTCCTGCTCCGTAGGGAAGAGCCCGGCCTATATCCCCAGATTGACAGATTCGAACACTCATGCCACTCTATGCCACCACCAACTCACCTCCCACCTTACAGCCCATCTCAGTGACCGTAAGGATATTTTACTTTATTTTTATGGACTTCATGGTAGGTTATGCCCTGGTTTCTAGGCTCTATCTGCTGAGAGAGTGGGTGGATAGGTATTTTGCACCGACATTATGGTCAATAGTCCTGTAAGAAGCTATTAGGAAGTCCTAGGTACAACTGAAGCGTGACTCCTTACCCACCCCTCCTTGTCCTTCTCCACTGTCAGGGCAGTTCCAATGTCTCCTCTGACCACCTCCCAGGGAAGCATGGCTGGGATCTGGAAGTGAGCAGACTGTGACCCAAGCCAGTGGCCATCCCAGGGTATGAGACTGTGTGCTGGTCAGATAGGCAGCATCACTATGCTTAGTGTTACTGCAAGAAACATCAGGTTTCAGGCTTTTTAAAGGTTGAACATCATCGATTCCCTTCCTTGACTTAAGACAGACATTTTGTGTTGACAGTAAGAAAATATAACGTGAAATTCTTTGCTTTTATGATTGTATTTTTTGGGAATAAAACATTATTAAACTTCAGGTGTCTCTGATACAATAATTGTCAACATGACATTGGGGTGGGTTTGAACTCAGAGTGGTTTTCTGGCGGGTTAACTTCCCACCAGAGGCAGCAGGACGCCATGGCGACTTGGTGATATGACTGCTGTTGTTAGCATTCTCAGGGGACTACATAATGTAGACCATGACGAGCTATTTCACCTTGTCCAGAACAGTTGAACCAAGGGACACGGCCTGCACTTAAAGGGGGGAAAATTCAACACTAATCTGCAGAAACATTAATTCAGTGAGCGAGTGGTCAATCTATGGAACAGGCGCCCTGGGGAGATGGTGAAAGCAATTAGTATTGATTAATTCAAATGCAAATAAGATAGATTTCTTTCAGAAAGTAACATTCAGGAATACAGTATCTGAGTAATTTGAAATGTGGTGAGTGTGGCATGCTTGGGAGGAACAGGTGACTTTGAATCTATGGTTCCTAAAGCTCTCCAACACTGGCGTTTTCCTCATGTCATGTCTGGATCTGTTGTAGACTCATTGATAGAGAATGATTGCTGTGATTAGTTAACAACTCCACTATTGTTGTATCATGAGACTACCAGGATGGAAGAAGGTGAATTACATGGACCTTGGACTATTTGTGACCAGCAATTCCTATGTTCCTATGTTAACCGCCAGACCATTTAAATGCTGCCGGTCCACTTCCCACCCATTCCGGGTGGGAATAGGGTGTGGAGTGGCTGCTAGCAGGGGAAAATCAGATGGCCTTTGGTCACCCACCAGCTTCCAGGTAAGTGGCAAGAAGGGGGTATCAGGAGGGTCTTACGCAAGGTTGCGGGGGAGGGGGGGGGAGGCGGTGGGATTTTGCAACTTTTCTTGTGGGATCTGGAAGAGCACTGCATCTCCTCCTAGCCATACAAAGTCAATTTGTTGACTCACCTGGAGGGCCTTAGCTCAGTGGGTCAGAAGGTCGTGGGTTCAAACCCCACTCCACAGGCTTGAGCACATAATCTAGGCTGGCACTTCACTGCTGTAGTGAGGGAGCACTGCCCTGTCAGAGGTGCTGTCTTTCAGATGAACTGGTGAATGTAAAAGATTCCACGGCACTGTTTGACGAAGAGCAGGGAAGTTCTCCCCAATATTTAATCACTCAACCAATATCGTGAAAACAGATTACCTGGTCAAGTATCACATTGCTGTTTGTGGGAGCTTGCTGTGCGCAGATTGGCTGCTGCGTTTTCTACATTACAACAGTGACAACACTTCAAAAGTACTTTATTGGCTGTAAAGTGCTTTGGGACGACCTGAGGTGGTGAAAGGCGCTATAGAAATGCAAGTCTTTTCTTCTCACCAGCGGTCAACCTGCTTCAGCCTGGCAAGAAAACGGTTTCCACACTCAGGCCCTGATTATATTGAAATGGGAATCCTAGTGAAGTAATAGGACCATGATATGCCTGAATTCATAAGGCCCCTGCACCCTTTAGGCTGGTGCCTCATCCACCTACAGAACGCTGCAGGATGACACGGGAGAGGGTTGAGTTCCAAGTCAAAAGTAACCTGCTTGGCTTTTAATTTCCCACCCACCAGCTGGGCTCCATCAGGCTCCATCAGGCTCAACTGGGCTCCACCGGGCTCCACTAGGCACCACCGGGCTCCACCAGGCACCACCAGGCTCCACCAGGCACCACCAGGCACCACCGGGCTCCACCAGGCACCACCGGGCTCCACCAGGCACCACCGGGCTCCACCAGGCTCCACCAGGCTCCACCAGGCACCACCGGGCTCCACCAGGCTCCACCAGGCTCCACCAGGCACCACTGGGCTCCACCAGGCTCCACCAGGCACCACCGGGCTCCACCAGGCTCCACCAGGCTCCACCAGGCACCACCGGGCTCCACCAGGCTCCACCGGGCACCACCAGGCTCTACCAGGCTCCACCAGGCTCCACCAGGCACCACCGGGCTCCACCAGGCTCCACCGGGCACCACCAGGCTCCACCGGGCTCCACCAGGCACCACCGGGCTCCACCAGGCACCACCAGGCTCCACCGGGCTCCACCAGGCTCCACCGGGCACCACCAGGCTCCACCGGGCTCCACCAGGCACCACCGGGCTCCACCAGGCACCACCGGGCTCCACCGGGCTCCACCAGGCTCCACCAGGCTCCACCAGGCACCACCAGGCTCCACCAGGCACCACCGGGCTCCACCAGGCTCCACCAGGCACCACCAGGCACCACCAGGCACCACCGGGCTCCACCAGGCTCCACCGGGCTCCACCAGGCACCACTGGGCTCCACCAGGCTCCACCAGGCACCACCGGGCTCCACCAGGCACCACCGGGCTCCACCGGGCTCTACCAGGCACCACCGGGCTCCACCAGGCTCCACCAGGCACCACCAGGCACCACCAGGCTCCACCAGGCTCCACCAGGCTCCACCAGGCACCACCAGGCTCCACCAGGCTCCACCAGGCACCACCGGGCTCCACCAGGCTCCACCAGGCACCACCAGGCACCACCAGGCTCCACCAGGCACCACCAGGCTCCACCAGGCTCCACCAGGCACCACCGGGCTCCACCAGGCTCCACCAGGCACCACCAGGCACCACCAGGCACCACCGGGCTCCACCAGGCTCCACCAGGCACCACTGGGCTCCACCAGGCTCCACCGGGCACCACCAGGCTCCACCAGGCTCCACCAGGCACCACCGGGCTCCACCAGGCACCACCAGGCTCCACCAGGCACCACCAGGCACCACCAGGCACCACCGGGCTCCACTGGGCTCCACTGCTTGTCCGACATCCAGTACTGGATGAGCAGAAATTTCCTCCACCTAAATATTGAGACGACCGAAGCCAGTGGCCGGAATTTTCTGGGGTCCATGCGGGCGCGGTCAGAGATGGGTCAGGTGGGAAATTTGAAAAAAGTCGGAGCAGTTCAGGAACCCGCCATCATCCCGCCCCCCGTGTGCCTTTCCCTCGGGCGCGTTTGCCGGTATGGCAGCGACCTGACCGGCAGAGACACATGTCAGACACTTAAGAGCCTTTTTCCCCCTACATTTCAAATTTCCCTACATGGCCACGGGATTCACACAGCTCGGGAACCGTGTCTGTCAACCTGAGGTGGGAGTTGAGTGGCCATTGTTCCAGCTGATTACGTGACAGCATCAAATGTATTATAAAAGCTCCGACTTCACAGCTGATCACTTTCCTCAGGCAGAAGCTATTGCTGACTACATTACCAGCACAGATTGAGCTTTCTGCAGGCTGCAAGTGTTTCCAGCATTGGAAGAACCTCTCTCTCCATAGACAGATTGCTCCTGTCAACTCTACTTGACCTGCCATCTGTTCCATCAGCATGGGTGCCGTTTACACTGTCTCACTTTGGTCCTCAGAATCTGACCACGATGGCCCCAACACCAGCAGAACCAGGCACACCAACAGCACCAACAACAACACCACCAACCTTCTCCGCAACCACCTGATGCTGCACAGGACAGAGGGCATCAGCACCCGAACACATTGCTGTCCGGGAGGCCAGAGATGGGCTCATCGTGGCCAGATTTACTTACCTTGACTGCCACATGCTGCGCCAGGTTGGCACCACCCCACAGCAACACCATAAACCATCCCCACAATGACCAATCCATTCACCATTGGTGGAGGTACTGTTATGTCTCACCATTCACTGCAACTCACTAAGCCACTTCCAAAGGTGCACACAAATTTTTCCAAGACTGGAAACTGGTGAAAATAAAGATTTTTATGGTTAAGATCACATTAATGGAAACTTTACATTAACACTGAACAAAACACCCAAGTGGCTACTCTTGTGAATCTACTTGTGTGTCATCTTTCTCTTATGCGTACTTCGACGAGGTGCTACCCCTGTGGCTTCAGCAGAGGTAGATGCAGCCTGCTCATTTCCCTGCTGCGACTGCTTAGACACACGTGGTGGATGTCCTCTGGGTTTTGGAGCTTCTGATGGCCCCGCCAAAGTCTGCTCCTCCTGCAACTGTGCAGGGGCAGACTCGGCCATTGCGATCCGAGGAGCCTTCTGGGGCTCCGACTGAGGAGGTGGCAACGGGGGAGAAGTTTAAGCTGCACATCAGTGGGGCCATGAGGACCCACATCTACACTGACATGCTTCTTAGACAGGAGGTCTATGAGCCTCTGCCATTTATGCTTGATAGATAGCCATCTATTCTCCATAGAGACCATTTGTTCCTGTGAGTGGCGCATTAGCGCTCCATGCAGGTGGCCATCCTATCCATGGAAGAGCCTACAGTCACCATCGCCTGCGACACGGTAGTGCTCATGTTGGAGATAGACTCCTCCAGTCTCTGAACATTTTCAGACATCGTGCTCACAAAACCTATCAATGCCTCCTGCACTTCTTGCTGCACCTCCAGGATCGCCCTCTTTCTCGATGGCCCCCGAGGCTCAGCGTCTGCATGCAGCTCAGCAGAGCTGGGAGCATCCTCCGCCACTTCGGCGAGGAGTCGCCACTGCTGTCCCTGTGAGCTCTTGCTCACTTGTGACTTGTGATGGACCCAGTGACAACACTACTCTATCTCGGGTTGGACCCACCGAGGCGTGCGTATCTGTGCTGGTGCTGGGTGTGCTTATGTCTGGTGATGCTGTGCCCTCAGAGGCTGGAGGCTCCTCTGAGGAATCATCTTGCTCTTCCTCCTGGACCTGTGGAAGAGTAAAGAGATGAGTTAGATATGCCATATGCAGAATGGGTGCACATACCATTATGCACATGATGACCATTCAGTGGCTGATCACATCAGTCCCATATGAGTGACTGATGTATGCCATGTAGCTGTCTGATATGTAATTCTGTTATCAGGTTGCTGAGATGTCCCCCTCTCTCCGTCTCCCACCTCCATCTGCTCGGCCACTCCCGAGACTTCCAATGCAGCCTCCTCTGCTGTTGTGAGGGTCGCAAGTGATGGAGGGCCACCTCCAGTTCTCTCCCTCTCCCTCTTATTGTGCACTCTCTTCTCCTGCAAGGAGGGAAAGAAGAGAAGGTTGAGTAAGAGTGATGGAATGAGTGTAAGGAATGGATGGGTTACATCTTTAGAGGGTGACTATGATGGAGTGGGGTGGCAATGCCAAGTGGGCTCCTTGTGTGTTGTTAGTTGGTATGATTGTATTAGGATGAGACTGAGTGTAAGGGGTAGCTGGTAAGATGGGGATGTGATAATGTAGATAGAGAGAGAGGGATGGGTGGATGTGCAGGGTATGTTGGTGTGAGTAAGGATGTGCAGGAGTAGGGTTGGGAAGGCAGAGTGATGGGGATGTGATGAGAGGCACAGCAGGATGAAGTTGAGTGTGGCTTAGTACTCACCTTTCCAGATCTAATGAGATAATTGAAACGTTTGCGGCACTGCACCCAGGTCCTCCTGAACACATCCCTGCTGTTCACCTCCTCTGCAATTTAGAGCCAGGGTCTTTTTGTCTCCTGGGAAGGTCTCTTCCGCCCATTGGAAGGGAAGAGGACCTCCCTGCGTGCTCTGACTCCCTCCACAAGGATATGGAGGGAGTCATCGGAGAACCTGGGTGCAGCCATCTGTCTCTGTGCAGCCATCTCTCCAACTGTTTGGAGCAATGAAAACCTCCAGTGTGCTGCCTGCACACTCCGAGATGAACCTTCAAATGCAATGTGGCCATGGCCCCTTTAAATATAACGGCTGAAAACGCGTCACGGATGACGTCATCAGACCGGCACCATTTAATTGGGCCGGGTAATGCGCAGGGTGGGCTTAATAGGGCCCATTATCGGAAAGTCGTTTTCTGCAGCAGGATGGAAGCAGCAACAGGGTCACGACCTGCCACGCCTACTGCCCACACCTGACCCGCCCAGGTACAGAAAATTCCGGCCATTGTCTTCGTTCCCCGCCACAAACTCCGTTCCCCAGCCACTGACTCCATCCCTCTCCGTGGAAACTGTCAGAGGCTGAACCAGACTGTTCGCAACCTTGGTGTTATATTTGACACTGAGATGAGCTTCTGACCACATATCCGCGCCATCACCAAGGCTACCTTCTTCCACCTCCGTAACATCGCCCGACTCCACTCCTGCCTCAGCTCATCTGCTGCTGAAACCCTCATCCATGCCTTTGTTACCTCTAGACTTGACTATTTCAACGCTCTCCTGGATGGCCTCCCATCTTCCACCCTCCATAAACTTGAGCTCATCCAAAACTCGGCTACCCCGTGTCCTAACTCACACCAAGTCCCATTTACCCATCACCCCTTGCTCGCTGACCTACACTGACTCCTGGTCCAGTAACTCCTCAATTTTAAAATTCTCCTCCTTGTTATCAAATCCCTCCATGGCCTCGCCCCTCCCTATCTCTGTAACCTCCTCCAGCCCTACAAGCCTTCGAGATCTCTGCGCTCCTCCAATTCTGGCCTCTTGCATATCCCTGATTTTAATCACTCCACCATTGAAGGCCGTGCCTTCAACCGTCTAGGCCCTTAGCTCTGGAATTCTCTCCCTAAGCCTCTCTGCCTCTCTACATCTCTCTTCTCATTTAAGGTGCTCCTTAAAACCTACCTCTTTGACCAAGCTTTTAGTCATCTGTTCTGATATCTCCTACATGGCTCGGTGTCTAATTTTGTTCGGTCACGCTCTTGCGAAGAGACTTGGGTCTTTTACTACGTTCAAGGTGCTATAAAAATGCAAGTTGTTGTTGTTGTGAGATCAAAGCGACCCCATCAATTTACATTCGGACTGCGATGGCAGAACGCTTCTTACACAGGAGAAGCCTGTCGAGCAGAGGGCTCTCGGGCAGGAGAACAGTGGGAGGAGATGAACAAATTAAAACTCACTGTGTTAGTACATGTTTAAAGTGAGTATCTGAATGTGATGCTGGGATGATCTGCAGACTGAGGCCTGCCCAGATTCCGATAGAAAGGGACCTCAGATGTTGCTGAAAAGGTCACAGTTGCCCTTGAGTGTAATTGAGATTTCCTTTAGGGTCCGTGCATGAATCCTTTCATTGATCGCAGTGTGGTGGCATATGCAAATAGCCGAAGTCCATATAATCAGTGATAGTTAAAATTCATTGCTTTTAATTTCAGTCTAATAAAATCAATGGTTCAAATTGGACTTGTCCTTATTGAAAATTCAGTATTTTATTGCCCTTACACTGAACCTTAATTTTTTTTTGTGAAAATACCTTTTGATCTCCCTGTTTGTAAGACAGAGAGGAGTAATTGCCTCTCTCAGTGTTACAGCCATTCATTTCCATTAATGCAATAGTCAAACCTCATTCTCATCAGTTTAGTTTAAGGGGCTGGATGCTCGGGAATGTTCCAGTAACACATTCTGTTTTGCTGCCTCTCTTGTTCAGCGAGCGCACTCAAAGCAGGGAGTGCTGCTCCTTCCTTACAGGGGCAATGTAGCATGTACAATCGCCTTTCCAAGCACAATCGTGCAGTCACAGGCACAGTCAGGGGACACACATCAAACCGCTGCAAACCGTTTGTGTCAAATCTGCTGATAATCGATCTGTCCCTCAAATACTAAAAGTAAATGTAAAGTAGCAGCCCTCCAATGGTTAGGCCTGTGATTATGAAACTCTGACTCACATGTCCAATTTTCATGAATCTTTGTTAGATTCAATGAGACAATGTGGAGAAAAAGCTCGGCAATAATGAAGGCTTGCCTTGAAATATCTTTGTCATTCTTTGTACAGACAATACATCCATAGTGTACTAAACGGTGTCAGCCTCTGAATCAGAAGTTCATGGGTTCAAGCTCAACTCCAGAGACTTGAGCACATAATCCAGGCTGACACTTCAGTGCCGTATAGAGGGAGTGCTGCACTGTCAGAGGTGCAGTGTTTCAGGTGAGACGTTAAACTGAAGCCCCGTCTGTCCTCTCAGGTGGACATGAAAAAAATCCTATGGCACTATGTGAAGTAGAGCAGGAGAACTCTCCTAGTGTCCCGTCCAACATTCATCCCTCAACCAGCAGTACCAAAACCTGATTAACTGGTCATTTATCTCCTCACTCTTTGTGGGACTTTGCAAGCTGTGTACCCGAGGTGCCACCTCGCACCAAAAAGGAGGTAAGCCGAGTGAATTATGTGAGCTGCAAGGGACAATCAATGGGTTTAAATCCTTTACTGTGCTATTTTTACAGCAAACAGATTAACATCTGCTAAAATAACACAGACTGTAATTTATGTGAACGCATTAGTGGGTGTTGTAAAACTGATTAGCTGCTGGCATTACAACAACAACTTACATTTATATAGCGCCTTTAACACAGCCTAACATCTCAAGGCGTTTCACAGGAGCATAATCAGACAAAAATAAATTGAAACCGGGCCCAAGAATGAGACATTAGGACAGGTGACCAAAAGCTTGGTCGAAGAGGTGGGTTTTAAGGAGCGTCTCAAAGGAACAGAGAGAGGGAGACAGGCAAAGTGGTTTAGGGAGGTAATTCCAGAGCCTAGTGCTCAGTCAGCCGAAGGCATGGCCACCAATGGTGGAGCGATTGAAATCGGGGATGGATGAGGCCAGAGTTGGAGGAGCGCAGAGCTCTCGGATAGTAGTAGGGCTGAGGAGGTTACAGAGATAGGGAGTTACACCAGGATCAGGCCCTCCAATGCCCACCAGTGCTGAGCCCGGCAGAGTTTGTGGGGCCCGTTAGAAGGCTCCTAATCAGCACGGGCCAGGTGGGCACAAACACCGGACGCACCTCTGGAGCCCACCTGCCCCGTGCCCACGGAAATTCACCCGTTCGCCCGCCTTGAAAGGGAATTGCCCAGGTCCACCTGACCCCACCAATGATCGAGGGGGCCGGTCTACAATATTTATGTTAAATTTAGAAGTCTTCATGGGACCAGGCTGTTTACCTGACCTGGGCCTCACTGGTGCGGCCCGTGTATGTCCTTCTGGAGACCGCTGCACCTGCACTCACTCAGAGTACTGGTAACGGGTATTAACAGCGCCACTACCAGGCCAGGTCGCCTTCCAACCTGAGGGGCAGGAACTCCTGCTTCAGGGAGTCCCGGCTGCAACCCTTAGTCATCACTTGCCTTGTCAAGGCAGGCAGAGCGCCTTTTACAAGCTAGACACCAGTGTCAGCATTACTGCTCTGGAGAGGCAGCGCATTGCTGCACAGGACGATTAGGAGCAGGGTGAGCACACTGCTCTCTTGTAATGTACACTGAGCCGAAGTGTGGGAGCCGCTCACGAACCAATCCCCTCTCTCTGTGCGGCCTGAAGAGATCACAGAAAAAAGGAGGAAATAGTTTTGAAAAAATAATATTTGAACTCTCAGGAAAAGAAAATCAACAGTGTCTGCATAAACCGAGCAGGAATTCAATTGTTAATTTATTGCACCTGATCAGAGGACACTTCTCCCGCACAGTAAAGTCTTGCAGTTGGAGATAAAATAGGCCTTTGGCTATTGTATCTTTCCCACTTTTATGTACATCATTTATCTTTACCCACTGCAATGTATCAAACAGAATTTTGCTTCCCTTTTTCCTTTCTCTTGCTCACTCCCTTTCTGCTGCTCTCTGTTTTTCTATTATATCTCGCTCTCTCTCAATCATTTATCTTTCCCTAATTATCTTCTCTATCTCCCTCTCTGTTACTCTATTTCTCTAACACTCTTCTGCCTTCTCCCATAATTGTCCTCACCAATCTACCTGTCGCACATGCATCTGTCCACGACAGCATTGGTAGCAGTGACCACCACACAGTCTGTGTGGAGACGAAGTCCCATCTTCACACTGAGGACACCTTCCATCATGTTGTGTGGCACGACCACTGTGCTAAATGGAATAGATTCAGAACAGATCTAGCAGCTCAAAACTGGGCATCCATGAGGCACTGTGGGCCATCAGCAGCAGCAGAATTGTATTCCACCACAATCTGTAACCTCATGGCCTGGTATATCCCTCACTCTACCATTACCAATAAGCCAGGGGACCAAACCTTGTTCAATGAGGAGTGCAGAAGAGCATGCTGGGAGCAGCACCAGGCGTACCTAATAATGAGGTGCCAACCTGGGGAAGCTGCAACAAAGGACTACATGCATGCTAAACAGCAGAAGCAGCATGCTATAGACAGGGCTAAGCGATCGCACAATCAATGGATCAGATCAAAGCTCTGCAGTCCTGCCACATCCAGTCGTGAATGGTGGTGGACAATTAATCAACTAACGGGAGGAGGAGGCTCCATGATGGCAGAGCCTAGCACGCGAGTGCAAAAGACAATGCTGAAGTGTTTGCAACCATCTACAGCCAGAAGTGCCGAGTGGATGATCCATATCAGCCTACTCCTGAGGTCCCCACCATCACAGAAGCCAGTCTTCAGCCAATTCGATTCACTCCACGTGATATCAAGAAATGGCTGAGCGCACTGGATATAGCAAAGGCTATGGGCCCCGACAACATCCCGGCTGTCGTGCTGAAGACTTGTGCTCCAGAACTAGCTGCACCTCTAGCCAAGCTGTTCCAGTACAGCTACAACACTGGCATCTATCCGACAATGAGGAAAACTGCCCAGGTATGTCCTGTCCACAAAAAGCAGGACAAATCCCATCCGGTAAATTAGCGCCCCATCAGTCTACTCTCAATCATCAGCAAAGTGATAGAAGGTGTTGTCGACAGTGCTATCAAGCGGCACTTACTCACCAATAACCTGCTCAGTTTGGGTTCTGCCAGGACCACTCGGCTCCAGACCTCAATACAGCCATGGACAAAGGAGCTGAATTACAGAGATGAGGTGAGAGTGACTGCCCTTGACATCAAGGCAGCATTTTACCGATTGTGGCATCAAGGCGCCCAAGTAAAACTGAAGTCAATGGGAATCAGGGGGAAAACTCGCCACTGGCTGGATTCATACCTAGCACAAAGGAAGATGATTGTGGTTGTTGGAGGTCAATCATCTCAGCCCCAGGACATCACTGCAGGAGTTCCTCAGGGCAGTATCCTAGGCCCAAGCATCTTCAGCTGCTTCACAAATGACCTTCCCTCCATCATAAGGTCAGAAGTAGGGACATTCGCTGATGATTGCACAGTGTTCAGTTCCATTTGCAACTCATCAGAAAATAAAGCAGTCCATGCCCGCATGCAGCAAGACCTGGACGACATTCAGGCTTGGGCTGATAAGTGGTAAGTAACATTTGCGCCCCACAAGTGCCAGGCAATGACCATCTCCAACACGTGAGAGTCTAACCACCGCCCCATGACATTCAACAGCATTACCATAGCTGAATCCCCCACCATTAACATCCTGGGGGTCACCATTGACCGGAAACTTAACTGGACCAGCCACATAAATACTGGGGAAACAAGAGCAGGTCAGAGGCTAGGTATTCTGCTGCGAGTGTCTCACCTCCTGACTCCCCAAAGCCTTTCCACCATCTACAAGGCACAAGTAAGGAGTGTGATGGAATATTCTTCACTTGCCTGGACGAGTGCAGCTCCAATAACACTCAAGAAGTTTGACATCATCCAGGACAAAGCAGCCCGCTTGATTGGCACCACATTCACCACTTTAAACATTCACTCCCTCCACCACCAGCATACCGTGGCTGCAGTGTGTACCATCTACAAGATGCACTGCAGCAACTCGCCAAGGCTTGTTCGGCAGCACATCCCAAGCCATGACCTCTCCCACCTAGAAGGACAAGGGCAGCAGGCACATGGGAACACCAACACCTCCAAGTTCCCCTCCAAGTCACACACCATCCTGACTTGGAAATATATCACCGTTCCTTCATCATCGCTGGGTCACCCTCCCTAACAGCACTGTGGGAGTACCTTCACCACATGGACTGCAACGGTTCAAGAAGGCGGCTCACCACCACCTTCTCAAGGGCAATCAGGAATGGACAATAAATGCTGGCCTTGCAAGCGACGCCCACCTCCTGGGACGAATAAAAAAAAAATCTTAACCCCACTTCCAACTTTAATCCACAAGTTTAAAAGGAGGAAACTGGAAGGAGATTGGTGGAACCCCTGGAGAAACAGCGTAGGCAGCCATTTATAACCATTTGCACCATTTCTCTGGGGAATTCACGAATGTTCCACCAAAGTTACAGTGGGACATTGAGAGAGCAGAAATTCCAGGTGAAAATCTCACCAAGATATCAAGGCGGCGAAGCATGAATTCTGGGATAGACCACTATGTGCTTCTAGCATGGAGGCACACTTGGCTCTGCTCCTTCGAGTAGAATTCCTACCTACATACATATGAATTAGGAGCTCGGCCCCTCGAGCCTGCTCCGCCATTCAATAAGATCATAGCTGATCTGATTACTCTACATTCCCGCCTACCCCCGATAACCTTTCACCCCCTTGCTTATCAAGAATCTATCTACCTCTGCCTTAAAAATATTCAAAGACTCTGCTTCCACCGCCCTCTGAGGAAGAGAGTTCCAAAGACTCACGACCCTCTGAGAAAAAATTTCTCCTCATCTCTGTCTTAAATGGTCGACCCCTTATTTTTAAACAGTGACTCCTAGTTCTAGATTCTCCCACAAGAGGAAACATCCTCTCCACATCCACCCTGTCCAGACCCCTCAGGATCTTATATGTTTCAATCAAGTTACCTCTTACTCTTCTAAACTTCAGCGGATACAAGCCTAGCCTGTCCAACCTTTCCTCATAAGACAACCCGCCCATTCCAGGTATTAGTCTAGTAAACCTTCTCTGAACTGCTTCCAACACATTTACATCCTTCCTTAAATAAGGAGACCAATACTGTACACAGTACTCCAGATGTGGTCTCACCAATGCCCTGTATAACTGAAGCATAACCTCCCTACTTTTGTATTCAATTCCCCTCTCATTAAACAATAACATTCTATTAGCTTTCCTAATTATTTGCTGTACCTGCATATTAACCTTTTGCGATTCATGCACTAGGACACCCAGATCCCTCTGCATCTCAGAGCTCTGCAATCTCTCACCATTTAGATAATATGCTTCTTTTTTATTCTTCCTGCCAAAATGGACAATTTCACATTTTCCCACAGTATACTCCATTTGCCAGATCTTTGCCCACTCACTTAACCTATCTATATCCCTTTGTAGCCTCCTTATCTCCTCTTCACAATTTACTTTCCTGCCTATTTTTGTGTCATCAGCAAATTTAGCAACCATACCTTCGGTCCCTTTATCCAAGTCATTTATATAAATTGTAAAAAGTTGAGGCCCCAGCACTGATCCCTGTGGCACACCACTCATTACATCTGGCCAACCAGAAAATGACCCATTTATGCCTACTCTCTGTTTACTGTTAGTTAGCCAATCTTCTATCCATGCCAATATGTTACCCCACACCATGAGCTTTTATTTTCCACAATAACCTTTGATTGTGGCACCTTATCAAATGCCTTCTGGAAATCTAAGTACAGTACATCCACCGGTTCCCCTTTATCCACAGCACATGTTACTTTCTCAAAGAACTCCAATAAATTGGTTTAACATGATTTCCCTTTCACAAAGCCATGTTGACTCTGCCTGATTACCTTGAACTTTTCTAAGTGCCCTGCTGTAACATCTTTAATAATAGCTTCTAACATCTTCCCTATGACAGATGTTAAGCTAACTGGCCTGTAGTTTCCTGCTTTCTGTCTCCCTCCCTTTATGAATAAAGGAGTTGCATTCGCTATTTTCCAATCTAATGGAACCTTCCCTGAATCTAGGGAATTTTGAAAAATTAAAACCAACGCATCAACTATCTCACTAGCCACTTCTTTTAAGACCCTAGGATGAGGTCCATCAGGACCCGGGGACTTGTCAGCCCGCAGCTCCAACAATTTGCTCAGTACCACTTCCCTGGTGATTGTAATTTTCTTGAGTTCCTCCCTCCCTTCCATTTCCTAATTTACAGCTATTTCTAGGATGTTACTTGCATCCTCTATAGTGAAGACCGATGCAAAATACCTGTTCAATTCAACAGCCATCTCCTTATTTTCCATTATTAATTCCCCAGACTCACTTTTTATAGGACCAACGCTCACTTTGTTAACTCTTTTCTTTTTTAAATATCTATCGAAACTCTTACTATCTGCTTTTATATTTCTAGCTAGCTTTCTCTCGTACTCTAATTTTTCTCTCCTTATTAATCTTTTAGTCATTCTTTGCTGTTTTTTATATTCTGTCCAATCTGCCACCAATCTTTGCGCAATTATATGCTTTTTCTTTAAGTTTGATACTATCTTTAACTTTTTTAGTTAACCACGGATGTTGGGTCCTCCCCTTGGAATTTTTCTTTCTCGTTGGAATGTATATATTCTGTGTATTCTGAAATATCCCCTTAAATGTCTGCCACTGCAACTCTGTTGACCTATCCCTTAACCTAATTTGCCAGTTCACTTTAGATGAGATGGATGATTCCTCCGCATCATCCATCTCATAAAGAGCCAGCAGAGTCCCCAAAGGAATGCCTTCAGTGCGGGTGAATGGCAATAGGCAAGAGGGTTGGATGGTTTGGGACAGAGAAGTAAAGTTCAGAGAAAAATACCTCCAAAGCGATGCTTCACTCTAAATTAGAGGTGTTCAGAATCATGAAGGGCATTGATGATAGTAAATAAGGAGAAACTGTTTCCATTGCAGAGGGTTGGTAACCAGAGGACACAGATTCACGGTAATTGGTAAAAGAGTCAGAGGTGAGCTGAGGGTAATTTTTTTTACGCAGTGTCTTGTTAGAATCTGGAATGCACTGCCTGAAAGGGCAGTGGAAGCAGATGCAGTAGTAACTTTCAAAAGGGAATTGCATAAATACTCGAACGGGAGAAAATTGCAGGGCTATGGGGAAAGAGCAGGTGAGTGGAACTAATTGGATAGATTTTTCAAAGAGCTGGCACAGGCACGATGGGCAGAATGGCCTCCCTCTGTGCTGTAAGATTCTATAAATAGTGGCAGACCCTCAAAAAGTTGCCAACACAGTGGGCTGGAGTTGGGGGCGGCCCCAGCGACGTCCGACGCACAGACGCTATTTTCCCATGATTGGCCTTGGTAAGCCTGCCCTGCGGGCTTGCCGGCCAATTAAGGGAAAGCCGGTGTCAGATGACGTCAGTTGATGACGCTTCATCTGCCGGCTTTCTTAAAGTGACATGAACCTTTTATTTTTGACAGATGATTTGACAGCGTTTGACAGTGTTTGAGAGCAAACATAACAACAGACCCACAGCACGCCTCACTTACCCTGGCGGGGTTCCCCGACATGGGAAGCCCGCAGCAGAAGTCTCAAAATGGGAAAAAGCCTCTCAACTGCCTATTAACTACCTGGTTTTCTGCTCCCTCTGTGCCTTCACACGAGAGTGGAATTTCAGCCCCTTCTTGTGCAGTGCAGGGGAAGACAAGATGGGGAAGGGTAATGCCTTGATAACAACGAGTCTCACCTCCAAAACAAATTTGATCTGACAATTAAAAAAAATAAAAATAATTGGACTCAGTACCACTCTAGGGAACATCACAAAGCTCAAAGTACTTCAAACATTTTGGTATTCACAAGACGACTCATTTGAGAGATGACATATGTTAAGTGTAGCATGTGTGGGAGGAACACGTGGCTTTGGACCTATTGTTCCCAAAGTTCTCCACTTTTTTCCTTGCCTCATGTCTGGGTCTGTTGTAGACTCATTGATAGAGATTGATCGCTGTGATTAGTCAACAACTCCAGTATCGTTGTATCGTGCTAGTGCCAGGATGGCAGACGGCGAACTAGATGGACCGTAGTCTCTTTTCTTCTAGCAATTCCTATGTTCCTACGTTCACATACAATTAATTACTTTCAAGGAGAGTCACAACTCTTCTATAAACACACAGCTCAATGAGAGGAATAACACCTTTGGTGGTGATGGTCAAGAGAGAAGTGTTGCCCAGGATACTGGGAGAACTCCCTTCTCTTCGAATAGCAGCAAGGGGTCTTTAACATTCACTTCCATAGACAGACTGGGCCTCAAGTTCAACTTCAACTCAAAAGGATGGTGTTTCCGACATTCCCTCGACCTAAGCTATACCGTCAATTTAAATCATGTGGCCAAGTCCTGGAGTGGGGATTAAACCCACAACCTTCTCACTCACAGGTGAGAGTGTTAGCAACTGAGCCAAACTGACACTCTGGCCCCGATTTTAAAGGGGAGTATAAGGGCAGGGTAAGTCAGACTGTCCTGAAGTCTGCTAATGTTATACGGCTGTTGATTTCACTTGATATTGTAGTAATATAACCTTTAGCTTTTGCCTGTTAAATAAAACAGTACAAGTCAATATAGATAAGTGACCACTGAACTGTTGAATTAAGACTGACCTTAAAGCAATGTTCAGTTTAGTAAACCTAATTAAAAGATAAGAACATAAGGGCACGTCCCAAACCCACGACCTCTACCAACTAGAAAGACAAGGGCAGCAGGCGCATGGAACACCACCACCTCCAAGTCACTGTAAGGGTTTTGACCCGTGTGTGGCTCTGTGCTTAGCCTGGGTGCTAGTGCGAGGTTAGGCCTTGTTGCCTGTTCTGGTTTCCAGCCAGTCTGGGAGCACTAGACACCTGTGAGTGGTTCGACCCACTCGCCCTTACGGTTCTGACACTGGACTTAGGTGCGAGAGCAATAATGCAGAGAAAACTCAGGTAGACCCGGTTGAATGGTACGAAGTGGAAAATCTTTATTGCATATTATTCAAGATTACGAAATACATGTCATAAGCACAGATTAATGACAGTACAATCTTACACGCAGTTATGTAACTAATTTTAGGGAAACGAGGAATGAACGACACATCGTAAATGGGGGCACACATTACAGTTATCCTTAAAACTTAAACCCTCCCCTATCAATACCTGCTCTAAACTAGATTTGTAGGATCGAGACTCATGCTCACCACTCGTGATAACTCGGAGAATTCCGAAAACTCTGCTCGGATGTTTTTACCGCAGCACCTGATCACCCACGTGTTGATCAGGGGTCTCTGTACCCCACTTGTTTACTCGTTTCTGCTCCGGCTAGCAGGCTGGACTGTCTGCTGTCATGAAGATCTGTGTTGTCCTCGGAGTTCCGACACTACTCAAAAAAAGAGTCTTCCTGTGCCCTCGCCCTGATGCGATAAAATTCGAAGAATAGTCTTCCGATGCCAGTTCTGTAAAACTCAAAAGATAGTCTTCCTGGGCAAGGAAAGTGTCTATTCGACCTACAGGCGCGGTCGGGGCTTATTGACCGTGGCGATACGTATGGTCGTCTTCTTCTCTTCTCATCTCATCTCATCTCATCTCATCTCGGGCCTTTGGTTCGAAACACCGTTTACCGACTTCTCGGGATGGTGTGCCCGCTTCAAGGCTTCACAGCCCAGTTCCACACAGATCTTCGCGGCACGCCACGCGGCTGATCCTGGCGGATCAGAGAGTTCAACATTCTTTCAGCAAGTCAAACAGCAAGAGCTGCAAGAGGCAGAGACACGAGGCAAGCGGCAAGGAACAAGACGGCGAGCGAATAAGAGCATAAGAGTCAAGAGTCAAGAGAAAGATGGACGGTTGTAGCTTACAGTTATAGTGCTGAAACTCTTCTTTTCCCGCCCAACCTTAATGTCTTTTCTTTTGTCAGAGTTTTGGCGCTCAAACTTCTTGTATAGGGTGATCTCCGTTTTAATGGGTTTCGGTGATACTCGTAACTGTCTGAGTACCTGTTAATACTTTTCCCAATGTGTAACCGGTCAGTATTCTCCCTGGAGGGGTTTTGGGGCTTCCAAATGTTTTCTGTAACTACCCGCAAACGGCTCTCTCATCGTAGAGTCGTGGGGATTTTGCATATTAATGTCTTTGGATGGGTTCTTGATCGCTTGGTACAATAGCCCTTATTCGCACCTGGGAGACCGATTTCAGTATTTATGTGTATACTGCAAACCCATAATGTCTCATGTATTATCTCAAATGTGCTGAGTCTTGATCGATCTCGCACAAATGTTTATTGGAACGCCATCTTGTCTGCTTATCGAAAAGTCTAGAATGTTCTGCCACGAGGCGTGGCGGCCATTTTACAGGCTGCTTGTGTCCACTTTGAAAACCTGACAGCATTCTGCTGAAATAAAGCTGTTTGAACGAAACTATGTGTTTTCTCCTTATTTATAAAATCGCGATTATATTGCGAATTCTACAGTCCCTCCTGTTGATGCGAATAACTCCGCTTATCGTATCAAAAATATTGTGGTGAGCAATATTATCTCGATTTCTCCAGATCCAGAAAAATAATCCCCATAACTTAAACTATCTAGGGTCTTTGCGTCGTCCTTATTTCCCAGGAAAATTACATTCTTATAACACCGCAGGCATTATTTGCCTTTAAACTTACACCACTTGTTTTCCTTCGAGGCGTAACCAGGCCGATGCCTCTCGTGTCACCTGTATATTCACATTTTTTATTCAGGGAAAAGAAAAACAAAACAAAACCAAACAATCATATTCAACAACAACATCATCACCAAAATAATCAAAACCAACTCTTAAACATGTCGAGTTCCAAACGTAATTACAGTTTCTGAAAAAAATCACGATCGATTACAACACTTCTGAGGCGCACGTGGCAAACGGGAGTGACGCCATTTTCTGATTACACGGTGCTTTCATCGTGCACGCGCACGTAACGTTCTCGCCACTCTCCCATGTTTTCGTTCTTGGTGAGGCGTTTGCCTCTCTTACAATGTACGACCAATAAGTATACCACAATAAACACTTGGCATACAACTAAAATGTGGGAGGCTATTCTAATCCAGGAAGGCACTTCAATGTTGGTGAACAGATTCCACCACGGTGGAATTACTATGTCCAGAATTTCTGTCCCTATTTCGACAGTTTTCTGCTCTAGTGTGTAAAAATGTTTTTGTGATACCGCGACGGCTTTCAAAAGCTTGGTGAGGTGTTCAGGGAGAGGGGGAATGAGGTATCCGAAATGCGCGACGAATCGCTGCAGGTCGGTGAAGTTCTCTTTTACGGTGAGATGAACCGTGGATGGTTCAGGGATTGGGACAATTCGCTGTTGTGCTACTTGAACTTCCGCCCTGGGTTTGAAACAGAAACTGCTGTCACTCGCCGGACACCGGCTACGGTTTCCATGCTGGTAGTGTTGCGCTGCAGTGGTAACACAATATGTTCCACCCCCGATGTATGCTACCTGCGGAGGCACATGATCTTGTGCCATTGCCTCCATGGTGCAATTCATGGACTTGGCACCAGCCGTTCTGAACCCGCACTGTGGTGTTAAAAAGGCATTCAAGTGCTGGGGACACAGTATTATGTGTGCTCCCCGGCCACGACAACCAGAGAGATCTGTACCTGTCATCGTTTGCTCCCAGCGGATGACGTAAGGTGGAACCGCTGCATAGCGAATGTGGGCTCCCCCCTGAATGACACCAATGTTCTCTGCCCGATACACCGGGGCGGGCTTTGCTGTGTCGCCCAAAACCGGCATACGTAATACTATACCCATGATAGTATGGTTTGATCGTCCGCAGTCCACGGGGACTGGGTATGCTTCTGAAGCTAGCCTGAGCTGGCACGGGCTTAATGCGTTCTGAAAAGGGTGGAGCGCCCGCAGGTGTTTGTTACTTATCCAGGACGGGACCAAACCTTGTTTTAAATCCTCCAAATTACTGCGGCCCTCGCCCATTAACCACGCCCCGTAAAGCACGCACACCTCATTCTGCGCAGCTTGATCGGATGCATTCCGATCTTCCCTAATCAGGGCATTTACCGTTCTCGCGTGTTTCTCTAGTTCAGCTATTATTTCTTTTAAATGGAGGGTCATGGCTTGGTCCTCGTGTAACCCAGACCCAACCACCTTGTTTTCATCTGTGAGAATGTCTTTTAATTGCGTTTTTAAGCCATTAATCTGGGTCTGCAGCTCCACGCTGTCTAGAGCGTTGACCACAGATGTTCCTGTTGTGAAAGCAGTGAACGCGTCGTTCACAACACCCCTTCTTTGCCTCCCCACCTGATCCAAAACTTCATGTGGTGCGGTGTACAAACTTGTTTTATCAATTTCCGCGAAATTGAACTCATAGAATTGTCTGAACATCTTGGTCAACAGGACCTGATATAACTGTTCCGTCTTTTTGGGGCACCACTCTGGTAACCGCACCTCGGTGAGATTTAAAATCACCGAGGCCACCGCGTAATGTACCCCCTGAAATAGTATCTGGTCTGTGGGGACCAGTACCAAACCATTCCCGCGTCCCTTACTGGTTTTAGGGCACCCTTCTTCCTTAGCTAGAACCACCGGAATCGTGGGCGGGGCTTTGCGTGGGCGCGTAATGAGTTCAGTGGCATTTACCGGGATCGGGGAGAATGGGGCTCCGCACCCCCTGGTGCTCGCATCCCACCTCATCCCCTGTCCGTTATCCTGCCATTGATTAATGAAAAATATGGAGATGCCTTTGGGGCAAACGTACTTTGACCCCCACATACATACATAAATTCCCTCATCCGGTTCCCACCATTTGTCCCAACAGACTCTCACTTGTCCGTTTGTCCCCGTAATTGTCCGATGGGTATTATTACCCAGTCGTTCCCACTCGACCGAAGAGTTCCTCATGTTTTTGCTCAGCTTTCGTAGCCACCACCATCCGCTCAATGGGACATTCCCACTACAAGTCAAACAAATCCGTTTGCCGACGGTGACGCTGATCCTGGGTGCGATGATCCTTACTTTGGGGCACAGTAAAGAAGTCTCTTGGTAGGCAAACCCCGATGTGCTGGAATACTCCGTTGAGTTCGTTCCCAGCCATCCTGGCCACCTTCCCTTGTGGAAATAGGTGGTGGTCTCCTCAGCCTCCCGTCTTCCGGTCCCATCCACCGCGATGGGGGCCGTGTCCCCGGAGCATCCAAACACCACGACATCCTTGGTGCGGCCTCGATAGGCCAATCCGCATCCGATTGCCGCGAGCAATACTAGAATTCGTTCCATCCTTCCTTGGTTCCTGTGATCAGATAGAATGAGGTAGCCAGCCTCGCAAGAGTCTCTGGCTTTTGTGAAGGGTGAGCGGGTCCCCTGACCTCGCCTCACGTAAGCTTCAATGTTCGCTGGATAAACTTTAACTAAACCTATCTCTAAAACTCCCATCATTTTACTTCTTTCTGTTAAACAAAATTTAACTACCGACTTAAACCGATTTAAAACTATAACCTCATAACCTTATCTAAAACTATAAACTTATTCTTAACCTTGAACTGTAAACTTATTACTGTACAGCGCCGCCCGTTCCCAGGGCGGCCCCTTTAAATTCTGAAAAGGCTGCCACGAGCTTTTCCCAACGGTGGGAGGGCATTGACCCCTCCCTTTGATCTGCCGCAGCCTGTTGCTGCTGTGCTGGGACTGGGCTCTCCCTGGGCTGCCTGAGCCTTGCGCTTACGGCTGGGGACATATGGGGGACTTACCCAATTCTTTCTGGGCTGGGGTTTCCGACTTGACCTACGGAGAGCTACCGGGGGCAGGAACTCCAGGACCGACGGACCGGGTTCCGAGACTTCCACTGTGGCGACCTGTGGTCCCGCCACAGTCGCTGGCTCCGCCTCCCCTGGCTCCGCCTCCCTGAACTCGGGATCTGCAGCTTGTGGCACCGCCCTACTCGGCCCAGTAGGCGACCCTTCACTCGCAGTCCCTACCTCCCGCGAGGGCAAGACGTTCAAGGCGGGCGGCTCGGGCTCTGAGGCTTCCATCGCCACGCCTTATGGTCCCACCACAGCGGCTGGCTCCGCCTCCCTTGGCTCCGCCCCCCTGCGTTCGGGACCTGCAGCTTCGGCTTCCACCCTCTGTGGATCTCTATCTGCAGCCCCTGTCCCCCCTATACCTGAATCGGGGGCGACCCTTTCGTCCTCCGATTCCAGCTCTTCCTCGTCACTATCTTCACTATCCTCACTTTCACTATCTTCGTCGAGCTCCTTGAACTCTCCCTCATCTGACTCCCAACCCCACAAAAATGTCTCACAATTTTCCAGGATGTCCCCTTCCCTGATGCAAGCTGCTTTGCCTGCCTGTGTGCCCTGTGGCCCTACCTGGGGCTGCGAGTCCCCACTCGCAGGTTTTGCCCCTGTGGTTGGCCCTTGTGCACCTGGCTTGTACAGTTTGCACTGGTTTACGTGGAACCACTTAGTGCGCCGAGGTACCTTTACGGCGTATACCATGGGACTCGCCTTATTTACAATGTTGTAGGGTCCCATATACAGTGGTTCCAGACTCCCTACTCTGGCGTAGTTTCTGACCATGACCTGGTCTCCTACTTCCCACTCCCGCGTTTTGCGGGGTTCCAGCAACAGGCGATTGCCCTGATGCTGCCTTCCCATGTTCCCAGCCGCCTGCTCATAAACCTGCTTCAGGCGCTCCAAGAGGGTCTGGGCGAACTTGTCCCTGCTTATCTCTTGGAGCTGACCCTCAGTGAGCACCGGCGCTAGCACATGGGTGGGGGTTCGCATGATCCTCCCAGTCATCACCTCGTGCGGGGAATACCCCGTACTTTTCGACTGACTGGCCCGGACCCCCATGAGGACTAAAGGCAGAACCTCCGCCCATTTTTGGGGCGAGTTCATAGTCTCTTTCCTCAATTTTTCCTTCAGGGTCCGGTTCATGCGTTCAACAATCCCGGATGACTGGGGATTGTGTGCTACGTGCCATTTCCCTTCAATGCCCAAAAGCATGAGGGTGTTCTGCATCACCTGGCCGGTGAAATGACTCCCCTGGTCTGACTCCACAAAACGGGGGAGTCACCACCGCGAGAACACTTCCCGGACCAAGATTTTTGTAGTACCCAGTGCCGTAGCTGTTCTACAGGGGAAGGCTTCCACCCATTTGGAAAACACATCCACCAAGACGAGGCAGTATTTATAGCCTCCCTGGGTGGTGGGCAGGGGCCCTATATAGTCGATCTGTATCGACTGCGTGCCCCATGGGCACTTTCCTTTTCTGGGGGTCTGGGTTGTTTGCAGCGCACACGAGACAGCTTGCACAGAACTCGCGGACCTGTTCCCTGAGCCCCGGCCACCATCCCGCTTGCTCTACCCGTTGCCAGGTAACCTCGGGCCCGGGGTGCCCTGCCCCTGGTCCCTCGTGAGCCAACTGGAGGAATTCCCTCCTGTGCTGCTGCGGCACAACCCACTGCTCCTCGCGGAACAGCATGCCTTCCTTAACTGAGAGGGTTGCCGTACTGTACGGACCCTCTACCTGCTTCCCCTCAGCAAGGGTTTTGAGGACTGCTTTTAGGGCGGGATCCTGGTTCTGGACGGTCTTAAGGTCTAGGGGCAATGCTACCCTGGTGTTCCCGGGATTCCCGTCCCTGCCTTGGATCGCTGCCATGGGTCTGGGCCCATAGGGGTCCCAGAAAATGCCGTTGCGGGCACCTTCCCTGGCTAGCGCATCCACCTGCTGGTTGCCCTCCCCACGGGGCTCTGTACAGGAGTGAGCCTTCACCTTATGGATGAAAATTTCCCCTTCCTCCCCTACTGCTGCTAGGATCTTTTCCAGCAAGGGCTTCACCGTTAAAGGTCGCCCGTCCGCGGAGGTGTATCCACGGCGGGACCAAATGGCCAGGTATTCCGTACACGAATTGCATGTGAACATACTGTCCGAGCAAATCGTGTATGGGGTTGGGAAAATTTCTGGGTGGGTAACAACGTACACCACTGCAGACAGCTCAGCCTGCTGCGCGCTCATGGTGCTGGGGAGCTTAATCGCCAGGGCAAGGTTTGCCGCAGGGTCATAAACTCCACACCCTGTGAGTCGTTCGCCAGCAGACACTGTGCTGGAACCATCAACATAAATCTCACGCCCAGTGGGATGTATCCCGGCCCGCAAACCTATGTTGACTTCCCACACCCCTTCCACTGAACACTGGTGGGCTGTACCGGGGTATACCAAATTGGCCGCAAGCCTGGGCTCGCAAAGACCTTTAACTCTAAGATCCATCTGGGAAAGAAGAAGGGTCCAGCGCGCAATACGCGCGCTGCTTACGGTCCCATCTTTAATCCTCCCATCTAGAAGCATCTTAGTTGGTGTGTGATGGGTGAGGAGAGTAATGGGAGAGAGCCCTGTGAAGATCGCTGATCTTTTCACAGCCCAATGCGTGGCTAAAAGGTGCCTTTCGCAATTGGAGAAACTTCTCTCCACATCCGTTAACACCCTGGACGAATAGACAACCGGCCTCAGCTTGCCGTGACGCTCTTGGAGCAGCACAGCGCTCAAGCTGTCCCCGCTGGCAGCTACCTCCAGGAAAAACTCCTTCCCCCCATCTATGGCCCCTAAAGCTGGCGCGGTCTGCAGATCCCTTTTTAACTTCTCGAAGGCTGCTTGGCAGCCCTCGTCCCAAGACCACTCCACTCCCTTATGGAGGAGTCGGAGCAGCGGCGCCGCTGTGGCCGCATAGTCTTCGATAAAATCCCTGCAGTAACCGGTCAGTCCCAAAAAGGACCTCACACCCCTTATACTGTTGGGAATCGGCAACTCTTGCACCGACTCCCTCCTAGCCTTATCTATGGCTCTTTCCCCAGCGCGAATGGTCAGCCCCAGGAATTTTACTTCCTCCTGACCGATACGTGCTTTCTTAGGGTTTACTTTAAAACCCTTTCTCGCGAGCAGCTCCAATAACTCGGCCAGCAGTGGCCCATGCTCCTCCCTTGAATCCGTAAATAGGAGCAAATCATCCACGTACTGCACTATCTGATTGGGCTGACTAAACTCCTTTAAACTTCCTGCCATACACTGATGGAAAATGCTGGGGCTGTTGTGGAAACCCTGTGGCAGACAGTTCCATGTGTACTGTTGTCCTTTGAAAGTAAAGGCAAACTTGTACTGGTCCTCTCACCGCAGCGGGATGGACCAAAAACCGTTCGAGATATCCAGCACCGTGAACGTGGTCGCGGACGCTGGGATACTCCCTATTAGGTCAGCGACTGCTGCTACCGTGGGCGCGCAGGCGGGAATGTTACTGTTAAGGACTCTGTAGTCCACCGTGGCCCTCCACGAATTATCCGGCTTCCTAACCGGCCATAATGGGGAGTTCACGTGTGTGGCTATCGGCCTTAACACGCCCTGCTGCACCAAGGAGGACATTGCTGTCTCCATATCGGGTTCTGCTTCTTTGGGGAAGTTATACTGCTTTTGGGGCCGGGTCATGGGGTCCCCATCTACGCTGACCTCAAACCCGGTAACCCTCCCACAATCGTGCTTGTGGGTTGCAAACGCGTGCATATTATCTGACACGTACGTTTGCATGTCCGTTGGGACATCCGCGACCATAAGCCCGAGATCGTAGCCTCCGGATGGCTTCATGGTACACAGGGTCCCTGTTCCTTCCTCCCCCGGAATTACCACTACCTCGCCGTCTCCACCCTTAGCCCCCCAGAGACAGTGATTCCTGAGGTCCACGAGGATCCCGTGCCCCGATAGGAGATCGGACCCGAGGATACCTCTCCCACCCCCCTCTTGCCATTTCATCAGTATGCACTTCCACGTGATGTGGAGTGCTCCTAAATGAATGGATAGCAGAAGGGAGAACGCGCCAGCCTGCTCTTTTCCCGTGAACCCCGTTAATGTGAATGAAACCTTGGTAGATAGCGGTGAGTCAAAAGGGCTATCTGTATGAATCACGGTGCAAGAAGCTCCCGTGTCCAACAAATAACTACCCTTCTGTTGCTCTACCTCCATCTCCACCAGGGGTCGCTTCCACGCATCATAGCTGAGCGGACACAGGTAGACGGGCTGCGCGGGCTCTAATCATTGGGTACTATTAGACGGGGCTGTGGCACCTACGGGGCCGGTAGCAACCGCCACCTTTCCATGCGCACTCATGAGGTTACGCATGACTCCCAACACTGTTTCGATCGCGTCGGGATGGATGGGTGTACTAGCTTCCCTATCAAAGACAGGCGCCTGGGCTCGGGCTGCGGGATTTTTATCCCTGGAATCCTTCCAAGGGTTCCTGCAGTTCTTGCGCCAGTGCCCTGTCTTACCACACCCGTAACAAGCATTGCTGGCCTGCGGGGCGCGGTTACCCTCCTGATGCCACTCCTTTTGAGCCGGGGCTGTGGGTCGTGCCTCATGCACCTTTCCCTTAAGGGGACGTGCTCCCATACTTCTGGTATTACGGTACCCCACCGTGAGTCGATTTAGGACCGACTCCTCTGTAGTGGCGGGGTCAGTGGGATCAAACTACGCTTTTGCCTGCTCCCTGACGGCTGGCAAACTGTTGGTTACTATACACCTGAGCCAATGAGTTAAACCGATGTCTGCCACATCGGCGCGCTCTGGCGCACCTGGGCAGCTACGCTGGTATACTGCCAAAGCCTGTCGGGAAAAACCTTCGGGGGTTCTCCCTCCATCTGCACTGTCTGTCCCAGTCTAACAAACGGACCTTCATCGTCCGCTCCCAATACTTCTAGGACCTCATTTCTTAGTGCCCCATAGGTCTTAGTTCCCCTCTTGCTCTCGTCTGAGAGACACTGAAGGATCGAACTACCTAATGAGAATAACAGCATCTTTGCTGTTTCCCCATCGTCGCAGCCGTTAATGGCTGCGGTTTGCTCTATTTCCCTAAAATGTACGGAAGGGTCGTCTGACTCGGCCAGCTTCTGTACGTGACTGATCATAATCCTCAGCTGGTGTGAGCTGTGAGGCAACACAAGCTGGTTGAGGAGATCCCCTTGTTCCCCACCGTCTCTGTTCGGGCCCCTTTTGATACCCGTGACCGGACACAACGGTCCCGGTTCCACTTCTACCTCGGTGGGCTCTTTCGTTACTTCTACCACTTCCTCCCTTACCCAGGTTTCCAAATAGCTGGGTGGCGCAGAGGGCATAGTGGCTAATACTTCCTCTGTTTTGTTCGGTGGGGATTTCTGAAATCCCTCATCCACTAGCGGCTGGTGTGCTGACGGACTGATAAGGCACACCATGCCGTGCGCTTTGTACACGGCCCTTTTAAGGTGCTCTATCTCCTTTTGGCAGACGCTGTGATCGGCCCCCTGAAATTTATCCTCGAGGGCCATCTTATATGCCGCCCTAACCCCCGTTAAGCTCTCTTCCTGGGCTTTTATTTGGGCAGCTTGGCGGGCACATCGTTCCTTTAATCTGCCCTCACTTAACTTTGCCTCAGTGACCTGGCACTCGAGGTAATCTATTTTTGCTTTATGGTGGTTGGTGACTACCTGGCGTTCTTGATGCAACGCATTTAAATTCGAGATGAGCAGCTGCCCCCCCGTGACCTTCTCGTCCATTTCCACCTCTAAACGCCTGATCCGAGCTGCTTGCGCTGTAATGACCTGGTCCGAAATTTGGACTTGTCTTTTATAGCACATCAGCCAGACCGCTTTCTCCACTGCCTTTTTATGTTCCTTACTATCTGTTCACCTCTCGGCTGCCTCTAGTGGACACTTATCCACCAGCAGGTCACTTATCCATTTCTTAGTCAAATTTACTTTTCCGAACACATAATCTGCTATTCTCTCTTCCATGACATTTCACCCAATCATACCAAAGTCTAACACATTACCCTCTCGCTGCCAGTGTCCTGCCGCGGTCGCCATTTTCTGTAAGGGTTTTGACCCGTGTGTGGCTCTGTGCTTAGCCTGGGTGCTAGTGCGAGGTTAGGCCCTGTTGCCTGTTCTGGTCTCCAGCCAGTCTGGGAGCACTAGACACCTGTGAGTGGTTCGACCCACTCGCCCTTACGGTTCTGACACTGGACTTAGGTGCGAGAGCAATAATGCAGAGAAAACTCAGGTAGACCCGGTTGAATGGTACGAAGTGGAAAATCTTTATTGCATATTATTCAAGATTACGAAATACATGTCATAAGCACAGATTAATGACAGTACAATCTTACACGCAGTTATGTAACTAATTTTAGGGAAACGAGGAACGAACGACACATCGTAAATGGGGGCACACATTACAGTTATCCTTAAAACTTAAACCCTCCCCTATCAATACCTGCTCTAAACTAGATTTGTAGGATCGAGACTCATGCTCACCGCTCGTGATAACTCGGAGAATTCCGAAAACTCTGCTCGGATGTTTTTACCGCAGCACCTGATCACCCACGTGTTGATCAGGGGTCTCTGTACCCCACTTGTTTACTCGTTTCTGCTCCGGCTAGCAGGCTGGACCGTCTGCTGTCATGAAGATCTGTGTTGTCCTCGGAGTTCCGACACTACTCAAAAAAAGAGTCTTCCTGTGCCCTCGCCCTGATGCGATAAAATTCGAAGAATAGTCTTCCGATGCTAGTTCTGTAAAACTCAAAAGATAGTCTTCCTGGGCAAGGAAAGTGTCTATTCGACCTACAGGCGCGGTCGGGGCTTATTGACCGTGGCGATACGTATGGTCGTCTTCTTCTCTTCTCATCTCATCTCATCTCATCTCATCTCGGGCCTTTGGTTCGAAACACCGTTTACCGACTTCTCGGGATGGTGTGCCCGCTTCAAGGCTTCACAGCCCAGTTCCACACAGATCTTCACGGCACGCCACGAGGCTGATCCTGGCGGATCAGAGAGTTCAACATTCTTTCAGCAAGTCAAACAGCAAGAGCTGCAAGAGGCAGAGACACGAGGCAAGCGGCAAGGAACAAGACGGCGAGCGAATAAGAGCATAAGAGTCAAGAGTCAAGAGAAAGATGGACGGTTGTAGCTTACAGTTATAGTGCTGAAACTCTTCTTTTCCCGCCCAACCTTAATGTCTTTTCTTTTGTCAGAGTTTTGGCGCTCAAACTTCTTGTATAGGGTAATCTCCGTTTTAATGGGTTTCGGTGATACTCGTAACTGTCTGAGTACCTGTTAATACTTTTCCCAATGTGTAACCGGTCAGTATTCTCCCTGGAGGGGTTTTGGGGCTTCCAAATGTTTTCTGTAACTACCCGCAAACGGCTCTCTCATCGTAGAGTCGTGGGGATTTTGCATATTAATGTCTTTGGATGGGTTCTTGATCGCTTGGTACAATAGCCCTTATTCGCACCTGGGAGACCGATTTCAGTATTTATGTGTATACTGCAAACCCATAATGTCTCATGTATTATCTCAAATGTGCTGAGTCTTGATCGATCTCGCACAAATGTTTATTGGAACGCCATCTTGTCTGCTTATCGAAAAGTCTAGAATGTTCTGCCACGAGGCGTGGCGGCCATTTTACAGGCTGCTTGTGTCCACTTTGAAAACCTGACAGCATTCTGCTGAAATAAAGCTGTTTGAACGAAACTATGTGTTTTCTCCTTATTTATAAAATCGCGATTATATTGCGAATTCTACATCACACACCATCCTGACTTGGAAATATAGCTCCTCCGTTCCTTCATCGTCGCTGGTTCAAAATCCTGAAACTCCCTACCTAACAGCACTGTGGGAGTACCTTCACCACACGTACTACAGCGGTTCAAGAAGGCAGCTCGCCACCACCTTCTCAAGGGCAATTAGGGATGGGCAAGAAATGCTGGCCTTAGCAGCGATGCCCACATCCCGTCAATTAATTAAAAAAAGAAATTGAATTCGGTGATTAGTGTGGAATGGTACAGATTTATAATTAGAAGTTCCACTTGGTAGAATAGAGTAAGAGTGAAACTATCGACAATATAACAAAGTAGGGTGTTGTACCAGTCTACAGATAAAGAACTCATTAAAACTAAAGTTGTTGATAAGGGATGAGCTCATTAAAATTCACCTTATATGGAGTTAACATAGAATCATAGAAAGTTACAGCACTGAAGGAGGCCATTTCGGCCCATCGTGTCCGCGCCGGCCAACAAAGAGCTATCCAGCCTAATCCCACTTCCCAGCTCCTGGTCCGTAGCCCTGCAGGTTACAGCATCCCAAGTGCACATCCAACTACTTTTTAAATGTGGTAAGGGTTTCTGCCTCTACCACCCTTTCAGGCAGTGAGTTCCAGACCCCCACAACCCACTGGGTGAAGAAATTTCACCTCAAATCCCCTCTAAACCTTCCACCAATTACTTTAAATCTGTGCCCCCTGGCTTTTGACCCCTCTGCTAAGGGAAATAGGTCCTTTCTATCCACTTTATCTAGGCCCCTCATAATTTTATACACCTCAATAAGGTCTCCCCTCAGCCTCCTCTGTTCCAAGTAAAACATACCCAGCCTATCCAGCCTTTCCTCATAGCTAAGATTCTCTACTCCCGGCAACATCCTTGTAAATCTCCTCTGTACCCTCTCTAGTGCAATCACATGTTTCCTGTAATGTGGTGACCAGAACTGCATGCAGTACTCCAGCTGAGGCCTAACTAGTGTTTTATACAGTTGAAACATAACCCCCCTGCTCTTGTATTCTATGCATGGCTAATAAAGGCAAGCATTCCGTATGCCTTCTTAACCACCTTATCTACCTGGCCTGCTACCTTCAGGGATCTGTGGACATGCACTCCAAGGTCCCTTTGTTCCTCTACACTACTCAGTGTCCTACCATTTAATGTGTATTCTCTTTCCTTGTTGGCCCTCCCCAAATGCATTACCTCACACTTCTCCGGATTGAATTCCATTTGCCACTGTTCTGCCCACCTGACCAATTTATTGATATCTTCCTGCAGTCTACAGCTTCCTTCTTCAGTATCAACCACACAGCCGACTTTAGTATCATCTGCAAACTTCTTAATCATACCCCCTATATTCAAGTCTAGATCATTGATTTATACCACAAAAAGCAAGGGACCTAGTACTGAGCCCTGCGGAACCCCACTGGAAACAGCCTTCCAGTCACAAAAACACCCATCAACCATTACCCTCTGCTTCCTGCCTCCGAGCCAGTTTTGAATCCAACTTGACACTTTGCCCTGGATCCCATGGGCTTTTAACTTTGTGACCAGTCTGCCATGTGGAACCTTATCAAAAGCCTTGCTAAAGTCCATATACACTACATCAAATGCACTCGCCTCATCTACCCTCCTTGTTACCTCCTCAAAAAATCCAGTCAAGTTTGTCAGACACGACCTTCCCTTAACAAATCCGTGCTGACTATCCTTGATTAATCCGTGTCTTTCTAAATGAAGATTTATCCTGTCCTTCAGAATTCTTTCCAATAATTTTCCCACCACCGAGGTTATGCTGACTGGCCTGTAATTACTCAGTCTATCCTTTTCTCCTTTTTAAATAAGGGTACCACATTAGCAGTCCTCCAGTCCTCCGGCACCACACCTGAAGCCAGAGAGGCTTGGAAAATGATGGTCAGGGCGTCTGCTATTTCCTCTTTTGCGTCGCTTAACAGCCTGGGATGCATTTCATCCGGGCCTGGGGATTTATCCACTTTTAAAGCTGTTAAGCATAATACAACTAAGTTGTATTATAGCACAGCGCAATATCGGGAGTGGTAGCATAGTGGTTATGTTACTGGACTAGTAATACAGATGTCTGGACTAATGATACAGAGATGAGAGTTCAAGTCCCACCCCGGCAGCTGGGGAATTTAAATTCAGTTAATTAAATAAATCTGGAATACAAAGCCAGTATCAGTAATGGTGGCCATGAAACTATCGGATTGTCATAAAAACCCATCTGGTTCACTAATGTCCTTTAGGAAAGGAAATCTGCTGTCCTTACCTGGTCTGGCCTATATGTGACTCCAGACCCACAGCAATGTCGTTGACTCTTAACTGCCCTCTGAAATGGCCTAACAAACCACTCAGTTGTAATAAACCGCTAGGAAAAACAATAATAAGAATAAAACAGGACAGGCCCACCAGGGGTGGCAGCACAATGGTATACAGTTAGGTAGGAGTGGCCCTGGGAGTCCCCAACATTGACTCCAGACCCCATGAAGTCTCATGGCTTCAGGTCAAGCATGGGCAAGGAAACCTCCTGCTGATTACCACCTACCGCCCGCCCTCCCTCAGCTGATGAATCTAGCAGCTCAAAACTGGGTATCTATGAGGAACTGTGGGCCATCTGTGGCAACAAGAGCAGGTCAGAGGCTAGGTATTCTGCAGTGAGTGTCTCACCTCCTGACTCCCCAAAGCCTTTCTACCATCTATAAGGCACAAGTAAGGAGTGTGATGGAATACTCTCCACTTGCCTGGATGAGTGCAGCTCCAAGAAGCTCAACACCATCCAGGACAAAGCAGCCCACTTGATTGGCACCACCGGCGCACCGTGGCTGCAGTGTATACCATCTACAAAATGCACTGCAGCAACTCGCCAAAGCTTCTTCGACAGCACCTCCCAACCCCGCGACCTCTACCACCTAGAAAGAGAAGGGCAGCAGGCATATGGGAACACCTTCCCCTCCAAGTCACACACTATCCTGACTTGGAAATATATCGCCGATCCTTCACCATCGCTGGGTCAAAATCCTGGAACTCCCTCCCTAACAGCACTGAGGGAGCACCTTCACCACACGGACTGCAGCAGCTCAAGAAGACAGCTCACCACCACCTTCTCAAGGGCAATTAGGGATGGGCAATAAATGCTGGCCTTGCCAGCGACGCCCACATCCCATAAACAAATTTAAAAAAAGTGTGGATTGTCATATAGAAGGGGTAAGAAGTAGGTCTAAAAAGTGGATGTTGGAACTGTAAGGAAGGGGTTAATTGTTATATTGGCCCAGAAATTCGGGTCCCCACAGGTGAGTACGCGCTGTGTACTCACCCGTAAGGCCAACGAAAGTATCGGTTTCGCGCATGCGCTGGAAACCGGAACTTCCGTTCCCTTGAAGGAAGGGGTTCACAGGTCAACCACGTGCGCCGGAGGGGCAGCGCGTAGACATGGAACTTCCGTTTTTTTTTACAGGTTTCTCCGTGCGGGTATGTCCCCAGCAGCTGCGCGTGGAAAAAGCAGGCGCAAGGCTTGCTTTTAACAAGGTAAGAGGTGAATTCAGTAAAATTGAAACTTTTTTCCATAGGTTTATCATTTTTAAATACTTCAAAGAAAGGTAAGTTTATTTTTAGCCCCGTTAAAAACTTTAATTAATTTTTTCAAAAATTTAAACTTTTGTTTAAAATAGTTAATTTATAGTTATTTTAAAAATTTGATGGTTTTTTAAAAATGTATTTGAAGTTTTACTTAGGTTTTGGGGCCAATCTCTATTCATAGATTTGACAGGTCTTCCTGTCAAATCTATGAATGGAGATTCCCTGCTCCGATTGGCTCCCCATGGCCCACGTGATCCCAGGGGACGGTGCGAACTAGTTGCGCCGCTGGGATCCGCGAGCACTGCACACCGGCAGCTGGAGGAGGCCCAGGATCCGAATTCCACGCGGGCCCACAGCACAACGGCAGGCGCGCTATGTAAGTGCACCCGCTATGCTTGCACCCGCGGGAAGCCTCCGACCGGAATTTCTGGGCTTTAGCTTTTGCCCATTAAGTGGAGAAGTAGGAATCTATGTTAGGAGAATGAAAGTGTAATCATAAGACAGACTTGCTTTATTTTATATGCATGTATGTTGAATATAGAGGCTAGTAGGCTTAAAACATATGTCCAGAAACTCTTGAATTGTAGCTGACCTCATAGCACTAAGTAGTTTCATTATCCTTTCAATATAAGCAATCCTCTGACAAACATAATAAGGCCTTGGGATCATTCAGGGCCTGTGTGTGTGTGTGTCAGATAGCACGGCAACTTGTATGCTATTCGTCTTTCCAGCTTCACAGGGAAGCAGGAGAAGTGTGACACCTTTCTAATGCCTACGTGTCATTCCAAGCCAATGTAGCAGGAAAGGGCTGTATTAGTGAGGCACAAACATCGTTCTGCTATCTAATCAATGGGCAAGGCCATATGTTTTAACCATCAAGTTAAGTTAGAGTTCCAATTAATACCGGAAGCACAACACCTGATTGTGCAAAAGGAGCTTGTTTTCAGGACAGGGTTACATCCAAGGAAGGAATGCAGTTAGGTGATAAGAGAAGTGATACACCTCTCAGTTAGATGGAGGACATCTGTGAAAGGAGTGCAGCCAAGTGATAAGAATGTAACGCTCCTTGCAGTTTAATTGGGGACCTGCGTTACTTCATTCATTTCACCCTTTTTGCTTTTGTTCTGAAACTGTCCCTCAGCCTAATGATGTGATTGACAGATAGAAGAAGAGTGAAACTATCAATGGCCCGAAAATTAGACCTAATACGCGAGAGTACGCACTGTGTACTCTCGCGTATTAGGTCCCAAATTGCCGGTTTCCTGCATGCACTGCGCATGCGAGGGAAACCAGCACTTCGTGTATTGCAAAGGGGGCGGTTCCTAAGTGAACCGCGTGCGCGCTACAGGTTGTGTGCATGCAGTGCACTTAGTTTTTTTTTCAGGTTTGAACGCGCAGGTAAGTGGTGAAGATTTTACACATAAAGAAAGCAGGCGTAGGACCCCCTTTTAACAAGGTAAGTAGTTAATTAAGTGTTATTTTAAATTTTTTTCAACAGGTTTATCTTTTTTTAGAGTCTTTAAAGAAAGGTAAGTTTATTTTTATAACTTTTAAAAAGATTTAAAATTTTTTCAAAAATTTAATTTTTTGTTTAAAGTGGTTAATTTATTTAACTATACTTATTTTATTAATGTAATGGCTTTTTAAAAAAAATTTTATTGAGGTTTAGCTGTTCTTTTGGGAGCTTGTAGTATTCATAGCTTTGACAGCCCTTGCTGTCAAATCTATGAATGAAAGATGGTGCGCTGCCATTGGCTCTAACTGAATCACGTGATCCCAGAGCTCGCACGAACTAATTGCGCCTCTGGGACACGCAAGCACTGCACGGTTGCAACAAGGAGAGGCCCTGAAACTGAAGTTCGTTTGGGCCCGAAACAAAAAGGTAGGCGCGGAGTGCGATATCGCAGGGAATCCTTACCCCCGCGGGAACCATCGATGTTTAATTTCTGGGCCAATAAGATAGGCATTCGATAAGGTGCCACATAAAAGGTTGCTAGGCAAGATAAGAGTTCATGTGGTTGGGATAATTTATTTTTGCAGGAATAGAGGATTGGTTAACGGACAGAAAATAGAGCATTTTCCGGTTGGCAGGCTGTAACTAGTGGGGTGTCGCAAGGATCAGTGCTTGAACCTCAGCTATTTCCAATCTATCTCAATGACTGAGATGAGGGGACCTAGTGTAATGTATGCAAATTTGCTGATGATATGAAGCTAGGTGGGAAAGTAAGCTGCAAAGGGATATAGACAAGTTAAGTGAGTGGGCAATAAGGTGGTAGATGGAGCATAATGTGGGGAGATGTGAGGTTATTCACTTTGGTAGGAAGAATAGAAAAACAGAATATTTTTTAAATGGTGAGAAACTATTACATTTTGGTGTTCAGAGAGATTTAGGTGTCCTCATACAGGAAACACAGAAAGTTAGCATGCAGGTACAGCAAGCAATTAGGAAAGCAAATGGCATGTTGGCCTTTATTGCAAGGGGATTGGAGTACAAGAGTAAGGAAGTCTTACTACAATTGTACAGGGCTTTGGTGAGACCACACCTGGAGTACTGTGCACAGTTTTGGTCTCCTTATCTGAGAAAGGACATACATGCATTAGAGGTAGTGCAACAAAGGTTCACTAGATTGATCCCTGGGATGAGAGTGTTGTCCTATGAGGAGAGATTGAGTAGATTTGGACTATACTCTCTGGAGTTTAGAAGAATGAGAGGTGATCTCACTGAAACATATAAGATTCTGAGAGGGATTGACAGGGTAGATGCTGAAGGCTGTTTCCCCTGGCTGGAGAGTCTAGAACCAGGGGGCATAGTCACAGGATAAGGGGTCAGCCATTTAAGACTGAGATGAGAGGAATTGCTTCACTCAGAGGGTTGTGAATCTTTGCAATTCTCTGCCCCAGAGGGCTGTGGATGCTAAGTTGTTGAGTATATTCAAGACGGAGAGAGATAGATTTTTGGACTCTTGGGAAATCAAGGGATATGGGGATCGGGCGGGGAAGTGGAGTTGAGGTCGAAGATCAGCCATGATCTGATTGAATGGTGGAGCAGGCTCGAGGAGCCATATGGCCTACTGCTGCTCCTAATGTTTATGTTCTTATAAGATAACAAATAAAAACAGAAAATGCTGGAAATACTCAGCAGGTCAGGTAGCATCTGTGGAGAGAGAAACAGAGTTAGCGTTCCAGGTAGCTGACCTTTCATCATCAACCTGCTGACTGAGTATTTCCAGCATTTTCTGTTTTTATTTCAAATTTCCAGCTTCCGCAATAATTTGTTTCTATATATAGATAACAAACTTTGGGAGTTGTGTTGGGTAACATTATGAAAGATGTCACGGGTAAGGAAAAGGTATGAAAAGTGGGTTTTGGATACTTCAGAACTCGCCCGGTTTTGGCGTAAGTACTGGCTGTTAAGTGATTGTTTAATTATTATATGCTTTATAAATCTGTGACATCCGACATTTAATGTTGTGAACACTTTTAAATTGAGGAGTAAATTATAAGTAAGAGCCCAGACATTTACTAGTCTTTGAACAGCGGCGTGCACAAGCCCCAAATCAGGCAGGACACCCGGGGAATCCGGGGAATCGGAGACTCGTCACCATCATTTCCACCGGAGCCCCGCCTGCCTAAACCCGGCCAGATCTGCTACCTGTCCGGCAGGCGGGAGCGGGCGATCAGGAGACGGCAGCCGAGGACCCGCGGGATTGGTCCATGGCATTCAGGTCAGTGATAAGGAGGTGGGGGGTGGGGGGTTCAGGGACAAATGCGATCGGGGCAGGGGGGTGTAGAATTCGCAAAATTATCGTGATTTTATAAAATAAGAAGGAGACATAAAGTTTCGTACAAACAGCTTTATTTCAGCAGAATGCTGTCAGGTTTCAAAGCGGACACAAACAGCCTGTAAAATGGCCGCCACGCCTCATGGCAGAATGTTCTAGACTTTCAATGGGCAGACAAGATGGCGTTCCAATAAACATTTGTGCAAGATCGTACAGGACTCAGCACATTTGAGATAATTGACAAGACATGATGGGTTTGCATTTTATACATAAATACTGGAATCGGTCTCCCAGGTGCGAATAAGGGCTATTGTACCGAGCGATCAAGAACCCATCCAAAGACATTAATATCCAAAATCCCCACGACTCTACGATGAGAGAGCCGTTTGCGGGTAGTTACAGAAAGCATTTGAAAGCCCCAAAACCCCTCCAGGGAGACTACTAGCCGGTTCCACAATGGGAGAAGTATTAACGGGTACTCAGACATTTACAAGTATCACCGAAACCCATTAAAAATGGAGATCACCCTATACAAGAAGTTTGAGCGCCAAAACCCTGACAAAAGATAGACATTAAGATTGGGCGGGAAAAGAGGAATTACAGCACTATAACTGTAAGGTACAACCGTCCATCTCTCTCTTGCCTCTTGCCTCTTGCCTCTTGCCTCTTGCCTCTTGCCGCTTGCCTCTTGCCTCTTGCTACTCTTGCTGCTGACTGCTGTCTCTGCTTCTTCTTGCACTTGCTGCTTTGACTCGCTGGAAGGCTGTTGAACTTTTATTCTCTTGCCTGACGGCTCTGGACTCTGATCCGCTAGGATCAACCTCGTGGCTTGCCGCGAAGATCTGTGTAGAACTGGGCTGTGAGGCCTTGAAACGGGCGCACCATCCCGAGAAGTCGGTAAACGGTGTTGGAACCGAAGGCCCGAGAGGAGATGAGATGAGATGAGATGAGATGAGAAGAGAAGAAGACGACAATACGCATCGCCATGGTCAGTAAGCCCCGACCGCGCCTGTAAGTCGAATAAACACTTCCTTGCCCAGGAAGACTTTTCTTTGAATTTTACAAACTGGTGAGGGCACAGGAAGACTCTTCTTCGAGTAGTATCGGAACTCCGAGGACAACACAGATCTTCATGACAGCAGACGGTCCAGCCTGCTAGCCGGAGCAGAAACGAGTAAACAAGTGGGGTACAGAGACCCCTGATCAGCACGTGGATAGTCAGGTGCTGCGGTAAAAACATCCGAGCAGAGTTTCGGAATTCTCCGAGTTATCACGAGTGGTGAGCATGAGTCTCGATCCTACAAATCTAGTTTAGGACAGGTATTGATAGGGGAGGGTTTAAGTTTTAAGGATAATTGTAATGTGTGTCCCCTTTTACGATGAGTCATGCGCTCCTCGTTTCCCTAAAATTAGTTACATAACTGTGTGTAAGATTGTACTGTCATTAATCTGTGCTTATGACATGTATCTCGTAATCTTGAATAATATGCAATAAAGATTTTCCATTTCGCACTATTCAACCGGGTCTACCTGAGTTTTCTCTGCATTATTGCTCTCGCACCTAAGTCCAGTGTCAGAACCGTAAGGGCGAGTGGGTCGAACCACTCACAGGTGTCTAGTGTTACCAGGCTGGCTGGAGACCAGAACAGGCAACAAGGCCTAACCTCGCACTAGCACCCAGGCTAAGCACAGAGCCGCAGGTCACCCCTTACAGGGGGGCAAAGCCCGGGGTAAGGAAGTGCCCAAGGCCTCCTTGTGAAGCCCGGAGGAGAACTCCTGCCCCTAACGGCCCACAAGCAAAGCGAAAAATAAATTTAAATCTCACCGGGGCTCATCTGGCCCGCGATCAGGCAGGTCTGACCCGATGGGGAAGGTGTCACTGCTTCCCCTGCTCAGGCCTCGGACTAAAATACCAGATCAGGTCCCGATTGTGGCATCTGCATATTTAAAGAGGGCCCCGCCAGCTTGGGGCAGGTGTCCTGCTCACCGTGCTCAAAAGAGCAGGTTAACATCGGGACACGATCGGGAATGCAGTGGGATCAGGGGGGCAAAGTCGTTACCCCCATTTTAACTGCCCCCCCCTCCCCACCCGGTTTCCACCAAATGTAAGGAGTCAAAATCGGGGCCTCTGTGGGCAAAATCTTTCATTTCTCGGCACATTCCTCAGCATATTGAACAGATAAAACCCCAGTGCAGACGTGTGACTTAAAGTTATTCCAAATATATCAAGGTTCCCTGATTCCAATTGATTTCCTATAAAGTCGGCCATTTTCAATCAGTGTTTTTTTTTCACCTATTACCAACTTTGACCATCAGAGATTTAAATCGATTTCCCCCAACAGCCCACTCCCCATCAAACTTTTTAAATAAATCACTGGCATGCGAAATGGAACAGGAAGTGCACCTTGGAGAGGCTTTCTCGGGTTTTTTAACTGTTTACGGGACAGTGATGTTAGATTACCTGCCGGCTGCTTTATGCGCTTTCACATGGGGAAGAGCCACTCAGTGAATCAAATATTCATTCGCATGACAACAAAAATCTGTACTCATCAAGCACCTTCCATTTGGAAAATCGTACCAAGGTGCTTCACAGGGGTGAGAGGAAAACCAGACCCCCGAGCCAAAGGAGGAGATTTAGTCGCAGTGACCAAATGCTTGGTCAAAGAGGTGGGTTTTAAGGAGGACCTTAAAGGAGGAGAGGGTGGTGGAGTGCCGGAGAGGCGTAGGGAGGGAGTTCTAGAGCGTGGGGCCTAGGCTGGTGAAGGCACAGGCCGCCAATGGTGGGGTGAAGCAAGGGGGACTTGCACAAGACGCCAGACTCTGAGGAGCAGAGAGTTCAGGGAGGTTATAGGACTAGAGAAAGTTACAGAGATAGGGAGGGCGAAGTGATTTAAACACAAGGGTGAGAATTTTAAATTTGAGGCACAGTGGAAGCAGGAGCTAATGTCGTTCAACATCTGAAAAGGGGGGAAAATATAGTTTAGGATAAAACCCTTTCACCTTAAAGGGGAGCTGGAAGATAAATTAACCCTGTAACAAAGGGAGGAGGGAGAAGGAAGAGAGATAGAATCATAGAATGACACAGCACTGAAAGTAGCCATTCTCTGTTCCTGCACCCCTTTTAAAATTGTCCCATTTAGTTGAGATTGCCTTGCCTCATTTTTCCTACCACAATGAATCACTTCACACTTCTCTGCATTAAATTGTATCTGCCATGTGTCTGCCCATTTCCCCAGTCTGTCTGTCCTCCTGAAGTCTGTTACTATCCTCCTCACTGTTTACTACATTTCCGAGTTTCGTGTCATTTGCAAATTTTGAAATTATGCGCTGTATACCCAAGTTCAGGTCATTAATATATATTAAAAAGAGCAGTGGTCCCAACACTGATCCCTGAGGGCCACCACTGCATGCTTCCCGCCAGGAATTGCTAAACAGGATTTTTACAAAAGCTAAAAAGAGGTAGAAGCTGTGGAGATCCTTTCAGTGAGGCCATGAGGAAAACAAAGGCAGTCAAATAGAAAGAGATTCGAATGGATGATCTACACTCAAAACATTCATCTATCTTTTCTCTTTATAGATACTGAAAGATCTGATGTGTGTTTCTCACATGTTCTGCCTTTGTCTCAATGCCACTTGTGTCATTCCCCAATAAATCATCAGTCGAACGCCCTCAGGTCCAACAAATTCTCCAATACTTGACCACATGTGTAGCATTGTGTGCTCAAAATCAAAGTGAAACTTTGTTGTTGAAGAAAGAAAGAACATGTAGCTGTCGCTATCTCAGGATACCCCATAGTGCTTTACAGCCCATAAAGTGCTAATCACTGTTGTAATGTGGGAGATACGGCATCCAATTTGTGCACAGCAAGTTCCCACAAACAGCAATGTGATAATGACCAGATAATCTGTTTTAATGATGTTGGTTGGGGGATAAATATTGGCCAGAACACCGGGGAGAAATCCCCTGCTCTTCAAAATAGTGCCATAGGATTTTTAAGTCCACCTGAGAGGGCAGACAGGGCCTCGGTTTTATGCCTCATCCGAAAGGCGGCACCTCAGACAGTGCAGCACTCCCTCAGCTCTGCACTGGGAGTGCCCGCCTGGATTACGTGCTCAAGTCACTGGAGTGGGGCTTGAACCCACCTTTATGACTCAGAGGCGAGAGGGCAACTACTGGCCAAAGCCTGACACCTTATACATATATACCACATGTATAAGTGATTTGGACTCGGGGATTGGAGGCATGGGGGGCGATTTTCTGATGTCCGAGGAGGCGGGTTTGGAGGCGGGAAAGGCGGGAAAATCGGAAACAATGAGTGCGGGTTCGGAACCCACCTCCGCGGGATTTTGCTGGTGCCGGTTTTGCAGGGTGGGACAGTTCCGCCTCCAGCTGGCCAGAGAGCTTGTTAAGAGGCTTAAATGCTCGTTAAGGGCCTCTCTAAGCCTATTTTGAGAGGCCCTTTTGATTTTTCAACCATTTCGGCATGTTCCACGACCCTCCTAAACCACGCCAGCTAAACCTGACGGGTTGACTAGTGGGTGGTCTCCTCACAGCTGCAGGTCCAACATTAAATTGTTTATTTCATCAGGGATTAGTTGTAGCTGGCAGAACTTTGCTTTAAAAGGGCTTTGAGCACTTTTAGCAGGCCTTCCGAAGTCAGAGGTGCTGCAGCTTGAATCTATCAACTGTGGGACCTCCTTGGAAGACCCTCTCCCCGCTTGCAATGAGCGCTTCCCCAACGGAGGCATCTGCAAGCAGCATGGGAACCATTCATTTTCTTTCACCATGGACCTCAGAGTCGGATGAGGAGCATCCACGGCAGCAGCAGAACCAGGCAGCTCAGCAGCAGGAGCCCCAACCTCCTGCTCAGCCACCTGATGCTGCACAGGGCAGAAGGCGCCAGCGCATCGAGGCACCTCGCCGCAGGAGATACCCCCAACAGAGGGTTTACAGACAGAGGATGAGCTACCTCAACATGAGTGAGCAGCAGTGCCAAAGGAGGCTGAGACTTTCGCGAGAGGTTGTCCGAGAGATCTGCGGACTGCTGCAGCAAGACCTGGTGCCCAGAGGAACGGGTGGACACCCCTTACCAGTGGCTGTCAAAGTCACCACCGCACTCAACTTCTTTGCCTCAGGCTCCTTCCAGGGATGATCAGCAGACATCAGCGGCATCTCCCAGTCAGCCGCCCACAGTTGCATCATGCAGGTTACCGATGCCCTTTTCGCTAAGGCCCACAATTACATCCAGTTCTCAAGGGATCAAGCAAGTATAACCGCCCGTTCGGTTGGCTTTGCAAATATGGCAGGCATGCCAATGGTGCAGGGCGTCATAGACTGCACATATGTGGCTCTTAGGGCACCCCATCACAACCCAGCTATCTTTGTCAACCGAAAGGGCTTCCACTCTCTCAACATACAGCTGATGTGTAACCACAAGAAGGAGTTTTTGCATGTTTGCACCAAGTTCTGTGGTAGTTGACATGACTCTTTCATTCTGCGGCACTCTAGTGTTCCTCCGCTTTTCAATCCGCCAAACCAAATTAACGGATGGCTCCTTGGTGACAAAGGCTACCCCTGAAGAAGTGGCTAATGACGCCGATCAGGAGGCCAGCTAACGAGGTTGACGAGCGCTACAACTCCAGCCACACTTCGACCAGGTCCATCATCGAGCAAACCATTGGGTTGTTGAAGATGCGCTTCCGTTGCCTTGACCGATCAGGTGGAGCCCTACAGAAAACACCATACAGGGTCTCCAGAATGGTTGTGGTCTGCTGCGCACTGCACAACATCGCACAGCATCGTGGCTTGCAGCTTCCTGATGAGCAAGTGGCTCAGTTTCAGCCCTCCTCAGATGAGGATGAGGATGAGGAGGAGGAGGAGGAGGAGGAGGCGGAGCAGGAGGAGGAGGAGCAGGAGGAGGTCAGAGCGCCGGTGTATCGACCAGCAGCAGCGGCAGCACGCAAGCAAGGGATGAATTTATCCTGGCCAGATTTGCATAGGTTGCCCAAGTTGGTACATGTCCTTGGCTCCATCCTAAGGCATCATTGACAATGGACATGACTCTCTGGCCTCCTTTCACTCAGGCCACCAACCTGACAATGCAAGTGTGGCGGAGCCCGCAATGTGGAGCTGCCTAAGGCGAAAGGACAGATGCCATAACGCCAACATTTTGGCATCAAATCATTTTAATGCTTTCCAACAGGGATGGCATTTCATCAAAACACAGAAACATTCACCCAATCTGCACACAGATCTGGAGGCTATATCCCTTGCCAGCTGGACCCACACAGCCTTGGTTTCTTTGGGAGGCCTCTTCCTCCCAGATGAGTGGAAGAGCACCTCCCTGCTCGCCGTGACCCCCTCAAACAACATTTGCAGCACCTCATCCGAGAACCTCGGGGAGGCCCTTGCCTTGGAATTGGACATAGTGGTTTCTCAGAATATGTTGCAGGTGGTGCAGCATAGGCAGAAATCCTGTGGAATGATCCAAGGCAGCAAGAAGCCATAAAATCAGGCTGGAAAACTGATGTCAGCAGAGGCGAGTTTCAGTCCCAAACACTAACTGACCAAGGGCATCCCACACCTCTGAAATCAAGTGGCCAATCAGGGGGAAAAAAAAATCGCAATTTTTTGAAAACTATCAGTGGAGGCGGGTTTCAAACCCACCCAAACCGAAACCTGCCTCCATCTCGCCTCCAGTGGGAATGTCGAAACTTGCAGATGATACCAATTTGGGGGAAGGGTAAGGATAATCATTTGGAGGACTGCACCAAAATACAGGAACACATAAATAGGTTTGCGGAATGGTTGGATAAATTACAAATAAAATGTGAGGTGGTTAATTTTTTTATAGGAGGAACAAGGAGGCCATTAATCCTTGGACTATAAGAAACTAAATGGGGGAGAGGAACCAAGAGATCTGGAATACAGATACAAAAATTGTTAAAAGTAGCAACACAAGTTGATAAGACCATAAAAAGTGTGAACGCAAACCAACAGAGGCCTGAACTTTCCTTGTGGGGCCCGGAGGAACACATCTGCTCTGTCTGGCCCCACTAAGGAAGGTTTCTCACTGACCTTAGCTGGGTCTCGCTGCCCTTCCGACTGCTTTACCTGGCGGGATGACCACGGTCGGCTCCCCCCTCAGGATTGGGCTAAAACCCCAGCGGGGTCCCATGTGCGTCACGGGACCCCGATTTACATTTACTAATGAGGTTCCCACCTGGGGGTCCGACAGGAGCCTCGACCGCCACCAAAACCAGCGGGCTTCAAAATGGGGAATCGGCGGGAACGGAGCAGGAAATGGAGCCGTGGTATTTTAACCCCTCCCCTTACAGTTTCCACTTGTGGGTGAGTCCAGAACAAAGGGCCATAAATATAAGATTGTTACTAACAGATCAAATAAAGAATTTAGCAGGAATTTCTATATACAGAGACTGGTGAGAATGTGGAACTCGCTGCCACAGGGAGTGGTCGAAGCAGAGAGCATTGATGCATTGAAGGGGAAGCTTGATACACACATGAGGGGGAAGGGAATAGAGGGATACGGGGACAGGGTGGGAAGAGGTAATTGGAGTGGCAGCAGGCTCATGTGGAGCATAAACACCAGCATTGACGAATTAGGTCGAATGGCCTGTTTCTGTGCTGTAGGTACTAAGGCCCTGATTTTATCACAGGGAGAGCAGTCTGTGCGACGGGGGAGGACCGGGGGGGGCAGGGGGGCAGTTGGTTCATGCAACGGGGAGGGGCCGGGAGAGTCAGTGCGTGTGAAGGGGGAGGGGTCGGGGTCGGTTTGTGCGACAGGGGAGGGGCTGAGCCGAGCAACAATCTCGCATGTCAAGGCCCGGAGAGATTTTAATGCCTGGGTCTCATTTTAATGTCCAGCCTCCAACTCCCGTTCGTACCCGGCAGGAGACATTGCCTGGCCGGCAGGGGGGAACAGCAATTCTAGCGACAGGAAGCTGTCTCCTGGGACCCGTGGGAATGGTTCCCATCGGTCAGGTAAGTAGTGAGGGGTGGGGTGGCTCTGCACATGATCGTGATCGAGGGGACAGCCTGGGATAAGGGAACCCGAGGTTTTATTGTAGGGCCCGGAGGAGCACACCTGCTGCTCCTGGCCCGTAAGGAAACTAAAAAATAAAATTTAAACTTACCTGCGTGGGCCTCTTCTGACCCTCGGTCCAGCTCCCAGCAGGTTTGGCCTGGTGGGGAAGCCACCACAGTTTGCCCCGCTCAGGCCTCAGGTTAAAATAGCAGAATGGGCCCCAATGACATCATCAGTGCCCGATCTGTTTATTTAAAGAGGACCCGGCTGGTTTGGGGATAGGTGTCCTTGCCACCTGCCATATAAAATTGCAGTCGGTCAGATCGGAGTGGGTAAGACCACCACCCCCGCCCCGCCCCCCCCCCCCCCCCCCCCGGCTCCATTGTAACTGCCTCCCCGGCCTGGTTTCTGAAAGCGGAGGGAGTTAAATTTGGGACCTATATAATTCTATGTAACAGCTTTAGCTGAAGCTTGTTGTCAGGTGATGCAAGGAACTGTGGAGCACGTGCTTCATAAATACATTTATAAATAAACTTTGCTCCAAAACCTTTTTCCAGGTACCAAAAATGGCATTTAACAGGCATGATTCAGGCGGCTTTGTGACATACATGACTTTCTAATCTGTGTTTATTGCTGCAGTCTTCTATGTTGTGTTGGGGAGTATTTGTGAAGGAGAAGGCGATATAATGTGTTACATCACTGCCTCTTCATCTCACAGGCCTGGGCTTGAATCCAGATCAGGCAGTGCCGGTGAAGATGGAATAATGTGCTGGAACACTGCCTCTCCATCTCTGGAGATTGCATTTCAATTCAATCCAAGCAGAGGGCCTCTTCCTTCCAATGGCTGTTCCGAAGTAAATTGAGTTGGAGCAGCGTTAACTCAAAGCACATAAAATACCCAGAATGAAGCACTCAAACTGCACAGTTTCAGAAACAGCAGGGGATCCTAGCAAGTGGAATGTGGATTCTCTCCTATAAAAATAACCTAAGCCTGCAGCAGGAAAATTAAAGTGACTAACCACACCCAATAAATATCTACAATATGTGGAAAATCTTACGTCTGTATTCACTTCCTATCAACTTTTGCCATTATAAATCCACCATGTCCACATTTATAATGGCTCCTGAAGAAAGGTCATTGGCCTGAAACATTAAATCTGTTTCTCTCGCCACAGATGGTTGCCTGGCCTGCTGACTGTTGCCAGAATTTTCTGTTTTTATTTATAATGCACTGCCTATATAAACTGGTCACGGTGAAATTGCACTCTCCCTCCAGTGGAAGTGCTGCAGTGCCACCACTGGTGGGAGGGTGTCATTACAGTAGGATACGTTTCCACAGGCCGTCCATTATAAATGTGGACATAAGGATTGATAATGTAAAAGCAAAACTTTCCCGTCTGCTCACCCTGATCTAATTACCATCTGTCCTCTCAAGTCACGCTTTAACTGAAGATTACATTTGGTCTTGATTTCCATGAGCACCAACACAGGAGATCAGCTAGTAGATAATAACATCTGAATTGAATTGTGACAGTGCCGCTTTCTGTCACAGTGACATCAGGAAGTTCTACTCCAATGATAATTTTCCATCTGGAAAATCGAGGAGGGGTGGGAGTGCATTCCCAAATTCCTGAACTATGCTTCCAGCCTCAGAACAGGTCAGAGAACTTAACTTTCGTTTAGCTAAGATATTTGAATTGTGATTTAGTTATGACAATGGTCCTGAAATTCCTCGGACTTTCTGCCGCTGTGTCCGTCGTAACTACATCGTAAGTGCGACGCAAACCCCACTGGCCTGCTTAAACTGGGTTTCCGCCACACCTCCGACATAGGAAAGTTCGAGGAGATTCAGGGCCACAATACATCATCTAAGTGGAACCCCACTGACACAGGTAAAGAGACTTTCCCCTGCCCTTGCGGCAGAATTACGGAATTGTTCGTTAAAACTGTCGGGAATTTCCTCTGAGCTGCTCCCCCATCGCTGCTGTAATTTGGCCGCAAGTGTGGAGGAAAGTCTGTTTACGTGTGTCAGTGGGTTCCACTGCACTTCCACCAAAGTCACAGTGGCAGGTCCGAGGAAATTTCCGACCATCCGGTTTAAGGGGCCAAACCTGTTGTCTGGCTGGTGTAGCGTTAGCCGTATGATGTCTTTACAAAGAGGTAAGATCACCCGCAAACTGGGGGTTCGATTACGATCACCAAACAAAACAACAAAATGACTGGAGATTAATCTGAGTCAGAGCTTAGTATTGATGCGCAACTTAGTTACACTGAAATAATCTCAACATAGGCGAAGGGTCATCTCTGAGGGGAGGAGAGAATTCACAGAGATCTCAAAGGCTCCTTCACAAGGTACATAAATCAGGGGGGCAGGATCCGTGTGAATTGTAGAATGCAGCAACGAATCAGGAGAAGGCTGGCAAAGGGAGTATTGAGCCTCAAATGATCACACATTTCTGTGGGGGTTTGATGCTAAAAGCAGTACTAGATATCAAAAATGATAATATCGTTTTTAACTTATTACTCCCCTCCTCTTGTGAAGGTCTTGACTCCTGGGTGTAGCTTCACAGGCCAACTGATTAGCTTTTATCAGTCACAGGCTGCTATTATAAAATAAAACATGGTGTTAGCTGTGACTCAGTGGGAAGCATTCACGCATATGAGTCAAAAGATCGTGGGTTCAAATTCCACTTGAGCATGAAATCTAGGCTGACACTCCAGAGTAGTACTGAGCGAGTGCTGCACTGCCGGGGGGGCCATCTTTTGGATGAGACGTTAAACCAAGGTCCCATCTGCCTTCTCAGGTGGTTTGAAAGATTCCAAGGCACTATTTTGAAGAAGAGCAAGGGAGTTCTCCCTGGTGACCTGGCCAATATTTATCCCTCAACCAACACCCAGCAAGGAACCTTGACCAAAAACCACAGATTTCAGAGAATTGTCCACACACTCCCCACAATTTCCCGATATACATGGTGGGTGAGTGACGCTCCCTGCTGGTGGGTTCCGTGCATAATATTAGTCCTCCGGTGGCAGCAGGCTATTAGACTATAGAGGGCATCACAGCCAAACCCAATACTGTTCTCACAATTAAAGGCGACTGGACAGCGATCAGGAGGGAAAACTCTGCTGATTCTCACTCCCCTACTGAAAGGATGCTAAGACTAATTATACCATCTCTACTGCAACCCCAGCTATGATCAGCTAACTCAGAACAGACCGGGAATTGAACATAGGAACAGGAGGAGGCCATTCAGCCCCTTGAGCCTGTTCAACCATTCCATTAGATCATGGCTGCTCTGTACATTAACATCATTCATGTTCCAGATTTCCACTACCTTTTGTGGAGCGGTGCTTCCTGACATCACACCTGAATGGCCTCGCTCTAATTTGAAGCCACTTCCCCTTGTTCTGGACTCCCCCACCAGAGGAAATAGTTTCTCTATCTCCTGTATCATAGAAACATAGAAACATAGAAGATAGGAGCAGGAGTAGGCCATTCGGCCCCTTGAGCCTGCTCCGCCATTTAATGAGATCATGGCTGATCATCCAAATTCAGTACCCTGTCCCTGCTTTCTCCCCATATCCCTTGATCCCTTTAGCCTTAAGAAATATATCTATCTCCTTCTTGAATATATTTAATGAATTGGTCTCAACTGCCTTCTGTGGTAGAGAATTCCACAGGTTCACCACTCTCTGGGTGAAGAAATTCCTCCTCATCTCAGTCCTAAATGGCTTACCCCTTATCCTTAGACTGTGACCTCTGGTTCTGGACTCCCCCGCCATTGGGAACATCCTTCCTGCATCTAGTCTGTCTAGTCCTGTTAGAATTTTATAAGTTTCAATGAGATCCCCTCTCATTCTTCTAAACTCTAGCGAATATAAGCCTAATCGACCCAATCTCTCTTCATACGTCATTCCTGCCATCCCAGGTATCAGTCTGGTGAATCTTTGCTGCACTCCCTCCATGGCAAGAACATCCTTCCTCAGATAAGGCGACCAAAACTGCACACAATACTCAAGGTGTAGTCTCACCAAGGCCTTGTACAACTGCAACAAGACATCCTTGCTCCTGTACTCGAATCCTCTCGCTATGAAGGCCAACATACCATTTGCATTCTTAACCGCCTGCTCCACCTGCATGCTTACCTTCAGCGACTGGTGCACAAGGACTCCCAGATCTCGTTGCACTTCCCCTTTTCCCAATCTATTGCCATTCAGATAATAATCTGTCTTCCTGTTTTTGCCACCAAAGTGGATAACCTCGCATTTATCCACATTATACTGCATCTGCCATGCATCTGCCCAATCACCCAACCTGTCCAAATCATACTGGAGTTTCTCTGCATCCTCCTCACAGCACACACGCCCACCCAGCTTTGTGTTGTCTGCAAACTTAGAGATATTACATCTAGTTCCCTCGTCTAGATCATGAATATATATTGTGAATAGCTGTCAAAGCGCTTTACAGAGGTACTTTTTGAAGTGTAGTCACTTGTAGTTGTCAACTCCTAGTGTCAGCTGTAGCTCAGTTGGTAGCACTTTTATCTCTGTGTCAGAAGGGTATAGGTTCAATTCCTACTCCAGGGACTTTGAGCATAAAAAAATCTAGGCTGACACTCGAGTACTGCACTGTCAGAGGCGCTGTCTTTTGGATGAGATGTTAAACCAAGGCCCTGTCTGCCCTCTCAGGTGGATGTAAAAGATCCTATGGCACTATTTCGAAGAAGAGCAGGGGAGTTATCCCTCGTGCCCTAGTCAATATTTATCCCTCAATCAACATCACTTAGAAACAGATTATCTGGTCATTATCTCATTGCTGTTTGTGGGAGCTTGCTGTGTGCAAATTGGCTGCTGTGTTTCCTACATTACAACAGTGAGTACACTTCAAAAAGTACCTCTGTAAAGCGCTTTGGGATATCCGGTGGTCGTGAAAGACGTTGTATAAATGCAACTCTTTCTTTCTTTTTCTCGTGCTCCACATCCCTTGACACCCTTACCCAACAAAAATCTATCGATCTCAGTCTTGAAAATTTCAATTGACCCCCAGCATCCACAACCTTTCGGGGAGCGAGAGTTCCAGATTTCCACTACCCTTTGTGTGGAGAAGTGCTTCCTGACATCATCCTTGAACAGCCTAGCTCTCATTAGAAGCTACTTCTTGTTCTGGACTCCCCACCAGAGGAAATAGTTTCTCTCTATCTCCTGTATCAACTCCTATATCATTTTAAATACCTCAATTAGATCACCCCTCAACTCTCTACACTCAGGGGAATACAAACCATCTTTATGCAACCTGTCCTCATAAACCCGCCAGTCAGAGTATATTTCTTTTATCCCTATTCTGTATCCTATCACCCAACCAAATTACCAACCCATGTCACAAGGTATCTCCAATTCCTTGCTTTCTCTTTTTTCCTAAATAATCTCTTGTGCAAAACCTTATCAAAATGACTTCTGAAAGTCCATGTAGACAACATCCAAGAGAAGTAAGTGTAGGGGAACATCCAGGGATAGTGATCACAACATAAAAAGGTTTAAGATAAAGATAGGGAAGGACATAAGTAAGACAAAGAACAAAGTAATAAATTGGAGAGAAAAAAGTTGATTTTTAAGTGGGTGAGAATGGAACTAGGGAAAATAAACTGGAAAAATTTACTGACAAAGAAATAGAACAGCAGTGGGAAACATTTAAAATGGTGATCAATAGAGTCCAGGAGAAATATATTCCACTAAAAAGCAAGTACAAACTAGCCAGTAATGGGACCTCATGGATGAATAAAAAAATAAGGGCAAAATTGAAACTAAAGAAAAAGAAAAAGACATACACTAAGCATATAGACAACAAAGAAGAGGATGACAAAGGGGAATACGAAAAGGTTAGGAAAGAAGTCAAAAAGAAACTATGAAATTAAATTATCAAGGAATATAGAAAAACATAGTAAACTATTCTATGAATAACAAAAGAAAAATCATGACAGGGATAGGGCCACTAAGGGATACATATGATAAACTCACAGCTAATGACAGCGAAATGGCAGAAATATTAAATCATTACTTTGCCTCAGTATTTTCCAGGGAGACTAACATGGTGGGCACGACATTAGAAGCAGTGATCAAAAAAGTTATCAAGACATTTAAGACAGAAAGAGGGAGATAATTGATAAACTGATCAAACTTAGAGAGCATAAAATCCCTGGTCTGGATGAATTGCATCTGCACATATTAAAATAAGTTAGGGACGAGATAGCAGAGGCACTATTACCTATATATAAAAATTCATTTGAAAAGGGAATAGTGCCAGAGGACTGGAGGACAGCTAATGTGATTCCTATATTTAAAAAGGGAGATAGAACAAGTCGAGGGAACTATAGACCAATTAGCTTAACATCGATGGTAGGAAAGATAATGGAATCCTTACTCAAAGATGTCATAGAAAAACCTCTAGAAACTGAAAATATAAATGAAGAGTCATCAGCACAGATTGCAAAAGGGAAGGTCATGCTTGACCAACCTTATTGAATTCTTTGAAGAAGTAACAGAAAGGGTAGGTAAGGGTAATGTAGTAGATGTAATATAGTTGGATTTTCAAAAAGCCTTTGATAAGGTACCACATAGTAGATGCATGACTAAGGTCATAGCATGTGGAGTCAGGGATAAGTAGCAGAATGGATAGCAAGCTGGCTACAAAACAGAAAATAGAGAGCAGGGGTTAAAGGTAGTTACTCAGATTGGCAAAAGGTGGGAAGTGGCGTTCCCCAAGGATCGGTGTTGTTCACCATTTACATTAACACTTTGGACTCAGGAGTCGGAAGTACAATTTCAAAATTTGCAGATGACAACAAGTTGGGGGGGGCGGGGTGGTGGGGTGGTGTAGTTAATACAGAGGAGGACTGCAACAAAATAAGAACATAAGAATTATGAGCAGGAGTCGGCCATACGGCCTCTCGAGCCTGCTTTGCCATTCAATAAGATCATGGCTGATCTTCGACCTCAACTCCACTTTCCCACCCGATCCCCATATCCCATGATTCCCGAAAAGTCCAAAGATCTATCGATCGCAGCCTTGAATATACTCAAAGACTCAGTATCCACAGCCCTTTGGGGTAGAGAATTCCAAAGATTCACAACCCTCTGAGTGAAGCAATTCCTCCTCATCTCAGTCTTAAATGGCTGACCCCTTATCCTGTGACTATGCCCCCTAGTTCTAGACTCTCCAGCCAGGGGAAACAACCTCTCAGCATCTACCCTGTCAGGCCCCCTCAGAATCTTATATGTTTCAATGAGATCACCTCTCATTCTTCTAAACTCCAGAGAGTATCGGCCCAATCTACTCAATCTCTCCTCATAGGACAACACTCTCATCCCAGGGATTAATCTAGTGAACCTTCATTGCACCGCCTCTAAGGCAAGTATGTCCTTCCTCAGATAAGGAGACCAAAATTGTGCACAGTACTCCAGGTGTGGTCTCACCAAAGCCCTGTACAATTGTAGTAAGACTTCCTTACTCTTGTACTCCAATCCCCTTGCAATAAAGGCCAACATACCATTTGCCTTCCTAATTGCTTGCTGTACCTGCATGCTAACTTTCTGTGTTTCCTGAACACCAACATTTAATAGTTTCTCACCATTTAAAAAATATTCTGTTTTTCTATTCTTCCTACCAAATTGAATAACCTTACATTTCCCCACATTATACTCGATCTGTCACCTTATTGCCCACTCACTTAACTTGTCTACATCCCTTTGCAGGGATGTGTCCTCCTCACAGCTTACTTTTCCACCTAGCTTTGTATCATCAGCAAACTTGGATACATTGCACTCAGTCCCATTAATAAACTTGCAGAATGGGGATGTAATTGGCAAATGAACTTCAGTATAGATAAGTGTGAGGTTGTACATTTTGGTAGGACAATAAGAAAGTCACGTACTTCTTGGAAAATCAGTGTCTAAATGTGGTAGAGGAACAGAGGGATCTGGGGGCACAGATACACAGATCACTAAAAGTAATCACAGGTTAATAAGGCCATAAAAAAGCAAACAAAACACTGCGGTTTATTTCTAGAGGGATTAAATTGAAAAACAGAGAAGTTATGTTAAACTTGTATAGAACTTGTTAGACCACACTTGGAGCACTGTGAACAGTTCTGGTCTCCATATTATAAAGAGGATATAGAGGCACTGGAGAAGGTGTGAGAAAGATTTACTAGAATGATACCAGAACTGAGAGGTTATACCTATCAGGAAAGATTGAACAGGCTGGGGCTCTTTTCTCTAGAATAGAGAAGACTGAGAGGTGATCTGATAGAGGTCTTAAGATTATGAAAGCATTTGATAGGGTAGACGTAGAGAAGATGTTTCCACTTTCGAAATACTTTGTAACATTCCCCTATCCATCATGCTGGTGACCGCCTCAAAAACATTTACTCCTCTGCCCCACGACAGTTAGTAGAGGATCGGGGGTTGGGGGTTAAATTGGTAAAAATGTGAAACCCGACCCCAACCTGCCTCGATTTAACCGCAGCGGGTTTGGGGACTGCTGTGTAACCTGCTCTGGAGAGGCGGGTCAGAAACTTTAATAGTTAAATGATGTTCCATTCCTCAGATTTTGGGATCTATTTGAAGTTAATGACTTCAGGCCAGGTTTCCCAGGGCTCGGGAAATCTGGCAGCAGAAGGGAGGCGGGAGCTAGCCGATAAATCCAGCAGCTAAGTGCTTTTCCAGCACTGCTTGTGGGTCAGGAGGAGCAGGAGTGCTTATCCCGACCCCTCAAACAAACCTGCTGCATTCTCTCCCACCCCCCACAAGAGTAACTCCAGGCACTCCGCCCTATGCTCGGCTGACCGCCCCCAAAGCCACAATCTCCCTCCCCATGCTCGGCCATACCCACCCCCACCCCCACCCTTTGATCTCTATATCTCCTTGTGATCTCTATCTCTCCCACCCACAACATCTTCCTCCTGTCCTCCCTCCTAGCTGTCATGCACCGGGCACCCTCCCCCCCAACCCACCAACCTCTGATCTGCTCCAAATGCAGTGGACTTTCCATGGCGGTCCCCGGCTGTGGCCTTCTATCACTGGCATTCCTGCCCAGCAGTCGGCCAACCTCTCAATCTGACTGGCTGCTGGGCAGGAAACAGTGTAAAAAAATTCTAATGACATCCTGCTGTTAAATTCGGCAGTACCTCCGCATTCCTGGGTTTCCCAGTCGCAGGCACATGCCCCCTCTCCCTCCCCATTTCCCCTTAAATATCAGGGTCCTCTGTTTCTGATTTCAGTAACTTCCCTACAATTGATGTCATATTGATGGCCCTATAGTTACCTGGTTGCTCTCCCTTCTTAAATAATGAAGTGACAGTTGCAATTTTCCAATCCAAAGGCAGAATTCCTGAATCTAGAGAGCTTTGGAAAATTGTGATTAATGAATCTGCAAGTTCCTCACCTATTTTTTTTAATATTCTGGGATGGAAGCCATCAGATCCTGGAGATTTGTTTAAGTCCCATTATTTTCTCCATTACCAATTATTAACTTACATTAAATTCACTGAGGACTTTTTGTGTCTATGACTCAGCCATTTACTAGATAAACTCCTTCGGTCATTAGAGCAATCCTAAAGGAGTAGAAACTGAGGACGGTGATTGGGGAATACTGGGAAAGAACTTGAGGTTTTGCATGTCCTGGAAAGGACACAACCTGGAATATAGATCAGCAAGCATTAAGATGATATGGTTTTAGGTAAAGGGGGTTAAATAGGGAAATTGATGGAAGTAGATAGGAGAGGACTTGGGCCACGATTATGACCCAGAAATTCCTCGGAGCTGCTCTCGCTCCTCTGCAATAACTTCATCGGAAGTGTGACGAAAACCCAATCTTTGACCTGAAAGATTAACTCTTTCTCTCGCCACAGATGCTGCCTGACCAACTGAGTATTTCCAGCATTTTCTGTTTTTATTTCAGGTTTGAGTATCCGCAGTATTTTGCTTCCCTTTTGAAATCTGTGCTGACTACTCTTCGTTATATTTTTGGTTTCTACATGTTTTTCTATTGTATCTTTGATTAAGGATTCCATTATCTTTCCTACCACCAACGTTAAGCTAATAGGTCTATAGTTCCCTGGACTTATTCTATCTCACTTTTAATATATAGGAATCAGATTAGCTGTCTGCCAGTCCTCTGGCACTATTCCCTTTCCTAATGAATTTTTATACATGTGTAATAATGCCTTTGCTATCTCTTCCCTAATTTATTTTAATATGCATGGAAGCAATCCATCTGGACCAGGGGTTTTATCCTCTCTCAGTTTGATTAGTTTATCAATTATCTCCCCCCCACTTTCTATCTTAAAAATCTTTATATCATTTTTGTTCTTTTCTAATGCCATATTAGTCTCCCATGTAAATACAGAGGCAAAGTAACTATTCAATATTTCTGCCATTTTGCTGTCATTACCTGTGAGTTTACCTTGTGTTAGTAGCCCTATCCCTATCCTGATTTTTCTTTTATTATTTATGTCTGTAGAATATTTTATTATTTATGTCTGTAGAATATTTTATTATTTATTTTTATATTCCTTGCTAATTTAATTTCATAGTTCCACTTTGCTTTCCTAATTGTTTTTTTGACTTCTTTCCTAACCTATTCATATTTCCTTTTGTCATCCTCTCCTTTATTGTCTATGTATTTAGTTTATGCCTTTTTCTTTAGTTTCAATTTTACCCTTATTTCTTTATTCATCCATGATGTTTCATTATTGACTAGTTTGTTCTTGCTTTAGGAGGAATACATTTCTCATGAACTCAGTTGATCAGTTTTAAATATTTCCCACTGCTGTTCTATTTCATTGTCAATTGTTTTTCCAGTTTACCTTCCCTAGTTCCATTCTTGTCCCCCTGAAAATTAGCTTTTTTTTCCCCAATCTACTACTTTGGTCTTTGTTTTACTTATGTCCTTCTCAATCATTATTTTAAACCTTATTATGTTATGATCAGTATTGCCTAGTTGTGCCCCTAAGCATACTTGTCTTTTCTGCCCTGGTTCATTTCCCATTACTAGATCCAGGAGTGATTCCTCTCTGGTTGGGCTTCTTACATACTGAATAAGAAAGGAGCACTGTACATACTGTAAAAACTCCATCACTATTTCCCCTTTCTCTACCTCTTCATGTCAGTTTATTTGAGCTAGTTGAAATTTCCCATGATTATTATTTGATATATTTTACTCATTTCATAGATTTTCCTACATATTTCTTCCTCCACTTCCCTTCCACTATTAGGTGGTCTGTAGAATACCCCTATTAACATGAACAATCCTTTCTTATCCTTTGTTTCAATCCATATGGATTTTGTTTCAATCTTAATGTTAGTTAGGTCCCTTTTTTTCTACTGCCATTGTAATCTCTAAATAGTACAGCTGCTCCATCCATTCTTCCTTCCCTATTCTTCCTAAGCACATTATACCCTGCAATATTTAACGGCTTGTCCTGTTCTTTATGTAGCCATGTTTCAGTTATCCTGACTACATCTGGCTCCTCACTACCATGTATTGCTTCCAGTTCCCCTGTTTTGTTTTGGATGCTGTGCACATTGCTGTACGGGCAATTTAATTTGTTTTTATTAATTGTACTCCTCACTTTATTTTTAGCAGTCATTTTATACTAATGTTCGATAACTGTATTTATTCCCTGACCATTTAGGTTACTCTTATTCCTTTCCTTTGTCTGACCTTTATTCTCATCTCCTATTTCTTTTGTCTCTATACTTGTGCTATTTGCACCATCTTCCCCCCGTCTTACTAGTTTAAAGTCCTAGAGCGGGATCTGAATTGTACATGACAGATGGGAACTTTCTTTCCAATAGGATTACTTGCCACTTATACTGAACATCGAAGCACTGACCTTTCATTGTGTAGTCTATGAAGACCATCTTGATACCCTTCACAGCTAAAGGGAAACTGGTGCTTCCAGCAATAACACACTTTGTCTGCAGATTCATTCGCCGACTTTGCTTGATTGCACTTTTTAAAAGCATTCATTCCAGATTAACTACTGGAAGTTGTCAGTTTCAGGACATAAACTTTCCGTTCTTTGGGAACAACAAGGTTAGTTTCTGGTCAGCTGCACAATCTGAAGAAACCAAGAATGCAGTCATTTCACATTTGATAACAGCCCATGAACGTGTGTCAGGATTACAGGCTCTCAGCAGATTACTTTTTTAAAAATTCATTCTCGGGATGCGGACGTCGCTGGCAAGGCCGGCATTTATTGCCCTTCCCTAGTTGCCCTTGAGAAGGCGATGGTGAGCCGCCTTCTTGAACTGCTGCAGTCCGTGCGGTGAAGATGCTCCCACAGTGCTGTTAGGTAGGGAGTGCCAGGATTTTGACCCAGCGGCAATGAAGGGACAGTGATATATTTCCAGGTTGGAATGGTGTGTGACTTGGAGGTGACTATAAGATTGTCACCAAGAAAGCTAACAGGGAATTCAGAAGAAACATCTTTGCCCAATGTGGAACTCGCTACCACAGGGAGTGGTTGAAGTGAATATTATAGATGCATTTAAGGGGAGGCTGGACAAACATATGAGGGAGAATGGAATCGAGGGTTATGTTGATAGATTTAGATGAGAAAAAACAGGAGGAGGCTCAAGTGGAGCATAAACACCAGCATGGACTGGTTGGGCCGAATGGCCTGTTTCTGTGCCGTATATCCTACGTAATCCTATGAAAATAGAGGTGATGGTGTTACAATGAATCTGCTGCCCTTGTCCTTCTAGGTGGTGGAGATTGCAGGGATGTGCGCAGTGCGAGTAGTCAGGACCTGCTTGGGTCTCAGATAGGCTAGCCGGGCACCCCAGGTTTTTTTGAGTGACTTTTTGTATGAGGTTGCCAGTCTTGGGTCGAGGCACACATTCATGCACCATGTCAGCACCAAGCTCTCCTGGGATTAGGTCTGGCAGGGATTAAATGCAGAGTAAAGCTCCCTGCAGTCTGGCCCACCCCACCCTACCCTCAGTGTGACTTTATTTCCATTTCACATTCCCCATCCCTGCAGCTTCTCTTAACTAAAATAAAAGCAAGAAATTGCAAATGCTGAAAATTTAAAAACAGAGTATCATAGGCTCATACAGCACAGAAAGAGGCCATTTGGCCCATTGTGTCTGTGCCGGCTCTTTGAAAGAACTATCCAATTAGTGTAACTCCCCGGCTCTTTCCCCGTAGCCCTGCAAGTTTCTCCTTTTTAAGTATTTATCCAATTCACTTTTGAAAGTTACTATTGAATCTGCTTCCACCACCCTTTCAGGAAGTGCATTCCCGATCATAACAACTCGCTGCATAAAAACATTTCTCCTCATCTCTGCTCTGGACTTCTTGGCAATTACCTTAAATCTGTATCCTCTGGTTATCGGCCTTCCTGCCAGTGGAAACAGTTTCTCCTTACTTACATTATCAAAACCCTTTATAATTTTGAATACCTCTCTTATAAAAACAGAAAAATGCTGGAAATGCACAGTTGGTCAGTCAGCACCTGTGGAGAGGGCTGATAACATCCCCTGTGTGTAGCCTTTGTCAGGGCTGAGTGAGATTGCTAATTCAGTGCCTCGTTAGGGATAGCTTTGTGCTCTGGACTCATTTCCACGAGAAACTGCCTTGAAACTATCCAAACTCATTTCACAAGGGATCCTTGCAGAGAGGGGAATTTTCTACCTATCACAGTGATTTATTTCAGTGCAGGTGGCACCTTTGTGAAGATGCGCAAAAGATTTATAAACACTTTTGAGTAAAGACGATGCCCCTTACCAGTGATTTGCCTGGAATGTTTTATTGTTGAACACACCCCCATCAGTTACAGGGAGCTGCCTGTGTTAATGTATAACACCATCTAGTCCAAAGATTCAGTACGTTCATTTTTATTTTGTTCTATTTGCACTACAGCTGTCATGTTGGTGCCAAGAGGTTTCACTGAAGTAATAGTGTAAATCCGGAGTCTGGATCGCCCCTGAAGCTGAAATGATTTGAGCCCTGACAGGATTAACCACAGCTCCTTTGTGTCTATATTAGAGATGAAACAGTTTAGCGCTGATGCTACACTTATGGCGCAAAGTGCAACCTTAACGGGACAGACTCAGCATCGGGATTTGTAAAGACAAAAGGTCCACAATTTCAGGGGCCTGGAGTACAAATCTGCAGTTAGGCCAGGGGTAGAGTTTGAGGCAGGACTTAGTTCCACCTGCCCTATTCCAGCCATCAGAAATTCTGAGTGAATTGCGGAAGGGCGGGGGGGGGGAGGGCGGGGGTGGCGGCAGCTCCTTCACAAAATCAATTTTAAAGAGTGTTTCCCTGTGCACACGAGAATTCATGTGCTCTCCTGGAGTCCTGCATCCCAGAACTTGATAATCAAGGGGCTATAGGGAAGAAGGAACTTAAAACAATCACTATCACTAGAGAAAAAGCACTAGGCAAACTAATGGGACTAAAGGTGGACAAGTCCTGATGGCCTGCATCCTAGGGTCTTAAAAGAAGTGGCCGCAGAGATAGTGGATGCATTGCTTGTAATCTTCCAAAATTCCCTGGATTCTGGAGAGGTCCCAGCGGATTGGAAAACTGCAAATGTAACGCCCCTATTTAAGAAGGGAGGGAGACAGAAAGCAGGAAACTATAGACCAGTTAGCCTAACATCTGTCATTGGGAAAATGCTGCAGTCCATTATTAAGGAAGTAATAGCAGGACATTTAGAAAATCATAATACAGTCAAGCAGAGTCAGCATGGTTTTATGAAAGGGAAATCGTGTTTGACAAATTTACTAGAGTTCTTTGAGGATGTAACGAGCAGGGTGGATAAAGGGGAACCAGTAGATGTAGTGTATTTGGATTTCCAGATGGCATTCGATAAGGTGCTGCATAAAAGGTGTTGGGGGTAATATATTAGATTGGATAGAGGATTGGCTAACTAACAGAAAACAGAGAGCCGGAATAAATGGGTCATTTTCAGGTTGGTAAACTGTAACTAGTGGGGTGCCACAGTGATCAGTGCTGGGGCCTCAACTATTTACAATCTATATTAATAACTTGGATGAAGGGACCGAGTGTACTGTTGCCAAATTTTCTGACGATACAAAGATAGGTGGGAAAGCAAGTTGTGAGGAGTACACAAAGGGCTCGATTTTGCCAGGCCTGAGGAGGCGGGATTGGAGGCGTGTGAGGTGTTAAAATCGCAAAATATGGCGGGCGGCTCCGATCCCACCTCCGAGCAATTTTCCCAGAATCGGGGTTTCAGACCCCGTTTCCATCCCGCCTCCAAGAGGCGGGATAGGCCATTAAGGCCCTTAACAACCAGTTAATTGCCTCTATAATCCCATTTTGAGAGGCCTTTTTGATTTTAACACTTTTCTGCCATCCTGCACGTCTCCTCTGGAACACACCAGTTAATCCTGGCGGCCTCACAAGTGGATTGCTTACTAACAGCTGCAGCTCCACCATTAAAAAGGAGTTTTTACCAATGATCATTTGCAGGTGGCAGAACTTTGTTGTCTCAGGTCTGGGGAAACTTTTAGCAGGCCTACTCATTGTTGTGGAAGTATGGAGCCTGACACCCATCTCCAGTGTGAAATCCTGGGAAACCCCTCTCGCCACCTTGAATGAGCGCTTCCTCAACTGAGGCATATACCAGAAGCATGGGAATCATTTATTTCCATTCCTCCTGGACATCAGATTCGGATGAAGACCAGCCGTGGCAGCAGCAGAACCATGAACAACAGCAGCACCAACAGCAGCAGCAACAACAGGAGCGCCAAGCTGCTGCTCACCCACCTGAAGCTGCACAGGCCAGAAGGCGCCAGCGCACGACCACATTGCTGCCCAGGATGCAAGGGACGCACTCATGTTGGCCAGATTTGCTTAGCCTGTACAACCAAACACTTTTGCCTTGCACCTTCTTACCAGAGCGTCGACAATGGACAAGAACCTACGGATTCCTATCACTCTGGCCACCATACTGACAATTGCAAGTTGCTCTAAGCCCTCAATGTGGAAGTCCCATTTGTGAAATGACACAGACCACACCTTCAACAGTTTGCCATCAGAATTTTCAAAAATAAACACAACATAACACCCAAGTGACTACCCTTGTGACTACTTGTACATTATCTTCCTCTTACACGTGCTCCTACATAGTGCTTCCCCTGTGGCTTCAGCAGATGTGGAGGCCCCTTGCTCACATTCTTGCTGCTCCTGCCTCGACACCTTTGGTGGCTGTCCTCTGGGGTTGCGAACCTGTGAGGGCTCAGCAACAGTCTGCTGCTCCTGCGGCTATGCAGGGGATGAGACGCCCATCTCAGTTGGGTGAGGACTCTGGTGGGGCTCTGACCGAGGGCTTTGCAGTGGAATGGTCATTTGAGCGCTTGGAGAGGAGCCCCCACTTCCTTGTTGTCTGCCACCAACATCCCTCTCATGGGTCAGCCCCACTTCAGAGCTAGCAAGTGGCTTGACAGCACCTTGCTGCACTTCAGGGGGGCCATGAGGTCCTGTTTCTGCACTGGAAGGCCTACTCCAGAGGACTTCCATGAAGGTCTGGTTTCTGTGCTCAATAGCTGACCATCGCTCCTCAAGAGATGCCAGTCTATTCTGAACAATGACCATGTTTTCAACACTCTGGTTACTTAGCTCCTCCATGGCTGTATCCATCCTCTCCTCTACTGTAGCCATCCTCTCCACGGAGGTTGCCTTTCTTTCCATGGTGATGCGTTCATGCGCCAATGTCTCCACAAAGGCTCTGCTCATGTTCGCGATGGACTCCTCCATTCGCTCCACACTCGCAGCGACCCTGGAGACAAAACCTGCCAGAGACTCCTGCACCTGTTCCTGGAGTTCCAGAACCGCTCTCCTTCTGGATGGACCCGGAGGCACAGGGTCGACATGCAGCTGAGCCGAGCTGGCAGAGTCCTGCGCCCTCCGATGAGGACTCTCCACTGCTGTCCCTGTCTCCACCAGCTGCTGATACTCACTTGTGAGCTGTGATACACCAGGTGACAACACTACTCTATCTCGCGAAGGTCCCACCGAGGTGTGAGTGTCTGCGCTGGTGCTGGATGCGCTGAATTCTGCTGACGCTACGCCCTCAGAGGTTGCAGCTTCCTCTGAGGAGTCTTGAAGCTCAGGCTGTTCCTCCTCGACAGTGGGGATCGGGGCTGTCGATGGGGAATGAAGGATGTTCTTGCCATGGAGGGAGTGCAGCCAAGATTCACCAGACTGATACCTGGGATGGCAGGAATGATGTACGAGGAGAGATTGGGTCGATTGGGCTTATACTCTCTGGAGTTTAGAAGAATGAGAGGAGATCTCATTGAAACTTATAAAATTCTAACAGGGCTAGACAGATTGGATGCAGGAAGGATGTTCCCGATGGTGGGTGAGTCCAGAACAAGAGGTCACAGTCTAAAGATAAGGTGTAAGCCATTTAGGACAGAGATGAGGAGGAATTTCTTCACCCAGAGAGTGGTGAACCTGTGGAATTCTCTACCACAGAAGGCAGTTGAGGCCAAGTCAGTAAATATATTCAAGAAGGAGTTGGATATATTTCTTAAGGCTAAAGGTATCAAGGGATATGGGGAGAAGGCAGGGACAGGGTACTGAGTTTGGATGATCAGCCATGATCTCATCGAATGGCGGAGCAGGCTCGAGGGGCCGAATGGCCTACTCCTGCTCCTATCTTCTATGTTTCTATGTCCTGTGGGGGAGTAAAGGAAAGAGTTAGAGATGTGAGGTAAAGATTGCATGCACATTGAATTGTGCAGACGATCCTAAGTCAATCTGTTAGAGCATCAGAATCATTATCAGTCACTCATGCAATGTCAATGAGAGAGATGCCAAACTATTCTATCACCAGCTTGCTGTGATGCGCCCATCTGTCTGTCCCCCACTTGCAAATCTTCCTCGCCACCGGTGATTTCCAGGGCCGCCTCCTCCGAGGTGGTGAGCTGGGATACTGAGGGTGGCCCTCCTCCTGTCCTCGCTCTTTCCCTCTTATTGTGGGCTCTCTTTTCCTGCAATGAGGGACACAAGTGGAGTTTGAGTGAGAATGAAGGAGTGAATGGAGAGAAGCCACAGCATAGATGCTTAGAAGGAGACAAAAGGCCCTCCCTGTGTGTTGTAAGTTGTTGTTGTCATTGCATCACAGTGATAGGGAGTGTGAGGGCTGCATGGTCGAATAGTTAAGTGAATGTGACCATAGAGAGAGAGGGAATGGGTAAGGGTGCAGGGATGTCAGTGTCAAGTGGGATGTGGAGGAAGAGGTTGTCAAAGCAGAGTGCTGGTGAGGAGAGGCGATGGGGATCAGATTGAGGGTGATGGGAATGTCATACTCACTTTTCCTGTGCGGAGAAGGTCATGAAACCTCTTCCTGGACTGCAGCCAGGTTCTGCGGCACATAGAGATTGAGTTGACCTCCTGGGCCACTTGCATCCACACAGCTTTAGTCTGCTGGGGAGGCTTTTTCCTCCCTGAGGAAGGGAAGAGCACCTCCTTATTTGATCTTGCTCCCTCCACCAGAGCTTGGAGGGAGGCCTCATCTAACCTTGGAGCACACTTTGGCCTACTGCTGGACATAGTTGCTGAATGAAGCGATCACAACAATGGGCATAAAGTTTAAAGTCTCCAGAAGAAGCAAGGCTGCTTGCAGGCCTTAAATCCAGCAGCATTGATGACATCATCGGAGATGACTTTCTGTATGAAAGACTCATTGGGCCAGGGGTTTCCACACGCTGCAAATCAAGTGCCCAATTAGGGCAAAATTGCACTTTTTTCCCACTTCACATCGGAGTCGGGGTCCTGACACGAAAACCACCTGACACGCCCCAGCCCACCCCCAATGGCAAAATTGAGCCCACAGAGTCTGCAAAGGGATATAGATAGGTTAAGTGAGTGGGCAAAAATTTGGCAGATGAAGTATAATGTGGGAAGATGTGAGCTTATCCACTTTGGTAGAAAGAATAAAAAAGCAAAATATTATTTAAATGGAGAGAGACTACAGAATGCTACGGTACAGAGGGATCTGGGTGTCCTCGTACATGAAACACAAAAAGTTAGCATGCAGGTACAGCAAGTAATTGGGAAGGCAAATGAAATATTGACATTTATTGCAAGGGGGATGGAATATAAAAGTAGGGCAGTCTTGCTACAACTGTATAGGGTATTGGTGAGATCACACCTGGAGTACTGCGTACAGTTTTGCTCTCCTTATTTAAGGAGGGATATACTTGCATTGGAGGCAGTTCAGAGAAGGTTCACTAGGTTGATTCCTGAGGTGAAGGGGTTGTCCTATGAGGAAAGGTTGAGCAGGTTGGGCCTATACTCAATGGAGTTTAGAAAAATGAGAGGTGATCTTATTGAAACATATAAGGCGAAAAATTCGGTTGCTTTGCGCCTCCCGTTAGCGCTCTAAGAGGGCACTAATGGGCTGCAAAGCAACCAGCACCCGGGCGCGGCAATGTTTGCGCCATCGAGAAATTGACCAGACATTTTGCGGCAGCGCAAAACACTACCGCCACGATCTCCTGCGCCCGCAGATCGTGACGTCAGTCGAGCGTGCACAACGCCCCGGTAGCGCCCCGGACCGGATATTGAGTGGCGCCCCCTGCCTTACCGCCTGCCGCTAGCAACGACAGGTTGAGGGGAGCGTTTTGCAGTTGGGAAGGGACTGGGGGAGCGCTATTTAAAGGCGACCGCTTCCTGCCTTTTTTTGTCGGCGACATTTTTGCACCACGCATTCTAAGAGAGAGAGAGAGACTTCTGGAGAGATTCAATGCTGTGTGAAGGAGTTTTGGGTACTTGAGCAGCACTTTGCAGGTTCATTTTGATTTGACCTTCCTTGCATCGACTTAGAAGAGACAATGGGGGCTGCACTCTGAGTTCTTTCCCTGGTACTCTCCATTGTTCTTTCCAGCAGATTTGATGTGCAGGTCTCTCCAGGCCGAGATTCAAGGCTGCAATGAGCAGGATGTGGATGGAGAGCAAGATCGACCCTCCCCTTTAAGAGCTGTCCGGCGCCAGTGTGTCTGTGTTCCATTGCTGACTGACATCACATGAGCTTCGCCAGCGCTCTGAGGTAGCACCTCGCTCCTCGGCGTTAGCGCCGTAAGAGAGGTGTGTAGCGCCTGATTTAGTGCTCCAATCACCTCCAGGGGCGATAGAAGCCAAGTATGCAGTCGGAGGCGATAATTAGCGCTGGGCACTAAACTTTGCGCCCGGCCGATAATTGCGCCCCAAACGGGACGATACCAAATTTCGCCTCCATAAGATTCTGAGGGGGCTTGACAGGGTAGGTGTAGGGATGATGTTTCCCCTCATGCGGTAATCTAGAACCACTGGCCTAGTTTCAGAATAATGGGTCGCCTATTTAAAACGGAGATGAGAAGGAATTTAATCTCTCAGGGGGTCGTGAATCTTTGGAATTCTCTACCCCAGAGAGCTGTGGAGGATAAGTCATTGAATATATTCAAGGTGGAGATAGACAGATTTTTGAAAAACAGGGACATCAAGGGTTATGGGGAGCGGGCAGGAAAGTGGAGTTGAAGCTAAGATCAGATCAGCCATGATCTTATTGAATGGCAGAGCAGGCTCGAGGGGCCGAATGGCCTACTCCTGTTCCTATTTCTTATGTTCTTATGTTCTTGTGAACAATGAGTCTGGTGATGCTGGAATTCAACAAGACCTGGACAATCCATACTTGGGTACCAATACCCAAATAAAAGCATTCCCACAATCAACTGATGCTCTGATAACCTGGGGCCATATGTGTGCTGAAGGGATAGAGTTCCAGACACAAAAAACAGGGGTGATTTCCACACGTGGCGGAAACATAGACGGGGAAATTCCTCAGAGCTGCTCCTTCTCCGCGGCCGAAAGTGCAGCAGAAAGTCTGAGACAGAAACCCAGAGTAAAGCTCCCTCTCCACTGTCCCATTAAACACTTCCAGGGAAAGTACAGCACGGGTTAGACACAGAGTAAAGATCCCTCTACACTGTCCCATCAAACACTCCCAGGGCAGGTACAGCACATGTTAGATACAGAGTAAAGCTCCCTCTACACTGTCCCATCAAACACTCCCAGGACAGGTACAGCACATGTTAGATACAGAGTAAAGCTCCCTCTACACTGTCCCATCAAACACTCCCAGGGCAGGTAGAGCATGGGTTAGATACAGAGTAAAGCTCCCTCTACACTGTCCCATCTAACACTCCCAGGGCAGGTAGAGCATGGGTTAGATACAGAGTAAAGCTCCCTCTACACTGTCCCCATCAAACACTCCCAGGGCAGGTACAGCATGTATTAGGTACAGAGTAAAGCTCCCTCTACACTGTCCCCATCAAACACTTCCAGGGCAGGTACAGCATGGGTTAGATACAGAATAAAGCTCCCTCTGGCCCATGTGTAAGATCCAAGAGGCAGGTATGACACGAATTTCTGGCCCCTGACATCGGGATCTGGATCAGCAGTTGGTGATAAGCATGTATGCAACAGTTGAATTGAACATTAGAACCTCAAAGTGACAGGAACAACGCAAGCTGTGCTGTGTCAGTCGTTCCTCCATGATTGGGTTGCAGAAAGGCAAGCAGATGTTTCTGAAGCTCTGTGCTTGTGAACCACCATATATGGTGAATTGTCTATGGCATTTGGTGAATGGTATATGCTGTATGGTGAATGGTATACAGTGTTTGGTGAATGTTATACTGTGAAGGAATAGCCATATTCAGAAAATACACCATCCTATGAATAGAATTCTAGCCTTATTAAACATGACAAACTGGGTTTAAAAATATAAAAGCCTCAACAAGACAAAGCTGTAAACACCATACAGGCTTTTGAGATAAGATGGGTTGTTGACACTGAAACAATAGCCCTATTGAAGCAGCAGGTTGGAGGTTCCAAAAAGTCTGCAGAATGGAAAACAGACAATGATATACCCAGTAAATTGTTTTAAACCAACACTTTGTAAACAGGCACATGAAAGAGCACAATGGTATAATGTTAAGGTGTCATAAACCAACACTTCGGGAAACAGAAACACAGAACATTAAAGAAACATATGCCTTCATAAATATGACATCAAATGAAAGACAGGAGACATAATTCTTAATACAACCAACTGAGGTGGCTAGGAGGACAATGGTGCATCTGGTTGAAGTGTTTTTAATTTACATGTTGTAAAAAGATACAAACAGAAGACTTTCATAAATATGACATCAATAGATGCACCAAGCAATCACATTGTTTTTGTGTTGAACTTGGAACACATAGGTGACACGAAGTCTGCTTGCAACCAGCTGAGGTGACTTAAGAATTGAACAGGAGACCTTCGTAAAAATGACATCAAATAGAACCACTGCTGTCACATTGTTTTTATGATAAGTTTTGATAAGTTTTGAGCACCTAAAGGTAGAGACACGATTCTGCAAGCTAACAGCTGCACTGATCACTGGCCCAGTAAGCCAACCCCAGCAACCACAAGTTGCACCCCTAGGTCAAGTAAACCTGAGCTCTATCTACACAATGTGTGATAGACCGGGAAACACCAGCTAGGAAAAAACCTGCTGGATTCTAACTAACCTTGATAAATTGGAAACCTGTTGCCAAGATTGGAATGCCCAACACCTGAGGCAACTACTGCAAATGATACTAAGCTCAGACTTAATTCCTCCATTAAAACAGTGTAACAACTGGGTTCAAATATACGCTTATGTTCTCACGGCAACTCAGGGAGGGCATGTAATGGGTTCCATCAAGGAAATACTCACTAATACAGCCACAACTAAAGGGCTGGTATCTGCCAACAGATTAGGCAAGGTACTCACACAGGATAACTGAGACATTGTCCACGGTTGCCTGGCCAATCAATACCAAAATACAGCCCTCAAACTTGCCTGTGAGGGTGCTCTAAATGATTATCGAGATAACCAAGAAAGATGGGATAATGTCAATCGCATTATCCAATTAAATCATGACCTCTTAGGCCTACCCCAAACGAAACCTATAATGAGATCAGAAACTAGGGATAAAAAAACCGGAGAAAGTACCTTTGGTACTCAGAAACAAGAACTGTATAGACCCAAGTCTCAAGTCTACCCCGCCCAGACACAAACCCGTGGCTCGGGACCCCCAAGAGGGTATTCCAGAAGGTTTACACCGCCAACTCGCCCACAATACGAGAAAGATTTCTCCCCAGAAAGATGGATAGACGAGGGGCGAGACCTCGAAAGGAAAGCGAAGGACAGTGGACTCCCTATGGGGACAGCTTTTACACTGGCCAAAACTATCAGAGAGCCATGGGAGGATAGCGAGAAAACCGAAATGGGGATCAAATAGATTCCCGGCAGAACCAACGTCCACCTCAACAGGAGGATCGTCAAGATAATAAACGGTCCGACAAACCCCCTCAGGGATCTGGAAAACATGATACGCCCAAGAGGGAGGAACAAAAATCAGTTAAAATAATTAAAGACAAAGCAGCAAATGAAACTCAGGATCCTGAGGATCAACAATCCCTGGATTGGAGGCCTGGCACCCAGCCAGGGCCTCTTGAATTCCCCTATGCACTGGCAACCTTGCCCACAAACACACAAGTGAAGGCCCTGTTTGATATGAGAGCTGATTACACTGTAATAGATCCTGCAATTAGAAAAACTAACTGGACAGATTTGGGGAGCCCAATTTGTAAAAGATCATTAGGGGGATTCACACAAGACAAAACCAAAATAATTAATTTTTACAAAATACCTATTACTATATATGGAATCACGGTGACCCTAGATGTAGGACTGGTACCACAATTGGCCTGTTCCCTCATTATAGGACAACCAGACATGAAACATTACCTTAAAATTTCAACCAAACCTGTAGAAGCATCCACAGACCAGGATGACAGGGAAAAACATGTTCGGACACAACTTGATTGAACTTGCCTAGAGGGGGGAGGCAAAGACCTCCTCGAGCAACTCATTAATAGATCCTACCCTTATCTACAACGCCATCCAAATCAATGTGGAAAGATAGACTAATTCACCATTGTTTGGTGTTGCTAAACCAGATGGGAGGTGGAGATTAGTGGTCGATTATACAGCCTTAAATAAGGTAACGGCCCCACATACTGCACAACAGCAAAATTCCACAGCCCTTCTCTCTGGAATCACGAGGGAAAAATATAAATCTTGTAGTGATCTGGCAAACGGCTTCTGGTCACATGCAATCGAAAAAGCTGATTGGCCAAAAACAGCGATGACTGGACCCGATGGTTATCAGTATTGCTGGACCAGATTGCCAACAGGGATTTCAAAACCGTCCCGTTCTCTTTTCAGCCCACATCATTGACCTTTTAAAAGACCTACCTAACATCAATTCTTATGTGGACGATATATATCTGTCACATGACAATCTCCAAGAGCACTTGAAAGCCATTGATAGTGTTTTATCCAGACTTACAACTGCTGGGTACTTAATCAACATAAAAAAGAGTCAACTAGTTAGGGAAGAGGTAGATTTTCTGGGACTGCAAATAACTGGAAACGGTAGAGGATTAATTCAATCCTATAAAGAAAAATTAGCCACCATTCAATCTCCTAAAATTCTGAAAAATCTGCAAGCAAGTTTAGGACTCCTGAATTTTGCTCAATCCTTTACGCCAACCTTTGCTGAGCTCTCAGCACCCCTGTATGCTAGAGTGGGTGAAGCAGCAAAAGGACCATTCATATTTTCACCAGACGATAACTCAAAATTGCAACAATTATGCCGAGAGGTACAAAAAGCCATAGACCTGGAACAGAGGGACCTACAAGTTCCCCTCAATATTCATCTCAGGTCATCACCTAAAGTGGCAGTTGCAGTTTTCTATAATGAAAAGAGCCTAGTGCCCATTCAGTTCCATTCTTATAACTTTTCCAATGTCGAAAGGAGGTTCATTAAAAAAGAAAGGGTCATGACTATGGTAATCCAATGCCTCATCAAGGCACAAACCCTTCAAGGGAAATACCCCATTAACATCTATACTGAGATTCCCAATTGAAGATCAGTATTGAGGATGGCCTCTGATGAAAAAAGAGCCACCCAGATCCGATATGATAAATGGGCATCATACTTGAATTATTCTACACTCATTTTTAAATTCCTCTCCCCGGAAATGGACTATAGCATCTCCCCATCATGGAGGATAATGATATGGAGGAGGGAATCAGACAAATACCTATGAGACCGCTTACAGAATACCATCAAGTTATTTACTGTGATGGATCGTCAATGACGATTAAAAAAGGACATCCCAACAATCCTCAGCTGGGATGGGGATAGTAGTAGGGACTTTTTGAGATTCCCTATTCTTTTTATCCAGAAGAATTACTGTCCATACCCCTTGGTCATAAGACAGCGCAATATGCTGAAGCCGCAGCATTACGGTATGCTTTAGAAAAGGCAGACCCTATTAAACCCACATTAATCTGTACAGATAGTGTCTATTGTAAAAGAGGATATAACCAAGATCTAGTTTTCTGGGAACAAACAAACTTTACCAATCATAAGGGTAAACCTATAAAACATAACTCATTGTGGGAAGACATTCTCCGTTCGAGGATGGAGAACCAGAATTGTCAGGTGATTCATGTAAACGGGCATACCACTGGGACAGTACACTCAAAAGGAAACAGTCTTGCAGATGAACAAGCAAAACGTTCGGTGTGCATGACACCCCCTCGAGAGGGGCCTGCCAATGTTAGTGTAATCAGTAGGGCAGAACGGGCAGCTAATCAGGATGAGGAACTGATTCAGCTATTAGACCCAACAAAAGAGAATCCACCAGGATATCCACCAAAGTACTTTTACTCGGAAACCCCTACGGGTATTGTACTAGTTAAGTTGCCCAAGGGAAACCGAGAAGTACCCGCGAGTCACAAACGAGAACAGCTTGTAAAAGAAGCTGATGAGGGCATAAGTCAAGCACATTGTGGTGCCAGAACAACATTCTGCAAATTGACCCCCTTATATTGGTGGCCAGGCATGCTTAAGGCCTGTAAAACATACGTGGCAAATTGTGAGCCATGCTATTTAACCCATAAGTCATCACCTAATTAAGCCGCCACCATTGGCTCCTGTGAAAGCTGATGAGCCAATGGGAAAATTCTTTATTGACTTTATTGGACCACTTCCCCCATCTTTGGGATATAGACATGTTCTTGTTTGTGTAGATGGATGCATTTCATTCCACTGGCTGGTCCCCACAAAAACTGTTTCGGAAAACGCACTTGCCAAGTCTATTTCTGACATAATTACTGTAGCTGGTGTACCCAAAATCTTACACTCCGATCAAGGCGGAGCTTTTGTCTCCAAGGTCTTCAAAGACTACTGCGAACAAAGGGGGATTGGGTTAGAGCACAGCACACCACGTCATCCGCAATCAGCGGGGCTGGTGGAACGTAAAAACCAGGAAGTAAAAAAGCTATTGGTCAAACTGTTGAGAATCAGGGGGAATAAGTGAACCACTGTCATTCCGGAGGTGCAGCTATCACTCAATAATGTGCCCACATCTGCATCAGGGACAGTGTCCCCAAAAACTCCATATTATCTGATGTATGGGGTTGAGATGCATACACCTGCTTACCCATGGTTCTTTTATTGCCTCTACACACTCTGAGTCCTTGACCCGACAGCGACAGTTAGATTTAAAAAAAGAAGTAACAGAGGAGATTCATCGAATTGATCAGAGGATAAGGGAGGCAAATAGGCAGAAAAAATCGACAAACAAAGCATGGCAACCCATAGTAGGAGAATGGGTACAGGAAAAGAAGTTCAAGCAAAAACCTGGTTTGAGACCGAAGTGGAAAAAACCTGTTCAAATACATTCTGTTAATAACGAAAGAACAGTTCAAATACATATTGACCAGCCGAATGGCAAGCATGTTCTTAAAACTGTCTCCATAGAAAATCTCAAAAGATGTCCTGCGGGATACCGAAATGAAGGAACAATACAAGGTGCAGTCGTACACTATCTTTCAAGACCCAGCTTGGAGCACGACACAGAAAATGGATGCGATCGAATTACTGATGACGGTCAGTCAGACGGTGTCACCGGCTCCTCCACATAGAAACATAGAAACATAGAAGATAGGAGCAGGAGTAGGCCATTCAGGCCCCTCGAGCCTGCTCCGCCATTTAATGAGATCATGGCTGATCATCCAAATTCAGTACCCTATCCCTGCTTTCTCCCCATATCCCTTGATCCCTTCAGCCTTAAGAAATATATCTAACTCCTTCTTGAATATATTTAATGAATTGGCCTCAACTGCCTTCTGTGGTAGAGAATTCCACAGATTCACCACTCTCTGGGTGAAGAAATTCCTCCTCATCTCAGTCCTAAATGGCTTACCCCTTATCCTTAGACTATGACCTCTGGTTCTCGACTCCCCTGCCATCGGGAACATCCTTTCTGCATCTAGTCTGTCTAGCCCTGTTAGAATTTTATAAGTTTCAATGAGATCCCCTCTCATTCTTCTAAACTCTAGCGAATACAAGCCCAATCGTCCCAATCTCTCTTCATACGTCATTCCTGCCATCCCAGGTATCAATCTGGTGAATCTTCGCTGCACTTCCTCCACGGCAAGAACATCCTTCCACAGATAAGGCGACCAAAACTGCACACAATACTCAAGGTGTGGTCTCACCAAGGCCCTGTACAACTGCAGCAAGACATCCTTGCCCCTGTACTCAAATTCTCTCGCTATGAAGGTCAACATACCATTTGCCTTCTTAACCGTATGCTGCACCTGCATGCTTACCTTCAACGACTGGTGCACAAGGTCTCCCAGGTCTCGTTGCACTTCCCCTTTTCCCAATCTATTGCCGTTCAGATAATAATCTGCCTTCCTGTTTTTGCCACCAAAGTGGATAACCTCGCATTTATCCACATTATACTGCATCTGCCATGCATCTGCCCAATCACCCAACTTGTCCAAATCATACTGGAGTTTCTCTGCATCCTCCTCACAACACACACGCCCACCCAGCTTTGTGTTGTCTGCAAACTTGGAGATATTACATCTAGTTCCCTCGTCTAGATCATTAATATATATTGTGAATAACTGGGGTCCTAGCACCGATCCCTGCAGTAACCCACTAGTCACTGGCTGCCACTCAGAAAAAGACCCGTTTATTCCAACTCTTTGCTTCCTGTCTGCCAACCAGTTCTCTATCCAAGTCAGTACCTTACCCCCAATCCCGTGTGCTTTAACTTTGCACGCTAATCACTTATGCGGGACCTTATCGAAAGCCTTCTGAAAGTCCAAATACACCACATCCACTGGTTCTCCCTTATCTATTCTACCAGTTACATCCTCAAAAAATTCCAGTAGATTAGTCAAGCACGATTTACCTTTTGTAAATCCATGTTGACTTTGTCCAATCCTGTCTCTGTTTTCCAAGTGCTCTGCTATTACATCTTTTATAATGGACTCTAGCATTTTCCCCACTACCGATGTCAGGCTTACCAGTCTATAATTCCCCGTTTTCTCTCGACCACCTTTTTTAAATAGTGGGGTTACATTAGCTACCCTCCAATCCATGGGAACTGTTCCAGAGTCTATAGAATTTTGGAAGATGACCAGCAATACATCTACTATTTCTAGGGCCACTTCCTTAAGTACCCTAGGATGTAGATTATCCTGGGGATTTATCGGCCTTCAATCCCGTCAACTTCCCGAACACCATTTCATTCTGATTTCATTCAGTTCTTCCCTCTCATTAGACCCTATGTTCTCCAACATCTCTGGGAGGTTATTTGTGCCCTCCTTTGTGAAGACAGAACCAAAGTATGTAATTAATTGGTCTGCCATTTCTTTGTTCCCCATTATAAATTCCCCTGATTCTGACTGCAAGGGACCTACGCTTTAGTTCACCAATCTTTTTCTCTTCACATATCTATAGAAGCTTTGACAGTCAGTTTATATGTTCCCTGAAAGCTTACTCTCATACTCTAATTTCCCCCTCTTAATTAATCCCTTTGTCCTCCTTTGCTGAATCCTAAACTGCTCCCAATCCTCAGGTTTGCTGCTTTTTCTGGCCAATTTATATGTCCTCTCCTTGGATCTTATGTTATCCCTAATTTCCCTTGTTAGCCACGGTTGAGTCACCTTTTTTGTTTTATTTTTATGCCAAATAGATGCTTTGCAACACATCAGGAATTGGATTCGCGAAAAGCAACAACCGAAACAAGGAAAGATCAACGAGTTACTTCAACGAAGGAGGAAGACACCCCGGATGAAGAAGGAATCAATTGAGTGCCTGGCAAGGCCTTTACGAAAACACGCATCTGTACACACGCCGGATCAAAGGAACAACTTGTCAAGCTTCAACTAGTTTCAAATGACGTCTCCTTGACTCGTATGAATAACTCACCTCTACAGAACGTACATCTGCCGATTGGACATTCTAAGTACATGTTATTTTGCGAATTGCATGACTATGTACTTATCATCCTTTTAAATTGTGTTCAATTTAAAATAAGGCAAAACATTGTCCTAGGATGACTTAAAAGGAATTTTCATGTAGCACATGATTGTGAATCTTGTGAAATTAATATGCTATTGTAACCTTATTAGTAACATTGACCAAACTCTGCCCTGATGTTTTGAGCCCATTTTTTGGTCAAGCGGGGTGTGTGAAGGAATAGCCATATTCAGAAAAATACACCATCCTATGAATAGAATTCTAGCCTTATTAAACATGACAAACTGGGTTTAAAAATCTAAAAGCCTCAACGACACAAAGCTGTAAGCACCATACAGGCTTTTGAGATAAGATGGGTTGTTGACACTGAAACAATAGCCCTATTGAAGCAGCAGGTTGGAGGTTCCAAAAAGTCTGCAGAATGGAAAACAGACAATGATATACCCAGTAAATTGTTTTAAACCAACACTTTGTAAACAGGCACATGAAAGAGCACAATGGTATAATGTTAAGGTGTCATAAACCAACACTTCGGGAAACAGAAACACAGAACATTAAAGAAACATATGCCTTCATAAATATAACATCAAATGAAAGACAGGAGACATAATTCTTAATACAACCAACATAGGTGGCTAGTGGGATAACGGTGCATCTGGTTGAAGTGTTTTTAATTTACATGTTGTGAAAAGATACAAACAGAAGACTTTCATAAATATGACATCAATAGATGCACCAAGCAATCACATTGTTTTTGTGTTGAACTTGGAACACATAGGTGACACGAAGTCTGCTTAAAGGGTAAGACGGTACATGAGCAGTGGTGTTCATTCAAGGAGTTATTTTACAACTTTCAAAATAAATATATTCCACTGAGGAAAAAAGGGTGTAAAAGAAATGACAGCTAAGTAAAGAAATTAAAGGAAGTATCCAACTAAAAACAAGGACATATAAGGTAGCCAAAGTTAGTGGGAGGATAGAAGATTGGGAAGTCTTCAAAAGACAACAAAAAGTAACTAAAGGATTGATTAAGAAAGGGAAAATAGACTATGAAAATAAATTAGCAAAAAATATAAAAACAGATAGCAAGAGTTTCTATAGTTATATAAAAAGAAAAAGGGTGGTTAAGGCAAACGTAGGTCCCTTAGAGGATGAGACCGGGAAATTAATGGTGGGAAACATGGAGATGGCAAAAATGCTGAACAAATATTTTGTTTCAGTCTTTACGGTAGAGGACACTAAGAATATCCCAACACTGGACAAACAGGGGGCTCTAGTGGGGGAGGAGCTAAATATGATTAAAATCACTAAGGAATTGGTACTCAGTAAAATAATGGGACTAAAGGCGGATAAATCCCCTGGACCTGATGGCTTACATCCTAGGGTCTTGAGGGAAGTGGCAGTAGGAATTGTGGATGCTTTGGTAATAATTTTCCAAAACTCCCTGAACTCAGCAAAGGTCCCGGCAGATTGGAAAACTGCTAATGTAACACCCTTATTTAAAAAGGGTTGTAGGCAGAAGGCTGGAAATTATAGACCAGTTAGCCTAACATCTGTGGTGGGTAAAATTTTGGAGTCTATTATTAAGGAGACAGTAACGGAACATTTAGATAAACATAATTTAATAGGACAAAGTCAGCATGGCTTTATGAAGGGGAAGTCATGTCTGACAAATTTGCTCGAGTTCTTTGAGGACATAACGTACAGGGTGGATAAAGGGGAACCAGTGGATGTAGTGTATTTAGACTTCCAGAAGGCATTCGACAAGGTGCCACATAAAAGATTATTACTCAAGATAAAAAATCACTGGATTGGGGGTAATATTCTGGCATGGGTGGAGGATTGGTTATCTAACAGGAAGCAGAGAGTTGGGATAAATGGTTCATTCTCGGACTGGCAACCAGTAGCCAGTGGTGTTCCGCAGGGGTCGGTGCTGGGTCCCCAACTCTTTACAATCTATATTAACGATTTGGAGGAGGGGACCGAGTGTAACATATCAAAGTTTGCAGATGATACAAAGATGGGAGGGAAAGTAGAGAGTGAGGAGGACATAAAAAACCTACAGGGGGATATAGACAGGCTGGGTGAGTGGGCAGAGATTTGGCAGATGCAATACAATATTGGAAAATGTGAGGTTATGCACTTTGGCAGGAAAAATCAGAGAGCAAGTTATTATCTTAATGGCGAGAAACTGGAAAGTACTGCAGTACAAAGGGATCTGGGGGTCTTGGTGCAAGAAAATCAAAAAGTTAGTATGCAGGTGCAGCAGGTGATCAAAAAAGCCAATGGAATGTTGGCTTTTATTGCTAGGGGGATAGAATATAAAAACCGGGAGGTATTGCTGCAGTTGTATAGGGTATTGGTGAGACCGCACCTGGAGTACTGCATACAGTTTTGGTGTCCATACTTAAGAAAAGACATACTTGCTCTCGAGGCAGTACAAAGAAGGTTCACTCGGTTAATTCCGGGGATGAGGGGGTGGACATATGAGAAGAGGTTGAGTAGATTGGGACTCTACTCATTGGAGTTCAGAAGAATGAGAGGCGATCTTATTGAAACATATAAGATGGTGAAGGGGCTTGATCGGGTGGACGCGGTGAGGATGTTCCCAATGATGGGTGAAACTAGAACTAGGGGACATAATCTTAGAATAAGGGGCTGCTCTTTCAAAACTGAGATGAGGAGAAACTTTTTCACTCAGAGGGTTGTGGGTCTGTGGAATTTGCTACCCCAGGAAGCTGTAGAAGCTACTTCATTAAATAAATTTAAAACAGAAATAGACCGTTTCCTAGAAGTAAAGGGAATCAGGGGTTACGGGGAGCGGGCTGGAAATTGGACATGAGTTTGAGTTCGGATCGGTCAAGGCCCTGTGGGTGGCGGAGCGGGCCCAGGGGCCGAGTGGCCTGGTCCTGCTCCTACTTCTTGTGTTCTTTAGAGTTGAGGTTGGATCAGATCAGCCATGATCTCATTGAATGGCGGCGCAGGCTCGAGCGGCCGATTGGTCTTCTCCTGCTCCTATTTCTTATGTTCTTATGTTCTTATGTACAACCAGCTGAGGTGACTTAAGAATTGAACAGGAGACCTTCGTAAAAATGACATCAAATAGAACCACTGCTGTCACATTGTTTTTATGATATGTTTTGATAAGTTTTGAACACCTAAAGGTAGAGACACGATTCTGCAAGCTAACAGCTGAACTGACTGTAAGAATAGCAGGGGTCAACAGAAAGATGACTAGAGATAATTAGCTTACATCAGAAGAAAATTTCAAAGGATATACCACTGAAAAAAGGGTATAAAATATAAAACTTTCAAATAGGAAGACAGAATTTGCTGGAAGGGGCAAAGCGATTCTCGGATTCAGAGGCTCTGTAAGCCTACAACTCTTTGAGTCTCGGGTAATCAAAGGTATTTGATTTTGGTGGATATCCTGGAATAAGAACAAGTAAGAAATGTAAAAATGTAACGACGTTAAGATTTGAGAATATGGATCTCTGAGAATAAGAATTGTAAGCTATTTGTTTTTGGAATTGTTAAAGTTGCGATTGAATCACCAGCTGTAATTACGTGTCAGTTCTTTAATAAATCTATATATTTTTAGAATTGTCTCACATAGTACTTCTGTATCAAACTCGTGAACTCAATCTCTGTACACTCTTTGGTGAGGAGTTGCAGAATTCTGGGGGAGTTTTCCGGACCCTCATAATATCCGGAAGGTTACAGTCTAGTTAAACTTATTAAAAGTGCTATCTGGAGGATGGTAACACCTTCAAGTCATTCCTTTCCTTTAGGGAGAGATAGTCTGGACCTTTAGACCCAATTGAGCATCTTCTAGGATTCGGCTATCTCTAACTTTAGTTGAAGGTGACCGTCTGGTGACTACGCCTGATCTGGCGTGGCCCGAAAAGTGCTAGGACTTGTAATTATCCCTTCAATATGGTGTACGATGTACAATATACGGCGTACAGTGTAAGGTGGATGCTGTACGGTGGACAGTATATGGCGGATGGTATGCATTCATGCTGTGCTCAGGAGGATGACCACAATGAATTCACACATTTTATGGGGAGTTGTGAGGAGCTCTTAGTTTCTGCTGTCCTCCTAGGGACGGCCCAATGGGGGATTTTTTTATTTATTCGATCCTGGGTTGCGGGCACCACTGGCAAGGCCAGCATTTATTGCCCATTCCTCACTATCCTTGAGAAGGTGGTGGTAAGCCGCCTTCTTGAACCGCTGCAGTCCATGTGCTGAAGGTACTCCCACAGTGCTGTTAGGGAGGAAGTTCCAGGATTTTGACCCAGCGACGATGAAGGAACGGCAATATATTTCCAATTCAGGATGGTGTGTAACTTGGAGGGGAACTTGGAGGTGGTGGTGTTCCTATGCGCCTGCTGCCCTTGTCCTTCTAGGTGATAGAGGTCGCAGGTTTGGGAGGTGCTGCCGAAGAAGCTTTGGCGAGTTGCTGCAGTGCATCTTGTTGATGGTATACACTGCAGCCACAGTGCGCCGGTGGTGGAGGGACTGAATGTTTAAGGTGGTGGATGGGGTGCCAATCAAGTGGGCTGCTTTGTCCTGGATGGTGTCGAGCTTCTTGAGTGTTGTTGGAGCTGCACTCATCCAGGCAAGTGGAGAGTATTCCATCACACTCCTGACTTGTGCTTTGTAGATGGTGGAATGGCTTTGGGGAGTCAGGAGGTGAGACACTCACCACAGAATACCCAGCCTCTGACCTGCTCTTGTAGCCACAGGATTTATGTGGCTGGTCCAGTTAAGTTTCTGGTCAATGGTGACCCCCCCAGGATGTTGATAGTGGGGGATTCGGCGATGTTAATGCCATTGAATGTCAAGGAGCAGTGGTTAGACTCTCGCTTGTTGGAGATAGTCATTGCATGGTACTTGTGTGGCGTGAATGTTACTTACCACTTATCAGCCCAAGCCTGAATGTCGTCCAGGTCTTGTTGCATGCAGTCATAGACTGCTTCAGTATATGCGAAGTTGCGAATGGAACTGAACACTGTGCAATCATCAGCGAATATCTGCATTTCTGACCTAATGATGGAGGGAAGGTCATTGATGAAGCAGCTGAAGATGGTTGGGCCTAGGACACTGCCCTGAGGAACTCCTGCAGCAATGGTTTGACTGCAGACAGTGGAAAGTTTCCCCCCTTATTCCCTTGGTTGCAGCTAAGGTCTCTTTGGGGAGCAGGTGGCTTCAAGATGACATCTATTGATGGATGTTGGGAAACAAGTCAATGGCAGACTTGCTAATCCAATACCCGAGACAGGGCACTGGTGATGATTGACCAGTCAGCCTGGCTCAAACATGGAGGGCTAGACCTGTCATTGGGGCCAAGATACTTCCCAGTCGGCTCCAGCTAACCCTGCAATCCAAACTCCACATGGCTGGGGTGGACCAAACACGACAAGCATCAGGAAGCTTACCAAAACTCTGTGCTGGTGAGCTACACAGTGTTGGCTGTTTAAATGCAGCAGTACTCTGGTGCACACTAGCGGGTCCCAAAGCCTTGGCTATATCAACCTGAACTTAAACTCTCTGGATTTAATGCGGAGATGCCGGTGTTGGACTGGGGTGGACAAAAATGAGAAGTCGCACAACACCAGGTTATAGTCCAACAGTTTTATTTGAAATAACGAGCTTTCGGAGCGCTGCTCCTTCATCAGGTAAAGTGCTTTACCTGACGAAGGAGCAGCGCTCCGAAAGCTCGTAATTTCAAATAAAACTGTTGGACTATAACCTGGTGTTGTGCGACTTCTCATCTCTGGATTTAGGTAAGGAAGGTGTGTCCCTACAGGGAGAGTGTCTACACTCAGCAGGTCAGGTACCATCTGTGGAGAGAGTAGCAGGGTTAACATTTCAGGTCAATGACCTTTCATCAGAAGTGGAAGATGTTTGAGATGAACAGCTTTTGCGCAATTGCAGAGCCAGGGAAAAGCAGTCAGGGAAAGAACAAAACGGAAAGTTCTTTGATGGGGTGGAGGCAGGAGTGATTAAATGACAAAAGTGATGATGGTGCAAAGCAAAAGGAGGTGATAATGGGACAAACATGAAAACAAAAGATAGGTCCAAAGGAGGTGTAAACAGTTACAGAATGTCCAAGAGAAAACAGGAGCCGTGATTAAGCTCTAAAGTTTATGCATGCTCCGCCCAGTATCAACTTGCCATCCAACCGAAGAGAAACCCAAAATAACAACAGAAAACGCTGGAAAAACTCAGCAGGCCAGGCAGCATCCGTGGAGAGAGAAAGAGAGTTAACGTTTCAGGTCGATGACCTTTCGTCAGAACTGACAGTATTTTGCTATCGTCGAAGAGAAACCCAATTGTGGGGCCGGGAGAAGCAGGAACAGCCTGGGGAGCAGCTGTACCAGGTCCCCGCTCACCTCCACCCTGAGAACGAATTTCCCACCCCTACTTCTGCCCAGGGACACTTGTTTTCCACCCACCGCCTGCCAGCCTTATGATAACAAGGCCTGGCCCTCAAAGTGGATTGGGTCCCCTGTCAGGACTGTCCCAGACCCAAACCCAGTCTGCAGTCAAAGTCAGCCCCTCTCTCGCTTTGTCTCACACTCAATCTTTGACTCTGTCTCACTCTCTCTCTCTCTCTCTCTCTTTGCCTATCTGTCTCTGACTTGCTCACTCATTCACTCACACATTAACATACACAAATACTCTCAGACACTCAGAGTACGAGGTGTGTTGGAGACGCATTCCCCGTATTTAAGTCTTTAACCCCCACACGACCCTCTCCAGCCCATCGTGGGGAGGGGGGTTAACATCAAGATCTCAGTCTGATACACACACACACACTCTTACACACACACTCACTCTCTCTCACACACACTCTCTCACACACACTCACTTACACACTCTCTCACACACACACACTCACTTACACACTCTCACGCACACACTCTTGCACACACACACTCACTTACACACATACTCTCACACACACTCTCTCATACACACTCACACTCTCTCACACACTCTCACACACACTCACTCTCTCTCACACACACTCTCTCACACACACACACTCACTTACACACATACTCTCACACACACTCTCTCACGCACATACACTCTTGCACACACACACTCACTTACACACACACTCTCACACAGACTCTCTCATACACACTCACACTCACTCTCTCACACACTCTCACACACACTCACTCTCTCTCACACACACTCTCTCACACACACACACTCACTTACACACACACTCTCACACACACTCTCTCACGCACATACACTCTTGCACACACACACTCACTTACACACACACTCACACACACACTCTCTCACACACACACTCACTTACACACATACTCTCACACACACTCTCTCACGCACATACACTCTTGCACACACACACTCACTTACACACATACTCTCACACACACTCTCTCACACACACACACTCACACACACACACACACCCTCTCACACACACACTCTCTCACACACAGTTACTAGCTCAGTTTTAGGCAAGTAATTTGGATGAGTTTTCTAAAAAAAAAAATTGCACAATGGTTTGTATTCAGTTCGGTAATCCTATCAAACTTGAGCTGAGCTTGGCTCATTTGAAAGCCTACTCATGCCTCAGTCTGAAGTTTGTGTGTTATAAACCCCCCTGTAGGGTTTAAGCATATAATCTAGGACGACGCTGAGGAATGCTGTATTATAGTGAAACATTAAACCGAGGCCCTGTCTGCCTGTTCAGGTGGATGTTGAAGATCCCATGGCACTACTTGACGAGCAGACTTCTCTCCCGGTGTCCTGGGCCAACAATCCTCCCTCAACCAGAACCAAGTAAAACAGATTAACTGGACATTTACCTGATTTGCTGTTTGTGGGATCTTTTGTGTGCCAATGGCTGCCATGTTTGCCTCTCACAGTTATCGTACTTCAAAAGTAATTTACCATATACAGTACATTGCACTGAGACATTCATCAGACACACAATGAAAGCCTTTCTTTTACATATGGAACTGGTAGCATTGGGCACAGGATATAAGAATGGCAAAAGAGAGTATGAGAAAAGATTAGCGGGAAACAGAAAAGGGAACCCAAAAATCTTTCTTAAACATATAAAAAGGATAGTTAAAGGAGCGGTGCGGCCGGTTAAGGACAAAAAGTGAATCTCCTTGTGGAGGCAGAGGGCATAACTGGGGTAATGAATGAATACTTTGCATCCATCTTTACACAAGAAGAAGATGAAGTTAATGTCACAGTAGAGGAGGAGGTAGTAGAGATATTGGTTAGGGTAAAAGTAGATAGAAAGGAGATGCTAAATAGTTTAGCATCGCTCAAAGTTAACAAGCCACCGGTTCAGATGAGATGCATGTCGAGGGAAACTAGGGTGGAGATAGAAAAAGCTTTGACCACAACCTTTCAATCCTCTTTGGATTTGGGGGTGGTGCCAGAGGACTGGAGGATTGCAAATGTTACACCTCTGTTCAAAAAAGGGGAGAGGGATAAACATGATAACTGCAGGCCGGTCATTCTAACATCAGTATTGGAAAAATTCCGAGAGACCATTGTCAACGACAAAATTAATTCTCACTTGGAGAAGCATGGGTTAACAGGGATAGCCAGCATGGATTTGTGAAAGGCAACTCATGCCTGACTAACCTGATTGAGTTCTTTGATGAAGTAACAGAGAAGGTTGATGAAGGTAGTGCAGTAGATGTTGTATATATGGACTTTAAAAAGGCATTTGATAAAGTACCACATAACAGACTTGTTTGAAAATAGAACCACATGGCATTAAAGGAACGGTGGTAACTTGGGTACATAATTGGCTAAGGGATAGGAGGCAGAGAGTAGCGGTGAACGGATGTTTTACCGACTGGAGAGAAGTATGCAGTGAGGTCCCCCAGGGACTGGTATTAGGACCGTTGCATTTCTTGTTATATATAACTGACATAGACTTAGGTACAGCAAGTACAATTTTAAGTTTGCAGATGATACAAAAATTAGCAACGTAATAAATAGTGAGCAGGATAGTAGCTGTAGAAATATGAACTGGTGAATTGTGTAAAATGGTTGCCTTTAGAAAATGGTCGAGGACTGCGAAAACTGCAGCCACAGTGAGATCTCAAATAAACAAAACCTTGAAGCTGGGAGCCTAGGGCTGCTCAAATAACATAGTTAACAGGCCTGCAAGAGATGACAAGTTTGCAGGATGATCGGGTCTACGACAACAATTAACTCAAGATAAGGGTGACAATCTAGTCTAACGGTTGAGCAGTCGCAAATCACATAATAAGGGACCTCTGGAATTCCCTAAATGACCAAGGATTGGCTAAGGATGGACAAATCTCAGACAAAGTGGCCGAATCTGCACACGGCACATAGGTAGTAAAAATATCGATATAAAAGAAGGGAGCCAAGAGCTAGTTTAGCAGCGAGAACCTGGGAATCACACTCGAGAAGGGAGGAGCCACAAGTCCGGGACTTGTTGTAGGACACCAGCGCGAAGGCTGATCAACTTTCAAACGGGTAATATTGTTTTAAGCTAGCACACATGGGAGTGAGCCCTGTGTCATTTTCCTTGTAAGTTATTCAAACAACTTGTTAACCAATAAAGTACTGAATGTATGCAACTTACTGAGTCCGACCGACATTTGACACTCTGAGCTAAGAACCATAATTGTTGAACTGTTGTTGAGCTGACTACTTATTACTAGCTCAATAGATACAGTGAATTCGGGACAACAAACTGGCGTAGTCGGCAGGATTTTTGACTTGAGAAGTGGGACTTTTCAAGAAGGATCAAAAGGAGCACAAATAGCTGAACTAAGTGCCATAGCATATGTAGTATTGCACCCAGAATCATTTCCCCCACCGGTCGAAATTCATTCAGACAGCAGTTACACCTGCAACAGCCTAACAGACTTTTTACCCATTTGGCAAGCGAGAGGTTTTACGTCGGCAGACGGGAAACCATTAACAACGGGCCCACTTCTTAAAGTTATCTTTAACGCGGCCATGGCCAATCAGGGACAATATATAATAAAACGGTTAAAGCACATGTAAAAACCACACCATTAGGAAATCAATTAGCAGATGAAGCAGCAAAACAAGGAGCCATTGATGGTTACCGACGGGACCCTCTGCAGGGAAAGGAAGGGACACTAACAGAAACCCTCTCGGCTGTTAAGGTATCCTCCAAGACAGTAATAGATCTTAGGGAGAGCCAAAGCTCTGACCCGGATCTGAACAATATCCAATTAGGAAAGCCTTATCCTGAACCATATAGTCAATATAGAACTGGTTTAACTTTAAATCAATGAGTGGTGCTAAAGAACAGAAAATATGTGGTACCGGAGGTGGATAGACCCGAAATAATTCCATGATGTGGGAGATCACCAGGGGATAGATAGAACAGGTGAAGACAAAGGAGCAGAGCTCCGAAAGCTTGTGATTTCAAATAAAGCTGTTGGACTATAACCTGGTGTTGTGCGACTTCTCAAGATTAGTGATGTATGTTGGTGGCCAGAAATACAATCAGATGTAGAGAAATACGTCAAAAACTGTTTGATTTGTGCTCAAAACAACCCAGGGAAATACAAGAATCAGGCTTTAATGGGACGCACTCGACAGGGCAAGGGCCCCTGGGCCCAACTTCAGATAGATTATATAGGGCCACTGCCCACCTGCCCAGGAGGAACGAAGTACATATTGGTAATAATAGATGTATTTTCTAAATGGATTGAGGCCTTCCCAACCAATAACTATTCAGTTGCCACTACCGCCAAATTCCTAATGGAAGAAGTGTTCTCGCGATGGGGATTACCCGAAAGCATCGACTCAGATCAAGGGACCCATTTTACTGGGCAGGTCATGAGATCGGTCATGCAGTTGGCTGGGGTAAAACAGGATTTTCGCATTTCATACCATCCAGAGTCCAGTGGGAGAGTAGAAAGAATGAACAGGACCCTAAAAACTATGATGAGTAAATTGGTCCAAGAAAATCGTACCTCCTGGCATAGGGTGCTCCCTTCTGCATTAATGGCCATCCGGAACACGGTGGTAGCATCCACCGGCTACTCACCACATGAGTGAATGACAGGAAGGATTATGAAAGGTATTGAGGCATTTATGGGTATGGACCTAAGTAAAATCCAAAAGACATCCCTGTCATCTGAAAAATACATGACTGATTTGGTGAAGTATTTGGAAGCAGCAAAAATGACCGCAGCCGTAAAAATGGGCAAAAGGCATCAGGAAAGTAAAGCCTATTTTGACAGGAAAGCCCACCCATGGGAAGTCAAGATAGGTGACCAGGTCATGGTTAAGATCCAAAGGGAGGGAACATTCCTGAGCCCAAAATATGCAGGACCCTTTAGAGTAATGGAAAAAGCTAGTCCGTCCGTATATAAGATATATAGGGGGGAAAATTCAGTTGGTTGCGCCTCCCATTAGCGCCTTAAGAGGGCGCTAATGGGGCACAAAGCATCTAGCGCCCAGGCGCGGCGAAGTTTGCGCCGCTCGCGAAATTAACTAGATATTTTGCGGCGGCACTAAACACTACCGCCACGATCTCCTGCGCCGGCAGATCGTGACTTCAGTCGAGTGCGCAACGCCCCGGTATCGCCCCGGAGCGGATATTGAGTGGCGCCCCTGCCTTACCGCCTGACGCTAGCAACGACAGGTTGAGGGGAGCGTTCTCCAGTCATGAAGGGAAAGGGGGAGCGCTATTTAAAGGTGACCGCTTCCTGCCTTTGATTGTTGGTGCCATTTTTGAACTACGCATTCTGAGAGAGAGAGAGAGAGACTTCTGGAGAGATTCAACGTTGTGTGAAGGAGTTTTGGGTACTGAGCAGCACTTTGCAGGTTCATTTTGATTTGCCATTCCTTGTATCGATTTAGAAGAGACTGTGGGGGCTGCACTCTGAGCTCTTTGCCTGGTACTCTCCATTGTTCTTTCCAGCAGATTTGATGTGCATGTCTCTCCAGGCCGAGATTCAAGGCTGCAATGAGCAGGATGTGGATGGAAAGCAAGATCAACCATCCCCTTTAAGAACTGGCCCGTGCCATTGTGTGTGTGCTCCATTTTGCTGACTGACATTACATGAGCTTCGCCAGCGCTCTGAGGTAGCGCCTCGCTCCTCGGCCTTTGCGCCTTAAGACAGGTGTGAAGCGTCTGATTTAGCGCTCCAATCACCTCCAGGGGCGATAAAAGTCAAGTTTGCAGTCGGTGGCGATAATTAGTGCCAGGCGCTAATCTTTGCGCCCGGCCGATAATTGCGCCCCAAATGGGGCGATACTGAATTTCTCCCCCATAGTCCGTATAGGAGCAGCACCAGGCGTACCTAAAAATGAGATGCCAACCTGGGGAAGCTGCAACGCAGGACTACATGCATGCTAAAAAGCAGAAGCAGCATGCTATAGACAGGGCTAAGCGATCCCACAATCAACGGATCAGATCAAAGCTCTGCAGTCCTGCCACATCCAATCGTGAATGGTGTAGGACCATTAAACAACTAATGGGAGGAGGAGGCTCCAAGAATATCCCCATCATCAATGATGGTGGAGCCCAGCACGTGAGTGCAAAAGACAAGGCTGAAGCGTTTGCAACCAACTTCAGCCAGAAGTGCCGAGTGGATGATCCATATCGGCCTACTCCCGAGGTCCCCACCATCACAGAAGCCAGTCTTCAGCCAATTCGATTCACTCCATGTGATATCAAGAAACGGCTGAGCGCACTGGATACAGCAAAGGCTATGGGCCCCGACAACATCCCGGCTATCGTGCTGAAGACTTGTACTCCAGAACTAGCCGCGCCTCTAGCCAAGCTGTTCCAGTACAGCTACAACACTGGCATCTATCCGACAATGTGGAAAACTGTTTAGGTATGTCCTGTCCACAAAAAGCAGGAGAAATCCAACCCGGCCAATTACTGCCCCATCAGTCTACTCTCAATCATCAGCAAAGTGATGGAAGGTGTCATCGACAGTGCTATCAAGCGGCACTTACTCACCAATAACCTGCTCACTGATGCCCAGTTTGGGTTCCACCAAGACCACTCGGCTCCCGACCTCATTACAGCCTTGGTCCAAACATGGACAAAGGAGCTGAATTCCAGAGGTGAGGTGAGAGTGACTGCCCTTGACATCAAGGCAGCATTTGACCGAGTCTGGCATCAAGGAGCCCTAGTAAAACTGAAGTCAATGGGAATCGGGGGGAAAACTCTCTACAGGCTGGAGTCATACCTAGCACAAAGGAAGATGGTTGTGGTGGTTGAAGGTCCAGCCCCAGGACATTGCTGCAGGAGTTCCTCAGGGCAGTGTGCTAGGCCCAACCATCTTCAGCTGCTTCATCAATGACCTTCCCTCCAACATAAGGTCAGAAATGGGGATGTTCGCTGATGACTGCACCGTGTTCAGCGTCATTCTCAACTCCACAGATAATGAAGCAGTCTATGCCCGCATGCAACAAGACTTGGACGACGTTCAGGCTTGGGCTGATAAGTGGCAGGTAACATTCGCGCCACAGAAGTGCCAGGCAATGACTATCTCCAACAAGCGACAGTCTAACCACTGCTCCTTGACATTCAATGGCATTACCATCGCCGAATCCCCCACTATCAACATCCTGGGGGTCACCATTAACCAGAAACTTAACTGGACCAGCCACATAAATACTGTGACAACAAGAGCAGGTCAGAGGCTGGGTATTCTGCGGCGAGTGTCTCACCTCCTGACTCCCCAAAGCCTTTCCATCATCTACAAGGCACAAGTAAGGAGTGTGATGGAATACTCTCCACTTGCCTGGATGAGTGCAGCTCCAACAACACTCAAGAAGCTCAACACCATCCAGGACAAAGCAGCCCACTTGATTGGCACCCCATCCACCACCTTAAACATTCACTCCCTCCACCACCGGCGTACCTTGGCTGCAGTGTGTACCACCTACAAGATGCACTGCAGCAACTCGCCAAGGCTTCTTCGGCAGCACCTCCCAAACCCGCGACCTCTTCCACCTAGATGGACAAGGGCAGCAGGCGCATGGGAACACCACCACCTCCAAGTTCCCTCCAAGTCACACACCATCCTGACTTAGAAGTATATCGCCGTTCCTTCATCATCGCCGGGTCAAAGTCCTGGAACTCCCTCCCTAACAGCACTGTGGGAGTACCTTCACCACACGGACTGCAGCGGTTCAAGAAGGCGGCTCACCACCAGCTTCTCAAGGGCAACTAGGGATGGGCAATAAATGCTGGCCTTGCCAGTGACGCCCTGATCCCATAAACAAATAAAAAAACAGCAGATAATAGTGAGATATTGACAAACTGTGGGCCACTGCACATTTCTGACCAGTGAGTCATTTTAAGATGGTTTTATAAGGGACAATAAGCAGAGTATATGTGCTATGACATGTTCTCATTACATGGTTAACCTAATAGCCAGAGTCACAAATTATACCTACAAATTATTACTCCATTATTGAGGATTTTATATTAGTTAGACCACTATTGTACCAATATGTGCAGCAACACCGTCGGTCAAAAATCGGCTGCCGATTGTAATCCTCGTCTCTGGTTTAACTCTCACCACAAACCTCGCATGGTGTGGGATGTAAGTTATTCACCGTGCCGTGCCACTCCCAGCAACGCACATACGGCAAAGTCAGTTACATATCAGTGGGAAGCGTAATTCAGAAACACGACTGGGCTGAATCTTAACTCCCAAAAAAGGGTGGGTTGGGGTCACTTCAGATGTTAAGATTCAAAAGATCTAAACCAGGAACCCAACCCGCCTCAGGAAACCCGGCAGGTAAAAGAAAGAAAGACTTGCATTTCTATAGCACCTTTCACGACCACCGGACGTCCCAAAGCGCTTTACAGCCAATGAAGTACTATTTGAAGTGTAGTCACTGTTGTAATGTGGGAAACGCAGCAGCCAATTTGAGCACAGCAAGCTCTCACAAACAGCAATGTGATAATGACCAGATAATCTGTTTTTGTTATGATGATTGAGGGATAAATATTGACCAGGACACCGGAGAGAACTCCCCTGCTCTTTGTCAAAATAGTGCCATGGGATCTTTTACTTCCACCTGAGAGAGCAGACGGGGCCTCAGTTTCAACGTCTCATCCAAAGGATGGCACCTCCAACAGTGCAGCACTCCCTCAGCACTGCATTGGAGTGTCAGCCTAGATTAATGTGTTGAAGTCCCTGGAGTGGGACTTGAACACACAACCTTCTGACTCAGAGGGAAGTGCGCTACCAACTGAGCCACAGCTGACAAAGGAGGTGAGAAGGGCTGGATCCATAAGGTAAGTGCTTGTGGGCCAGGAGGAGCAGGAGTGTTTTCCCCAGGCCCAACAAGCTGCCCAGTAAACGTCCCCCCCCCACCCCCCACCCACGATCTGTCTGCTACCCCACCATCCGACCCCAATCACCATCCGACCCCGATCACCATCGGACCCCCCGACCACCATCGGACCCCCCCCCGACCACCATCGGACCCCCCGACCACCATCGGACCCCCCCGACCACCATCAGATCCCCCGACCACCATCCGACCCTCCCGACCACCATCGGACCCCCCGACCACCATCGGACCCCCCCGACCACCATCGGACCCCCCCGACCACCATCGGACCCCCCGAGCACCATCGGACCCCCCCGACCACCATCGGACCCCCCCCGACCACCATCGGACCCCCCCGACCACCATCGGACCCCCCGACCACCATCGGACCCCCCCGACCACCATCGGACCCCCCCGACCACCATCAGACCCCCCGAACATCATCGGCCTCCCCCCATTGCGATCAGGACCGCCCCGAGATCGAGACGCCGGGACACCCCACCCAGCGATTGGGATTCCCCACGATCAGGACCCTGGCACCAACACCCCCCCGCCTCCCCTGCCCCAGTATCAGGACTCCTGCCACAGTCTATTCTCACTCCCCCACTTCACCTGCCTACTCTTCTCAGCTGTGACCTTGTGCTGCAGGCTTCCCGCCCGACAGCCCTCTATCCAGTCAAAGCAGCCTAGAGTTAAAAACTGCAGGTCATTTGGAAAAACCGTCATTCCTCACACTGACCCCTCACACTGACCCCTCACACTGACCCTCCCCTCACACTGACCCCTCACACTGACACCTCATACTGACCCCTCAAACTGACCTCTCACACTGACCCTCCCCTCACACTGACCCCTCACACTGACCCCTCATACTGACCCCTCAAACTGACCTCTCACACTGACCCTCCCCTCACACTGACCCTCCCCTCACACTGACCTCTCACACTGACCCTCCCCTCACACTGACCTCTCACACTGACCCTCCCCTCACACTGACCCCTCACACTGACCCTCCCCTCACACTGACCCTCACACTGACCCCTCACACAGACCCTTCATACTGACCCCTCACACTGACCCCTCACACTGACCCCTCACACTGACCCCACACATTGACCCCTCATAGTGACCCCTCACACTGACCCCTCACACTGACCCTCCCCTCACACTGACCCATCACACTGACCCATCACACTGACCCTCCCCTCACACTGACCCTTCACACAGACCCCTCACACTGACCCCTCACACTTACCCCTCACACAGACCCTCCTCTCACACTGACCCTCCCGTCACACTGCCTCTTCCCTCACATACAATGTACCATTATACACTGTCTCATATACACTGTGTCACTATAAACTGTATCACTCACTATACACTGAACCAATATATGTTATACCCCTATACTCTATACCACAGATACATCTCTGACTCAATCCTGCTCCCACTTCTCTTTAATCTCTTCTTTCAGCGAGGCTGTCACCAGTATTTAAACTGCAAAATTAATGTGTTATATTTGCAATTGAACTGACAATATAATTTATCTTCTGTATAAGGAAATGTTCTGATGAAGCAGATATTGTCCGGCCCAGCTGTGTGTAAAGATATTTTCACACCAGTCCCAAGTGTTTTCATACTTAGCCCAAGTCAATCATTAGGTGATGATTATATTCTGATGTCAGAAAACCTGTAAATGCCCTCCTGATTATAGTCAATATAAGTGGTCCCTGTGAGAACATTAGATCTTCTGGTGCGATCTTTAATAATTTCATCCATTCTGTAACCCATGCATCTCATTTCATTTCGTTTGAAAAGGATGAGCTGATAACACCCTTAATGTATTTATTTTTTACTATATTGTTCCAGTTTGTAACGTAGTTATGGAGCTGGTACTTCATCTCACGCAGACTGTTTGGATGTTTTCCAAGGAAAATACCCCATTTGCTGTGATTATGCGCATGAATCCCCACGGCAACAGCGTGTGGCACATCCCATAATAACACAGTGTGACATATCCCCATAGTGACACAGTGTGACACATCCCATAATAACAGTGTGACACATCGCCACAGTGACACAGTGTGACACATCCCATAATAACAGTGTGATACATCGCCACATTGACACAGTGTGACACATCCCATAATAACACAGTGTGACACATCGCCACCGTGACACAGTAACTTTTTCTATCAGATATTAGGTGACGTCTGGTGTTCTGAACAAAACAATAATCTCAGGGGTCTGACTGCAAAAAGACTTGGCTTTGGTCATCTGCCCTAATATCTTTAAAACTTACCTCTTTGACCAAGCTTTTGTTCATCTGCTGTAATAGCTCATGTGGCTTGGTGTCACATTTTTGTTTGCTAACACTCCTGTGAAGCGCCTTGGGACGTTTTACAACTTTAAAGGCGCTAAATAAATTCACGTTGTTGTTGTTGACAGTGCAATATTTTCTCAGTAGAAAGAAATTTGAGAATTAGTCTATTAGGTGCATTAAACTAGCGAGAGACATAAAAACAGAAAGTAAAAGCTTCTATAGGTATGTAAAAAGGTAAAGATTAGCGAAAGTAAACGTGGGTCCCTTACAGGCTGAGACAGGAGAAATTATAATGGGGAATAAGGAAATGGCAGAGAAATTAAACTAATACTAACAGGGCGCAAAGGGCTTATCGTCCGGGTGGGAGCACCTCCCGAGAAATTTGGCAGGGCACTACTGAGGCACTAGCCAATAGCACCAAGCTCTCGCTGGTAGCGCCCCAAGCTGCTGCGCCGCCGGCAATGACGTCATCGCCGTGACCCCTTACTGCCCCATGGCCTCGCGGGTCGAGAGCCGGGCCGACATCCGCTCGTGGGGCTCTAATTAAAGGGTGGTGCGGCCGCGACCCACGCTGCCATTTTATTTTTTTTGGCCGACGTCCAGGTCGGCCCTGCATGGCGGCCCTTGGCGAGGTCTGTGGTTGCCATCGTGCAGCCCGGCACTGCGTCTTGGTGCCGGGCTGCAGCCATGGCACCATGCCACCCTGGTGGGCTAGTGTGGGCCATTGGAGGACGTGCAGAGCTCACAGCATCCCTCCCCTTTAACGGAAGGGGAGTGGCGCTGAAATGCGTCAGTGCTATGCGGAGCGGCCGTGTAGCGCTCTGGCGCTACCTGCACTTTGCACCGCCGACACCGCACCGAGAGGAAGTGGAGCACCCAAGATAGTGCTCCGCTTCCTCGCCGGGGTGGTAAGCCGAATTTAGTGGCCGGGGCGGTACTTTCGCACAGGGCGCTAAATCTCCAGCGATAATTCGATTAACGCCTCCAAATGGGACGTAACCAAATTCCGCCCCCTTTGTGTCTGTCTTCACAGAAGAAGACACAAAAAACCTACCCGGAAATAGTGGAGAACCAAGGGTCCAGCAAGAATGAGGAACTGAAAGAAATTACTTTTAGTAAAAAAATAGTACTGGTGAAATTAATGGGACTGAAAGCCAATAAATCCCCTGGACCTGATGGCCTATATCCTAGGGTTTTAAAAGAGGTTGCTATAGAGATAGTGGATGCATTGGTTGTAATCTTCCAAAATCCCACAGATTCTAGAACGGTTCCCACGGATTGAAAGGTAGCAAATGTAACTCCACTATTTAAGAAAGGAGAGAGACAGAAAACAGGGAACAACAGACCAGTTAGCCTGACATCAGTAGTAGGGAAAATGCTAGAATCTATTATTAAGGACGTGGTAACAGGGCACTTAGAAAATAATAACAGGATTCGGCAGTGTCAAGACGGATTTATGAAAGGGAAATCATGTTTGACAAATCTGTTAGAGTTTTTTGAGGTTGTAGCTAGCAGAATAGATAAGGGGGAACCAATGGATGTGGTGTATTTGGATTTTCAGAAGGCTTTCGATAAGGTGCCGCACAAGAGGTTATTAAACAAAATTAGGGCTCATTGGATTGGGGGTAATGTTTGAGGATTGGTTAACGGACAGAAAACAGAGAGTAGGAATAAACGGGTCATTTTCGGGTTGCCAGGCTGCAACTAGTGGGATACCGCAAGGATCAGTGCTTGAGCCTCAGCTATTCACAATCTATATCAATGATTTGGATGAGGGGACCAAATGTAATATATCCAAGTTTGCTGATGATACAAAGCTAGGTGGGAATGTAAGTTGTGATGAGGATGCAAAGAGGCTTCAAGGGGATATAGACAAGCTAAGTGAGTGGGCAAGAACATGGCAAATGGAATATGATGTGGATAAATGTGAAGTTATCCACTTTGGTAGGAAAAATCGAAAAGCAGAGTATTTTTTAAATGGTGAGAGATTGGGAAATGTTGGTGTTCAGAGGGACCTGGGTGTCCTTGCACACGAATCACTGAAAGTTAACAAGCAGGTACAGCAAGCAATTAGAAAAGCAAATGATATGTTGGCCTTTATTACAAGAGCCATGATGTGGAGATGCCGGTGTTGGACTGGGGTGGACAAATGTGAGAAGTCGCACAACACCAGGTTATAGTCCAACAGCTTTATTTGAAATCACAAGCTTTCAGAGCGCTGCTCCTTCGTCAGACTTCACCTGACGAAGGAGCAGCGCTCCGAAAGCTTGTGATTTCAAATAAAGCTGTTGGACTATAACCTGGTGTTGTGCGACTTCTCACATTTATTACAAGAGGTTTTGAGTATAAGAGTAAAGACGTCTTACTGCAATTATATAGGGCCATGGTGAGACCACACCTGGAGCATTGTGTACAGTTTTGGTCTCCTTACCTAAGGAAGGATATACTTGCTATAGAGGGAGTGCAACGAAGGTTCACCAGACTGATTCCTGGGATGGGGGGATTGTCCTACGAGGAGAGATTGAGTAGACTAGGCCTATATTACATAAGAACATAAGAAATAGGAGCAGGAGAAGGCCAATTTGCCCCTCGAGCCTGCTCCGCCATTCAATAAGATCATGGCTGATCTGATCCTAACCGCCAATCTACTATCACAGAATATTCTCTAGAGTTTAGAAGAATGAGAGGTGATCTCATTGAAACATACAAAATTCTTACAGGGCTTGACAGGGTAGATGCAGGGAGGATGTTTCCCCCGGCTGGGGAGTCTAGAACCAGGGATCACAGTCTCAGAATAAGGGGTCGGCCATTTAGGACTGAGATGAGGAGAAATGTCTTCACTCAGAGGGTGGTGAATCTTTGGAATTCTCTACCCCAGAGGGCTGTGGAGGCTCAGTCATTGAGTATATTCAAGACAAAGATTGATAGATTTTTGAATATTAAGGGAATCAAGGGAAATAGGGATCGGGCAGGAAAGTGGAGTTGAGAAGATCAGCAATGATCTTATTGAATGGCGGAGCAGGCTCGAGGGGCCGAATGGCCTACTCCTCCTATTTCTTATATTCTTCTAAGAACTGCCCAACCATGATAACCACACAAACAAGGACAGGAAAAAGCAACTGGTCCATCAAGCCTGCCCGTGCAGACATCAACTCAGTCACACAATCTCCTGAAAGGGGCAAAAACTCAGATAAAATGTAGTTAATACTCTGGGAAATTCCTCTCTGATCACTTAGGACAATCAAGCAAAGCTCTGGGAGATCTCAGGAGTCTCCTGATTTCCAACTAATCTGCAATCTGCCTTTTAGAACTTGAAATGTTTTCCTTTCTCAGCAACTTGTCCAGCTCTCTTTCGAAGGGCTGCTGGGATTTCATACTCACTCTGCACTTTGATGATCTGTTCCAGAGGATGTTGGCTCTCTCTGAAAATAAATACTTCTTGGCATCTCACCTAACTCTTTGCTAATGTAATTTATAATCATGTTTTCAAGTCCTACAATATCAAATAAGCTGTCCAACCAGACATCATTTTAAACACCTCAATAATTTCTGCTCTAAGCCTTTGTTTCTCTAATGAAAGTTGCCTCAACTCCTGGAACCTATCTTCATAGCTACGAATCCTAAGACTGGGTATCATTTTCATCACCCTCCTCTGTAGATTCTCCAGGACCTTGCTATCCCCCTGCCATATGTAAGGACCATAACTGAATCTAATATTCCAAATGTGGCCGTGTCAAAGCCTAATAGTAGCACCTGTAGCTTTATGGTTTAGTCTCTCTTAGCAATGCAAACTAAAGCCGGAAGTCCTTTTGCATTGTTTGTGGAAATGAAGGAATAACTTAAGCAATTAAATTGTGGGAGCTTGTTTGACAACACTTCAGTACAAGACAAGTGAAACATTTTTAATGCTATAATGCTGAGCATGCATGATAAATACATTCCCAAAACCTACAAGCTCAAACTAAGCTAACCTGACCCTAAATGGATCAACAAGCAGATTAGAAGTGAGCTAAACCAGAAATATGCTATCTACAACTCCTGCAGGTAAAAGGGAGAATCAAGAATACAAGAAATTGCAGAAACACATTAAAAGGGCAAGGAGCTTTCATTTGGTCCTGAAATATAGACAACAGTGGTAGGGGCGATGTTTTCCATCCTTGAAAGACATTAGTGAATCAGTTGGGCTTTTACGACAATCCAGCAGTTTTCAATGGCCATTTATTCTAGTGCCAACCTACAAATGGCCAGATTTATTAAATTCAATTCCGTAACCTTCTATACTGAGACTTGAACTCACAACCACTCAAGCTACTAGTCCTTTCCCATAACCCTATTGGGAAAGCTTAGCTACAGAGGCTAAGCATAACAATAAAAAACATCTTTCCATACCACCACAGAGAAACGATGAAAACTATAAAAGATGCAAATGGCTTGAGGATGAGCACAAGATAGTAAATATTCTGAATAATTACTTCCTCCAAGTGTTCACAAGGGACGACATGAGCCACATGCCCTCCCCAAGCAAAGATATAGACCAGATAAAATCAATGATTTCATTAAAAAGGAGATGGAAGTCCTGGTCAGAATAAATGGACTCAAACTAAATGAATCCCCAGAGATAGATGGTATTTATCCCAGAGTGTTGAGAGAGCCTAGGGGAGTGGTTTGTGGGGCACTGATGATCATGAGGGAGTCAATGAGCACTGGCGAGGTATCAATAGATTGCAAACAGGCTGAAATGGTATCCTTATGCAGAAAGGGAGACGAAACAGACACAGGCAACTACAGGCCCATTAGTTTTACTCCCATTCCATGTAAAATAACGAAATTGATTATCAGAAGTAAACTTGTGGATCATCTGTACAACATTAACCTAGTTAACAGCAGTGAGCATGGATTCAGAACCGGACGATTCCGCCTAACCAATCTCTTTGACTTCTTCAAGGAAGTTACAACCCAAGCCCTGTGATGTGATATACTTTGACTTCCAAAAGCCATTGACTTCCAAAAGTGGGACTTTATCAAAAGCCTATTAATTAAACTAAAAGTTGTGGGGATGCAGAGCAAACCCATGGAATGGATAAGAAACTGGCTGAAGGATAGGAAACAGTGAGTACTTGATAGAGGAGTTATGTCAGAGTGGGTGAAGTGCTGACTGGGGTGACCCAGGGGTCGGTGTTGGGACGACCTCTGTTTCTCATTCACATAAATGACCTGGATTCAGAAACTCAATGCAAAATGGTCAAATTTGCAGATGATACCAGTCTAGGAGGGGAAGTACAATCAGAAGAGGCATCTTAGAAATTACAGAATGAATTGGACATGATTTGTAAGTGCGCAGAAGAATGGCAGATTAAATTTAATGCAAGCAAGTGTATAGGAAGAAACAATGGGCAACATGTGCATTCTGTGAATGGTGTTGAAATAACTAAGGATGAAATTAAGAGAGACCTAGGACTCTTAATAGACTCAACGCTAAACATGTCAAACCAAAGCAGACCAGAAATCAACATAGCAAAAACAGTAGAATATATGTCAGTGGAGACAGTGATCAAACTGTATGGAGCTCTGGTCAGACTGCAACTTGAGTACTGCGTCCAGTTCTGGTCACTGAGACCCAAGAGGGACATTCAAGTGTTGGAGGCAGTGCAGAGAAAGAGCCAAAAGGCTGATCCCTAGTGTCAGGGAGCAGAGTTATGATTGACTAGAGAAGCTTTCCATCCTGGAAAGAAGGTATTGTAGAGGTGATCTGATAGTGGTATATAAGATTATTAATAGTATAGAAAAAATTAACCCAGAATATTACTTAAATTAAACTGCAGGAGTAGAACTGTGGGACACAGGGTCAAACTAGTAAAAGGTCATTTTACGACTGATATTAAAAGACTGATAAACATTGGCCCAGAAATTCGCCTCTCCGGCTTGCCGCGGGGGTAAGGATCGCGCGCGCACTTACCTACCGCGCCTGCCGTTCTGCTTCTGGCCCACGGGGACTTCAGCTCCTGGGCCTGCTCCAACTGCTGGCGCGCAGTGCTTGCGTGTCCCAGGGGCGCAGTTAGTGCAATGCGTCCCCTGGGATCACGTGGGCCATGGAGAGCCAATGGCAGCAGACCATCTTTCATTCGTAGATTTGACAGGAAGTCCTGTCAAATCTATGAATTGAAATCAGCCCCAAAAGAACAGCTAAACTTCAAATAATTTTTTTTAAACCATCACATTTTTAAAATAACTATAAGTTAAATAAATTAACTAGTTTAAACAAAAATTTTAATTTTTGAAAAAATTAAAATACTTTTTAACAGTGCTAAAAATAAACTTACCTTTCTTTAAAGTATCTAAAAAAGATAAACCTGTTGAAATTTATTTTTAATTATAATTAATTAACCACTTACCTAGTTGAAAACGGGTCCTGCGCCTCCTTTTTAAAAGCGCAGCTTCTTCAATACTTACCCTCCCGTAGAAACCTGAAAAAAAAACTAAGTTCGCTGCGCGCGCGCAGCCTCTACCGCACACGCAGTTCACCTCTGAACCGCTCCCTTCACGAGACCGGAAGTTCCGGTTTCCCGCGCATGCGCAGTGCATGCAGAAAACCAGCACTTCAGGAGGCCTTACGGGTGAGTACACAGTGCGTACTCACCCGGCAAGTGCCGAATTTTTGGCCCATTGAATATTTATTTATTCGGAATAAACTTTCAGATAGACGAAAACTATGGGGTAATTTAAGAAACAATTAAATGCTACAATGGGGGGTGAGGGGCAATGAATTAAGAAGGGCTGAATGGCCTTCATCATCCCTAACTATCTTGTGATCTTGAGTTAATTTATAAGCCAATAGCTCCCATAATGCATCTCTCATTTCTTACTGCACTCTGGGATAAATATCACCAGGTCCAGCAGCCCAATCGACCTCAAATGTCTTAACCCTGGCCATGACCATGCCCGCATTTACTTCTATGGAATGAATTTTAGCGACACACCTATCTCGCCCACTGGCCCCTTGGTATCATTCGCACTGTAAGCAGCTGCAAAATATCCACTGAGCACTTTAGTTATCTTCAGCTATATCTTGGTCCTCAAACTATCCTGACCTGTTGAATCTCTCCAAGGACCTGTGCGATCCTTAATCACTTTCTAGCTCCTGGTATTAATGGAAAAAAAGCTTCACTATCTCTACCACACCTGCCCACAACCCTTTATTCAATGATTTTTGGTATTTTCGAATAAGGGTTTTAGTTATCCTCAACTATACCTTATACCAGTCCTAAATCTCTTCAAAGCTATTCACTTTATACCTGGTCAACTATTTCTGTTTATTTTCCTATGAATTTCCCTGTTAAGCCACCTGAGTTTCACCTTACCACATTCTGTAATCAGAGGAATATACATAGTTGCCCTGCCCATAATTACAGATTTACATCAAGTCCATTTCTCTTCAAAGTTATTTCCATCCAGCAACATTCCCCAATCTACTTTTCCCGAGTCTTCACTCACGATAGAAAGTTGAAGCCTCCTTAAATCTGATAATATTATTGCAGCAGTGCTTGCCAAGGTAACTCAAATCTGATGACACAATGATCACTATTGCATAGATGCTCCCCGACATAGAGATCAGAGGTTGGATTCTCCTCTCCCTCCATTAAAAGAATTTTTAAGCTTTCTCACTGCTTCCCTGAGTCTACTGCCACCTTCCACTAGGAAGTCCTAGGGAATAACAGTAACTGGGGAGGACAGGAGGGAAATGGACTGGGAGTGCCATGCCCCACTCCCCACTGGTATTTACATTCAGCGAATGGGGAAGGGGCAGCCAGCAGGAATCCTGGCAGAAGCTGAGGCAGCTGGAAATCAAGGCTGGGGTAGTGAGGAGGCAGTAGGCTTCATTGCTGTATCTCCCCCAGCATTTACATAGGATTACATTGGATATACGGCACAGAAACAGGCCATTCGGCCCAACCAGTCCATGCCGGCATTTACGCTCCACTCGAGCCTCCTCCCGTCTTTCCTCATCTAAATCTATCAACATAACCCTCTATTCCCTTCTCCCTCATATGCTTGTTTAGCCTCCCCTTAAATCCAGGACAAAGCAGCCCGCTTGATTGGCACCCCATCCACCACCTTAAACATTCACTCCCTCCACCACCGGCGTACCGTGGCTGCAGTGTGTACCATCTACAAGATGCGCTGCAGCAACTCGCCTAGGCTTCTTCGGCAGCACCTCACAAACCCGCGACCTCTACCACCTAGAAGGACAAGTAGCAGGTGCATGGGAACACCACCACCTCCAAGTTCCCCTCCAAGTCACACACCACCCTCACTTGGATTTATATCGCTGTTCCTTCATCGTCGCTGGGTCAAAATCCTGGAACTCCCTCTTTAACAGCACTGTGGGAGTACCTTCGCCACACGGACTGCAGCGGTTCAAGAAGGCGGATCACCACCACCTTCTCAAGGGCAATTAGGGATGGGCAATAAATGCTGGCTTTGCCAGTGACGCCCACATCCCATGAACGTATTAAAAAAAAATGCAGCTATACTTTTCGCTTCAACCACTCCCTGTGGTAGCGAGTTCCACATTCTCACCACTCTCTGGGTAAAGAAGTTTCTTCTGAATTCCCTATTGGATTTCTTGGTGACTATCTTATATTGATGGCCTCTAGTTATGCTCTTCCCCACAAGTGGAAGCATTCTCTCTGTATCCACTCTATCAAAACCTTTCATAATTTTAAAGATTTCTATTAGGTCACCCCTCAGCCTTCTTTTTTCAAGAGAAAAGAGACCCAGCCTGTTCATCCTTTCCTGATATGTATACCCTCGCATTTCTGGTATCATCCTTGTAAATCTTCTCTGCACCCTCTCCAGTGCCTCTATATCCATTTTATAATATGGCGACCAGAACTGTACGCAGTACTCTAAGTGTGGTCTAACCAAGGTTCGATACAGGTTTAGCATAACTTCCATTGCGATCTCATACGGTCTTGGGTAGGATGGCAGAGAAACACCCTTGCCCCAGATGTCATCCCAGAGTCACTGCTGAGGTCTAAATTACAGTAGATTATCGAATCTGGTATTCTCCTCAGCATGCTGAGTGTGGAAACAATCAGTACCAACAAACGTTTATAAAAATAGAAAATGCTGGAAACACTCTGCAGATCAGGCAACATCTGTGGAGAGAGAAACAGAGTTAACGTTTCAGGCCGATGACACTTCGTCAGAACTGACAAAAGGTCATCTCTGTTTCTCTCTCTACAGATGCTGCCTGTACTGCTGAGTGTTTCCAGCATTTTCTGTTTTTATTTCAGATTTGCAGCATCTGTAGTATTTTGCTTTTTAATCAACAAACGTTTATGCTCTTTCTCCCCATCAGACCATTTAATGGTTGGGTAATTGAACTCTGCCATACCATGAACACTACCCTATTCTGCACCATTCTAATTTGCTCACAGAGTCCTTACTCTAAGTGAACCAGTTATCCTGTAGGTCTATAACAGGTGCCAAGAGTCAACATCAAATCAACGGGCAGATTGAACAGCACACAAAGTGCTTCTGCTCCTCTCTGTTCACCATTATTATCCTTTTCTATTGCTACTATATCCTCTTTAATAAATAGAACTGCAGACCCTGCCTATTGCCCTGTCCTATCACCAGTACCCTTTTAACTGAATTTCAGGACCAACATTTATATCTAACCATGTTTCAGAGATATTAATTATCTCGAGATTCTTCGTGAAAGCATACCCTGGCAATTCAACAATTTATTTCTGTCTATACTTCCAGCACTGACGTGGAAGCTTTTTAAATTCCTTCTTACGCCCCAAAAAGATTTTTGATATTAATTGCCTTGATCCCTGTTAGTTGATCTAAATGAAACTTTAATATTAGTTAATTGTGCTCTGGTCTCCTGACCTAGAATCAGAGAATCATAGAATGAAACAGCTGAGAAGGAAGCCATTCGGCCCATCGTGCTTGTGCCGGCTCTTTGGAAGAGCTTTCCAATTAATCCTACTCCCCTGCTCTTTCCCCATAACCCTGCAGATTTTTTCCCTTCAAGTATTTATCCAATTATCTTTTGAATGTTACTATTCAATCTGCTAACACCAACCTTTCTGGCAGTGCATTCCAGATCACAACAACTCGCAGGGGTAAAAAAAGTGTTTCCTCATGTCGCCCCTGGCTCTTTTGTCAATCACCTTAAATCTGTGTCCTCTGGTTACCGACCCTTCTGCCACTGGAAAAAGTTACAACTTATTTACTCCATCAAAACCATTCATGATTTTGAACACCTCTATCAAATCTCCTCTTAACCTTCTCTGCTCTAAGAAGAACAACCGCAGCTTCTCCAGTCTCTCCACATAACTGAAGTCCCTTATCCCTGTACCATTCTAGTAAATCTCTTCTGCACCGTCTCTAAGGCCTTGACATCCTTCCTAAAGTGTGGTGCCCAGAATTGAACACAATACTCCAGCTGAGGTCTAACCAGTGTTTTATAAAGGTTCATCATAACTTCCTTGCTTTTCTACTCTATTCCTCTATTTATAAAGCCAAGGGTCCCATATGATTTTTAACAGCTTTCTCAACTTGTCCTGCCACCTTCAAAGATTTGTGTATGTAGACCCCCCAGGTCTCTCTGTTCCTGCACCTCCTTTAGAATTGTACCATTTAGTTTATTTTGCCTCTCCTCATTCTTCCTACCAAAATGTATCACTTCGCACTTCTCTGTGTTGAATTTCATCTGCCATGTGTCTGACCATTTCACCAGTCTCTCTATGTCCTCCTGAAGTCTGTTACTATCCTTCTCATTGTTAACTACATTTTCGAGTTTCGTATCATTTGCAAACTTTGAAATTATGCCCTGTACCCCCAAGTCCAGGTCATTAATATAAATCAAAAAGAGCAGTGGTCCTAATACCGACCCTTGGGAAACATCAATATATACCTCTCTCCAGTCTGAAAAAACTACTGTTCACCACTACTCCCTGCTTTCTGTCCCTTAGCCAATTTTGTATCCATGCCGCCACTGTACATTTATCCCATGGGCTTTAATTTTTGCTAACAAGTCTGTTATGTGGTGTTTTGTCAAATGCCTTTTGAAATTCCATATACACAACATCAACTGCACTACCCTCATCAACCCTCTCTGTTACTTCATCAAAGAACTCAATCAAGTAAGTCAAACACATTTTGCCTTTAACAAATCCATGCTGACTTTCATTTATTAGCCCTTACTTTTCCAAATGCAAATTAATTTTGTCCTAAATTATTGTCTCAAAAAGTTTCCCCACCGACGACATTAGGCTGACCAGCCTGTAGTTGCCAGATTTATCCCTCTCCCCTTTTTTGAACAGGGATGTAACATTTGCAATCCTCCAGTCCTTTGACACCACTCCCATATCCAAGGAGGATTGGAAGATTATGGCCAGAGTCCCTCAGCAACCGAGGACGTATCCCATCCGGACTGGGAGACTTTTCTACTTTGAGGACTGCCAACCTATTAAGTACCTCCTCTTTATCTATTTTTATCCTATACAATATCGCTACTACCTCCTCCTTTACTGCTACATTGACAGCATCCTCTTCTCTAGTGAAGACAGATGCAAAGTACTCATGTAATATCTCAGCCATGCCCTCTGCCTCGATAAGAAGATCTCTTTTTGGTCCCTAATCAGCCCCACCCTTCTTTGACTACCCTTTTACTATTTTTATGTTATAAAGTACATTTGGATTCCCTTTTATGTTAGCCACTGATCTAGTCTCATACTCCCTCCTTGCCACTCATTGGCCGGAATTTTGCTCACCGATTCGGGTTGCGTGGCAAGTCAGAACCGTTCTGATCATCCCGCTCCTCAGAGTAACTTTCAGTTAATGGCACCTATTAAGGCAGACCTGTGCGTTTCCCGGCCCTATTAAATGGTGCGAGTCTGATGACGTCATCGATGACTCATTTTCAGCCGGAATATTTCAAGCAGCCTTGGCCACATCGCATTTAAAGGTTCATCTAGGAGTGTGCAGGGAGGATATTGCACGATCTGCTTATTGCTCAGACTTCAAAACATGGCCTCAGAAAGACAGAGGGCTTCACCCAGGTTTTCACCTGACTCCCTACATATTCTTGTGGAGGGAGTCAGAGCAGGCAGAGAGGTCCTCTTCCCTTCTAATGGGCGGAAGAGACCTCCCCAGAGACAAAAAGAGCCTTGCTCCAAATTGCAGAGGAGATGAAAAGCAGGGATGTGGTGAGGCGGACCTGGGTGCAGTGCCAGAAGTGCTTCAGTGATCTCATGAGATCAGGAACGGTGAGTGCAAAGCCACACTCAACTTCATCCTGCTGTGCCTCTCATCACATCCCCATCACTCTGCCTTCCCAAGCCTACTCCTGCACATCATAACTCACACCAACATACCTTGCACGTGCACCCATCCCTCTCTCTCTATGTACATACTCACATCCCCCTCTGACTAACCATCTCTCACACTCGCCCTCATCCTAATGCAATCATACCAACTAACAACACACAAGTAGGCCACTTCGCATTGGCACTTTGGCATTGGCACCACACTCCCTCATAGTCGCCCTCTACAGATGTAATCCACACATTCCTTACACTCATGCCATCACTCTCACTCAAACTTTTATTTCCCTCCTTGTAGGAGAAACAAGAGCACAACAACAGGAAGAGGGAGAGAACCAGAGGTGGCCCTCCATCCATCGCCACTTTGACTGCAGCAGAGGAGGTCGCCCTGGAGGTCTCAAGAGTTGTGGAACTGCTAGTGGTGGGAGATGGAGAGAGGGGGACCTCTCAGCAACCTGGTGTCAGAATTAAATCTCATACAGCCACATGGCATATATCAGTCACTCATATGAGGACTGATGTCAGCAGCCAGTGAATGTTCATCATGTGCATAATGGTATTGTGACCCATTCTTAATATAACATTTCTAAATCATCTCTTTACACGCCCACAGCTCCATCAAGAGCACGTCCCACCCCCCCCCACCGCCCACCACACTGTCCAGCCAGAAGAGGAAGACGACTCCTCAGAGGAGCCGCCAGCCTCTGAGGGTGCACTGTCAGCAGACCCAAGCACACCCAGCACCAGCGCAGATACGCACACCTTGGTGGGTCCTACGCGAGATAGAGTAGTGTTGTCACCTGGTGTCTCACAAGTCACAAGTGCGCAAGAGCAGATGGTGGAGACAGGGACAGCAGTGGAGACCCCTTGGCGGATGGCACAGGACACTCCCAGCTCTGCTGAGCTGCATGCAGACGCTGAGCCTCGGGGGCCATCCAGAAAGAGGGCAATCCTGGAGGTGCAGGAAGAAGTGCAGGAGGCTTTGACAGGTTTTGCGGCCGCGATATCTGCAAATGTGCAGAGAATGGAGGAGTCCATCTCCAACATGAGCACCACCATGTCGGAGGCGATGACGATGATGTGCTCTTCCATGGAAAGGATGACCACCTGCATGGAGCAGCTAATGCACCACTCACATGAGCACATGCTAGTTGTGGATAACCGTTGGCAGGCACTCATGGAGCTCCTCTCAAGGAGGTGTGTAAATGTAGACTTGGGCCTTCATCACCCCACTGCTGCGCAGCAAGGTGCTAAGAGGGATGATGGTGAGAGGGGACATGGAAGTGGGGGCTCCTCTCAAAGCTTGGGGGCTTCTCCCCCATTGCCCCCCCCCACCTCAGTCAGAGCCCCAGATGCCTCCTCAGATTGCGATGGCCGAGTCTGTACTTACATAGTCGCAGGAGCAGCAGACTTTGGCGGGGTATTAGAGGCTCCAAAACCCAGAGGACATATGCCAAAAGTGTCTATGCAGTCGCAGCAGGGAAGTGAGCAGGCTGCATCTACATCTGCTGAAGCCATAAGGGTTGCACCTCGTAGAAGTACGCGTAAACGAAAAATGACACAGAAGTAAATGCACAAGGGTAAGCACATGGGTGTTTAAAGAAGTCTTATTGTTAAGGTTCCATTAATGTTATGACACATATAAAGCTATTTATTTTCACCACTTTCTGGTCATGCCAATTTTTGTATGCTACTTTGGAAGTGGCTTAGTGAGTTTGAGTGGATGGTCAGACATAACGTTACCTCCAGCAATGTGAAAGGAATGGCTTGGTCATTGTAGGGATGCTTTATGGTGTTGTTGGGGGTGGGCGGGGGGTGGAATCTGGCACAGCATGTGGCAGCCATATGGGTGTAATGCAGGATATTAAGTAAATCTGGCCATGATGAGGCCATCCCTGGCCTCCCAGGCAGCACTGTACTGCGGTGCTGCTGGCATCTGGACCTCAGGTTCCTCCTCCTCCTCCTCTGAAGTGGCTGTGCGCTCTGTGCCTTGCGCCTCATGCAGCGCTAATCGTCATTGCTGCACTATGTTGTGCAGAAACAACGACGATGATTCTGGAGACCCTGGCTGGTGCATACTGAAAGTTTCCTCCTGATCTGTCAAGGCATCTGAAACGCATCTTCAGCATGCCTATTGTTTGCTCTATGACACATCTGGAGGAAATGTGGCTTTCATTATATCTCTCCTGGGCCTCAGTACTTGGCCTCCTCAAGGGTGTCATGAGGCACGTCTTCAGTGGATAGCCCTTGTCTCCAATGGTAACTCTGGTGATGTGAAGAGCTGAGGGAGGGTGGACTGGCGCAGGTCAAAAGACTAGTGACATCTGCCAGGGAATTTGGCGCTCACATGCATGATGAACTTCCTGTGGTTGCAGGCCAGCTGCACATTGAGGGAGTGGAAGCCCTTGCGGTTCACAAACACTCCTGGGTGATGATGGGGTGCCCAGATGGCCACATGTGTGCAGTCAATGATACCCTGCACCCGTGGGAAGCCAGCCAGAGCGGGATAATTGGAGTCTCCCATTATCACTGCTCATAGTCAAAGAGTCATAGAGTTATACAGCACAGAAAGAGGCCCTTCGGCCCATCCTGTCCGAGCCGGCCATCAAGCACTGTCTATTTTAATCCCATTTTCCAGCACTTGGTCCGTAGCCTTGTATGCTATGGCATTTCAAGTGCTCATCTAAATGCTTCTTGAATGTTGTGAGGGTTCCTGCCTCTACCACCCTTTCAGCCAGTGAGTTCCAGATTCCAAACACCCTCTGGGTGAAAAAGTTTTTCCTCAAATCCCCTCTAAACCTCCTGCACCTTACCTTGAAACTATGGCCCCTGGTTATTGACCCCTCTACTAAGGGGAAAAGTTCCTTTCTATCTACCCTATCTATGCTCCTCATAATTTTGTACACCTCAATCAGGTCCCCCCTCAGCCTTCTCTGCTCGAAGGAAAACAACCCCAGCCTGTCCAGTCTCTCTTCATAGCTGAAGCACTGCAGCCCAGGTAGCATCCTAGTGAATCTCCTCTGCACCCTCTCCAAAGCAATCACATCCTTCCTATAGTGTGGCGACCAGAACTGCACACAGTATTCCAGCTGAGGCCTAACTAGCGTTTTGTACAGCTCCATCATAACCTCCCTGCTCTTATATTCTATGCCTCGGCTAATGAAGGCAAGTATCCCATATGCCTTTTTAACCACCTTATCTACCTGTCCTGCTGCCTTCAGGGATCTATGTACATGCACACCAAGGTCCCTCTGATCCTCTGTCCTTCCTAGGGTCCTACCATTCATTGTGTATTCCCTTGCCTTGTTAGTCCTCTCAAAATGCATCACCTCACACTTTTCAGGGTTAAATTCCATTTGCCACTGTTCTGCCCATCTGACCAACCCGTCTATATCGTCCTGTAGCCTGAGGCTTCCCTCCTCGCTATTTACCACCCCACTAATTTTCGTGTCATCTGCAAACTTATTGATCATACCTCCTACATTCATATCTAAATCATTAATGTACACTACAAACAGCAAAGGACCCAGCACCGATCTCTGCGGTACACCACTGGACACAGGCTTCCAGTCACAAAAACAACCTTCGACCATCACCCTCTGCCTCCTGCCACTAAGCCAATTTTGGATCCAATGTGCCAAGTTGCTCTGGATCCCATGGGCTTTTACCTTCTTGACCAGTCTCCCATGCGGGACTTTGTCAAAAGCCTTACTGAAGTCCATGTAGACCACATCAACTGCACTACCCTCATCCACACACCTAGTCACCCCCTCAAAAAATTCTATCAAATTGGTCAGACATGATCTCCCCCTGACAAAGCCATGCTGACTATCCTTGATTAATCCTTGCCTCTCCAAGTGGAGACTGATTCTGTCCCTCAGAATTTTTTCCAATAATTTCCCTACCACTGATGTTAGGCTCACTGGCCTGTAATTCCCTGGTTTATCCCTACTACCCTTGTTGAATAATGGTACTACGTTAGCTGTTCTCCAGTCCTCTGGCACCTCCCCTGTGGCCAGAGAGGTTCTGAAAATTTGTGTCAGAGCCCCTGCAATCTCCTCCCTTGCCTCACACAGCAGCCTGGGATACATCTCGTCTGGGCCTGGGGATTTATCCACTTTTAAGCCTGCTAAAACTGCTAGTACCTCCTCCCTCTCAATACTAATTTGTTCAGGTATATCACAATCCCCCTGCCTGATTTCTATGCCTACATCGTCCTTCTCCATAGTGAACACAGATGCAAAATATTCATTTAAAACCCCACCTACATCTTCTGGCTCTACACACAGATTGTCACTTTGGTCCCTAATGGGCCCTACTCTTGCCCTTAATATACTTATAAAACACCTTGGGATTTTCCTTTATTTTGCCCACCAGTGTTATTTCATGCCCCCTCTTCGCTCTCCTAATTTATTTTTTAAGTATCCCCCTGCACTTTCTATACTCCTCTAGGTCTTCGACTGTTTTTAGTCCTTTGCATCTGCCAAAAGCCTCCCTTTTTTTCCTAATCCATTCTGGTATATACCTTGACATCCAGGAGAGGGCATATGAATTGGCCAGAAAAGCGGTAACCCTGAGGATTGGGAGCAGTTTAGGATTCAACAAAGGAGGACAATGGGATTAATTAAGAAGGGGGAAATTGAATATGAAAGTAAGCTTGCAGGGAACATAAAAACTGACTGTAAGAGCTTTTATAGATATGTGAAGAGAAAAAGATTAGTGAAATCAAGTGTAGGTCCCTTGCAGTCAGAAGCGGGGGAAGTTATAATGGGGAACAAAGAAATGGCAGAACAATTAAATGCATATTTTGGTTCTGTCTTCACAAAGGAGGACACAAATAACCTCCCAGAGATGTTGCAGAACATAGGGTCTGATGAAAGGGAGGAACTGAAAGAAATCAGTATTTGCAGGGAAATGGTGTTAGGGAAATTGACGGGATTGAAGGCCGATAAAACCCCATGGCCTGATAATCTACATCCTAGGGTACTTAAGGAAGTGGCCCTAGAAATAGTAGATGCATTGCTGATCATCTTCCAACATTCGATGGAATCTGGAACTGTACCCATGCATTGGAGGGTAGCCAATGTTACCCCACTATTCAAAAAAGGTGGTAGAGAGAAAGCGGGGAATTACAGACCGGTAAGCCTGACATCGGTAGTGGGGAAAATGCTAGAGTCCATTATAAAGGATGTAATAGCTGACCACTTGAAAAACAGTGACAGGATCGGACAAAGTCAACATGGATTTACAAAAGGTAAATCGTGCTTGACTAATCTACTGGAATTTTTTGAGGATGTAACTGGGAAAATAGATAAAGGAGAACCAGTAGATGTGGTGTATTTGGACTTTCAAAAGGCTTTCAATAAGGTCCCGCATAAGAGATTAGCGTGTAAAGTTAAGGCACATGGGATTGGGGGCAAGGTATTGACTTGGATAGAGAACTGGTTGGCAGACAGAAAGCAGAGAGTTGGAATTAATGGGTCTTTTTCCGAGTGGCAGGCAGTGACTAGTGGGGTACCGCAGGGATCGGTCCTTGGACCCCAGCTATTCACAATATACATTAATGATCTAGATAAGGGAACTAAATGTAGTATCTCCAAGTTTGCAGATGACACAAAGCTGGGTGGGAGTGTGTGCTGCGAGGAGGATACCGAGAAACTCCAGGATGATTTGGACAGGTTGGGTGAGTGGGCAGAAGCGTGGCAGATGCAATATAACGTGGATAAATGCGAGGTTATCCACTTTGGTGTCAAAAACAGAAAGGCAGACTATTATCTGAATGGCAATAGATTGGGAGAAGGGGAAGTGCAACGAGATCTGGGTGTCCTTGTACCAGTCGCTGAAGGTAAGCATGCAGGTGCAGCAGGCGGTGAAGAAGGCAAATGGTATGTTGGCCTTCATAGCGAAAGGGTTTGAGTATAGGAACAGGGATGTCCTGCTGCAGTTGTGCAGGGCCTTGGTGAGACCACACCTTGAGTACTGTGTGCAGTTTTGGTCAGCTTATCTGAGGAAGGATGTTCTTACCATGGAAGGAGTTCAGCGAAGATTCACAAGGCTGATACCTGGGATGGCAGGAATGACATATGAGGAGAGATTGGGTCGATTGGGCTTATACTCACTGGAGTATAGAAGAATGAGAGGGGATCTCATCGAAACATATAAAATTCTGACAGGTCTGGACAAACTAGATGCAGGAAGAATGTTCCCGATGGTCGGAGAGTCCAGAACCAGGGGTCATAATCTAAGGATAAGGGGTAATCCATTTAGGACAGAAATGAGGAAGAATTTCTTCACCCAGAGAGTGGTGAACCTGTGGAATTCTCTACCACAGAAGGTAGTTGAGGCCAAGTCATTAAATATATTCAAGAATGAGTTAGATATATTTCTTAAAGCTAAAGGTATCAAGGGATACGGGGAGAAGGCAGGTACAGGGTACTGAGCTTGGATGATCAGCCATGATCTCATCGAATGGCGGAGCAGGCTCGAGGGGCCGAATGGCCTACTCCTGCTCCTATCTTCTATGCTTCTATGTTTCTATGTTCCCTGGGCTTGTTGGTCCCACCTTTGACCTTTACAGGAACATGTTGGCGTTGTACTCTCTCTATTTCCTTTCTGAAAGACTCCCACTGCTCTGATGTGGATTTTCCTACAAGTATCTTATCCCAATCCACTTTGGCCAGATCCTGCCTTATAATATTAAAATCAGCCTTCCCCCTATTTAGAACCTTTATCTCCGCTCCATTTTTGTCCTTTTCCATGACTACCTTAAATCTCACCGAATTATGGTCACTGTCACCAAAATGCTCTCCTACTGACACTTCTACCACTTGTCCGGCTACATTCCCTAGAATTAGGTCCAGTAGGCCCTCTCTTGTCAGACTTTCTACATGCTGGCTCAAAAAGCTCTCCTGGATGCACTTTAAGAATTCCGCACCCTCTAAGCCTTTCACACTCTGACTATCCCAGTTAATATTGGGGAAGTTGAAATCCCCTACTATTATTACCCTATTATTTCTACACTTCTCTGAGATTTGCCTACATATCTATAGTTCTTGCATTTTTCCGTAATTTGCCTGCAAATTTGCTCCTCTATCTCCTTCCCACTATTTGGTGTCCTATAATATACACCCAGCAGTGTAATAGCTCCTCTATTGTTCCTTAATTCTAACGAAATGGACTCTGCCCCTCAACTACATCATCTCTCTCCAGTGCTATAATGGTTTTTTTGATCAATACTGCCACCACCCGCCTCCTTTTTTCCTTCCTATTTTTCTTGAATACATTGTAGCCAGGAATATTAAGTGCCCATTCCTCCCCTTGTTTGAGCTAGGTCTCCGTTATTGCCACTATGTCATAGTCCCATGTGACAATTTGTGCCTGCAGCTCACCAACCTTATTTTCCACGCTTCGTGCATTTACATACATGCACTCCAAACCCATCTTAGGCTGCTATGAATTCCCCTCCCCCCCTCTGATCCCTCCTATTTCTGAACTATTCTTTACTCTAGTGCTATTTGCTTCTTCCAGTCCTACGTGCACCTTGTTCTCCTCTCTAATGTTTCATCCTGGTGCCCATTCCCCTGCCAAATTAGATTAAATCCTTCCCCACAGCACTAGTTATCCTTCCCGTGAGGACATTGGTCCCAGCTCTGTTGAGGTGTAACCCGTTCACCTTGAGCAGGTCCCTCCTGTCCCAGAACTGGTCCCAATGCCCCAGGAATCTGAAGCCCTCGCTCCTGCACCATTTCTCAGCGTTAACCTGCTTTATCCTACTATTCCTATAATCACTAGCACGTGGCAATGGAAGTAATCCACGGATTACTACCTTTGAGGTCCTGCTTTTTAACTTCCTCCCGAGCTCCTAAAACTCTGACTGCAGGACCTCAACCCTTTTCCTTCCAATGTCATTGGTTCCCACATGGACCATGACTTCTAGCTGTTCCCCTTCACCTCTCAAAATGTTCTTAACACTCTCAGGGATGTCCTTTACCCTGGCACCATGTGGGATTCATATTGGCAGTTGCAGAAACATCTTTCTATCCCCCTGACTATCAAATTCCCTCTGGCCACTGCGTTCCTACAAGTTGCTGTGCAGTCATTTGCCCCACAGTGCCATGGATGCGCTCTGGGCTGCACTCCCGCAAGGCGTCATCACCCTCACTGGTACTCAGTGCTGAAAACCGGTTTGAGAGTGCCACACTCCTGGAGGATTCCTGCACTGCCCGCCTCTTCCTACCCTGCTGGATGGCCACTCACTTACTATCCTCCTGAACTCTCTATAGCTGCGGGGTGACCACCTCCTAGAATGTGCGCTCCAGGAAATCCTCAGCCTCGTGTAAGCCCTGCAGAGACTCCAGCTGTTCTTCCAGCTCTGAACCCCTGAGCTTGAGTTCGAGCAACTGGAGGCACTTCCTGCACATGTGGTTATCCAGGAACACATGAAGCATCCTGGAGTCCCCACATGGCACAGGAATTGCAGGCAACGGGGTCTCAGCTCTCCCATCATTTTGCTTAAAAAGTCCCTTTTGATCTAATTAATTACTCTGATTATTTATATATTTACTGTTGCCCCTTGGTTTAAATTACTTAGCACCTCCCTCCCTCTCTGTTTCCTCTCACCAAATACTCTCACCAAATTCCTGTTGCTACTCTGTTTAGCAAGGCACTCCGGTTAGTAGATTCTCACAGCTCTGTGCACACAACTCACCTCTAGGTACTACACATACCGTTAACTAAATTAGCCCCAAAACTAGTTAGTTTAAATACATCCTAGGAACATCCTAGGAATTACGAGACAAGAAAAGACCAAAGTCCATCTCGTTCGCCTTCTACCATCTTAGTTGTTGATTGTTGACTAATCATAGCAATTAATCTCTATCAATTAGCCTACAACAGACCCAGACATGAGGCAAGGAAAACCCCAGTGGTGGAGAGCTTTGGGTTGGCCCCCGATTTTAACTCCAGGTTGATTTTCCGCTCAGGTCTGAGTTAAAATAACAGTTGGTTCTCAATGACGTCATCGGGCCGCAACATTCAGATGTAAAGAAGGACCCTGTTGGCTCCGGGCCCGTGTCCTTGCTGCCTGCTCAGGAGAGCAGGTTAAAATTGCAGATGTTGCGGCTTTCGGACGGGTCAGAACTCGGGCGACTTTAACTGCCCACCCGCCAGATTTCTGCAGAGCGAATAGGGTTAAAATCCATCCCCCCTCACCGCCTGTCATGTCTCAAATTACTCATATACTGTATCCCAAAATGTTACAGGCAACCTCCTAATTTCATTTTCCACATTCAGGACCAACTTCTCAGGTTCGAATGAAACCCCTCACTCCAGAAAATGTCCTCCAGTTGTTCGCAAACACCAGTTCCTCCTTCTGACACAGGGTAAATTTTCAGCTTATTGTAGGGCGTAAAGCTGACATCGCGGAGCGGGCACCCGTTATAGAACCATTCAATTCTCGTTTCCAATTAAATCAATGGACAAATGAAATCAATGGGACAGCGAGTTGAAAATCTACCCCATAGCCTCCAAACAATTACTGAAGCCAATGTTCCTGCTATGCTTTTCTGGTGATCTCGTAATTCTGGATAAAATCCAAGAGACCATACATTTATCTTTTAATTAAATTTGTGGCCTTTTGCCTTTACGAGGAGAGATGAGGAGAGACTTTCTATCCATAATATTGTACCTGCATGCACAACCCGTCACAGATCGCTCTCACTCCCCCTTCATTAAGGCACCCAGCCTGCTATCTATATCTTTCAGCTTCGTATATAACTGTCCTGGAGAATGACTGCAGGAATGCATATTGAAAAATGGAGTTGCCAACTAACAAGGCCTGATTACTTACCCTTTTCCCGTTCACCTTGCTTTATTCAGCTGAGAGACACCTGCAATTTGAACAGTCCCCTTATCCCTGGTGGCTAGTTGAGTATGTTTGACAATAAGAGATAGATATATCTGTCGAACTGCTGCTAGTTTGAGAAATATCCTCACTTCTACTGGAAACTATCCAATTCTCTCAGTACAGCGAACTTATCTGAGGAAATAAGCAGAGAGTTCAGTGTAATAATGGTATTGAATGCAGTAACTGAGGAAGTGACTAACTTGCAGACTTGCCACGAAGCTCATTGAAGTCCAGTAAATATTTCAAATCATCCACCTGCTTCAGACCCTTACAAATGACCTGCTCAAGGGAAGGAGCTTTCATGCATTTAGAACATGCAAAAATATTGCACTGTCTCCTTCTCTTGCCAAAGCAACTTTGAAAGTATACATACTGTACTCACACACTGACGGTATATACACCGCACACTGACAGTATATACACCGCACACTGACGGTATATACACCGTACACTGACAGTATATACACCGCACACTGACGGTATATACACCGCACACTGACAGTATATACACTGCACACTGACAGTATATACATCACACACTGACTGTATATACACCACACACTGGCAGTATATACACCGCACACTGACAGTATATACACCGCACACTGACGGTATATACACCACACACTGACTGTATATACACCGCACACTGACGGTATATACACCACACACTGACGGTATATACACCGCACACTGACAGTATATACACCGCACACTGACGGTATATACACCGCACACTGACAGTATATACACCGCACACTGACGGTATATACACCGCACACTGACAGTATATACACTGCACACTGACAGTATATACATCACACACTGACTGTATATACAGCACACACTGGCAGTATATACACCGCACACTGACAGTATATACACCGCACACTGACAGTATATACACCGCACACTGACGGTATATACACCACACACTGACTGTATATACACCACACACTGACAGTATATACACCGCACACTGACAGTATATACACCGCACGCTGACGATATATACACCGCACACTGACAGTATATACACCACACACTGGCAGTATATACACCGCACACTGATGGTATATACACCACACACTGACAGTATATACATCGCACACTGACAGTATATACACCGCACACTGACAGTATATACACCGCACACTGATAGTATATACACCGCACACTGACAGTATATACACCGCACACTGACAGTATATACACCGCACACTGACAGTATATACACCACACACTGATAGTATATACACCGCACACTGACAGTCTATACACCGCACACTGACAGTATATACACCGCACACTGACAGTATATACACCACACACTGACAGTATATACACCGCACACTGACAGTATATACACCGCACACTGACAGTATATACACCACACACTGACAGTATATACACCGCACACTGACAGTATATACACCGCACACTCCACATCTTTTCCCTAGACTCTTCTGTTCATATTCCTGAAATTCACCCATAATCACCCAGGGCGGTGAACTTAGACCCCATTTGACAGTGTAACTTTCCTGTATCTATCTTATATGCTCAGTCACTTCCTCTAGTCCAATTTTACACATCCCATTATATTACCATTTCATCTCATTCATGAGCCCTGGAGGAACTTTACCATTCAATAAACTAAAAATCATTACTCTTTAAAACATAGATTAGAAGTTCCCAGTTTGGTCCAATATATCAATACATTTTTATTGATTTTACTTATACTCTTCTTGGACCTTTTTTCTAAAGATATTCCATTATATTGTGCCTGATTCCATTTTATCTTTTCAAGATCGTACCGATTCCAGTGGGCAAGATGAGGGATGTTAGTTACCTTTAGCACAACAGTCTCCCCGGTGTTCGACACCAGGAATAGGGTCAAACTGGACTGGTATTGTTAAACTGACAGGACTTGTCAATGTTAATTTTCTTCCCACAAAAGTAACAGCATTGTGCAGCAACCAATTAATCTGGACTCTTCTTTTTAAATAAAACATTTGATGTTTGCCATTCTCGAGAGCTTGATCAGCAACTCATATCAATATATTTTATCAATTTCAATTTCAGAATCAAATGATGTGCAGGGGCGATTTTGTGAATGGAGGCGCATTGGATGCGGGACTATTGCTTGTCGGGTTTCAGTCCCGCCTCCATCGAGTTGTGGCCAACCCACGCTATTTTACCTTGATTGACCTTGTTAAGCTCACCCAGCGGGCTTAGCAGGCCAATTATGGGAAAGCCGGTTGCAGAGCATGTCAACGTATGACGTGTCATTTGACAGATGAATTGTCATCGTTTGACAGCTCTGTGAAGCTGTCAAACAGTGACATTTTCTGCAGTTTGATGAGGTCTTGCATACAAGACCTCATCAACCTTCTTTCTTTTACAGAATTGAGATGTTTGTTGCATCTGAGAATGCAACGGCCATCTCTCATCTGCAACACGGAGGTGTGAGACTCTCCGCATACACACCGACTGAAGCCTGCAGGAAGAAACAAAGGTAAGTACACTTTTAAAAACACTTTGCACTTACCTCAGATACTCACCTCTACACCCTTGCACCCATCACTTACCTTCACACCACACTTTTGCATGACCCCCGCAGACCCAGTACTCGCCTCGCTGAGCTGGCGTGTTTTGGAGCCTTCGGGAAACCCGCACTTGTGAGGGCAAAAAGGGGATAATCCTATTTTCTGCCTGTTAACTACCTGTTAACAGGCAGTTAATAGGCTTTAATCCCTTCCCGCCTCCAAGGAGACAGGACCCAGCGCGGGACGGCTACCCACCTCCTAGAAAGATGGCATGGAGGCGGGTTGGAGACGGGTTTGCCACCTGCCCCCGAATTCTGCCATTTTCCCGGCAGTCCCGCCTCCATACCCGCCTCCCCAGGGCTGGCAAAATCGCCCCCGTTGGTTGTAAAGCAGCGACAGGAGTGCTCTCACTGCCGGATCTTCTTCTTGCACCAAAACATTTCCAGCAAAGATTGCACCGCATGTCTGTGGAGCTACTTTCATGTAAAAGAAGGACTCCTGGTTATCCTGCGCCATCGCCATTGACGCGGTCCTAAAAACCATGGTCACCTGTTAAAAAAAACACAAAGAAAACCCATTGTGGATCTTCCTGAGATCCACGAATGGATTAACTGCGTTGCATGCATTTGTACTAGAAATTAAGCCAGGCTGTCTGTGAAAAGAAGTTAACTTCTCTGCACTGTCTGTGAAAAAGGGCAAAACCCAGGCTTTGACATTAATCAGCGGAAGTGTTTGGTTATTTACAGTATTTCATTGCTGTCAAACATTGTATCAGCATCGCGTATAGTGAGCAAATGACGTTCACACGACCGCGCCCGCTCTATGCGGTGGAGGCTGTACTTCAGTACATGATCCAGGCTGACACTTCAGTGCCATACTGAGGGATTGCTGTATTGTCTTTTGAATGAGAATTTAAACTGCTCTCTTAGATGGATGTAAAAGATCTCGTGGCGCTATTTCGAAGAAGAGCACGGGAGTTCTCCTGGTGTCCTGGCCAATATTTATCCCTCAAGCAACATTACTAAAACAGATAGGAATAAAGGGACAGGAGTAGGCTATTTAGCCCCTCGAGCCTGTTCCGCCATTCAATGAGATCATGGCTGATCTGTGACCTAACTCACAGGCCTAATTACAAAGAGATATTAATAGATTAAGCAAATGCGCAAAACTGTGGCAAATGGATTTCAATGTAGGCAAATGTGAGGTCATCCACTTTGGACCTAAAAAGAATAGTACAGGGTACTTTCTAAATGGTGAAAAGCTAAAAACAGTGGAGGTCCAAAGAGACTTGAGGGCTCAGGTTCATACATCATTAAAATGTCATGGACAGGTACAGAAAATAATCAAAAAGGCTAATGGAATGCTGACCTTTATATCTAGAGAAATAGAATACCAGGGGTACAAAATCCTGGTTGGACCACACCTGGAGTACTGTGAGCAGTTCTGGGCACCACATCTTAGGAAGGATATATTGGCCTTGGAGGGAGTGCAACGTAGATTTACCAGAATGATACCTGGACGAGGGTTAAATTATGAGGAGAGATTACACAAACTAGGGTTGTATTCCCTGGAATTTAAAAGTTAAGGGATGATTTGATCGAAGTTTTCAAGATATTATAGAGAGAAACTATTTCCGCTGGGTTGGGAGTCTAGGACTAGGGGGCGTAGCCTAAAAAATAGAGTCAGGCCTTTCAGGAGTGAAGTTAGGAAACACTTCTACACAGAAAGAGTGGTAGAAGTTTGGAACTCTCTTCCGCAAATGGCAATTGATGCGTGGTCAATTGTTAATTTTAAATCTGAGATTGTTAGATTTTTGTTAACCAAAGGTACTAAGGGATATGGGGCAAAGGCCGGTATATGGAGTTAGGTCACAGATCAGCCATGATCTCATTGAATGGTGGAACAGGCTCGAGGGGCTAAATGGCCTCCTCCTGTCCCTTTGTGTGTCAGCCGTGGCTCTGAGTCAGAGGTTGTGGGTTTAAGTCCCACTCCAGAGACAACAATCTAGGCTGACACTCCAGTGAAGTGCTGAGGGAGTGCTGCACTGTCAGAGGTGCCGTCTTTCGGATGAGACGTCAAACCGAGGCCCTGTCTGCTCTCTCAGGTGAATGTAAAAGATCCCATGGCATTATTTTGAAGAAGAACAGGGGAGTTATCCCTGGTGTCCTGGCCAATATTTATATCTCAATCAACATAACAAAAATAGATGATCTGGTCATTATCACATTGCTGTTTGTGAGAGTTTGCTGTGTGCAAAATTGGCTGCCGTGTTTCCTATATTACAATAGTGACTGCATTCCAAAAAAATAGTACTTCATTGGCTGTAGAGCGCTTTGGGATGTCCTGAGGTCGTGAAAGGCGCTATAGAAATGCAAGTCTTTTGTTCCCCTATCTGTTTTCGTGATGTTGGGTGGGGGATAGATATTGGCCAGGACAACTGGAGCAATTATCTGGTCATTATCACATTGCTGTTTGTGGGACCTTGCTGTGCGCAAATTGGCTGCCATATTTTCCTACATTACAACAATGACTGCACTTCAAAAGTACTTCATTGGCTGTGAGGTTGTGAAAGGCGCTATATAAATGCAAGTCCTTTCTTTCTGGATTTGGAATTCAATATAAATCTGCAGATAAAAGCTTAGAGGGGAGTTGAGTCGGACTGAAACAATTAGTGATCTGCAAAAGGCGTTAGATAAAAGCTGGAAATGAACTACAGCTGGAGATAAAATTTAATAGAAGTAAGTAAAAGGATTGCACATTAGAATGAAAAATGGTCATCATACTGACATTATGGATGGTGTAGAAATAGCTAAGACTGAAGTAGAAAGAGATCTGGGGTGATAGTAAACTTAGTATTTAACATGTCAAAACACTCTGGAGCAGCAATAAAGCAAATAGATTGCTGAACTATGTTGTTAAATCAGTCGAGCATAAATTGGAGGGTGTCATGCTTCAACTACACAGTGCTCTGGTCAGAGAGCACCTTAGGTATAGTGCCCAAGTTTGGTGTCCATAATACAAGGGATATAGTCAAGCCAGTGAAGTGAAGAACCACAAGGGAAATATCTAGTGTTAGAGGACTGAGGAAAGACTGGAAAACTGGGTCTTTTCAGCCTTGAGCAGAGGCGACTGAGAGGAGTTATATAAGATACTAAACAGAATGCAAAAGGTAAATCCTGCACATTACTTCAAGAGCAAGAGGCACAGAGTCAAAGTGGTGAAAGGCCAATTTAGGACTGATATCACAAACAGCTTCTTCACTCAGGATTGGTCCTTGGACTGATTTTCATGGTAGCACAATTGAAATGGAAATCTTCAATTCACTCGCGATCTGGTTGGAGGCTGTGATGCGGGAGTATAAGTTTTTTCTTGGATGGATGAGCTGAGATGAGATGAATGGGCTCTCTCATTTGTACTTACCTTGTGAAACAGGTAAGATACCTGCCCTCCGCTCACAGGAGTTAAGGATAGAGGAAAGTAGAGTGAGGCAACATACAAGGAGGCTTCGCCTTGCAAGATATTAACTGTCAAAGAATTTACCGGCCAAGCAGATCTTATGAAGATCCCAGTGAGCAGCGATGTATGAGAAGAGTATGTTTCATTACTGAGGGGAGCTGTACCACACGAAAGCATGTGGGAAAGACCATCCGCCTGAACAGCTCTGCCTGTGGCTGTGAAAGGGAAAACCACATTTAATTTTTATGCCTCCAGCTCATCTCATGTAAGGCTGTGTAATATCACCCAGGGCGCCGTCCAAATATGTTGTCAATGGATAACTGACACACTTTTCAGGAGAGCTGGGCAAATCATCCAGTGTGGCATGGCAGCAAGGCAGCATTGTGGTAAGGCCGCATAATTTTATTGCATTGCTGGGCACCCCAAAGTGCAAGATGCAATAAATGCAACCCACGCACCATTGCAAGTTCCCACCATTAATTCCTTCGATAAATCTTCATTTAGAAAGACACGGATTAATGAGGGACAGTCAGCACGGATTTGTTAAGGGAAGGTCGTGTCTGACTAACTTGATTGAATTTTTTGAGGAGGTAACAAGGAGGGTCGATGAATGTAGTGCGTTTGATGTAGTCTATATGGATTTTAGCAAGGCTTTTGATAAAGTCCCACATGTCAGACTGGTCACGAAAGTAAAAGCCCGTGGGATCCAAGGCAAAGTGGCAAGTTGGATCCAAAATTGTCTCAGAGGCCGGAAACAAAGGGTAATGGTCGAAGGGTGTTTTTGTGACTGGATGTCTGTTTCCAGTGGGGTTCCGCAGGGCTCAGTACTGGGTCCTTTGCTTTTTGTAGTATATATCAATGATTTGGACTTGAATGTAGGAATTATGATTAAGAAGTTTTCAGATGATTCAAAAATTGGCTGTGTGATTGATAATGAAGAAGAAAGCTGCAGACTGCAGGAAGATATCAATGGACTGGTCAGGTGGGCAGAACAGTGGCAAATGGAATTCAATCTGGAGAAGTGAGAGGTAATGCATTTGGGGAGGGCAAACAAGCAAGGGAATACACTATAAATGGTAGGACACTGAGAAGTGCAGAAGATCAGAGGGACCTTGGAGTGCATGTCCACAGATCCCTGAAGGTAGCAGGACAGGTAGATAAGGTGGTTAAGAAGGCATATGGGATACTTGCCTTTATTAGCCGAGGCGTAGAATATAAGAACAGGGAGGTTATGCTTGAACTGTATAAAACGCTAGTTAGGCCTCAGCTAGAAAACTGCATGCAGTTCTGGTCACCACATTACAGGAAAGATGTGATTGCACTAGAGAGGGTACAGAGGAGATTTATGAGGATGTTGCCTGGGCTGGGGAATTTTAGCTTTGAGGAGAGATTGGACAGGCTGGGATTGTTTTCTTTGGACCGGAGGAGGCTGAGGGGAGACCTAATTGAGGTGTATAAAATTATGAGGGGTCGAGATAGAGTGGATAGGAAGGACCTATTTCCTTTAGCAGAAGGGTCAATAACCAGGGGGCATAGATTTAAAGTAATTGGTCAGAAGTTTAGAGGGATTTGAGGAGAATTTTTTTCACCCAGAAGGTGGTGGGGGTCTGGAACTCACTGCCTGAAATGGTGGTAGAGGCAGGGACCCTCATCACATTTAAAAAGTATTTGGATATGCGCTTGAAGAGCCGTAACCTACAGGGCTACGGACCAAGTGCTGGAAAGTGGGATTAGGATGGATAGCTCTTTGTCGGCCGACACGGACAAGATGGGCTGAATGGCCTCCTTCTGTGCTGTAAATGTCTATGATTCTGTGATTCCCTCAACTTTCAAAAAGTTTTAGTTGACGGATGTGGTTAAGCCTGGAGGCAGTTTACAAGTGGTGTCCCCCAGGGATCAGTCGTAGGCCCACTACTCTTCTCTGTCTTTATTATTGACCTGGATAGTGGTGTTGGGAGTATGGTCAGTAAGTTTGTAGATGACAACAAAATCTGTGCAAGAGTTAAGACAGTAGGGGAGTTAAATCAAATACAAGAAGATTTAGGTGTTCTAGGATGTGTGCCACACAATGGCAAATAGCATTTCATTCAGATAAATTAAGTATCATGCATGTTGGCAGGGCCAACACAAAATACATGTATCTTTTGCAAGGAACAATACTGAAAGAGGTTGAGAGAGAAAACGATCTTGGTGTTAATGTGCACAGATCACCGAAGGTTCATAACCAATGTATAGAAACTGTAGCTAAAGCTAACAGGGTATTGGGTGGTATTAATAAAACCATTCAGTATAAATCAAAGAACACCATTGTGTCACTGTACAGGTCGCTGGTCAGACCGCATCCAGAGTACTTTGCTCAGTTTTGGTCTCCCCACATGGTGGGTGATATAATGGCCCTGGGACAGGTCCAGAGGAGCGGTACAAGAATAATTCCTATCTTAAAGAACCTCAGCTGCACAGATAGGCTCAAGAACCTTGGTCTATTTACTTTAGAGCAGCGTAGACTTAGAAAGAAATACTTGCATTTATATAGCGCCTTTCACGACCACCGGACGTCTCAAAGCACTTTACAGCCAATGAAGTACTTTTGAAGTGGCGTCACTGTTGTAATGTGGGAAATGCAGCAGCCGATTTGCGCACAGCAAGCTCCCACAAACAGCAATGTGATAATGACCAGATAATCTGTTTTTGCTATGTTGGTTGAGGGAGAAATATTGGCCAGGACACCGGTGAGAACTCCCCTGCTCTTCTTCAAAATAGTGCCATGGGATCTTTTACGTCCACCTGAGAGAGCAGACAGGGCCTCGGTTTAACATCTCACCTGAAAGACGTCACCTCCAACAGTGCAGCACTCCCTCAGCACTGCACTGGAGTGTCAGCCTAGCTTTATATGCTCAAGTTGCTGGAGTGGGACTTGAACCCACAACCTTCTGAATCAAAGGTGAGTGTGCTACCCACTGAGCCACAGCTGACACTAGAGGTGACCTGATAGAGGTCTATAAAATAATCAAAGGGCTGGATCGTGTCCCTATTAATAGATTATTCCAGTTTAGCAGATTGGGGAGGACCGGGGGACATGAGGGACCAGGGGACACGAGTTGACTATGTAAGAGTAAGAATAGACTGGATGTTAGGTTGTTTTCCTTTTCCCAGAGAGTAGTGAGCCTCTGGAACACATTGTCGGCTGGTATGGTGGGTGGGTGCTTGAAAGGTCCCTGTGACATAAACCTTGAGACATTGGTGACTTTCAGTGGCACTGGTTGTGCAATAATGGATGCTTGACTGTCCCACCAATCTTTTTAAGTCTGGTACCACAATTCATTTACAACTACCCTTGATGATCCTGTGCCTCCATGTACACTGCCCCTCAGTCATGCCCAGGTAACAGACTCTGTTCAGTAGACCCACTGCCTAGGTTATTGCCTGCTGTGAGTCAGTGCTTCCTTTGCCATCCAAGCACCCCAGGCATTCTCCTCTCATGCTCTATTGCAATACACCCATCCATTGGCGCTACACCAATGCCCACGGACAGACGACTCCTCTGTACTTTGTATTTTTCTGCTGTCATGATGCTTTGAACCGTTCCCTTTCATTATACTCACTGGCTCCAGGACTCATCTGAGTAAGATACTCATTTTTCGGCACCACTGCACCTGTGCAATGTCGCATGAGTTCCTTGTCAATAACAAATCATCACTGGCCTTTACTCAGACTGTTCACTTGGCTCAGTGGGCTCTTGCCTCTGAGTCAGAAGGTCGTGTGTTCAAGTCCCACTCCAAAGAATTGAGCACAAAGTCTGGGCTGACGCTTCAGTGGAGCTCTGAAGGAATGCCGCGCTGTCAGAGGTGCCATCTTTTGGATGAGACGTTAAACCGGCGCCCCATCTGCCCTCTCAGGTGAACATAAAAGATCCTATGGCACTATTTGAAAGGTGTCCTGGCCAAAATTTATCCCTCAGCCAGCATCACAAAAATTTATCTGGTCATTATTTCATTGCTGTCTGTGGGACCTTACATTAAAACAGTGACTACTTTTCAAACATACTTAATTGGCTGTAAAGCGCTGTCGGATGCCCTGAGGCGCTATATAAATGCAAGTCTTTCTTTCTTTTTGTATCCATAGTTCAGAGGTTTAGGGATGTTCACAGCCGCACTCAAGTCAGGCGAATGGCAGGTTAGCACTCCCTCCCAGCATCCCACACTTACATCTATTTCCTTAGCAAGATTTGCAAGAACAGCAATGTCTGGCCCAGCGTGTGTGGGTCATCATGGGAGCGATGGCGTAGTGCAGCACTCTGCAATGTAAGCAATACTTAAACCACTGTGCTGTCTTGAAGATGAAAGAGGGACTTCTCCTGCAAGCTTCCAGTGTGTTGGACAGTGCACCGTGGGAAATAAAAAACCCACCTCTATTAAAATGATTGGCTCCTCGTCACAATTTGTTCCATTTGTACAAAATTCTAAACATGTTCTTACCTTGGAGTTCTGTTGGGTTAAAATAATCTATTTCCACTTGTAATCAAAAGCACTTGAGATGCTGCTCAGAACTCGATTGCTCTTAGTGATAGCAACCTGATATTGAATCCCAGCCAATAACTAGCTGATTCCTTTATATATTTCAGAATAGTTCCTCTCAGTCATTGTGTAGCTCTTGGTGTCTTATTCAGCCATTCAATGGTTACGATTTTTCTCCTTTTTCTCATTTCCTCCGGAGAGGAAAAAAAAATCCATTTTCCATCCATCATTATTTTTGAAATGGTGCTTATTACTTAACCCTCCACCAGTAATCTCAGAGCGATTAGTTCTTTCCTCTGCAGAATGTCACCTTTGTACTGCTGTGGACAGCAGTAAATCTAACCGTACGATCAGCAAGATCAGAAACCAGTTAAACTATGGAGCGCTCCCCCTTCACCAATTGTAACTCGTTCTAAACTCCACCGCCCACGCCTTACCCCACTTTAAAGCCCCGATGGGAATGGAGCAGGTTCGGATCGGATGTCCGATTTTACACTCCGTGGATGTCAGTGGAGCGGGAAATGGGGTGGGGTATAATGGATAAAGGGGAACCAGTGGACGTAGTGTATTTAGACTTCCAAAGGCATTTGACAAGGTGCCACACAAAAGATTATTGCTTAAGGTAAAAAATCACGGAATTGGGGGTAATATTCTGGCATGGATAGAGGATTGGCTATCTAACAGAAAGCAAAGAGTTGGGATAAATGGTTCATTCTCAGACTGGCAATCAGTAACTAGTGGTGTTCCACAGGGGTCAGTGCTGGGTCCCCAACTCTTCACAATCTATATTAACGATTTGGAGGAAGGGACCAAGTGTAACATATCAAAATTTGCAGATGATACAAAGATGGGAGGGAAAGTAGTGAATGAGGAGGACATAAAAAACCTGCAAGGGGACATAGACAGGCTAAGTAAGTGGGCAGAGATTTGGCAGATGGAATACAACACTGGAAAGTGTGAGGTGATGCACTTTGGCAGGAAAAATCCTAGAGCAATTTATTATCTTAATGGCAAGAAACTGGAGAGTACTGAAGTGCAAAGGGATCTGGGGGTCCTGGTGCACGAAACTCAAAAGGTTAGTATGCAGGTGCAGCAAGTGATTAAGAAGGCAAATGGAATGTTGGCTTTCATTGCTAGGGGGATAGAATATAAAAATAGGGAGGTATTGCTTCAGTTGTACAAGGTATTGGTGAGACCGCACCTGGAATACTGCATACAGTTTTGGTGTCCTTACTTAAGGAAAGACATCCTTGCTCTCGAGGCAGTGCAAAAAAGGTTCATTCGGTTAATCCCGGGGATGAGGGGGTGGTCATATGAGGAGAGGTTGGGTAGATTGGGACTCTACTCATTGGAGTTCAGAAGAATGAGAGGCGATCTTATTGAAACATATAAGATTGTGAAGGGGTTGGATCGGGTGGATGCGGGGAGGATGTTCCCGATGACGGGTGAGACGAGAACTAGGGGACATAGTCTTAGAATAAGGGGCTGCTCTTTCAAAACTGAGATGAGGAGGAACTACTTCACTCAGAGGGTGGTATGTGTGCTGACCCGCATTTGCCCCGTTTCCGCTAGGTGGGTTAGGTTACAATCAGGGCTTAATACCTGCTTTTCTATCGCTGATCACCAGACTTCACTGGCTCCCGATCCCTCCACACCTCAATTTTAAAATTATTTCCATCACCGATAGGCGCCCTAATAGCCTTGCCCCTTTCTCACTCCCCAACCTTCTCCAGTCCTCTACTCCTGCATTAGTCTTCCATTCTTCCGACTCTGGCCTCCTGTGTACACCCACGCATCCTCCCCCCGTCCCATATCTTCTATCTGCCCCACCATTGACTGCAGAGTATTCACCTGCTTCAGCTCCATGCTCTCAATGCACTCCTTTGCTAATTCTCTCCTCTCCTTCAGAAGCCTCTTTGGCATTGCCTTTGGTCAACTACCCTAACCCCTTGTCCCACTACTGCGGAGCGTCTGGTCGACGTGAAGCACTTTGAGATTTGCCATTGAATGTGTTACATCAGTGTAAGTTCTTCCTGTTGGGACCATATTAAGCTGGCTGGAAGATGGCAGGCAAAGGAGGACAGAGTAATGGAGGAAGCGATCTCCGCCCAATGTCCCAGCCCCCAAATACCCATTCCACTCTGGCGCCACTGCCTACGCCAACCAAACCATTCACCCTCCTGTCTCTTTGTACTGGAGCATGTGCCACCGGTCACCCCCAGGTAATGTAACTTATGGGTTGAAGTCACATGAGATCAATTACCAGAGTCAGAGGCAGAAGTAACAAACACTTTATTTATTCACAGCAGCCACAATAAACAGCACCCCGGAGAGGTGGACAGTCCGTGAAGACAGTGCACATACAATCGTACAGTTCCTGTGATTGGACTCCAGCTTTTATTGCCATGTGTTACCTCGCCACCCTTCCTTCATATGATGTAATCAAATTGATAATAGAGGGAGGCATAACCCTTAACTTAAGTTTGACTGTGTCTGAATCGTGCTGGGTCCCATGTAGCTGGGTTTCCCGTTGTCAGTGGCCTGGTTACATCTGGTTCACCCAGATAATCTGAACTGCTCAGCTTGCTTCGTTGCATGGTAATATCCCGAATGGATCTCTCTGATTAAATCCTCAGATTAGAGGAGGTCATTTTAGAAGCTCTTATGAGAATAAGTCCAAGTGTTTCCCTGTGCCCAGGTGTTTCAGTGTGTCAATAGCCGCGATTTCCCCTACTTCGGCGGGCAACGTCAGTGTCAGGTCCCGACCCCACTACTGGCTCTAGCCCGCTGTCCAAAATGATTTTCCCCCGATTGGGCTTGTTAAACCCCGCCCAGCGAGTTTGCCAGCCAATTGAAGGAAGCGAGTCTGATGACGTCACTTGATCAGCCAGTTTCCTTAAAGGGACCATGCGTAAATTGATTTTGAGAGTTGTGCTGTCAGTGTTCTACAGCATTGAGGTGCTGCAAACACTGACAAACACTGCACAGAGGTGCACGGCTGCACCCAGGCTCTCCCATTACTCCCTCCATATGCTTATGGGTGGAAGAGACCTCCCCAGTAGATCAATGCAGCCTGTTTGCACATTGCACAGGAGGACACAAGCAGGGATGTTGTCAGGAGGACCTGGCTGCAGTAGCGCAAACCTTTCAATGACCTCAGTAGATCACAAAACATTACTGCAAAGCCACACTCAACCTCATCCTGCTGTGCCTCTCATCACATCCCCATCACTCTGCCTTCCCTACCCTACTCCTGCACATCCTTACTCACACCAACTTGCCTTGCACCTCCACCCATCCCTCTCTATCTACATTATCACTTCCCCATCTCACTAGCCACCCCTCACACTCACCCTCATCCTAGTCCAATCATACCAACTAACAACACACAAGGGTAGGTACTTATGTGTTTTAGCCAATGTTCATGTGAAGTTTCTGTTAATATGCTATCAAACATTGAAACCTTTATTTTCAACACTTTGTGTTCTTGGACAGATTTGTGTGAACCTTTGGAAGTGGCTTAGTGAGTTGCAGTGAATGGGGAGACATAACGGTACCCCCTGCAATGGTGATGAGTGTGAAAGGAATGGCTTGGGCATTGTAGGGATGCTTTATGGTTTTGGTGTGGGGTTGTGCCAACCTGATGCATCATGTGGCAGCCAGGGTGTACAGCGTCAAGTGAACTAAATCTGGCCATGGTGAGGCCATCTCTGGCGTCCCGGGCAGCAATGTGGTCAGGTGCTGATGCCCTGTGTCCTGTGCAGCAGCAGTTGATTGCGGAGAAGGTTGGTGTTGTTGTTGGTGCTGCTGGTGTGCCTGGTGCTGCTGGTGTTGGGGCTGATTGTGGTGGTATTCTGAGGACCAAGGTGAGATAGTTTCAAGGGCACCGATGCTGATGGAATAGATGGCAGGTGAATTTAAGATGACAGAAGCGATCTGTCAATGGTGACAGAGGTTGTTCCAATGAGGTGACACTGGATAGAGAGTTTACTCCAAACACTTGCCACCTGCATAAAGCTCAATCTGTCTTCCAAATGCAGTAAGGAACAACTTCTGAGCTTGGAAAGTGAACAGATGTGAGATGGAAGTTTTTATAGCACATTTGCAGCTGTCAAGTAAAGAGATTGGCCCAAAAATTCGTGAGGAAGCCTTCGTGCGAGGGTAAGGCCTCCCCGCGATCTCTCACTCCGCGTTGGCTTTTTCAGTTCCAGCTCGCACGAACTTGATGTTCTGGACAGCTGCTGTGCTGGGCTTGCGTATCCCACAGGCGCAGTTAATTTGTGCGAGCTGTGGGATCACGTGACTCAGTTAGAGCCAATGGCAGCACACCATCTTCCATTCATAACTTTCACATAAGTGCTGTGAAAGCTATGAATACTATAGCCCCCCAAAAGAACCGCTAAACCTCAATTAAATTTAAAAAAACCATCACATTAATAAAATAAGTATAGTTAAATAAATTAACCATTTTAAATAAAGAATTAAATTTTTGAAAAAATTTAAAATCTTTTAAAAAGTTATAAAAATAAACTTACCTGTCTTTAAAGTCTCTAAAAAAGATATAACTGTTAAAAAAAATTCAAAATAATACTTAATTCACTACTTACCTTGTTAAAAGTGGGTCTTACTCCTCCTTTTTTTATGTGTAGAATCTTCCGTACTTACCTGCGCGTTGAAACCACTAAGTGCACAGCGTGCGCGCAGCCTGTAGCGCGCACGCGGTTCACCTGGGACCCGCCCCTTTTCCATTCACCAAGTGCCGGTTTTCAGCGCAGTGCGCAGTGCATGCAGAAAACCGGCAATTGGAGACAGAATATGCGAGAGTACGCAGTGCGTACTCTCGTGTAGCGGCACTAATTTTTGGGCCATTATTCTATGGCCATAAAACTCCCGCCCTGCTTACCTGATGTGATCCCCGAGCAGCGTGGACCCCGTGGGTGACCTCGTAAAATGTAAAGGTGAGCTCAAAATACCTCTTAATGCTCTGTTAACAAGGTCATAATGACCTAAATTACCTCCCCCGCCGCTGCGTGTCAGGTCTGTTCAGCGCTGACAGACTCGACATTTGGGAAAGGCACGTGGTGGCGGCTTGTCAGTGGGGTCTCAACCTGCTGTCAAAACATTTTTTTTCCCACCCAACCCACCACCGAACGCGCCCGCTGACCCCCCCGAAAAATTCCCTTCAATGTGTTTCCGTGGCCGGAATTTTACCTGCAGACCCGCTGGGAACTGGGGGGGGGCGGTGAGGGGGTGGTGGTCCCAAACGCGCGTGAAACCCGGAAGTCAGCCCGATTGACAGGTTTGGTTTCCAGTCGAGTGGGGAGCACTCCGGAGGAGGCCACAGGATCAGGTAGGTCCGATCCCCGACCCCAGGGGTCCAATCCCAAGCGGGGGGTCTGATCCCCACGGGGGGTTCGATCCTGGAGTGGGAGAGTCCGATCCCCGATCCCGGGGGAGATCCAAGCCCCGATCCCCGTTCCCCAATCCCGGGGGTCCAATCCCAAGGGGGGTCTGATCCCCACGGGGGGCTCGATCCTGAAGTGGGGGAGTCCAATCCCCGATCCCGGGATGGGCCGATCCCCGATCGGGGGTTCTGATCCCGGGGGTGGGGGGGGGGGGGCGGGGTGAGGGTTTGTATGGGGGTGGTTTCTAATGATTAGGGAGCTTGGGCGGCCGTGACAAAGCACTCCTGCTCCTCCTGGCCCACAAGGAATGCTCCCCAAGGTTGTCCTCGCTTTACTGCAGCTGCCGGGATTCCCGAGGCCTTGGAATCCTGGCCGGGGCAGTAAAACCAGCACAGCAGGTTAAATCCAAGGCTTCCAGCCTCATTACCATATTTAAAGTGCCAACCCGCCTCCTGGGAGCAGGTTGGCTGCCCGCCCCATGTTCCGCCTGAGTAAAAGCTGGAAGTTGGCGGGTCAGAGCTGACTTCCCGAGACACTTCCAATTTTTTGCCCACCCACTCCCATCTGCTCACCTATGTTAAAATTCCCCCCCAGTGTGTCCACATGTTTCAGTGTATCCCTGTGTTTAAATGTGGCCACGTGGCCATCAGTCTCACCGCGCTTTTTGCGTTTCAGTAGACCCATATATACCCATGTGTTTCAGCAGACCCACAGCCACCTGTATTCCTGATGGTCTCCCGTGAGTGTCATGGGCACTGCCCATTCCTCCAGTACCTTGGCAGGTGGCCATTCTTCAGGCGAACGTCACCAGGTTATTTAATGATGAAGGGGGGCATAGCTGAGCCCACTGGTCACCTCACCGCACCCAAAGTTTACACCTTGCAGAGGACGCTGATTGAGAGTGGGAATGTTGGCTGATTTCCCCTCCCAAGATCAGGAATACTGAGGTTACTTGTCGTGCCTAACCGGACATCAACTAATTTAACTGAACAGACCAGGGAATATGCACCCAGGACCTTCTGGTCTGGGTAGTTGAGCATATTCTCTGCCTTTTCCATAAACCTATTGGCCATCTCTCTACCAAAACTACATGACAAGGTTGCTTTAAATAAACTGTGCTTTCTTTTGACGATAAACGGCTCTACACTTTATTCTCGCGCAGAGGGAGGCTTTGTGTTATCCAATTCCAGATGTTGCTCCAGATCTTGCCGCAGTTGCATTTTTGGCAATGCACAAAGCTTCAGCGCCCCACGACCAGGAACATAGCAGATATCTCCCCACAGAGAGGAGACTGAGAAGATGGTACACACCTAGTCTGCACACCCTGAAGTAAGGGACGCAAGTACATTTGCCCAGCCTCCAGATGCTGTTTCACAACAACAACAACAACATAGCGCCTTTAACGTAGTAAAACGTCCCAAGGCACTTCACAGGAACATTATCAAAAAAGATTTGACACCGAGCCATGCAAGGAGATATTAGGACAGAAGAGGTAGGTTTTAATGAGTGTCTTAAAGGAGGAAAGAGAGGCAGAGAGGTTTAGGCAGGGAATTGCAGAGCTTAGGGCCTCGGCAACAGAAGGCACGGCCACCAATGGTGGAGCAAATATAATTGAGGATGCGCAGGAGGCCAGAATTGGAAGATCGCAGATATCTCGGGGGGTTGTGGGGCTGAAGGAGGTCACAGAGATAGGGAGGGGCGAGGCCATGGAGAGATTTGAAAACAAGGATGAGAATTTTAAAATCGAGGCATTGCTTAACCGGGAGCCAATGTAGGTCAGCGAGCACAGGGGCGATGGGTGAATGGGACTTGGTGCGAATTAGGACATGGGCAGCCGAGTTTTGGATGACCTCAAGTTTATGGAGGGTAGAAAATGGGAGGCCGGCCAGCAGAGCATTGGAATAGTCAAATTTAGAGGTAACAAGGGCATGGATGAGGGTTTCAGCAGCAGATGAGCTGAGACAGGGTCGGAGACAGGCGATGTTACGGAGGTGGAAATAGGCGGTCTTACTGATGTCGCGGATATGTGGTCGGAAGCTCATCTCAGGGTCGAATATGACACCAAGGTTGCGAATAGTCTGGTTCAGCCTCAGACAGTTTCCAGGGAGAGGGATGGAGTTGATGGCTAGGGAACAGAGTTTGTGGGGGGGAACGAAGACAGTGGCTTCGGTTTTCCCAATATTTAGTTGGAGGAAATTTCTGCTCATCCAGTACTGGATGTCGGACAAGCAGTGTGACAATTTAGAGACAGTGGCGGGGTCGAGAGGGGTGGTGGTGAGGTAGAGCTGGGTGTCGTCAGCGTACATGTGGAAACTGACCCTGAGTTTTCGGATGATGTCGCTGAGGAACAGCATGTAGATTTCTGCCCAAAGGGTTCAATCTCAATGAGCATTATTGATGTTCGGTTACAACTGTTGTTCTGTGAATTGCTTCAATGAATTTTTGAATTAGTTTTGTATGAGGTTTTCTTTCTGCAGTCCAGATAAACAGTGATAGGCAGGGAGCCAGTTATCCAGAAACACTCTGCTGCGATCTGCATCTCTGTGAACTACAGATGAGAAGGAATAATTTGCAATTCAGTGTCCCAGTCATTTACTCACACATCAGTGCTCCCTCTAAATAAAAACAAGATTCCATACCTCTGCTCTTTGTGTCAATATTGCCATGTATATTTTTACTGGGTGGTGGTGCAACATTAATTTAAAAATGTGGTGAGGTTTAGAGCCATTACAGTCCAGGAAAGACCAGGGTTCATTCCTTAGGCCTCTGCTAACTTGGATGATCTCAGCGTGGGCTGGGCAGGCCTGGGGAAGTTGCCCATGATCTCACAATGCCCATGCTTTTGGTCAGAGAGATAAGCCAGCATTCCCGCTCCCAATCACTATCCACTGATTCCGCTGGGAAGTGTGTAAATGTGGATGGCAGATGGGAATTGGATCAGGCTTGGCTGTGATAGCTCCCATTCTCAAACAGCCTGCTGCTCTTCAGATGGTCCAGACTCATAGACAAAGAATGGTCACTTGATCAGGATAAAACTAATCAAAAACAGAGAGGCGGGGGGGGGGGGGGGGGATTTTTACCTGAAAAAAACAGATGGGTTTGGAGCGTGGGGGTAGTTAAATCATTAAAAATCAGAATTCCAAACCTGAACCCACCTCCCACCCGCCCACTTCCGGTTTTAACGGAGGCAGGATTGGGAGGGGGGGGGGGGGCGGGACGAGGTCATCAGCCAACCCGCTGCCTGGAGGCAGGACGTCAATTTAAATATTTTAATGAGGCTGGAAGCCTCTTCTTCAACCACCATTTTGTTTTTAACTCTATCCAGTCGGATTTTACACACTTCGTAAAACCCAGCAGTTACAGCAAGATGAAGACTGCAGCATGCAGGAGGTAAGTGCCTTTATACCTACCTCCTGGATCCAGGATCCATGCCTTACCCACCCCCGAGATTGGAGACCCCGCCCCCCCCCCCCACGAGGCCCTGATCTGCTGTTCGTTCCGCCCCACGATGATCTTGAGGCTGGTCCCGATCCCCTGGTGGCCGGCCCCGATCTGCTCTTCCCTCCCACAATCCTCCAGAGGCCTCGATCTTCATTGCTCCCCCCGCACCCCCCAATCGTCCAGAGGCCTCGATCTTCATTGCTCCCCCCGCACCCCCCAATCGTCCAGAGGCCTCGATCTTCATTGCACCCCCTGCACCCCCCAATCGTCCAGAGGCCTCGATCTTCATTGCTCCCTCTGCACCCCCCAATCGTCCAGAGGCCTCGATCTTCATTGCTCCCTCTGCACCCCCCAATCGTCCAGAGGCCTCGATCTTCATTGCTCCCCCCGCACCCCCCAATCGTCCAGAGGCCTCGATCTTCATTGCTCCCCCTGCACCCCCCAATCGTCCAGAAGCCTCGATCTTCATTGCTCCCCCTGCACCCCCCAATCGTCCAGAGGCCTCGATCTTCATTGCTCCCCCCGCACCCCCCAATCGTCCAGAGGCCTCGATCTTCATTGCTCCCCCTGCACCCCCCAATCGTCCAGAGGCCTCGATCTTCATTGCTCCCCCGCACCCCCCAATCGTCCAGAGGCCTCGATCTTCATTGCTCCCCCCGCACCCCCCAATCGTCCAGAGGCCTCGATCTTCATTGCTCCCCCTGCACCCCCCAATCGTCCAGAAGCCTCGATCTTCATTGCTCCCCCCGCACCCCCCAATCGTCCAGAGGCCTCGATCTTCATTGCTCCCCCTGCAACCCCCAATTGTCCAGAGGCCCCGATCTTCATTTCAGACCTCTCCATCTGGCTGGCTGCGGGTGGGAAACAGAGGCTTCAGCCAGGCCTGCGGGAAACCCGCTCTCCTGAGTTTCCCCCCCTGTCCCCAACCCGCCTTCCCCATGAAAATCCAGCCCCAGAATCACTGGTAGGCCATGCAAGTCTGGAGTGTCAACCCAGCTGGTTCCAAGAGACATAGACTGAATCAAGAACAACAAATTACTGTATTAACTGTTCCAGTAACATCATCTGAGATAGCCATGACAAGTGGAGGACAGAAATAACAACAGAAAATGCTGGAAGCACTCAGCAGGCCAGGCAGCATCCGTGGAGAGAGAAACAGAGTTAACGTTTCAGGTCTGTGACCCTTCATCAGAAGTGGAGGACAGAGTCGCCATATCCCTATCAACAGACCTAGGTCTTGAAGTGGAAACAATCAATGACGGGATTCTCACAGGTAATTTACCAGAATGATACCAGAGCTAAAAGGGTTAAATTATAAGGACAAGTTGCAAAGACTAGAGGCTAGAAATTCATTATAGCCCAGGAATGGGCGGTATAATTAGAAAAGTTGGAGAATTAGCACCAGGCGCTAATGCTTTGGACTGCACGCAAAATTCATGCTCACTGCTCAAAGAAATGATTGGGAGTCCTAATTCAAGTCTTTAAGCCCAAGCTCATTGGCGCTACACTCAAAGGGTGGACCAATATCAAGTGCAGTCTAATCGCAAGTCACGATTGCCACAGGCTTTTTCCAGTTCTTAAAGGGGAGGTTTATTGATGCTGCAGAACCTCATTCTCAGCATTGCTGGCTGTGCAGCTGCCTCAGCAAGCAACAGCAGGTCAAGGAAAAGGAGCCGGAGGACTGAAGCAGCTGTACTCATGGCAGAGCTATGCCCCAGGGAGAGAGCCCGCAGATTCTGCGATCAAGCATTGTTCGCTGTGGAGAGACAGAGGGCGGTGCTCTACCCGGTAAATGGCAGGAGGTCCTCGCCGCAAGTCTTCCGCGCCATGTAGAGGGAGGTAGCGCAGCACGCCTCGGGTAGCACTGTGCTCCCCAGGATCCACACACAGTGCAGGAAGAAATTTAATGACCTCACTCGGGTGCTCAGGGTGAGTGAATGTTTCTACAAATGCTACATACCACCGTCTGATCCATAGTCTTCACACACTGCCCAAAGCACCACACCCCCAGCACTCACCCACCAACAATCTCTACCTACCAACACTCACACCCACATCTCACACTTTGCACACAATGACAGCTATTCAACTATGGCAGGCACATCACCCAGACACATTGCTCCACACTCACTCACACACATTCCATTCTCTTGCAGGCCAAGGTGGCTCACAACAGGAGGGAGCAGGAGCGCACAGGCAGGGGACAAGCCGACACCCAACCACTGTCTGCGCTGGAGAATCGAGTGCTGGAGATTATTGGGTGCCAGGTGGTGGGCGCCGTGGCCACCGGCGAGGTTGACCCCCTTGGGGACAATAACGGTATGTTCATCCCTACTCCTTCTTCTCAATTCCCACTCCCCCCTCACCCCACAAGTGTTTCGCACTTTCCAGCTAATCATGCTGTATGCATGCATTTCTCCTTTCCTGCCCCCCTCCCCTCAGATTAACCTGACTCTTGTGCCTTTATGCTTTTTGATAATGAGCAAGCACCTGAACAGCCTGTCCCTGAGGGCACCGTTGAGAGCGAGGCGGGAGAAGAGGAAGAGGAAGAACACACTGCGTCACTGCATGTCTCACCCGTAGGCACCAGCTCAGACACTGGCACTACGCGTTCTTTAGAGGCTAGTATAGTAGCGGGATCTGCACAAGGTGAGGCACCGGGGACGAGTGGGCTGCAGGAAGGCCAGGGGGAAAGGGTAGCTTGGGGGCCAGCTCCCCGGAGGGCGAGTTCACACGAGAGTTCTGCTGAATAGGACTCAGATGAGGACCTCGACGAGGAGGCCTTTTTAAGAATGGTCATGGGCATGCACACGGAGATGATAGGTGCGATGGCAAGGGTGCCTGAGAGCCTCTTGGCAATGGTAAGGAGCGTGGAGGAGTCCGCCTCCAATATTGCACAAAGCTCTGTGCACACCATGGAGCCCATCATTTCCAGTCTGCAAAGAATGGTAGATTCCCAGAGAGACTGTGGCGACCCAGACCTGATGCCACGTGTGATGGGCGATCTGGCAGCTTCCATTGCAGCACAGGTGGAAGCGACACAACGTCTTAGTGCTGCAATTCAGTCTATGCTTGCTGGCATCCAATCTCAGACTGCTCTCATGCAGTCTCAGCTTCAGGCCATGCAAGCTCTGACTGCTGCCATCGTGGCTGGGTCTATCACCATCGACCGGGGCTTTCACGGTGTTGCAGCAAGCCAACAATCTGTGCTCCAACAGATTGCTAGGGATGCTGAGGTGCTGCCCCGGGGGAGTGGCAGTGGGTCACTGATTATTGATAAATAATTCAGTTTGGATTCTTTTGTGGTGTCTCTGATTTCAGCTTTGCACTGTGATATGGCCTGCGACAGGGATGGAATGATGGGGATGTCATGAGCAACAGGGATCTGGGGTTAAATTCATTCGAACCGCAGTCTGATGAGGCGGTCACAGGCCGCCCTTCCAGAAAGCCAATTGAGTAGATGCCTCCTCCATCGCTCCTGTTTCTCCTCCTCCTCGTCCTCCTCCTCCTCTCCCTTTTCCTCTTCCTGAGGTAGTATCACAATCCCTGGGTGGCAAGGGTTGGGACAAGTTGTGGAGCATGCGGCAGACCATGATGAAATGGGACACCCACTTAGCCGAGTACTGGAGGGCTCGTCCCGAGCGGTCAAGTCAGCGGAACCGTTGCTTCAGCAGGGCCGATGGTCTGCTCGATGATGTTCCTGGTGGCAGCATGGCTATCATTATATGAGCGCTGGGCAGGAGCATTAGGGTTGCGAAGGGGAGTCATGAGCCAGGTGGAGAGCAGATAGCCCTTGTCTCTGAGCAGCCAGCCGCGAGCTTGGTGTGGTAGCTGGAAGAGTGCTGGCACAGAACGAAGGCATTGTGCCTGCTGCCAGGATAGCAGGCACTGACATTGAGGATTAGCTGTCTGTGGTCGCACACCAACTGCACATTAAGTGAGTGGTGGCCTTTGCAGTTATGGAAGATCTCAGGATTGTCATGCTGTGCCCGCAAAGCCACGTGGGTGCAGACAATGGCACCCTGCACCATGGGGAATCCCGCTATCGTGGAAAAGCCACATGCACGCTCATCCTGCTTCTCTCTGGTGATGGGAAAGGAAATGTAGTCCCTTCTCCTATGTAAAGAGCCTCTGTGACCTCCTGAATGCAGTGGTGGACAGCGAACTGCAAGATGTTAGCTATGTCTCCTGCTGCAGACTGGAAGGATCCACTGTCAAAGAAATTGAGGCTGGAGGTCTGGTTGCAGGAAGTAGCAGAGTTCTTTGACCACCTCCTTGGTGAAGCAGAGCCTTCTATTACACTGCTCCTCACTAAATTGGAGGTAGGAGAAGTGCTCTCAGAATACCCTCGGAGGGTAAGGCCTCCTGTTGAAAGCCCTGATGCCCTCCGCCTCCCTCTGGCCACATGTTCCACTCTATCTCTCTGACTCCGCTCCCTCCACCATAGATCCTGGAGGGCCAGGTCGACTGCCAGTACAGCCCGCATTAATGTAACCAAATGTAGCAGTTTGATTTTTTTAAGAATAAATGTAGCTACTTTTTAGTTGCCACAACACTCCTGATACTAAATAACTTCGAAATCACGGAATTATACTGTTGCACTATGTGAAACTGACAAGAAAGCACTGAAACTCTACTAACCTACAGCTGCGACTCATTACTGGTGATCCCTTTAAATAACATCCCTGGAGCCGGCTTCCTAGTGCTTCACACCAGCTCTCCCTGTCGCTTTTTCCTCTAGGTGCTAAGGCAGGTGGTGACAATCAATTTCGCAGATCGGGCGGTCAGTGAGCGTTGCACATTCATTGACGTCACAATCCACCTGGTGTTGAGGCTCCCAGCGATAAATGTTAGCGGCAGCGCTGTGGGGTGGCGGGATTTGGCGTGTGGCGCTGGATTCGCCTCACCCCGGCGATAATGTGCTAGCGCCATCTGCTGGCGCTAACAGGAGGCGCTAAGGTACCGAATTTTTTCTCCGAGGTGTGTATTCCCTCGAGTGCAGAAGATTAAGGGGTGATCTAATCGAGGTGTTTAAGATGATTACAGATTTGATAGGGGAGATAGAGAGAAACTATTTCCTCTGGTGGGGGGAGTCCAAAACAAGGGGCACTACCTTTAATATTAGAGTGAGGCCTTTCAGGGGTGATGTCAGGAAGCACTTATTCACACAAAGGGTATTGGAAATCTGGAACTCTCGCCCCAAAAAGCTGTGAATGCTGGGGGTCAATTGAAAATTTCAAAATTGAGATTGATAGCATTTTGCTAGGTATTAAGGGTTATGGAACTAAGGTGAGTAGATGGAGTTAAGATACAGATCAGCCGTGATCTAATTGAATGGTGGAACAGGCTCGAGGGGCAGAATGGCCTACTCCTGCTCCGAGGTCCTTAATTTGAGAAACATTTATGGTCCTTGATTGACAATTGTCTGATATTCTTTACCCAAAGAACTTTGTTGTAAAATATAGTCGAGACCTAAAATGGAAGCGAGCTATGACCTCAGAAATCAGGAAGACACTTCCTGTAGATTTGCTTATCCCCTTCAATCCACTCCCTTTAACAGTGTGGCTGAGAGTGATTGTCAAAGGCAGCTCTCCTGCTGAGCAGGTATTAGACAATCGGTTTGCAGTCAGATCCCTGAGATATATTTTTAAATCACTTTCAGTCCAGTCGATGTCACCTTGTATCTGATGGAACAAGTTCTCAAACTCAGCTTTAGTGGGATGTGGCAGCTCATTGTTTTCACCTGGAGAGAGTGCCATTATCTTGTGAAGCAAGACTCGCATGCCTTGTAGTTATGTTGAGGGTCTGAGTTTGACACACACACAGACTGCTATTGCAGGGATATACTAGCACTGTCGCAAGACACGTGGTATTTACCTTGGAGTATGTCCAGCCTGTCTGCCTGTGCGAGATAAAGTATCAGCTCCCTAACTACGCACAATGCTTAATGTTGGGCAGATCTAGCGCTCAAGCATTGACAGTAATCACTTCAAACGCGATCCTCCCTGACAAAGAAAAATCTTTTCTGCTTCATGCGTTATTACTGGTCAATCTATTCCCCACATAACATTGAGTACAACCTTTTGTTTTAATTTCCATCATGAGAGAGAAGAGCCCATGCATAGGTTTCAAGATACAGAAGCCCGGGCAAAGGGGTCCAGGTACAGGAGCCCGGGTACAGGAGCTCGGGTAAAGGGGTCTGGGTACAGGAACCAAATTTGATTCTTTCCATCATTCAAACAGTCCCAGCAGCCAAAGCCTCCTGTGCCCAGGTTCCTGTACCTTGGCTCCTGTACCTGGGCTCCTGTACCCAGGTTCCTGTACCTTGGCTCCTGTACCTTGGCTCCTGTACCCGGGCTCCTGTACCTTAGCTCCTGTACCCAGGCTCCTGTACCCAGGCTCCTGTACCCGGGCTCCTGTACCCGGGCTCCTGTGCACGGGCTCCTGTACCTTGCCTCCTGCACCTTGGCTCCTGTACCCAGGCTCCTGTGCACGGGCTCCTGTACCTGGGCTCCTGTACACGGGCTCCTGCACCCAGGCTCCTGTACCGTGACTCCGGTACATGGTCTTCAACGAGATAGCTCCAGTGTTAACCGGCCAGCGAGCTATAGTTTCAGGTGGAATTCTAGAATGATGTCTAGTCTAGTTCTAGTCTGTTGAGCGGTCCACAGAGGGGGTCCAAAAGGGGCTTTGACAACTTGGGAAAGGAATATTATGCAGGGCTATGGGAAAAGAGCGGAGCAGTGGGTCTATTTGATAGTTCTTTGAAAGAGCTGGCACAGGCATGATGGGCCGAATGACCTCCTTCTGGGCTGCATGATTCTATGAACAGCAATGCAGCACGAACAATAACAGAATGTCTGTCCAACACAGCCAGATAAATAGTATTTTTTGCAAGCAATATGGTGATTACTGGGAGAGATCATTGTTAGTCTGAGTAAAATGAGAACTTTCAGCTCCTAATGATCATGGTGGTGAACACAAAATATTACTAATGGATTTTAAATCCCGTAGTTACTTGCCTGAAGTTATCTTTTCTTCAGCAAATGGGCTTCAGATTGCCCCGTGCTCTCCACAGCAACAGCTCTCAGTGACTCAATACTGTGAAATGAGCCCAAAGTTCGCTTTAGTCTTAAGTGGGATTCCCTGCCTGGAACACCAGCTGTGAGACAGGGTGGAACTCAATATTCAGCATAAAGCATTTTCTCGGCTAATCCAGGCTTCAGCCTCTGCTGGAGGCTCAGATCACGTCAGGGACCACTGTGAAAATTCTTAACAGTTGCAGTACCAGCGCACTCAACACATCACACGAGAGATGGGCCCGTGTGGTCCCCTATAGAAAAACACAAACATGAATTAACCTTCAGTAATTTGGGAGGAGCCTGGATCATCTGCATTAGCTCTCGACTCCCAAAGGTTCAGGTAAGTCTCCTGATTAGACTGCGCCAGGCAGGCTGCAGTAGCACTGCAGGGTGTGGCGGGGGTTGAGGGGTGTGGGGGGTGCTTTGACTGCTAATCAGGAGCCAGTTCAGCTGCTGCAGGTTTCAGACTGGGTAATCTTCCATTACTTTTCACATTTCAAGGGCAAGTTCCTCTGGTCTGCGTTTTCAACTTGGCTAGAAATAGGCACACTTGTGGTGCCTCTGTGCGTTGGCCTAGAAGGCATAAAACGAGCATCCAATATGGCGTCCAAACTTGATAAAGGCCCCAGTATAGGCTTCTAGGGCCGACGCCGAGAGCAGGCATTTGGCCCTTTCCATTTGCAAATAAGAGGCCTAACGCCTATCTGAGGGACCCTTCTGAAAATTGGGCTGTCTTCAATGCAGCCGGCGCCAGGCCTGCTGTGTTCCGGATAATCAGGTCCACGTGCGGCCGAACCGGCGGTCCTGAAAGGGACCACTGCAGGCCGCCAACAAAAAGATACATTTAAAAAAAATGTACTTACCTGAATGTGGAGCTGGGAGGATCAAGAGTGCTCCCGATCACCTCCCTCCCTCCCACCCAGGACCGAATTCATCCTCATGGAACTGGCAAGCTGCCTCTGGACACCCGATTGACGCAATATGCTGATGAGGGCCAAGGCCCAATTTCGGGTGAGTCTCGGAACTCCTATCTCAGGCCCGAAAACTGTCCGGAACCAATCTCCACCCTATTGTGTTCAAATCCCTGTCTGAATATACCTCTAAATGAAAAACAACGTGGCATTCCGGCTTGTCAGTAGCGCCATCATATTTATCCCCCCTCTCTGATCCTGCCTTTCTCTTTCTCTGCTTCCTTGCTGCTCTGATCCTTTGTGGCTGTTGGGAATTGTTCTGCGACTCACAGTCCAGTGAATACCGACACCAAGGAATGTTTTTTCCAATTAAAATGGTGTTGAATAAGGCACAATGGAGGAAATAATTTAAAATCTAAATAGACACCAATGTTTGATGTGTTATTAATTTAGCTTACAGATCCGAATAATTATACATGAACTCAATTTCTGTACAAGTATACATTAGTACAATACAAAGAAGGAATCAGAGGTGTATGTACAGTGTGTGATTGCCAGTTATTGTTATCGGTAAATATGAAAGTTTTGCATGTAACACACACCCATCACACTTCAGAAGTGCCAAAGCTATAAATAAAGTAGAAAGAAAGCCACTTATTTCCAGTTGGTTTTTCTGACCCTGATACCTTCCTTTTACCAGGGTAATGGATTGGAGAAAAGCTAACTTTGAGGGGATGAGAATAGAACTTGGGAAAATAAAATGGACAACAATATTGGCAAACAATGATGTAGAACAGCAATGGGAAACATTTAAAACGGTGTTCAACAGAGTCCAGGAAAAATATATTCCGCTGAAAAACAAGAACAAACTAAACACTAATGAGACACCATGGATGAATAAAGACATAAGGGAAAAATTGAAGGTAAGGAGAGAGGCATACACTAAGTACATGGACAGCAGGGGAGAGCATGACAAGGGAGAATACGAAGAGATTAGGAGAGAAGTCAAAAAAACAATTAGGAAGGCAAATAGTAACTATGGAATTAACTTATAAAGGAACATAAAACAAAATAATAAAATATTCTAGAGGCACATAAATAAAAAAAGGAAAGTCGGAATGGGAATAGGGTCACTAAGGGACGGACAAGTTAAAATCATAGGCAGCGATAGCAAAATGGCAGAAATATTGAATAATTATTTTGCTTCAGTATTTACCAGGGAGGCGGAGCAGGTGGACATGACATCAGAAGAAGAGATTAGAAATGATATAAGTGCATTTAAAATAAAAAGAGGAGAAATATTAAATAAACAAATCAAACTCAAAGAGGATAAAACCCTTGGTCCAGACGGATTGCATCCACGCATTTTAAAGGAATCTAGAGAAGAGAGAGCAGAGGCACTATTACAAATATTTAATAATTTGTTAGGAAAAGGTGTAGTGCCAGAGGACTGGTGGATAGCTAACATTATACATATAATTAAGAAGGAGATAGAACATGTCCAGGGAACTATAGACCAGTCAGCTTATCATCAGTGGTAGAAAAGATAATGGAACCCCTACTAAAGGAGAAAATAGAAAAACATCTAGAATCCAAAAATATAATAATGAATAGTTAGCATGGATTCAGAAGGGAAAGTCTTGCTGAACAAACCTCACTGAATTATTTGAAGAGATAACAGAGAGAGTAGACAAGGGTAAAGAGAAGATATAATATATCTAGATTTCCAAAAGGCCTTCAATAAGGTACCACATAACAGATTAATGAATAAGGTCAGAGCATGCGGAGTCAGGGGACAAGTAACAGAATGGATAGCTAGCTGGCTGCAAGTCAGAAAAAGAGAGTAGGGGTAAAGGGTAGTTATTCAGAGTGGCAGAAGGTGGGTAGTGGTGTTCCACAAGGATCCGTGCTGGGACCACTGTTGTTCACAATTTACATTAATGATTTAGACTTTGGAATCAAAAACATAATTTCTAAATTTGTGGATGACACCAAATTGAGGGGGTAGGGGGATAATCACTACTGAGGAGGACTGCAACAAATTACAAGAAGACATTAATAAACTTGCAGAATGGGCATATAATTGGCAAATACATTTCACCATAGATAAATGTGAGGTATTACATTTTGGTAAGAAAAATAAGGAGATCACATATTTCTTGGAAAATAAGAATCTAAATGGGGTACAGGTCAAAAGGATCTGGGAGTAGAAATACACCAATCACTAAAAGTTGCGCCACAGGTTAGCAAGGCCATAAAAAAAGCAAACCAAGCACTCGGGTTTATTCCTAGAGGGATAGAATTGAAAAGTAGGGAAGTTATGCTAAACCTGTATCGAACCTTGGTTAGACCACACTTAGAGTACTGTGTACAGTTCTGGTCGCCATATTATAAAAAGGATATAGAGGCACTGGTGAGGGTGCAAAAAAGATTTACAAGGATGATACCAGAAATGCGGGGTTATACCTATCAGGAAAGGATGAATAAGCTGGGTCTCTTTTCTCTTGAAAAGAGAAGGCTGAGGGATGACCTAGAACATAGAACATAGAACATTACAGCACAGTAGAGGCCCTTCGGCCCTCGATGTTGTGCCGAGCATTGTCCGAGACCAAGATCAAGCTATCACACTCCCTATCACTCTGGTGTGCTCCATGTGCTTATCCAATAACCGCTTGAAAGTTCCTAAAGTGTCCGACTCCACTATCACAGCAGGCAGTCCATTCCACACCCCAACCACTCTCTGAGTAAAGAATCTACCTCGGACATCCCTTCTATATCTCCCCCCATGCACCTTATAGTTATGCCCCCTTGTAACAGCTGCCTCTACCCGAGGAAATAGTCTCTGAACATCCACTCTATCTATCCCCCTCATCATCTTATAAACCTCTATTAAGTCGCCTCTCATCCTCCTCCGCTCTAAAGAGAAAAGCCCCAACTCCCTCAATCTTTCCTCATAAGACCTCCCCCCCAAACCAGGCAGCATCCTGGTAAATCTCCTTTGCACTCTTTCCAATGCTTCCACGTCCTTCCTATAGTGAGGTGACCAGAACTGCACACAATATTCCAAATGTGGTCTCACCAAGGTCCTGTACAGTTGCAGCATAACCTCACGGTTCTTAAACTCAAACCCTCTGTTAATAAACGCCAACACACCATAGGCCTTCTTTACTGCTCTATCCACTTGAGTGGCAACCTTCAGAGATCTGTGGATATGAACCCCCAGATCCCTCTGCTCCTCCACGTTCCTCAGAACCCTGCCGTTGACCCTGTAATCCTTATTCAAATTTGCCCTACCAAAATGAATCACCTCGCACTTATCAGGGTTAAATTCCATCTGCCATTTTTCGGCCCAGCTCTGCATCCTATCAATGTCTCTTTGCAGCCTACAACTGCCCTCCACCTCATCCTAATAGAGGTCTTAAAAATTGTGAAAGGTTTTGATAGAGTAGACATTATTTTCTGGGGTCCGTGGGGGCGCGATTGTAGGTGGGTTGGGAGGGAAATATGAAAAACCTTGGAGCGGGTCGGGAACCCGCCGTCATCCTGCCCACACGTGTCTTTCCCTAGGACGCGTTTGCCAGTGTGGCAGCGACCCGAACGGCAGAGGCGGCCGAGGTAATTGAGATCATTATGAGGTACTTGTCAGACCCTTAAGCGTCCTTTTAACCCTAACCTTTCCAATTTCCCTGGATGAGCACAGGAATCACGCAGCTCTGGAACCACGTCTGTGAACCTGAGGTAAAAGTTCAGTGGCCATTGATCCAGCTGATTAGAGCATAGCATGAAACGTACAATAAAAACTCCCACCTGACAGCTAGTCACTTTCCTAAAGCAGATGCTGTTGCTGAGTGCATTGTCAGCACTGATTTAGCTTTCTCGAGGTTGAAAGTGTTTCCAGCAAAGTCGGGATCCACTGTCACCTCATTGGTAGAACCTATCACATCATTGACAGATTGCTTCTGTCATCTCGACTTGACCTGCCATCGATTACATCAGAATGGGTGCCATTTATACTGTCTTACCTTGGTCCTCAGAATCGGACCACGATCAGCCCCAACACAAGCAGCTCCAGGCATACCAGCAGTACCAACAACACCACCACCAACCTTCCCCTCAACCACCTGATGCTCCACAGGACAGAGGGCATCAGCGCAGGGCTACACCGCGCCGGAGGCAATACCCCCAACATAGGGTATAGAGGCAGAGGATGAGCCCTCAACATGATGGAGCAGCAGTGCCAAATGAGGCTCAGGCTATTGCGCCAGGTCATCACAGACATTTGCAGATTGCTGGAGCAAGACCTGCAGAAAGGGTGGACACGCCTTACCGGTGACTGACAAAGTCACCAGTGCCCTCAACTTCTTTGACTCAGACTCCTTCCAGGGATCTGCAGCAGACATTTGTGGCATCTCGCAGTCGACTGCCCACAGATGCATCACACAGGTCACTGATGCTCTCTTTGACAAGTCAGCCAATTATATCAACTTTGCCACTGATGAAGCCAGTGCTACTGAGCGGGCGCTGGCCTTTGGCACTCTGGCTGGGTTCCCACGGGTGCAGGGCATCATCGACTGCACACATGTGGCCATCAGGGCACCCCATCATCACCCAGGAGTCTTTGTCAACCACAAGGGCTTCCACTCCCTCAATGTGCAGCTCGTCTGCAACCACAGGAAGATCATCATGCATGTGTGCTCCAAATTCCCTGGCAGCTGTTATGACTCTTTCATCCTTCGCCAGTCCAGCCTCTCTCAGCTCATCGCTCCTCCAAACAGACTTTCCGACTGGCTGCTTGGATACAAGGGCTATCCACTGAAGACGTGGCTCATGACACCCTTGAGGAGGCCAAGTACTGAGGCCGAGGAGAGATATAATGAAATCCACATTTCCACCAGATGTGTCATAGAGCAGACATTAGGCATGCTGAAGATGTGCTTCAGATGCCCTGACAGATCTGGGGGATTCCTTCAGTACACACCAGCCAGGGTCTTCAGAAACATCATGGTTTGTTTTGCCCTGAACAACATAATGAAGCAGCGAGGATTAGTGCTGCATGAGAACCAAGGCTCTGAGCATACAGCCTCTTCAGAGGCAGAGGCGGAGGAGGAGGAGGAACCTGCGGTGCAGATCCCACCAGCACCCGAGCCCATTGCTGCCCGGAAGGCCAAGGATGGCCTCATCATGGCCAGATTTACTTAACTTAATGCATTACACCCATACGGCTGCCACATGCTGCACCAGGCTTGCATCGCCCCACAGCAACACCATAAAGCATCCCTACAATGATCAAGCCATTCCTTTCACACTAAGCCACTTCCAAAGGTGCACACAAATTTGTCCATGATCGGAAAGTGGTGAAAATAAATAGTTTTGTGTGTGACGTCACAGTAACGGAAACTTTACAGAAACATTTATTAAAACACCCAAGTGGCTACCCTTGTGCATCTGCCTGTGTTTCATCTTTCTCTTACCTGTGCTTCTACGAGGTGCTACCCCTGTGGCTTCAGCAGAGGTAGAGGCAGCCTGCTCACTTCCCTGCTGCGACTGCTTAGACACTTTTGGTGGGCGTCCTCTGGGTTTTGGAGCCTGTGATAACCCTGCCAAAGTCTGCTCATCCTGCGACTGTGCAGGGGCAGACTCAGCCATCGCGTTCCGAGGAGCCAGCCGGGGGGGGAGGGGGAGGGGGGCGGGGGGCAACGGGGAAAAAGTGTGAGTGCTTTGAGAGGAGCCCTCACTTCCATGTCCCCTCTCACCATCATCCCTCTCATGGGCCACCCGCCCCTCCCTGCTGACAAGGAGCTGGAGAACACCTTGCTGCACAACAGTGGGGCCATGAGGACCCGCGTCTATGTTGACCTAGAGAGGAGGTCTATGAGCCTCTGCCATCTATTCTCCATAGATAGCATGTGCTCCTGTGAGTGGCGCATTAGCTGCTCCATGCAGGTGGGTATCCTTTCCATGGAAGAGCCTACAGTCGCCATCGCCTGCGACGCGGTGGTGCTCATGTTGGAGATGGACTCCTCCATTCTCTGGACATTTGCAGACATCGCGGTCACAAAACCTGTCAGAGCCTCCTGCATTTCTTGCTGCTCGTCCAGGAACACCCTCTTTCTGAATGGTCCCCGAGGTTCAGCGTCTGCATGCAGCTGAACAGAGCTGGGAGCATCATGTGCCCTCTGGCAAGGAATCTCCACTGCTGTCCCTGTCTCCACCATCTGCTCTTGCTCACTTATAGTCATAGAGTCATACAGCACAGAAAGAGGCCCTTCGGTCCATCGTGTCCGCACCAGCCATCAAGCCCTGTCTATTCTAATCCCATTTTCCAGCACTTGGTCCGTAGCCTTGCATGCTATGGCGTTTCAAGTGCTCATCTAAATGCTTCTTGAATGTTGTGAGGGTTCCTACCACCCTTTCAGACAGTAAGTTCCAGATTCCACCCACCCTCTGGGTGAAAAAGTTTTTCCTCAAATCCTCTCTAAACCTCCTGCCCCTTACCTTGAAACTATGCCCCCTGGTTATTGATCCCTCTACTAAGGGAAAAGTTCCTTTCTATCTACCCTATCTATGCCCAGCATAATTTTGTACACCTCAATCAGGTCCCCCCTCAGCCTTCTCTGCTCTAAGGAAAACAACCCCAGCCTCTCCAGTCTCTCTTCATAGCTGAAGCGCTCCAGCCCAGGTAACATCCTGGTGAATCTCCTCTGCACCCTCTTATGAGTTGTGAGACACCAGGTGACAACATTACTCTATCTCGTGTTGCACCCACCGATGTGTGCGTATCTGCGCTAGTGCTGGGTTCGCTTATGTCTGGTGACGGTGCACCCTCAGAGGCTGGAGGCTCCTCTGAGGAGTCATCTTCCTGTGGACCTGTGGGAGAGTAAAGAGATGAGTTAGATATTTTATATTAAGAATGGGTACAGATACCATTATGCACATGATGAACATTCACTGCTGACATCAGTTCCCATATGAGTGACTGCTGTATGAGATGTATGAGATGTAATTCTGTCACCAGGTTGGTGAGATGTCCCCATCTCTGTGTCTCCCATCTCCAGCTGCTCTTCGACTCCAGACACTTTCAAGGCAACCTCCTGTGCTGCTGTTAAGGTGGCCAATGATGAAGGGCCACCTCCGGTTGTCTCCCTCCCCCTCTTATTGTGGGCTCTCTTCCCCTGCAAGGAGGGAAAGAAGAGACGGTTGAGTGAGAGTGATGGAATGAGTGTAAGAATGGATGGGTTACATCTTTAGAGGTTGACTATGATGGAGTGTGGTGCCAATGCCAAGTGGCCTCCTTGTGTGTTGTTAGTTGGTATGATTGCATTAGGATGAGGGTGAGTATGAGGGGTGGTTAGCTAGATGGGGACGTGATAATGTAGATAGAGAGAGAGGGATGGGTGGACGAGCAAGGTATGTTGGTGTGAGTAAGGATGTGCAGGAGTAGGGTTGGGAAGGCAGAGTGATGGGGATGTGATGAGAGGCACAGCAGGATGAAGTTGAGTGTGGCTTTGCATTCACCTTTCCTGATCTAATAAGATCATTGAAACATTTGCAGCACCGCACCCAGGTCCTCCTGACAACATCCCTGCTGTTGACCTCCTCTTCTATTTGGAGCCAGGCTCCTTTGATCTGTTGGGGAGGTCTTTTCGGCCCATCAGAAGGGAAGAGGACCTCTCTGCGTGCTCTCACTCCCTCCACAAGCATATGGAGGGAGTCATCGGAGAACCTGGGTGCAGCCCTCTGTCTCAGTGCAGTCAAACACAGTTCTGAATTAGGAGCTAAACATCACAACTGAACTACCCCTGATAAATACCATGGAAATCAGCTAACATTTTTTTTAATATATCTCACATTCACCTTTGTTGATGAAATTGGGTAAATTGATCCAGGTATCTCCAATACCTTGAGGATCTCCATAGCTGTGGCCCAATAGTTTGGAACCAGTTGCTGGTGATGCTGCCACCAGATTCACTTGGGATCAGGAGAACATTCCTGGAGATAAAAGAAAATAAATGGCAAATGCTAGAATTGTGAAATAGAAATCGGAAGCAGCACAAATACACAGCAGGGCAATTAGCATCGGAAAGAGAAATGGAGCAAGCAGCCAGCCCTGACAAAGTATCACCCATAAATCGTTAGCCCGCTTTCTTCTTTCAGATGCTGACAGATGTTAGAGGATCGGTTCTTATTTATAATTTACTCCTCAAATCAATAACATTCTTGAACATTGAAAATCAGGTGTCATAGATTTATTAAGTCTGCAGTACCTGCGGTAGTATTTAAACATAGACTTAAAAGACAGAGCTTAAAAACTGAACCTGACAGTTTAGTTGAGTTAATCAACCATGTCACAGTTCCGAGCTCAGTATACAGGTTGATCAGACCTCATTGAATCCTAGATATCTGCACAAACTCCCACTTTTTATACCTTTCTCTTACCCCCTTCCATGTGACAATCCACACATTTCTGCATTATATGATTATACGAAAGTTAAATGACAACCCCGTATAAGGTGAATTTCAATGAGCGTGTCCCTTACCAATAGTTTTAGTTTCCTTACTTAGCGAGTTATATGTGTTAACGAGAACCCTTACTTTGTTATCTTGTCAATAGTTTCACTTTTTTTTACATATAATTGCTCTTCCACCAAACAAAATCTTTAATTATAAGTTTGTCTTTGATCCAGTACCATTCGGTACTAGTCAATCTCCTACTGCTACAGGGACCCCAATTAAATAGGCTGATGTATACCCAGGTGCTTTGCTTTGCAGAGCGAACTGCTTTTCCTGCACTTTTTATCAACTGATTAAAGTTCTCTGAAATATATGAATCACTACGAAATGACATGTCTTACTGAAGTGATTAAACTGACCGTTGCTTTAGAGCCAGTCTCAGTTCAGCAGATCAGTAGTCATTGACTTAAATTGACTGAACAGGCAAAGGTTAATATTACCACCATATAAAGAGAAATCTGCAACTAGCAGACTTCAGAGAAGTTTGATTAACTCTTTCCTTACTGTGCTGTGCACTTCCACCATTTTCTGTTTTATTTCTTAAACTATTGAAATACATGTTGGCATGTTGGTAGCAGTCTTGGCTCTCAGTCAGGAGACTGTGGTTTCAGGTCCCACTATAGATCTAACTGCACAATCTAGGCCGACAGTTCAGCGCAGTCATAAGAAAATGCTGTATTGTTGGACGGGCTGTCTATTGAAGGAGGTTCGAAACCAAGGCCATGTCTGGGCTGTGGCACTATTTGAACAAAAGCAGTAATTATCTCTCAACCAGCTCCACAAGAAACAGATTATCTGATTGCTTATCTGTTTGTGCGAGTTTTGTTGCTGTTCCTTCTCGGGATCTGGATCACTGGTCAGCACTTATTGGGCCGGATTTTGCGACCCCTATGGGTGCGTACGAGGTGCGTACGAGGTGTGTAGGCACCCATAGGTGCCGCGCAAGTGCCGGGTTTAGGCATGCGAAGCACATGCACTAAAACCCGGCACTTGCAATCTGTGAAGAATCCTCTTGACATCCCTGGAGAAGGACCTCCGCGGGCGGAGAGTTCTGCTTTCTGCACAACCTCCGCCCGCTGAAAGCCTTTAAAAATCTTATGCCTGGTAAAAGCAGCATAAGACCTGCTTTTACCCGCATAAGAGTTTTAAAAAATTAAAAATTAAAAATTTTCACTCATATATAATTTTAAAATACTTTAAAAAAAGGTAAGTTTATTTTTAGCCCCGTAAAAAACTTTAATTATTTTTTCAAAAAATTACATTTTTGTTTAAAATATTTAATTTAATGTAATTTTAATTAATTTTAAATGTGATTTTTTTTTTAATGTATTTAATGTTTAACTGTTTTTTAAGTGATCCCCGTTCATACTTTTGACAGATCCGTGCGTAGAAACCTGTCAAAAGTGTGAAGGGGGATTCCCTTCTTTGATTGGTTCCCCAAGGCCCACGTGATCCCGGGGACGCTTGTGAACCGCATGCGCCCCTGGAATACCTGGGCCTCTGTGCATTTCGTAGAGCAGAGGCCCAGGATCGGAAGTCTCGGGACCTACGGAGCCAGCAGGTAAGTGCGTAGATTTTTTCCGATCGGAGGCATCCACCCGCAGGAAGCCTCCGATCGGAAATTCAGGCCCAATGTCCATCCCTAGTTGCCCTGATTTGATACAACTGAGTGGCTTGCTCGGCCACTTCAGAGGGCAGTTAAGAGTTAGTGTGGGACTGGAATCACATATAGGCCAGACCGGGTAAGGACGGCAGGTTTCCTTCCCTAAAGGATATTATGAACCAGTTGGGTTTTTATGACAATCTGTCAGCTTCATGGTCACTTTAACTGAATTTAAATTCTCAGACAGCCAAGATGGGATTTTAACTCACATTCTCTGGACTACTAGTCCAGTAACATAACCACTACGCTACTGTACCCGGGTCCCATGCAATCATAGCCAGAACATTTCTAGCATTGGCTTCTCCTGCAACCTGTGCACTGCCACCTCCAGAGTCCCTCAAGGATATACCACTGACCCCCCCCCCACTTCCTCATTGAAATACTGCTCCTTGACAACATTATCTGCAGACATGGGCTTAGCTTCCACATGTATGCGGATGACATCTAGCTCTACCTCTCCACCATCTCTCATGAATCTTCGTCTGCTGGTCAACATTCAGTCTTGGGTAAGGCACAATTTCCTCCATCTAAACATTGGGAAGGCCAAGACCATTATCTCCACCCCTGCTATGAGCTCTATGTCTGTGCCACTGACTCTAATTCCCTCCCCAGACAGGCTGAACCGATAAGTTTGTAATCTTGATATTGTTGAGGCTGCCGCGAAACACGAATGGAGGCTGAATCCATATGTGGAAAACAAGAAACTTTAATTCACTGCATGGCACACAAAATGGCTGAGTAAACTGCTCCCAGAATTCTCTGGAAAAACCCTGAAGCCCCGCCCACTCCTGTCTTAAAGGTAAGGTGCCTTAAAGGGAAGGTTCACCGATATATTGTCCACAGACGGAAAAGTGGGTTATGCCCGTTTAGGTGGCGATCCGCCACACAGCTCCCCCCAGAATCTGCTTAGGAGGTGTGGACGAGATGGTGCAGCGGTCTGATGGGCCGGCCGGAGCGGCTCTTGTAGGACGCCGGTGGACGTGGAACGGCCGGGCGTGGAGCAGCCGGGTGAACCGGCTTGAGGGCAAGTTGGCCGCGTGGAGGTGGACGAGTTACAGGGACCTGCTCACCGGGCTCCGAGTGTGCTGGCTTGAGTCGGTCAACCGACACTTTTTCGGTCCTGTCGCCCACTTGCAGGGAGAAAAATTTGTCCCCAGCCTGTAGCACCTTGTAGGGCCCGTTGTACGGGGGTTGAAGGGGTCCGCGGTGGGCGTCGTGCCGGACGAAAACAAACCGTGCCTGCTGCAGGCTTAGTGGGACGTGTGAGGTGGATTCGCCGTGTCGAGCAATGGGCACCGGGGCGAACTGCAGCGCCGGTGAGGCGAAGTCGTGGCGTTGCTGGTCGGCTGACCAGGGTGTCGTGGTGGTGGGCAGGAACTCGCCGATACGCGCAGCGGCTGACCGTACACGAGCTCTGCTGCCGATGCGTGGAGGTCTTCTTTAACCGCGGTGCGCAGGCCGAGGAGGACCCACGGAAGTCGGTCGGTCCAGGCGCCGTCTTGGAGGCTGGCTCGAAGAGATGCCTTCAAGGATCTGTGGAACCGCTCACACAGTCCGTTGGCTTGGGGATGGTATGCTGTGGTGCGGTGAATGGTCACCCCGAGATTGCGTGCAACGGCGGTCCAGAGTTCAGAGATAAATTGCGGACCTCTGTCCGACGTCATGTCGGAGGGGACGCCGAACCGTGCGATCCAGGTGCTGACGAAGACTCTGGCGATGTCGGCGGTGGTGGTAGAGGTCAGTGGAATTGCCTCAGGCCAGCATGTGGTGCGGTCAATGATGGTCAGCAAGTGCGTGTGGCCTTGCGACGGCGGCAGGGGCCCGACGATGTCCACGTGGATCTGGTCGAATCTCCGCGAGGGGACGGTAAACTCCTCGAGGGGTGCTTTCGTGTGTTGCTGTACCTTGGCCCGTTGGCAGGCTAGGCAGGAGTTGGCCCAAGTACGCACATCCTTGCGAAGGCCGCGCCAGATGAAGCGGTTGGCTACCAATTTGATGGATGCGCGGGCGCCGGGGTGGGAGAGGTTGTGGAGAATGTCGAATACCCGGCGGCGCCAGGACGCTGGGACGACGGGCCGAGGTTGACATAGGGATATGTCGAACTTGACCGTGACTGCGGTCGGGCCACAGGCGACGTCGGCCAGGCGTAGCCCTGGTAGGTTGGTGGGTGCGGAGAGCAGATCAGGGTCGGTGATCTGGTCTGCTGCGAGTTGAGCGTAGTCGACTGCTAGGTGTGCGGCGTGGATGGCGGGGCGGGAGAGGCAGTCGGCTACCACATTGTCTCGGCCGGAGACGTGTTGGATGTCCGTGGTGAACTCGGACACTGCCGCGAGCTGGCGCTGCTGCCTGGCGGACCAGGGGTCGGTTGTCTTTGCCATTGCGAATGTCAGGGGCTTGTGGTCGACAAATGCCGTGAAGGGGTGGCCCTCAAGCAAAAACCGGAAATGGCGGACCGCCAGGAACAGCGCGAGGAGCTCGCGGTCGAAGGTGCTGTACTTGACCTCCGGGGGGCGTAGTTGGCGGCTGAAGAAGGCAAGTGGTTGCCAGGCGCCATCGACCCACTGCTCATACACGGCGCCGACCACGTGGTCGGAGGCGTCCGTGGTGAGTGCTACCCTTTCATTGGGCCGTGGGTGCGCGAGCAGGGTGGCGTTGGCGAGCGCGGTCTTGGTGGAGTCGAAGGCAGCTGATGCGTCTGCCGTCCATTCGACTGCCATCTTGCCACTCCTGCCCCGGAGGGTTTCATACAGGGGCCTCATGAGGGACGCCGCTTTGGGGATGAAGCGGTTATAGAAGTTCACCATCCCGAGGAACTCCTGGAGGCCTTTGATGGTGATGGGGCGGGGAAATTGTTGGACGGCCTGCACCTTGGTGGGCAGGGGAATGGCCCCAGCATGGGTAATGTGGTGGCCGAGGAAGTCGATCTTGTCCAGGCCGAACTGGCATTTGGCTGGGCTGAGGATGAGCCCGTGGTCGCTGAGGCGCCCGAACAGGATGCGGAGGTGTTCGAGGTGTTCCTGCTTGGAGGAACTGGCTACCAGGATGTCGTCCAGGTAGATGAACAGGAACTTCAGGTCCCGAAGGACCGAGTCCATGAGCCGTTGGAATGCCTGGGCCGCGTTTTTGAGGCCGAAGGGCATCCGCAGGAACTCGAACAGGCTGAAGGGGGTGATTACGGCCGTCTTGGGGACGTCCGCAGGGTGGACGGGGACTTGGTGGTAGCCGCGCACCAGGTCGACCTTGGAAAAGACTGAGCGGCCGGCCAGTCTAGCCGAGAAGTCCTGAATGTGCGGCACGGGGTACCGATCAGGGGTGGTGGCGTCATTGAGGCGGTGGTAATCCCCGCAGGGGCGCCAACCCCCGCCTGGTTTGGGGGCGATGTGGAGTGGGGAGGCCCAGGTACTGTTGGAGCGGCGGATGATGCCGAGCTGTTCCATGGTGGCAAACTCGGTCCGCGCGATCTCCAGTTTGGCCGGGTCCAGCCTGCGGGCGTGGGCATACACTGGGGGGCCTGTGGTGGGGATGAAGTGTTCCACCCCGTGTTTGGCGGCCTCCGCGGAGAAGGTCGGATTGGTAAGGGCTGGGAATTCGGCCAGGAGTGCCGAGTAGTCATCCGTGGCCTGGGCGTGGCACTGTGACGCCATGTCGGCGGGTTGACGGGGGTCCATGGCGCCCAGGATGGGGGACATGGTGTTCATGTCCACGAGGAGGTGACAGGGGATGTCTACCAGTAGGCCGTGGGCGCACAGGAAATCTGCGCCGATGAGAGGGGAGAGCACCTTGGCAGTGATGAACTCCCATCGGGAGCGGCGACCAGCGAGGTCGAGGGTGACTGTCCGGGTGCCATACGTTCGGATTTCCGAGCCGTTAGCAGTAGCCAGCGCCGGTCCTCGTTCGCCCTTTTGGATGTCGAGGGAGGAGGCCGGGATGAAGCTGTGCTGAGCCCCAGTGTCGCACAGGAACCGGCGGCCGGTTTTGTCATCCGTAACGAACAGCAGGGAGCCCGCGTGGCCCACAGCCATCGCGGAGGCTGGTACGGGGGCGGACTTGAAAGAGCAGGGAGGTGTGCACCGTTGTGCCCTGGCGCCGAACCGTCCATGGTAGTAACAGTGGCCCGGGTTAGTGGGGCGTGAAGGCCCCGTGGGCCTGGTGACAGGCCCTTGTGGCCGCGTGCTGGATGGTGAGGGGCGCGCCCAGGCATTGGCTGCCAGGTCCGGAGTGACGTCGCGGCTGGAGTGAGCGGCCAGGGCTTCCAGGTTCGTGAGGCCGGACACCACGATCGCTGGGCGGATGCTGAGAGGGAGCTGGCGGATGAACAGCATGCGGAAGAGGGATCCGGGTGGGCTCTCGTCGGTGAGGAAGAGCATGTGGGAGAGGAGGTCTGACGGTGAAGCATCACCGAGGCCTGGAAGGTCGAGGAGGTGGCAGTTTCGCTGATATGCCGAGGCCGTAAATTTTTTAAGGAGCGCTGTCCTGAGATGTGCGTACTTGCCTTCCTCTGGTGGGTTCTGCAGCGTTGTCCAAACCTTCGAAACTGCGGCGCTACTGAGTGATGTGACGAGATAGTCGTACTTCGTCCTATCTGTGGTGATATTTTGCAGCCGGAAGCGAGATTCAGCTTGGAGAAACCAGGCTTCGGGCTGGTTTTCCCAAAACTCCGGCAGTTTCACGGAAACTGCGTTCGTGTCCGCCATTGCAGTGCTCGGAATACGTTCTGAGCGTCGGGGTCACCAATGTTGAGGCTGCCGCGAAACACGAATGGAGGCTGAATCCATATGTCGAAAACAAGAAACTTTAATTCACTGCATGGCACACAAAATGGCTGAGAAAGCTGCTCCCAGAATTCTCTGGAAAAACCCTGAAGCCCCGCCCACTCCTGTCTTAAAGGTAAGGTGCCTTAAAGGGAAGGTTCACCGATATATTGTCCACAGACGGAAAAGTGGGTTATGCCCGTTTAGGTGGCGATCCGCCACAATATCCTGTTTCACCCCTAACTGAGTTTCTGACCCCGTATCCGCTCCACCACAAAGCCTGTCTCCTTTCACCTCTGTAACATCACCTGCCTGCACCCCATACCTCACCCCATCTGCTGCTGTAATTCCTGTATACACCTTTGTCACCTCCAGTCAATTACTCCAATGCTTTTCTGGCCAGCCTCCCATGCTCCACCCACCATAAATTTTGGCTAGTCCAACATTCTGCTGCCCGTATCCTATTCCGCACCAAGTCCTGCTCACTCATCATCCCTATATTTAAATCTCTCTATGGCCCCTCCCTATCTCTGTAACCTCCTCTAGCATTGCAACCTCCTCCAAATTCTCCATTCTTCTGACTCTGGCCTCTTAAGCAACTCCCCCTCCTATCAGTCCACCATTGGAACCCGTACCTTCATCTGACCAGTCCCCACACTCTCGAACTCCATCCCTCTGTTTCTCCACCTGACTCTCCTCCTTTTAGACCCTCCTTAAAACCGACCTCTTTGACCAAACTTTTATTGCACATCACCTGCAGTTAAGGGCAGATTTTCTTGTTGCTTCACCGGAGCATTTGGATCGTGGCGGATAGAGGAAATCCGAGTGGGAGGGAGTTCACATCCGTATGGGAGCCGGCCCCATTTTCTGTCCATTTAAATTAATGGCTCTGCCCCCGATTTTTGCTGTGCCAGGGTAATCCAATAACCTTAACCGCAGCAACAGGAACAGCTGCCCCTTAGTGTATCATCATTTTAATTTGACAGACAAATCATTTTTTTTTTAAACCTTTTCTTCTGCTCATGTGGCCTGTACCTGAGAGAGGAGGGGTGAGGGTATAAAAGCCTCCACCAGTGCCCCTCTGAACAGGCCACAAGCAGAACAGTGGCCCGGTTAGAGGAACCTATTTCCTGGTCTTCACTCTTCTCTATTGGGGAAGTACAACGGCTCGGAACAGATCACCACAGTGCAAATTGGTAACTCAATCAAATGGGCAATTGAATCTAAGTGACCAACAGAGAGAAATCTTTCTGAAGTGGCATGTAATTCTAAAAAAATGGGGACAAATTATATGATAAGACATTGTATAAAGGGTATCTGCAGAAATAAAGTCCCATCCATTCGGTTGGCGTTACTGTGAGAAGTATTCTCAGAGAGCCACTTCAACTGGTTTTCTTGGGTTACATTTAACATTTATATTTTTAATTAAATACTTCATACCAGTGCTGGCTCTTTGAAATAGCTCAAATACAAGGGTTAACAGACAAGGGTTAACAAACAAGGGTTAACGAACCGAATGGCCCTGAAATTGGTAGTTATGTCACGATCCCATTCATTGGTGCCCTCCAGCACCGATCTTGCCAGAGTATGCGGGGTCAGGAGGGGGGCAGTTAATTAGTATGAGCCCAGTGGACTCTCGTTCCTCCATACAAGCAAAATGTTCCAGTGCCTGTTGCCAACCGGGAGGGGGGGAGATGGTGGTTTTACCTGAGAAATTCTTTATTGGCCTCTTCACCCTCCCTCCACCCTTCCAAAGGGAAACGATGGTAAAAATATTAAGAAAAATGTGTTCCTCAAAGTCTTCAGGAAGGGAGTTAAGGTAAATGGCTTCACTCATAGGGCAGATGTTAATAAACGTCATTTTTAGTCCAATCAGCCTTACATTGCTGATCTATCTGCCATGTTTTTATGGCTAACCTTTTATTTTTATTCGTTCATGGGATGTGGGTGTCGTTGGCAAGGCCAGTATTTATTGCCCATCCCTAGTTGCCCTTGAGAAGGTGGTGGTGAGCCGCCTTCTTGAACTGCTGCAGTCTGTGTGGTAATGAATGTTCTTCCAAATAAAAACATGAGAACATAAGGAATAGGAGCAGGAGTCGGCCATTCGGCCCTTCGAGCTTGCTCCGCCATTCAATGAGATCATGGCTGATCTTCTACCTCAACTCCACTTTCCTGTACTGTCCCCATATCCCTTGATTCCCTTAATATTCATAAATCTATTGATTTCTGTCTTGAATATACTCAATGACTGAGCCTCCACAGCCCTCTGGGGTAGAGAATTCCAAAGATTCACCACCCTCTGAGTGAAGAAATTTCTCCTCATCTCAGTCCTAAATGGCCGACCCCTTCTTCTGAGACTGTGACCCCTGGTTCTAGACTCCCCAGCCAGGGGAAACATCCTCCTTGCATCTACCCTGTCAAGCCCTGTAAGAATTTTGTATGTTTCAATGAGATCACCTCTCATTCTTCTAAACTCCAGAGAATATAGGACTAGTCTACCCAATCTCTCCTCATAGGACAATCCCCCCATCCAGGAACCAGTCTGGTGAACCTTTGTTGCACTCCCTCTATGGCAAGTATATCCTTCCTTCGGTAAGGAGATCAAAACTGTACACAATACTCCAGGTGTGGTCTCACTAGGGCCCTATATAATTGCAGTAAGACGTCTTTACTCTTATACTCAAATCCTCTTGTAATAAAGGTCAAAATACCATTTGCTTTTCTAATTGCTTGCTGTACCTGCATGTTAACTTTCAGTGATTCGTGTACAAGGACACCCAAGTCCCTCTGAACACCAACATTTCCCAATCTCTCACCATTTAAAAAATACTCTGCTTTTCTATTTTTCCAACCAAATTGCATAACTTCACATTTCTCCACATTGTATTCCATTTGCCATGTCCTTGCCCACTCACTTAGCCTGTCTATATCCCCTTGAAGCCTCCTTGCATCCTCCTCACAACTTACATTCCCACCCAGCTTTGTATCATCAGCAAACTTGGATATATTACATTTGGTCCCCTCATCCAAATCATTGATATAGATTGTGAATAGCTGAGGCCCAAGCACTGATCCTTACGGTACCCCACTAGTTACAGCCTGCCAACCCAAAAATGACCCATTTACTCCTACTCTCTGTTTTCTGTCCATTAACCAATCCTCAATCTATGCTAGTATATTACCCCAATCCCATGAGCCCTAATTTTGTTTAATAACCTCTTGTGTGGCACCTTATCGAATGCCTTCTGAAAATCCAAATACACCACATCCGCTGGTTCCCCCTTATCTATTCTGCTAGTTACAACCTCAAAAAACTCTAACAGATTTGTCAAACATGATTTCCCTTTCCTAAATCCGTGTTGACTCTGCCCAATCCTATTATTATTTTCTAAGTGTCCTGTTACCACGTCCTTAATATCAGATTCTAGCATTTTCCCTACTACTGATGTCAGGCTAACTAGTCTGTAGTTCCCCGTTTTCTCTCTCCCTCCTTTCTTAAACAGTGGGGTTACATTTGCTACCTTCCAATCCACAGGAACGGTTCCAGAATCTATGGAATTTTGGAAATTAATGTTCTAAATGGATATTACACAATAGGCCATTAAATCTGATGTTTATGATGTGGTGTGGAGCTCAACCTGGTGCTGAAAAATCTGTAGGTCCCGCATTGGACTCATCAGTCACCTGAGAACTCATTTTTAATGTGGAAGCAAGTCATCCTTGGTTCCGAGGGACTGCCTAAGAAGAAGAAGAGACACTGAGTGACTGGACATGGGTTTTGTGTTCACATCTCAATGCACGTTGACTCTGTTCAGGAGCATTGAGAGACCCCTGAGGGTCATTGTCTGGTGGTGGGGGGGGAACCTAAAGAGGGAAGGAAAACATTAAAATGGATCTGATGATTGATTGAGAAGGAGCTGACACCGAAAGACAGTTTGTTCAACAATCATCTTAATCATTTTATTACCACTTGAAGTGGTACAAGACGGGGCTCTGGCAATTTGCCTTCTGATATTCCCGACCTCTGCAAGAGGAATGTTTTCCTAATGTTTGCTGCCTTCCTCTATCAGTGTGGTAGAGCCTAGTTAGATATATTTCCTGCTCAAGAAAATCAAAGCAAACCACCTTCGATGTCTCCTTTCACAGTGAAATGTTTCCCAGGGCATCAGACGTGATGAAAATTTCTGCTTATAGTTTTCCTAGTTTCAAATACCTGGGTTTAAACCGGAGACTGCTCATTCACGAACCACAAAATGGTGGAACATTCAATCCATCAGCAAGAATCAGACAGGCACCCTGTCCATGAATTAGCCCCATTGATGGTGGGGTCAACATGGCTACAATGTCACTGCATACAGCTTTACTCAGACATTTGGGCAACACGTTGGCATAGTGGTTAGCACTGGTACCTCACAGCGCCAGGGACCCGGGTTCGAATCTGACCTCGGGTGACTGTCTGTGTGGAGTTTGCACATTCTCCCCGTGTCTGCGTGGGTTTCCTCCGGGTGCTCCGGTTTCCTCCCACAGTCCAAAAATGTGCTGGTTAGGTTGATTTGGCTATGATAAATTGACCCTTAGTGTTAGGGGGGGGATTAAATATGTGGGGTTATGGGGATAGGATGGGATATGTTAGGGGGAATTAAATACGTGGGGTTACGGGGGTAGGGTGGGATATGTGTACTGTGGGGATTAAAGCAGGGACAGGGTACTGGATTTGGATGATCAGCCATGATCGTATTGAATGGTGGAGCAGGCTCGATGGGCCGAATGGCCTACTCCTGCTCCTAGTTTCTATTAGTGATCTTGTGCTAATTTTCTTTTCTTCATCTCCCCAGGTCTTGCACCATCTCTGCTGGAATGGGCAGCAGGTAACCTGCTCCCAGACCTCAAATGGTCTCGTAGACACTCTGAGACCAATCACTGGAAGATGCTTGAAAGCGCCCCAGGTGCCATCTCCCTCTGATTTGCCCCTCCTGCATCTGTTTGGCCTCCGCTTGCTGCCATCTTCCTGATATCAGCTGTGGCTGAAATCAGGAGCTGTGATGACTAGGACAAGTGATTGGGCATACCACACTGCACAAAATCTTAGGAACGTCTTTACTTACTGGGAGTAGTGTGATTCACTGCATAACTAACACGAATTTGGGTTAAAAGTCCTCAAAGTAGTGAAAACGCCAATTTCTGTGCAATGGAAAATCACCTGCCCTAATGATGGGTGATGAATCTTTGTTTCTTCAGAGGCACCTTGGGGACAATTTGAACCGAGAACACCCGTCGGGAAACTGACGGGATCGGGTGCAACGCTAGTTTTATCCCCGCCCGATTTCTCTTTCCATTGAGAGTAATATTGGGTGGACATGAGATTCCCGCCCAGCAAATTAGATTAAAATTAGTGCCCCGTATGATCTGCATCTCATTCTCTTCTAGAGGTGAATGCTCGCCATTATGAAAGCCTCTCAGCTTAAAACTAATGGTAATTGTTGTCAAATCGTAATCTATTATTTGTTACACAGCCGGTTTAATGACTAATTTCATGACTTGCTCCCCCTTTAAATATATATCTATTTTGAAGAGATTGCGAGACGGTAATCAGCCCATCTTGCTGGTCACTTCATCCCCAGGCCCATATTGCAATTGGTTCACTGACTGTCAAAGGAACAGGAGGAGGCCATTCAGCCCCTTGAGTCAGTTCTGCCATTCAATTAGATTATGGGCAATCTGCACCTCAACTCCATTTCCCCACTCTTGCTCCATGTGCTTTGATACCTTTACCTGACAAAAATCGATCAATCTCAGTCTTGAACATTACAATCTACTGATTTTTGGGGCGAGATTTCCAGATTTTTGCTACACTTTGCGTGAAAAGTGCTTCCTGATTTCACTCCTAAATGACCTAATGTTAAAATTATGCCTTCTTGTTCTGGATTCCCCCAACGGAGGATGTAGTTCCCTATTAAATCCTTTATCATTTTAAACACCTTGATTAGATCACCCCATACTCAAGTAAATACAAACCAAGTCTATGCAACCTGTCCACGTAATTTAACCCTTTGCCTCCCGGTATCATTCTGGTGAATCTGCGCTGTATCCCCTCCAGAAATATTATTCCTGCAGTGCGGTGCCTAAAACTGAACGCAGTCACTCCAGCTGGGGTCTGACCAAGGCTCTGTACAACTGAAGCATAGCTTCCAACCCTTTGTATTCCAACCTCCTTGAGATAAAGGCCAACATTCCATTAGCCTTTTTGATTGCTTTTTGTACCTGTGCACTAGCTTTTCGTGATTTGTGTACATGGACACCTAAATTACTTTGCTCCTCCACAGTTACAAGTCTCTCGCCATTAAGAAAATATTCTGAGTTATCTTTCTCAGATCTAAAGTGGATGACCCCGCACTTGCTCACATTGAACTCCATCTGCCATAGTTTTTTCCACTCAATTAATCTATCCGTGTCCCTTTATAACTTCCTGCTCCCATCTACACAACTTACTGTGCCTCCTAACTTAGTGTCATCTGCAAACTTGGATATACAACTCTCTATTCCTTCATCCAAGTAGTTTTAAATAGAAGAAAAGTAGCTTAAGAATTTTGAGAATTACAGTATAACTTCACTGTAATAAAACATGCTTAGAACGATCGCAACGGCAAGACCTGATTTTTCAATGGAAATCAGCCCTAATACAACAAACTCAACCATAATCTGACCTGGGCATAATGTTGGAATTCAAGCTGAGGCTAATTGAAAGATAACCAATTGCAGTGAGAATCCCACATGAAGTATGCATTTGCTGCCTGATAAGACGGCCCATCTTCTGCACACAAAGTGCAATGAAGCAATTGGCGTGAGGAGGCATCTGCAGCTTGGCAATCTGCATGGAGACGGTGAGTAAGATATTGGCCGAGATTTTCTGGGGTGTCAGCGGGCAAGATCGGTGGCGGGTCGGGTGGGAAAATGTTTTTTTTGACAGTGGGTTGGGAATCCTCAGTCAACCCACCACAACATGCCTTTCCCAATGTCGGGTCTGTCAGCGCGGAGCAAACCGGACAAGCAGCGGCAGGTGACCCAATTAAACTCATAAGCATCTAGTTGACAGATCATTAACAGGATTTTTTAATTAACTTTTGACTTTAATTTCATGGCCACGGGAACCACGCTGTTCGGGGACCACAGCTGTCAACCTGAGGCGGGAGTTCAGTGTCCATTGCTCCAGCTGATTACTTGACAGCTTCAAATGTACAGTAAAAGCTCCCACCTGACAGATCATCACTTTCCTCAGCCACAAGTTGTTTCTCAGTCCATTTCCAGCACAGATTCTGCAGGTTTTTCAATTTCCACTCTCCATCCAGTCTCACCTCATTGGAAGAACTCTCTCACCATTGACAGATCGCTTCTGTCATCTCTACTTCACCTGCCATTCATTCCATCAACATGGGCGCCCTTTATACTGTCTCACCTTGGTCCTGAGAATCCGATCACAATCAACCCCAACACCAGCAGCACCAGGCACACCTGCAGCACCAACAACAACACCAACCTTCTCCGCAATCATCTGATGCTGCACAGGACAGAGGGCATCAGCACCCGAGCACATTGCTGCCCGGGAGGCCAGGGATGGCCTGACCATGGCCAGATTTACTTCACTTGACGCTGTACACCTTGGCTGCCACATGATGTGTCAGGTTGGCACCACCCCACACCAACACCATAAAGCATCCCTACAATGCCCAAGCCATTCCTTTCACACTCACCATCATTGCGGGGGATACCGTTATGTCTCACCTTTCACTGCAACTCACTAAGCCACTTCCAAAGGTGCACACAAATCTGTCCAAGAACGCAATGTTAACAGAACATTAACAGATACTTTAAATGAACCTTGGACAAAACACCCAAGTGCCTACCCTTTGTGTGTTGTTAGTTGGTATGATTGCACTAGGATGAGGGTGAGTGTGAGTGGCGGCTAGTGAAATGGGGATGTGATAATGTAGATAGAGAGGGATGGGTGGAGGTGCAAGGTAAGTTGCTGTAAGTAAGGATGTGCAGGAGTAGGGTAGGGAAGGCAGAGTGATGGGGATGTCATGAGAGGCACAGCAGGATGAACGTGACTGTGGCTTTGTACTAACGTTTCGTGAACTAATGAGATCATTGAAATGTTTGCGCCACTGCGTCCTCCTGACGACATCCCTGCTTGTGCCCTCCTCTGCAACCAGGCTGTGTTGGTCTCCTGGAGAGGTCTCTTCCACCCATCGGAAGGGAAGAGGACCTCACTGCGTGCTCTGACTTCCTCCATAAGCATATGGAGGGAGTCATGGGAGAACCTGGGTGTAGCCCTGCATCTCTGTGCAGTGATTGTCAGTGTTTGCAGCACTTCAATGCTGTAGAACACGGACAGCACAAATGTCAAAAGAAAGTTAGCCATGGTCCCTTTAAGGAAACCAGCTGATGACGTATCATGAATTATGTCACCAGACCCACTTCCTCTAATTGGACCGGGAAATGCACTGGACGGGGTTAACAAGCCCTATCAATGGAAATTCATTTTCCAGAGCGGGATGGAGCCAGCAGCGGGGCCGCAAACCGCCACCGACCCTGGCCGCATGAGGTAAGAAAAATCTCGGCCATCGTCTTTGTCTCTGAAAGCAACACTTAAATCATCGATGATCTGGACCATAAAGGCAAATTGCAAGCCACAATCCGCAAAGATCTCGGCTTGGCAAAGCGTACTGCTGTAACTGTGTGGGCCGACAGACGAAACATCATGCCTGGTATCATCGAAGATCAAATGTCAATCCAGAGAAAACAAATCCGTACTGTGACTCATGAATATCTTGATGAAGGAGTCTATCGCTGGTTGAAAACAGCCAGAGAAATGTTTGAGTATTGGATGATGTGTTACACACAAAGGCCAAAAGATTTGCCTGTTCTTTAGGTAGCGAAAGCTTCAAATGTTCAAATGGATGGCTGGATCGCTTTAAGCAGCAGCATGATGGAATAACTATCTTCTTCTTCTTCTTAGGCAGTCCCTCGGAACCAAGGCTGACTTGCTTCCACACTAAAAATGAGTTTTCAGGTGACTGATGAGTCCAATGCGGGACCTACAGTCTCTGTCACAGGTGGGGCAGACGGTGGTTGAAGGGGCGGGTGGGTGGGGTGCTTGGGTTGACGTGCGCTCCTTCCGCTGTTTGCGCTTGGCTTCCGCTTGCTCCCGGCAAAGAGACACGAGGTGTTCGGCGCCTTCCCAGATGCTTCTCCTTCACTTTGTGCAGTCTTGGGCTAGGGATTCCCAGGTGTCAGATGACTATCACCTCCAAGTCACACACCATCCCGGATTGGACATGTATCGCCAATCCTTCATCGTCGCTGGGTCAATATCCTGGAACTCCCTCCCTAACAGCACTGTGGGAGTCCCTTCACCACACGGACTGCAGCGGTTCAAGAAGGCGGCTCATCACCACCTTCTCAAAGGCAACTAGGGATGGGCAATAAATGCTGGCCTTGCTAGCGATGCTCACATCCCAAAAATGATTTTTTTTAAATGACTTAAAATTTAAGACAGTAATAATAGTGTGAAGGAATCTACGCTGTGTAGTTTTCTTAACAGAATAAAATGATGTTCAATTCAAATTGGTAATTTCTTCATTTTTCTGATGCAGCAAATGGCCAAACCCGACTATGATGAACATCCTGATATAACGACCCTTTCTGCCGGTTCTGAGGGGGGGGGGGGAGGGGGGGGTTCATTTTGGTGAAGCTCGAATGTGAAATCAAAATGGCAAGATTGTGATATTAGTGGCACTGTTTTCTTAAGAGGCTTCTCAGGGCACTCCAGGCACGTGTGTATGCTGTTCCACTGTGGGGAAAGCTCAGGAGCAAGCTTGATCCGGCCATCACCTGATGTCCACACACACACACGCATATTTCAGGAGGAGGCACCAATCTCTTTAGATTGAAGTGCAGCTCCTCGTGCTACCCATGCATTGAGAGGTGCAGATTAGCCATAATTAAACAGGCAGCGTGCGTTTCATTCTGATCTGGCTGAACACATTTTTGAATTAATTGCAGTGGAAGCAAATTAATTGTGGCCCACGTGTGCCAGAATATCGGGAGGTGGAGCCTGCTGCACACACTCAGCTTTTAAACACAGACTCATGGAGCAGGCGGGGAGATGCTGTTAACTGAATGTGGGCATCGATTGACATTTATTCAAGTGCCAGTTTTAACCGTGTGTGTGTGTGTGTGAGAGGGAATGAGAGGCATAGAGGGGGGCAGAAAGGAGCGAGTGAAAGCAGAAAGAAGGGCAATGGCACAGACTTGCACTTACATGTTGCTTGACATTTGTGGGTCTTTCTACCCTTCTTACTCTAGATTATTTTCCCTCACTTATCTTAGATTACGTTTATGGGCAAGTCCCAACTCACCAAACCTTCCAGTGTCTAATCTTGGTAAACTTCCAGTAATGCATCTGGGTAAATGAGCAGCGAGCCCCGTTTGGGTAATTGCTTTTAGATCCTGGACTGTCGTAAGCCTCCAAAAGTGGCCACTTTTAAAAGTTTTATTAGTGCTATAAGGTAGTAGGAAGTCATCCATCCAGCTCCTCTAGTAGACTAAAATCATACAAAAAAGCTACAAGCGTGAAATGGCTAGAGGTCCACTCAGCTTCTGGAAGCCCCGTCTGCTCTGGCCTTGACCCTGACCCAAATACTGGGGACAGGGTCATTTGCATTAAGGCAGGCGGGCGCTAACATCATTCAAGGAGCTGCCTGAGCATCTGCCCTGTGGGGAGGGACGGAGTAACTGGAATTTCGGAGCACCACCTTGTTAGTCCCATGGGGATGTGGGCTGACTCTGGCCAAAGATCGGAGAGTTAGGATTATTGTTAGATCCGTTCGGCAGCCGCCACCGTCCTAATGCCAATCAGACGCAGCGTGTGCCTGTGTACTTGGCATTCGCGATGGAACAGGTGGAATTTCAGGTGGGCGACATCATTCCAGAGGCCACGCCTCCTCTGCCGATGTCTGCATGGGTGGCGGAGCAAATGGGAAAATACCTGCGCCCCTCCCGTCATTGCTCCTTTATATCCCCAATGGGAAGCTGAGACCTGCAATAATAGGGTCCTGGCCCCAAATTCTGACCCCGTGCCCAGCGTACATCAAATGCCTCCAGGCTTTGGAATGGGGTCAGCAGTGGGTCGCAGCAGCACGAGCAAGTCCCAGCCTAAACGCACTTCCCGCCTGTTCTGCGCAATTTTGACCCTAATTTATTTCCCTGGCTCTTGAAAGAAAGCAATAACTTGCATTTCTACAGCGCCTTTCATGACTTCAGGAATTCGCAAAGCGCTTTACAGCCAATGAAGCACTTTTGAAGTGTAGTCACTGTTGTAATGTAGGGAACGTGACAGCTAATTTGTGCACAGCAAGATCCCACAAACAGCAATGTGATAATGACTAGATAATCTGTTTTTAGGTTGATGGATAAATATTGGCCAGGACACTGGAAAACTCCCCTGCTCTTCTTCAAAATAGTGCCATGGGATATTTTACATCTACCTGATAGGACAGAATGGGCCTCAGTTTAACATCTCATCCGAAAGGTGGCAACTCCGACAGTGCAGCACTCCCTCAGCACTGCACTGGAATGTCAGCCTAGATTTATGTGCTCAAGTCCCTGGAGTGGGACTTGAACCCACAACCTACTGACTCAGAGGCGAGAGTGATGCCCACTGAGCCAGGGCTGACTTGCAAGGTTGTCCAGCTCTGCCGTCGGGAAACGAGAACCAAGGCTGAGATTTCCTCTCCTGAACCAATAGTAAGACCTTTGCTTCCAGCATTTCCAGCATCTGTAGTATTTTGCTATCGTAAGACCTTTGCTCCTGGTCTAGCTGGGAAAGGGCTGATTCAACCAGCGACAGGGAACCCTCCTGATCTGTGCAGGGCGAGTGTCACACAGCAGTCACCTGTTGCCACATTTTACCTGTGTCACACCTGACACTTGGAGTTACTGGTAAAAATGCAGCAAAGATTTGAAATAACTATGGACAAGGGGGGAATTTAAAACTAATTTCCTGCATCGCACAGGCCTTTTATGAAGTGTTATTAATGAAACTCATTTCAAAGCTAAATGGGCGCAGTCTGGGTTGTGATTGTGTTCTGATGTAGTGTAAATAGAACTCCATTATTTCAATGGGAAACAGCTGCTGTCTGATTAACAGCATATGTTACCATTATGGCAGCTTCATCATAGCGCCTTCACTCCGCTAATGAACCAATGGCTCCTCCTGGTTCCGAGATGCTCACTGCAAGTCGCCTTTTTCCTGCTGCTATTTCCACCTGCAGCTCGACACTCACGGTTTGTGTTCACAGAGCTAGACCTGTTAGCAGCACAGATGTCACCAGAAGTGACCCCTGATCAGACACTGAGCCAACTTTCGCATAATGTCTGTTTATCTGAAGTGATAATTGATGCTTCATCCCCCACCTCGATCTCACTAACTGTTCCCAGTAATAAAAAGGGATGAAGGTACCAGTCATTGAACTTTCTAAATCCTCCTCCCCACCCAAAAAAAAACCTACTTGGTGTTCCATGGAATTCTGCACTTTCTGGGCCAACTATTTCTCTTAACGATTTCAGCTCACACTGTGGAGCAGGAACAGATGTTATTGCTGTAACCCTATTCTTCCCAATTCAGTCATTTCATTCAAATGATCTGATCGTTCAAAATATTTTCTAACTAAATTCCTCCTTCGTGTTATTCACATTGCTTAATTCAAATTACTGGACAATTCACAAATTACTGGATAATTAATTGTCTTATTGATCGGGTTCAAATTATGAGGAGTAGAGTGTAAAGTATTATAATTATTGTATTATACTAATTATATTACTAATTGTACTATTAGTATTAATATTCATATTACATTACTAATTATTGTACTAATTGTGTTGTTATACTACAAATTAGACTTCTAAAATTAATACTTTGCAAATTAAAAGTTTTAAAACTTTACTTCTGCTCTGCCTGTTCCCCGTTTCTTTCCTTTCTACTTTTTCTGCTCAGTTTTATATTTATTTCTACTTTTAATATTGCTTATGTATTTTGTATTTAAATATTCTTTGTGCCTCCATGGACCAGATCGCCAATTACTCGCTTCAGCCAGGTTGAACCTATCACTATTTTGTTAAGCACCGTACACGTCAAAAAAAACTCTGACCATTTGACAAGTTAGCTCATTGATGGTTCAGGGATCAGCCATCCTACAGATTAACTCGGAGCCCAAGGAACTAGATACCTTTGTCAGAATGGATAATGCAACTCCAACTCGGGCTGCGAGTGCTGAGTTTCAGGACATGTAAAGATTAACAAGCCTCCAGAAAGACGAGAGATTAGAAGGAGCTTTTTTTCCCCACACATTTGGTGGGTCTGTGGGATAGTCGCCCAGAAAAAGCAGTTAATACCGTTTGATGAACAGCTTTCATTAAGTATCATGGGTTGAAGGTCACCTGTGCACTATTTGTAGTGTACTGCTTAATGAGCTTGTGTCAAACCGTTGCGCGGATACTTTAACAAAGCCTGTTCCTTTTTAAATGTATTAACCACATTACGAGGAGATTCAAACCTTCGGAAGAGCATGAGGTTACGGACGGAATCGAGGGTCCTAAAGATAAACGTTGAGAGAGATAATTGGATGCTGAGTGGGACATAATGGGTCCTGATGGGCCATGGAAATGTCAAGTCAAGAAGGCAATTGGTCAAAGAATATAAAATGTAGCATAAGGTCAGACAGAGATATTAAAGTTTCACTCACCTTGAGGGCACAGTCATGTATGTCCTTTCCCCAGGTGATTAAATGCGTTGGAATAGAATCTGTGAGGCAGCAGATTGTACATGGTCTGTGGAAAATAGTTCCCAATGGCCTTGTCTTGTTCCTTGCTTTCTTATGGTTTTTTTTCCCTCATACTTTGTAATTCAAGATTCTCAGAAACCTAGATATAGAATACACTGAAAGTAAAAGAAACACCAACCAACGCAGTTAAACCCACGTACAAACTTCAAGGTAGGGCACCAGGTTCTCTATTTCACCCCACAGCTGAAGGGAGTAGACTCAGGAATAGTCACAGCCGTCTGTTAGCAGGTGAGGCTCCCACCGAGCCGCATAAAGAGATAGAAAGGTAGGTTTTAATGCACTGCTTCCTTATTTTGAGCCCCATCTCCTCTAATCCCATCCCTTGCTCTTTCCCTCGTATACTTTTATAATCTTCTTTTCAAACAATTTACTGCAGATGCTGGCAATATGAAATGAAAACCAGAAAATGCTGGAAATACTCAGCAGGTCAGGCGACATCTGTGGAGAGAGAAACAGAGTTAACGTTTCAGGTCTGTGACCTTTCGTCAGCCTGGAACATTGGGCCAAAAATTGATCCCGCTGCGCGAGAGTACGCACTGCGTACTCTCGCGTATTCTCTCTCCAATTGCCGGTTTTCTGCATGCACTGCGCATGCGCTGAAAACCGGCACTTGGTCTTTGGAAAAGGGGGCGGTTCCTCGGTGCACCGCGTGCGCGCTACAGGCTGCGCGCACGCTGTGCACTTAGTGCTTTGGACGCGCAGGTAAGTACGGAAGATTTTAGAAATGGAAAAAGGAGGAGTAAGACCCACTTTTAACAAGGTAAGTAGTGAATTAAGTATTATTTTGAATTTTTTTTAACAGGTATATCTTTTTTAGAGACTTTAAAGACAGGTAAGTTTATTTTTATAACTTTTTAAAAGATTTTAAATTTTTTCAAAAATTTAATTTTTTATTTAAAATGGTTAATTTATTTAACTATACTTATTTTATTAATGTGATGGTTTTTAAAAAAAAATTAATTGAGGTTTAGCTGTTATTTTGGGGGGGTGTAAGATTCATAGCTTTCACAGCACGTATGTGAAACTTATGAATGGAAGATGGTGTGCTGCCATTGGCTCTAACTGAGTCACGTGATCCCACAGCTTGCACGAATTCACTACGCCGGTGGGATACGCAAGCACTGCCCAGCTGATGTCTGGAACATCAAGTTCGTGCGAGCTGGATCTGAAAAAGCCAACACGGAGTGAGAGATCGCGCCTGCTCCTTACCCCCGCGGGAACAGAGCGAGATCAATTTCTGGGCCATTAACTCTGTCTCTCTCTCTCCACAGATGCTGCCTGACCTGTGTATTTCCAGCATTTTCTGGTTGTTTTTAATCAAACTCCTGTCCAGTTCCCATTTAAATGATATGCAGTCACTGCCTCAGTAGGCTCTTTGGGGTGGGGTGGGGGGGAGAACACTTCAGGTTCAAATGAGGCACTGTTTGAATAAGTTTGTTCCAACTTCATCCTTCATTCTTCTAGTGATGTTCCTCAGTCCCCTTGGCACCAATTTGCCAACCAGTGGAGACAATGGCCACGGTTTTCAACTGCTGCACACCCATTTCTCTCCAGGACCACAAGCAACTGGCAGTGGAAAACTGAAAGGGCTCCTCGGTTACCCTTCCCCCGGGTGTCCAAGGGCCACCTGATGCAATCTTCAGGCGTGCCTCTAAATGGGCGCTCAGCATGTACGCCCGGAATACCGGTTGTAGGACCCCATTTGCAATTTATTTTAGGTACATTATAATCACTCAACCATTGGCGGCCGTGCCTTCTGTTGCCTGGGCCCTAAGCTCTGGAATTCCCTGCCTAAACCTCTCCGCCTCGCTACCTCTCTCTCCTCCTTTAAGACGCTCCTTAAAACCTACCTCTTTGACCAAGCTTTTGGTCACCTGCCCTAATTTATCCTTATGTGGAAATTTTTTGTCTTAAAATACTCATGTGAAGCGCCTTGGGACGTTTTACTACGTTAAAGATGCCATATAAATACAAATTGTTGTTGTTGTTGTCCAAATGGGCAAAGGTTGTTCCACGATCGGCCCTCCCATTTGTACCGGGCGGAGGGACTGCCCAAGGCCTTTCCAGAAACTAACCCCCCTTTTACTACTGACTCCCGGCTGGCTCGCCCTTGGAGCCTCCAGATTTCCCACCACTCGGTGTGGCCAGCTACCCGTTAGCGCGCAATTAGTGCTCGGCAGCTCACCTAAATTATGCTGATGAGGCCCAAACCTGAAAATTATTCAGGCCTCCCAATGCTAGCTTCAGACAGACAGGTGGCATGGGCACTTTGCCAACTTCATGCCCATTTCGGGTGGCAATTAAACCCCCCCCCATCTTTCACTATTCACCCCCTCAAAGTCTTTCATAATTTTGAAAAAATTTACTAGATCACCCTTAGCCTTCCCTGTCCCAATTTTTTGAGCTTTTCTTCAGAATTATAACCTTTCATTCTAGCGAATCTTCACTGTACTCTTTCCTTGGCTCTTCCTGTATGTGGTGCCCAGAATGCAGCTTAACCAGTGGCTGGTACAAACGCACTTCCTTGAAACTGTTGTTCAATCTGATCAGTTTTTGACCAAGATAGGCTTCAAATTAGGACAGGAAGGATTGAACCTTAAAATAACCTTCCTTCAGGTGGCTGCTGATGGTCATACTCTAAGGAATCGCTCTTCTGAAATATCTAAATCAGCTCCAGCCAACCCACACCTCTTTTAATGTGATAGTTGCTCGATGAGTCTCTGAAAGAAGAAAGACTTGCATTTATATAGCGCCTTTCACAACCTCGGGACATCCCAAAACACTACAGCCAATGAAATACTTTATTTTGAAGTGTAGTCACTGTTGTAATGTAGAAAATGTGCAGCCAATTTGAGCACAGCAAGCTCCCAGAAACAACAATGTGATAATGACCAGGTGGCTGTTTTTTTTAGTGATGTTGGTTAAGGGATAAATATTGGCCAGGGCACCAGGGAGAACTCCCCTGCTCTTTGAAATATTGCCATGGGATCTTTTACATCCACTTGATAGGGCAGACGGTTTAAAGTCTCATCCAAAGTAAAATGGAATAAAACATTTCTCAGATGGATGAAGGAAGGAAGTCCTACAATCGGCGATGGCTTTCACAAGGATCTCCTTACTCAGAAAGTGCCGTACGTGGAGATAATGAGAAGTCAGCAGCTGCTTTGTTCTTAAGAAGCAGAGGGCATCATTCTTCAGTTTATTTAATTTGGAGGAATTCCAATCCATGACTGAATTTATTGGATTTTAGGAATTGTGGGTTGACCCTTGGAGATACTCTTCGCAAAAGAAACATTCATGGGATTCTCTGTTTCCTAAATTACAACAGTGACTACGGGGCGACTTTCCCACTGGAGGCGAGATGGAGGCGGGTTTCAGTTGGATGGATTTGAAACTTGCCTCCACTGATAGGTTTCAAAAATTTGCGATTTTCCCATGATTGTCCACTTGCTTTCAGAGGTGTGGGATGCCCTTGCTCAATTAGTGTTTTGGGACTGAAACTCGCCTCTGTTGACAGCACTTTTCCAGTCTGATTTTATGGCTTCTTGCTCCCTTAGCTCACTCCATAGCATTTCTGCTTCTCCTGCACCACCTCAAACATCTTTGGAGAAACCTATATCCAATTCCAAGGCAAGGGCCTACCTGAGGCTCTCAGATGAGGCGCTGCAAATGTTGTTGGAGGCAGTGACAGCTAGCATGGAGGTGCTCTTCCACTCATCTCGGAGGAAGAGGCCTGCCAAAGAAACCAAGGCTGTGTGGGTACAGCTGGCAAGGGATATAACCTCCAGATCTGTGTGCAGATTGGGAGATTGTTTCTGTGTATTGATGAAATGCCATCCCTGTTGGAAAGCTTTAAATGATTTGAAGCCAAAATGTTGGCGTTATGGCATCTGTTCTTTCACCTGAGGCAGCTCCACATTGCGGGCACCGCCACACTTGCGTTGTCTGGTTGGTGGCCTGAGTGAAAGGAGGCCAGAGAGTCATGTCCATTGACAATGATGTCCTAGGATGGAGCCAAGGACATGTGCCAACTTGGGCAAGCTATGCAAATCTGGCCATGATAAGTTCACCCCTTGCATCCCGGGCTCTGACCTCTTCCTCCTCCTCCTCCCCTAGATCCTCCTCCTCCTCCTCCTCATCTGAGGTCCATGCAGAAAGAAATCGAATGGTTCCCATGCTCTTGTAGATGCCTCCTTTGGGGAAGCGCTCATTGCAAGCGAGGTGAGGGTCTTCCAAGGAGGTCCCACAATTGATGGAGTCAAGCTGCAGCACCTCCGACTTCGGAAGGCCTTCTAAAAGTGCTCAAGACCTTTTAAAGCCAAGGTCTGGCATGTGCAAGTAATCCTTGCTGCAATAAATGATGTCTTGTTAAACCTGGAGCAGTGAGGAGGCCACCCACGAGTCAACCCATCAGGTTTACCTGCCGTGGTTTAGGAGGTGCGTGGATCACACCGAAAAGCTGGAAAAATCACGAGGGCCTCTCAAAAACGGCTTAGAGAGGTCCTAAACAAGCATTTAAGGAAGTTAATTAGCGCAATGGCCAGCTGGAGGCGGGAGCATTTCCCGACCTCCAAAACCGGCACCGGCAAAATCCCACGGAGGCGGGTTGGAGGCGGGTTCCGAACCCAACCTCTTTGAATCTAATTTTTCGCATTTCCCGCCTCCAAACCCGCCTCCTCCGACATCAGAAAATCACCTCCTACATTTCAAAAAGTACTTCATTGGCTGTAAAGCGCTTTGGGATGTCCTGAGGTCATGAAAGGTGCTATATAAATACATGCAGACACTGCGACAACGTATGAACGGACACCGCGCAACAATCGCCAGGCAGGATTGTTACCTCCCAGTCGGGGAACACTTCAGCAGTCAAGGACATTCAGCCTCGGATCTGCGGGTAAGCATTCTCCAAGGCGGCCTTCGAGACACACGACAACGCAAAATCATCGAGCAGAAACTGATAGCCAAGTTCCGCACCCATGAGGATGGCCTCAACCGGGATCTTGGGTTCATGTCACGCTACATGACGTAGAGTCATCCAGACTCGAGTCATCGTTGGTTTGTTCACAGATGTGATTTCCAGTTTAAAAAAAGTAAAAAGCTTAAAGTTTATGGTTTTCCATACAGACTGCAGCATTTGACTCGTTGGACCCCCTGTGACCCCACCTCATTGTCTTAGCTGTATTTTGCTGTGTCTTTGATGTAATGCCTTCCTGACTGGCCTGATTGTATCTCTGCCGAGGTGTGATGGAGGGCAGTCAGAAAGATTTACTGTAGTCGTCTGACATTGTACGCTACACAGGCATTGTTCTCTGTCTATATATGCTTTGCTGATTTGTATTCCTTCACTTCACCTGACGAAGGGGCAGTGCTCCGAAAGCTCGTGATTTCAAATAAAACTGTTGGACTATAACCTGGTGTTGTGCGACTTCTCATTTTTGTCCACCCCAGTCCAACACCGGCATCTCCGCATCATATAAATACAAGTTCTTTCTTTCTTTGACATTGGATCTTCAGCCCAGATTATGTGCGCAAGTGCTGTAGTGCAGCTTGAACCCACAATCTTCTGCCCCAGAGATGGCAGTGCCAACGACTGAGCCAAGCTGCCATTTGAATGTTAATTATGTTAACCAGCGTGCGAAACATTGACCTAATTGCCAACATGAGAATGTCATCGTCGAGATGGAAAGAGAAGCTCCAGATGTTGGGAGGACACAGCAGCTGGGCCAGTATCTGAGAGGGAAAGGGCAGATTAACATTTTGAGGGAGGAGCACTCCGCTGGGTTCTGGTTAACAAGTTGACCTGAAATGTTGAAAGGACAGTGGAAGCAGATTCAATAATAACTTTCAAACAGGAATTGGATAAATTTGCAGGGCTATGGAGAAAAGGCAGGGAAATGGGACTAATTGGAAAACTCCTTCAAAGTGCTGGCACAGCCACAATGGGCCGAATGGCCTCCTTCTGTGGTGCATCATTCTATGATTCTATATATTCCAGATGCTGACCAACCTCCTTTGCATCTTTAGCATTTTTGGTTTCTGAGAAGGTTGCCAACCTTGAGGTCATGCTGGGTGCTATGAAAACTTATTACAGTTGTCAGAAATGGTTTTGGTGACTATTTTAGAAGAGACCTTAACTGATAGCAGGCAAAGGAATTTCAGAAAGGCAGTAAGCATTTGTGCACTATTTTTCCATAGAGTACTTTCAAGGCCATTGTGTTCACAAAATGCCATCAGGCACTTGCCTTTGATGCTATTGTGTCAGTCAGCTCCTTCCCCAACACAGTGATAATCCCTCTGTAGGTCATGTACTAATCGACACAGAGCAGTCTAAAAGCTTAGAGAGAGAACGTTATACTGGCAGGTTAAACATCTGCTGGGCAATCTAATGCCTGTGTTCCTCCTCAATCATCGTCAATCTGTTGACTACCCATTCCTGCAGTTCTTATTCCATTAAGCTGGTTATTGTTTTCTGTATCTTAGCTATCTAATCATTGCCAGAGAATCACCTCCAATGGCTTCTATTCCCACTTCCACACCATTACCTCTGGTGTCCCCCAAGGATCTATCCTTGGCCCCCTCCTATTTCCCTGCCCCTCGGCGACATCATCAGAAAACACAGCCTCAGTTTCCACATGTACGCTGTTCTCAGACTGCTTGTCCGACATTCAGTATTGGATGAGCTGAAATTTCCTCCAACTAAATATTGGGAAGACCGAAGCCATTGCCTTCAGTCCCCGCCACAAACTCCATTCCCTAGCCACCGACTCCATCTCTTTCCCTGGTAACTGCTGAACCAGACTGTTCGCAACCTTGGTGTCATATTTGACCCCGAGATGAGCTTCCGACCACACATCAGCGCCATCACTAAGACCGCCTATTTCCACCTCTGGAACAGTGCCTGACTCCACCCTGCCTCAGCTCATCCGCTGCTGAAACCCTCATCCATGCCTTTGTTACCTCTAGACTTGACTGTTCCAACATACTCCTGGCTGGCCTCCCACATTCCACCTTCTCTAAACTTGAGTTCATCAAAAACTCGGCTGCCTGCGTCCTAACTCACCCATCACCCCCTGTGCTCGCTGACCTACATTGGCTCCTGGTTAAGCAATGCCTCGATTTTAAAATTATCATCCTTGTTTTGAAATCCCTCCATGGCCTCGCCCCTCCCTATCTCTGTGTCCTCCTTCAGTCACATAACCCTCCGAGATCTCTGCGCTCCACCAATTCTGGCCTCTTGAGCATCCCCAATTGTAATCACTCTACCATTGGTGGTCGTGCCTTCAGCTGCTGAGGGCCTAAGCTCTGGAATTCCCTCCCTAAACCTCTCCGCCTCTCTACCTCTCTTTCCTCCTTTAAGGCGCTCCTTAAAACCTACCTCTTTGACCAAGCTTTTGGTCACCTGTCCTAATATCTCCTTATGTGGCTCGGTGTCAAATTTTGTTTTATAACGCTCCTGTGAAGCACCTTGGGATGTTTTACTACGTTAAAGGCGCTGTATAAAAACAAGTTATCATTGCTGTATCCGATTATAAGTTCAGTATAGGTAGAGATATTTTGTATTATGATATGAATATAAAGAAGGCGTGAATACCTGCCACTAAAGGTTATGGGAAGGACAGTCCCAAAGGTGGACATTAGAAATAGGTTCTACCAGAATTCATACTCATAATCACCTCCTTAATGGAACAGACAAACAAACAAAGGGACTGACAGGCTATGGTTAAACTACACGGCTTAACTAAGCAGCCCTGCAGGAACACAAGGAATACAGTTAGGTAAAATGGCGGCTAATGGACAATGTGTTGGATCCATCCTGTAAATTAAGTAATACTGATATAAACATGGAAAAGCAGAGGGGCAGGATAAATGACTGGGCCGAGATAACCGGACAGGCAGCAGTAGTGACATCTAGTGGAGAAGTAACTAAGTTATTGAATTAATCAGGTATTCAGAATATAATCTCATCATTTCACTGATAATTATCCCACTCTTGTTTGCTTCAGGTCTTTCCATGAATATCCTGTGTAGCTGATATTGATGGTGACAGCTGGCAATATACATTGTGGAACAGTTGGCTGCAGAGGGAAGACGAGCGCCACAGTTTGACTGTTGAGGTTTCACAGACCTCAGCTGGCCTCGGTCTTTCATATATGGAACTCGAAACTGAAATGCTTGGCTTAGGCTGATGTCCTTGCACATTAGTGGAATAGGTGAGTGGCTCGAGCTCTTTCTGCACCCTAGATTGTGCGAGTGGGTAAGGCTGGGTTTTTTTTCACACTAGGATAGTATAGTGTTCGAGTGGGTAAGGCTGTTTTTCACACTAAGTTAGCAGAGTGTATGAGTGGGTAAGGCTGTGGTGCATACAAGTACAAAGCGTGATTGAATCAAATGGTTTGGCTTATTTGTACAGTTTGAGTGGTTCAAAACATTGCTACACACCTGCACGATATGAGACTGTTCTGTACATAAGTTCAGTGTTTGAGGTTAATATGAGTCGCTCAAGCGCCATGTGGTCCAGGCTGGCTCTGTTATGGGTTTAAGTTCTATTTACTGGTTTTCTGCTAGGTTTGGATGACTCTGTGTTGGGTCTCTTTCGAATTTGTTGGCTCCGTGAGTTTGGGTTGGGTTGATCAGTCTTCTGCTGGGTTTGGGTTGAGTTTGAATGTCTCTCTGGACTGGATGTGGGATCCTCTGTGCTCGGTTTGAATTTTCTTTGCTGACTCTGTGCTGAGATTCCTGGATGCCTGTGTTGCTGGAGGCATGTGTTACTGGATGTCATAGAGTCATACGGCACAGAAGGAGGCCATTTGGCCCATCGAGTCCGTGCCAGCTCTCTGTAGAGCAATCCAGTCAGTCCCATTCCCCCGCTCTATCCCCGTAGCCCTGCAAGTTTATTTCCCTCAAGTGCCTATCCAGTCTCCCCTTGAAAACATTGAGTGTCTCCGCTTCCACCACTTCCATCGGCAGCGAATTCCAGGTCTTCACCACTCGCTGCGTAAAAATGTATTCATTCACAGGATGTGTGCGTTGCTGGCAAGGCCAACATTTATTGCCCATCCCTAATTGCTCGAGAAGGTGGTGGTGAGCCGCCTTCTTGAACCGCTGCAGTCCGTGTGGTGAAGGTACTCCCACAGTGCAGTTAGGGAGGGAGTTCCAGGATTTTGATCTAGTGACGATGAAGGATCGGCGATATATTTCCAAATCAGGATGGTGTGTGACTTGGAGGGGAACTTGGAGGTGATGGTGTTCCCATGCATCTGCTGCCCTTGTCCTTCTAGGTGAGTTGGCGAGTTGCTGCAGTGCATCTTGTAGATGGTATACACTACAATATTGAGTTAGATGGGTTTGGGTTGTCGAGGCACAGGTAATGTTGGGATAGTGGATTTGGTTGGGTGAGTATATTGGGTTAGATGGGATTTGGTTGCCCTATTCTAGGGTTGGGTAGGTTTGAGTTCCCTGTGCTGGTTGTAGGTTTGGTGGGTTTGAAGTGCTCTGTCTTGGGTATGTTAGGTTGGGTGTGCTAGGTTACCCTGTGCTATTTACAGTTGGGTGGGACTGAGCTGTGTTGTGTTGAGCATTTGTTGGGTGTGGGTATGTTTGTGTTGCCTGTGCTGAATATATTAAGTTGAGTGGGTTGGGTTATCCTGTGTTGGGTTAGGTGGGTTTTGGGTCAACCTATACTAGATAAATTAGATTAGGTTACCCTGTGGCAGGTTTGTTGGGAGTGTTGCCCTGTACCAGATTTGTTGGGTGTGTTGGTCTGTGCTGGGTTTGTTGGGAGTGTTGGTCTGTGCTGGGTTTGGGTAGTGTGCAGGTGACTGTGTCCTGCTCTAGATGCTGTGTTTGTTAGGTGTGTTGCTCTGTGCTGGGTTTGTTAGGTGTGTTGCTCTGTGCTGGGTTTGTTAGGTGTGTTGCTCTGTGTTGGGTTTGTTAGATGTGTTGCTCTGTGCTGGGTTTGGGTAGTGTGCAGGTGACTGTGTCCTGCTCTAGATGCTGTGTACCAGATTTGTTGGGTGTGTTGGTCTGTGCTGGGTTTGCTGGGAGTGTTGCCCTGTACCAGATTTGTTAGGTGTGTTGCTCTGTGCTGGGTTTGTTGCCCTGTACCAGATTTGTTGGGTGTGTTGGTCTGTGCTGGGTTTGCTGGGAGTGTTGCCCTGTACCAGATTTGTTAGGTGTGTTGCTCTGTGCTGGGTTTGTTGCCCTGTACCAGATTTGTTGGGTGTGTTGGTCTGTGCTGGGTTTGTTGGATGTGTTGGTCTGTGCTGGGTTTGTTGGGAGTGTTGCTCTGTGCTGGGTTTGGGTAGTGTGCAGGTGACTGTGTCCTGCTCTAGATGCTGTGTTTGTTAGGTGTGTTGCTCTGTGCTGGGTTTGTTAGGTGTGTTGCTCTGTGCTGGGTTTGTTAGGTGTGTTGCTCTGTGCTGGGTTTGTTAGGTGTGTTGCTCTGTGCTGGGTTTGTTAGGTGTGTTGCTCTGTGCTGGGTTTGTTAGGTGTGTTGCTCTGTGCTGGGTTTGTTAGGTGTGTTGCTCTGTGCTGGGTTTGTTAGGTGTGTTGCTCTGTGCTGGGTTTGTTAGATGTGTTGCTCTGTGCTGGGTTTGTTAGGTGTGTTGCTCTGTACTGGGATTGGGTAGGGTGTGTTGCCCTGTGCCGGGCGTGGGTAAGGTGCAGGTGACTGTGTCTAGATGCTGTGTGCTGGGTTTTATTGGGTGTACGTGTTGGGTGTCGAGCTGCCGCTGTGGGCGGAGTTGCTGCTGCTGGAAGCGCTGGATCTGAATGATTCTCAGTGAGGAGATGGTGCTGAGCGGAGACAGGAGCTGGACAGCGGAGAGAGAAATACAGTAACTGAAGACCAGCAAACACTGAGACAGCAGAGCCGAGCCCGGAGAGAGAGGAACCCACGGCCACTCCAGCCGGCAATCTGCAAGGATCGGCGAGCGGAGGATATTCTGCAGCCGAGGGTATGAGCCCTGTCCTCCCGCTGCTAATCGCCCTGCTCCTCGGGGAAGGTAAGAGTCTGGGATCAGATTTAGGATTTTCTATTTCTGCTCCAATCTCCGGTTTGGGGCTTGCGCCGCCGTTTGCTGCTGTTATTTGCGATGTCTGGTTTGGCTGTGGGTTGTTGTGACCCGGGAGCTCTCGCTGTGGACAGTGTCATTAACTCCTTCGGTCGGTTGTCTTACCTGTCGGGGGGGTGGGGGGGTACTGTGATAGGATTTGTGTGTGTTTTGGGGAGAAAGTGTTAGTTTTTCTGCTGCCAGGGCATCTGCCTACCAGGTAGGGTCTGACCCTCTCAGCATGCCCACAGGTAGGGTCTGACCCACACACCATGCCCACAGGTAGGGTCTGACCCACACACCATGCCCACAGGTAGGGTCTGACCCACACACCATGCCCACAGGTAGGGTCAGACCCTCTCACCATGCCCACAGGTAGGGTCTGACCCTCTCACCATGCCCACAGGTAGGGTCAGACCCACGCACCATGCCCTCAGGTAGGGTCTGACCCTCTCACCATGCCCACAGGTAGGGTCAGACCCACGCACCATGCCCACAGGTAGGGTCAGACCCTCTCACCATGCCCACAGGTAGGGTCAGAACCATGCACCATGCCCACAGGTAGGGTCTGACCCACACATCATGCCCACAGGTAGGGTCTGATCCTCTCTGGATGCCCACAAAGGAAGGCCTGGTGACTGTCCAGAGCCACTGAGCAGGGTCTGGGACCAGCTCATATACACTGAGCAGGGTCTATCAGTTCATATACACCGAGCAGGGTCTATCAGACCATATACACTGAGCAGGGTCTATCAGACCATATACACTGAGCAGGGTCTATCAGACCATATACACCGAGCAGGGTCTATCAGACCATATACACTGAGCAGGGTCTATCAGCTCATATACACTGAGCAGGGTCTATCAGACCATATACACTGAGCAGGGTCTATCAGACCATATACACTGAGCAGGGTCTATCAGCTCATATACACTGAGCAGGGTCTATCAGTTCATATACACCGAGCAGGGTCTATCAGACCATATACACTGAGCAGGGTCTATCAGACCATATACACTGAGCAGGGTCTATCAGACCATATACACCGAGCAGGGTCTATCAGACCATATAGACTGAGCAGGGTCTATCAGCTCATATACACTGAGCAGGGTCTATCAGACCATATACACCGAGCAGTGTCTATCAGACCATATACACTGAGCAGGGTCTATCAGACCATATACACTGAGCAGGGTCTATCAGCTCATATACACTGAGCAGGGTCTATCAGACCATATACACTGAGCAGGGTCTATCAGACCATATACACCGAGCAGGGTCTATCAGTTCATATACACTGAGCAGGGTCTATCAGACCATATACACTGAACAGGGTCTGGGATCAGTTCGGGCTGACGGAGCAGTTAGCTCCCTAAAAAGTTTCATGTTCCCGCTCGCTCTTCGGGATGGGGATCGAGGTGGCGCGGATGGACCTCGGCAAGGTTTGATCACTGCGTGCAGGGGGAGACAAGCGGAGAAGCAGCCGCCACTGAATGTGAGAGAAGCTGCAGAGTACAAGTTGGGCAGTGATTTCTTTCGGTGTACTGAGCGAGCGGACTCCAGGGAGGGAGCGATTGAGCAGGAGAGCCCGACACCTCCATCATACCTGGGGGCGGCTCCACGCCCCCCTGTCAAATGCAATTATTCCTTTTTTTTCCAATTTCCACTGAATGTGGATACCCGCACAACTCAAAAGCGAGAAATTCACCAGTGAGTTCCAGACAGCCACATAAGTGGAAATAAATGATGTGTTTCACAGTGAAGTAATGAGTGTCTGTTCCACACGCTCGGCGCGTTTTCTTCAAAGAACAAAAATTCAAAGTGAGAAGGGAAAAGAAAGGGGGGGGGGGGGAAGAGACAAGAAAACGCATTGCATTCTGTCAGCGGAGATCAGAGCGGCATTGTGGCTCGGAAAGTGCGGACATTCTCCCATTCTCTGCTGGCTTATGTGGGCGGTGACAACAGATCGCAGGTGTTGGGGTCTGAATGGAAACCCCGAACTGTTGCAGGCTTGTCTCTCCCGGGCGATGTCTCTGTGTAAACGATGGTGTGTGTCTTGTCAGTGGCAGCTTGGTATTTCTAACCGGCCCATGCTTGGAGGCACAGACGTGACGCGAGATATATATATATATATATATTGGTTTTCCAGACCCACACCTCAGTGCCTTCAGGCTGGGTGACGGTCCCTGTGTATGGAGCAGTGAGTGTGCGCTGCCGAGGGATTGGAATCCAGGCTTGCGCCGATGCTTTCTAGATGGTGCAGTCTTTTCCCCAAGATTTCAGCAAAGTCTAACAGTGGCAGTGTGAAAATGCTCTTACTGTGACCGCACGAATAGTGAGACAACATCCAGCACAGCAATTACAGAATCTGTCATCCTTGGGTATGTGTCTGGAGAGAGCATTTGCAGCCGTGTAACAGAAGGGTGAAGTATTGTGGGTGTGGGGTTACAGGACTGGCTACTTGAATCTTTCCCACCTCCATTGCAATCACTTGCAAATGCCAGAGTTTGGACAGGGGTCAACTGCCCCTGTGTTGAGACCAGCAAGAGCCCCCACTGTGTAAAATGGGAACTCTGAATCCAGGCAGAGCAATCCCTGTGTCCCATTTCCGTTCAGTTGGAGGGGGATCCCGCACTCTGTGTCGGCAGGGGGTGGGTCGGACCTGGCACTCCAGCATTGCAGCCTGTGCGCCACACTCCCTGTGGCTGCGGCTCTCCGCTGCCAGGGCAGAATCGCACCTTCACACCCGGAGTTTGGATCAAGCAATACAGGTGCGGGGCAAATGCATCCGACGTTTTCCTGCTTCGGCCACTGTAAGCATTTGAGTCTCCGGGTTCAGTGAAGCAGTCTATTAGTGCTGTAATTTGATTGGGTGTCGCGTATAGCGGCGCTCCCAAGGTGGAGTGTGGGTCTGGGGTCACTGCTCCAAGCAAGCCCAGATCATTGCATTTTACACTGACCAGTTTGATTCGGCTTTAAAGTGAAGCCAGCCGCGAGCCGAATCACTTTCAAGAGCTGTTGCTTCCAATCTTCTCTCCTCCCCTCCTGAAGGTGCTGGGGTACGGGTTCCACAGCAATGGACCTCCCGCGCTGCTTAATCCAAGTGGACACTATCCGTGTGGGAACCGAGACAGAGTGTCGGGCAGCTATTCAACTCTTGGAGGAATCACATCTGAGCCTGTCCCTGATGTCACCCGAGATATCCCTATTGGTGCGCCTGCCAGCAAGGGTCATTGAATGAGGACAAGGACCCTGGCTGATGTCTCTCCTCCATGCCCAGGAGTGCTGAGGGTAACCGCATTGCCCCAGACAGTGTGACATCTGAGGTCAGCTAAGGGGATAGGTAGTGTCCTGGATTAGTACCCCAGAGGCCTTGACTAATAATCCAGAGAACATAAATTCAAATCCCACCATGGCAGTTTGAGGATTTGAATTCGTTTTTTTTTTAAATAAAAAAAAATCTGGAAATAAAAAGCTGGTATCAGTAAAAGTAACCATGTGTCTGTCGAATTGTTGTAAAAACCCAACTGGTTCACTAATGTCTTTACCCAGTCTGGCCTATATGTGACTCCAGTCCCACACCAATCTGGTTGGCTCTCACCTGCCCTCGGGTGTGGCCTAGCTAGGCACTCCATTGTATCGCCATCTTCTCAGGGCCGCGAGCGATGGGCAATAAACGCCAGCCTTGCCAGCGACGCCCACATATCAAGAATGAATTTAAAAAACACAGCACAGATTATATGACTCAACACACATGGTCTGTATCGCTTTTACTCACAGAGCCATCAGGAAGCAGAGAGGGAAAGTAAAGAAGAGTATGACACAGAGACTGACACAGAGGCACAGATAGACTCCAGCACGCACACTCACACAGCCAGTAGGATAGGAATAGCTGAAAACATATAGAGATTAAAACTGAGAGACTGACAGGTTGAGCAATAATAGAGTCCAGAAGAGATAAGAATGATGAAGGTAGAATGTACACACATTAAAAAGCAAACAGTGGGAGGAGGGGAGAGGGATGGTGGAGCTCTTCAAATGTGGCTCAGTTAATGGTAACTATTGCAAAGGGTTTACGATGACTTTCCGTGCAAGCTAAGCTGTGTTAGTGGTGATGAAACGGGATGAGGTAGATCAGTGACTGAGTGACCGGATCAGGGCTGGGAGATCTCCGACAGCTGCTCTCTTCCTCTAGCAATAATACCGCCTCTAATCCACTAATCCCTGCCTCTAATCCACTAATCCCTGCAATCTGCTTCTCTCAGATTCTCAGAGTCTCATCCCACAGCGGTCTCGCCTTGCCTTGGGCTAAACCTTGCTCCTCCAGAGGATTCCACACTATTGTACATGTCAGTTTGAATTAGTCCAAGACCTTGTAATGAAATATTTATAACTGTCTCATCAGAATCCATACAATTTTTAATCAAAGCCTCTGCAACATTTTATAAAACCGATTTGAAGTATGTCATCCTGAGAATAAATAGTAAAACTATAGCATTATAAAATAGCAGGAATATTAAAGACAATTTTTAATTTTGATCAAATTTATAATACGTGGGACATGTTTATTTTCAATGATTCGAGATTGCAAAGATCTATTTCTGTCCTTTGAGTTTGAGTTGTTTTTATTAACCCCATGAGTGCAATGATTTTGGATAGATCAATGAATAAAACTCATTGCCTGTTACTTCATTCTTCTAAACATCTTCTTTCAATAAAACAAAACACAGGGTGTTAGAGAACACACAACACTGTGGTATAATGTGAGGAGAATGGGATTTTTGAACAGGTTTTTGGAGTTAGAATTTGTTTCTGAATTACATATTTCAGTTTCATTTCAGCCTGTTCTCTCCGCTGGAATCTTATTTTCTTGGTGTTTATCGTTGGCAGAATGCTCCTTTCACACTACTTTCTTAATCATTGATACCAGGACTTAAAGGGTTAAATTTTGAGGCCAGCTTGCATAAAGCTGGCTTGTATTCCCTTGGGTTTAGAAGATTGAGGGGTGATCTAATCGAGGTGTTTAAAATGATTAAAGGATTCGATAGGGTAGATGCGGAGAAACTATTTCCTCTGGTGGGAGAATCTAGAACAAGGGGGCATCATCTTAAAATTAGAGCCAGGCTGTTTAGAAGTGAAATCAGGAAACACTTCTTCACACAAAGGGTGGTGGAAATCTGGAATTCTCTCCCCCAAAAGGCTGTGGATGCTGGGGACAATTGAAATTTCCAAGACTGAGATCGATAGATTTTTGTTGGGTAAGGGTATCAAGGGATATGGAGCAAAGGCAGGTAAATGGGGTTGAGGTACAGATCAGCCACGATCTAATAGAATGGTGGAACAGGCTCGAGGGGCTGAATGGCCTCCTCCTGTTCCTATTTCATCTTTCAGTAATCACCCATTTCCAGCTCTATTGTTGTGAGGAGGGTTGGTGACTTCTCTCACCGAATCATACAGAATGTGATTAAAACCTGAAGGCGACACTTCCAGAAAACCAACAGGCTGGGTCAGAAACATCGAGAGCAGGTCCATAATGTGTTGGAGCCGGCATTAGTCCTCACCTCAGTAAGGTAGCACTGTGTCTAAAGGTTAATTATTTCCCTGGCTACATCCCCAGCTAATGTACAGCGCACTCTTTGTAGAGAATGACTCTGTGCAGGTTGTACTTTTTTTTCGCTGTTGTTCTGATCAGGCACATGGACTAGTTTAATTCTGATTTCACACAAACCTCTTGTCTATCTATGCTAAATAATGTTTTTAAGTTTTGTTTTAATTGTGACAGTATATATTGCCATAATTTAATTTTTTGGGAATTTAATTTCAGGACTCATTAAAATGTCCTCATCAAAATGGATTTCAGATTTTGAAGATCGTACAATGATAAAACGTAATTGCATTTGACTTAACTATTCACTTGAGTGCATGGTTCTAAACTGATTTTACATCAAAAAGCTACTACAGCTGGTAAATACACTAGCCAGTGTGCTGAAGAAAGAACTTGCATTTATACTGCGCCATATCACATCCTCAGGAAATCCCAAAGAGCTCACAACCAATGGATTATTTTTTGAAGTGCATTCACTGTTGTTGTGTAGGCAAATATGACAGCTACTTTGCACACTGCAAGGTCCCATAAACAACACGTGAGATAAATGACCAGATAATCTGTTTGTAGTGGTATTGCGTAGGACGCTGGAGAACTCCACTTCAAATAGCACCACGGAATCTTTTACACCCACCTGAGCAGGTGAACAGAGCCTCGGTTTAATGTCTCACCTGAAAGATGGCATATCTGGCAGTGCAGCACTTTTGCTCAAGTCTGAGAGAGGGCTTAAATCCATGACCTTTGAAGCAAGAGTACTACCAGTTGGGCCAAGCTAACTGTGATACTGAGTCACACAGACCAGAAGATCCAAGGTTAGATCTCCAGTCTCCACAGCTGATCTCAACAACTGTGGCACTACAATTATACCTGGGCCTAAGAGGGAGAATTCGGTCAGGATTCCCACTACTGACATCCAGCAGTGACTCCTGCTGGGAAATGCACCTGTGTGGACTTGAGGTCAAGTTAGAATTAAAGCTGGGCTGTAACACTTTCTATTGTGAATAGCCTGCCAACATTCACTGTCCAAACTCACACATGAAGAATAGACCAGTTGGGTGAGGTACTGGAGGGCTGCTGATAACACATATTGGTCCTGCTCTCGGTTTTTGAGACCCAGTCTGTCGGTGTCTGGAAGTGTCCCCTTAAGGTATTAATCACATTCTGTATGGTATTGTGAGAGAAGTCACCAACCCTCACAACAATAGAGCTAGAAATGGGTGTTTACGGAAAGATGAAATAGGAGCCCATACACCAGCAAGAGTCAATGCCTTCTGAAGAGGAAGACGGACAGCTGATGAAGGCGTGTTCCTGTGGAGGAGAGCCACACTGAGGCAGACGTAATTCTCTCCTCAAACACCTTAATCAAAAATTGATGGAAGAGAGAAAGTGTTGATGTTGGAGTGAGGTGATTGGAGTGTGGGTGAGGATGAAGTGATGGAGTGTGGGTGAGGATGAGGTGTTGGTCATTCAGCCATCTTGCCCTCCCTTCCTCTAGGACTTCTTCCCTCTGCCTCATCAGTCCTCTCCCTATCTTCTTCAGGAGACCTCATCCTCACCCACACTCCATCACCTCATCTTCACCCACACTCCATCACCTCATCCTCATCCTCACCCACACTCCATCACCTCATCCTCACCCACACTCCATCACCTCATCTTCACCCACACTCCATCACCTCATCCTCACCCACACTCCATCACCTCATCTTCACCCACAGTCCATCACCTCATCTTCACCCACACTCCATCACCTCATCCTCACCCACACTCCATCACCTCATCTTCACCCACAGTCCATCACCTCATCTTCACCCACAGTCCATCACCTCATCCTCACCTGCACTCCATCACCTCATCCTCACCCACACTCCATCACCTCATCTTCACCCACACTCCATCACCTCATCCTCACCCGCACTCCATCACCTCATCCTCACCCACACTCCATCACCTCATCTTCACCCACACTCCATCACCTCATCTTCACCCACACTCCATCACCTCATCCTCACCCACACTCCATCACCTCATCTTCACCCGCACTCCATCACCTCATCCTCACCCACACTCCATCACCTCATCTTCACCCACACTCCATCACCTCATCTTCACCCACACTCCATCACCTCATCCTCACCCACACTCCATCACCTCATCTTCACCCACAGTCCATCACCTCATCTTCACCCACACTCCATCACCTCATCCTCACCCACACTCCATCACCTCATCTTCACCCACAGTCCATCACCTCATCTTCACCCACACTCCATCACCTCATCCTCACCCGCACTCCATCACCTCATCCTCACCCACACTCCATCACCTCATCTTCACCCACACTCCATCACCTCATCTTCACCCACACTCCATCACCTCATCCTCACCCACACTCCATCACCTCATCTTCACCCACAGTCCATCACCTCATCTTCACCCACACTCCATCACCTCATCCTCACCCACACTCCATCACCTCATCTTCACCCACAGTCCATCACCTCATCTTCACCCACAGTCCATCACCTCATCCTCACCTGCACTCCATCACCTCATCCTCACCCACACTCCATCACCTCATCTTCACCCACACTCCATCACCTCATCCTCACCCGCACTCCATCACCTCATCCTCACCCACACTCCATCACCTCATCTTCACCCACACTCCATCACCTCATCTTCACCCACACTCCATCACCTCATCCTCACCCACACTCCATCACCTCATCTTCACCCACACTCCATCACCTCATCCTCACCCGCACTCCATCACCTCATCCTCACCCACACTCCCATCACCTCATCCTCACCCGCACTCCATCACCTCATCTTCATCTTCACCCACACTCCATCACCTCATCCTCACCCGCACTCCATCACCTCATCCTCACCCACACTCTATCACCTCATCCTCACCCACACTCCATCACCTCATCCTCACCCGCACTCCATCACCTCATCCTCACCCGCACTCCATCACCTCATCCTCACCCGCACTCCATCACCTCATCCTCACCCACACTCCATCACCTCATCCTCACCCGCACTCCATCACCTCATCTTCATCCTCACCCACACTCCATCACCTCATCTTCACCCACACTCTATCACCTCATCTTCACCCACACTCCATCACCTCATCCTCACCCACACTCCATCACCTCATCCTCACCCACACTCTATCACCTCATCCTCACCCACACTCCAATCTCCTCATCTTCACCCCCCTCAGTCCTGCACGCCTTGCATGGCATCTGCTCCTCTGACACTGGGCCTCTACTTGCCCCTTGTTCCCTCCAGTCCACCACTAGTGAATGCTTGTTCAGCTGCTGTCCTCTGGAACTCGCTGCCCAGTTCCCTGCACGTTGCCACCTCTGTTCTCGCTCCCTCGATATCCTTTTCTTCAATCGTCCTTTCCCCTCACCCCTAACCACCTCCATTTCCCCTTTATCTTTTCTGCTTGATGCCCACTGTTTTGTCCCCCTTAATGAAAAGCACTTTGAGACTTCATCCTGCATGTGAGTAGTGCTCACCAAATTTACACACTCATACTTACACACTTGAGCATGAGTGACTATGGAGCAATCATCAGTGGGAAGTGCTGGCTAATATCTCAGCTCATTAATCAAAGAGAGCTTCCCAACTGCTGTCTGGGCTGAGTTTAACTAACTCAGTACAGAGCAGGGATTGAACCTGGGGATTCTGGTTTATCTGACTCCCTAAATAAATAAAGGCTTGCATTTCTATAGCGCCTTTCATAACCTCAGGACTTTCCAAAGCGCTTTACAGCCAGTCAAGTACTTTTGAAGTGTAGAAGACAGTTGTAATGTAGGAAACGCAGCAGCCAATTTGCACACAGCAAGCTCCCACAAACAGCAATGAAATGATGACCAGATCATTTGTTTTAGTGATGTTGCTTGAGGGGTGCATATTGGCCAGGACTCCTCCACCCGCTCTTCTTCAAATAGTGCCGTGGGATCTTTTACATCCACCTGAGAGGGCAGACGGAGCCTCGGTTTAACGTCTCATCTGAAAGACGGCACCTCTCTCAGTACTGGACTGGAGTGTCAGCCTAAATTACGTGCTCAAGAGTTGAACACACAATTTTCTGATTCAGAGGCGAGAGTGCTACTACTGAGCCACGGCTGACACCTATACCGGTGGGCGGTACTTTACTCATTGAGCCACTCGGGCACCCGTAGATTTCAGTTTAATTATTTAAAAACCTGCTATCTTTGAATCTACAGAACAATTTTTTATACGTCTCAGGAGCTCTATATTTTAATGAGCCCTCCTGGGGACCAGCGAGTGCTTACATGACCTTCTCCTTTCAAATTCGGGTGTGAATCTAGCCTGGGCCGAGGGCACCTTTGTCAGCTTGCTGTAAGGATCAATCATGAAGCGAGTTTGGGTAGTGCCAGTCTAGTTCCTCATCTCCAGCCAAAAATGGGTAGTTCAGCCTTAATTGGTACTAAGTTGGCAATCTGATTCAGAGAGGCTATAAGGACAGCTGCTGTGGAAAACGGTAAATATGATAGTGGCACAGTCGGAGGCATTTTACTGAGGTTGGAGCAGTGGAGAGGAGCTTTGCTCTGTGAGCGAAGCCCCCACCGTCCCCCAGCAGAGGGATCTGGGTGTCCCCACAGCCCCATTATGAAGGGAACTGACTCAAATCCCCACTTCTAAAATGATTTTGGCTCCTGATCTTCAGCAGTCCAGGCCCAGCCCATCCTAGATCTCCAAGTGGGCCCCACTTGCTCTGGGATCAGGCAGGTACACTGGGGAGACCTGTGCAAATCTTAAGATTGATCCGGGCTGAGGGCCTAGGAGCAGGAACGCCTGACTTAGGGCATCCTCCCCATCCCTTACGCCGCTGATCTTAATGAGAGGGGTGGAGGCACCGCAAAGCCATCCTGGAACATTGGCACCAGGCCCCGGGGCAAGTTTTCAGCCATTCGGGCCAAATCCTGCCTGACCTATGGAGTGAGACACACCTCCACCCCGCCACCCCACCGAATGGTCAATCAATTTTTGGGGCAACAATGTTTAAATTCTGGTAATGAGTGTTTAGCTTACATCTGAAAATAATTTCATAAACAGTACTGATTGCTGAAGGAAAGCCCAGCTTGGAATTTTCCAGATGCTCCTTCAAGCCCCACTCCAGGACTTGAGCACAAAAAGCTAGGCTGACACTCCAGTGCAGTGCCACGGGAGTGCTGCACTGTCAGAGGTGCCGTCTTTTGGAGGAGACGTTAAACCGAGGCCCTGTCTGCTCTCTCAGGTGGATGTAAAAGATCCCATGGTACTATTTCGAAGAAGAACAGGGGAGTTATCACAGGGGAGTCCTGGCCAATATTTATCCCTCGGCCAACATCACTGAAAAGATTATCGGGTCATTATCACATTGCTGTTTGTGGGAGCTTGCTGTGCGCAAATTGGCTGCCGCATTTCCTACATTACAACAGTGACTACACTTCAAAAAGTACTTCATTGGCTGTAAAGCGCTTTGGGACGTCTGGTGGTCGTGAAAGGTGCTATAGAAATGCAAGTCTTCCTTTTTCTTTTTCCAGGATGGACTGACTTAAGAAGTCTGCCACTCCCTTCCCTCACCCTCTCCCCTTAAGGCACTGCCTCTGGCTGAGGTACAGCCCTCTAGTACCTTACCCAAGTGACCATTCTTTATCTGTGATCCTGCATGATATTCCATCATGGGGGCATCAAAACCGAGCTGACTCTTGCCTACACCCAACATCGACTTTGCGGCAGGATTCACTGGACTGTAAGGGCCCTGGTTAACCTTTCACCTCCCTACCCAGGGCGCCGAAGCCAAGTGTAGCTCCGACTGCGATCAGCTGATCCGCACAGACCAAGGATCAAACCTGACAGCGTCAGACCTGTTTGACTCAGTCACATGTTGCCTTTACCAACTTGGCCACTGGGGGAGCTCTAGAGTTCACTTGGTTGAGACACATTTTTTAATCTGCACATTTTATTACCTTGGGGGAGAAATTCCGTATAACCCCGTTTGGGGCGCTAAAAATATAAAAGTTGAAAAATTAGCGCCAGGCGCTAATCATTCTTGCCTCCCACAAAATTCAGTTTTAGCGTTCCAAGAGGGCAGTGGAGCGCTAAATCAAGCGTTAACCACGTCTCTTAGGGCGCTAAAGTCCGAGAGCGGGCCGGTAGCGGCAGAGTGCTGAACAATTCTGAGCGCATTGTAAACGGCACTCCTTCATCACAGAGGCTGCTTCCCTCGCTTAAAGGGAAGGGCCAATGATGCTGCACAAGCTACCTGTCATCAGTTCTGTTTTGCAGGGCGACCTGGGCGACTGCCATTACAGCCCCAAACACACTCACACAGTGGGGGGCTTGGACATCTCGCACCAGTGAAACATTAAAAACTTTGCGCAGGCTCCAGACTGGTGCAAATAATAAAGATTGCACTCGCTGAAAAACATTCCCTTTAATTACCGCTCCCGAAGCGGCCAGCCGAGTTCACAACGCCTCCGCTTGCTGGCGTTGTCGGCGCGAGATGATAAAGCAGGGGGCGAGAGTCAATTTTCCATCCGGGGCGATAACGAGGCGCTGCGCACTTTATGACATCACGATCTGCGAGGCGCTAGAGGCCCAGGCGCTAAGAGTTAGCGCCAGCGCTAAACGGGCACTGAAGTTCGCGGGCGTCACTGCATTCGCCGCGCCCGGGCGCTAACCCCTTAGGCGCTAGGCGCTAACATACGAATTTCACGGACCACGTCTCCAATCACAATGATATTCTCCCCATCTCTTAAAGGGGCTGAAATGTCTGGAGGGGAGGAATCCTTTCCATACGGAGTATCCCCCATCTCTCTCTCTCAAAATTTTTTTAAATATTAACTGATCTTCTGTGGCATTGCTCATGGGTAGTTTGGGATCTGCAGTCACTAACCTAGTCAGTGCCTTTAAGACCATTGCAAGAAATAGGCAAATCCAGGTAATTGAGGCACTTATAAACTGTTATATATGCCTGTAACATTCAATGCAGGAGTGGGGGAGTGCTTCACGGGCCTTTGAATGAGATGTTTAAATTGAAGCCCCATCTGTCTGTTCAGGTGGATGCAAAAAAATCCCATGGCACTATTGGATGAAGAGCGGGGAGTTCTCCCAGTGCCCTAGGCCAACATTCCTCCCTCAAACAGCACCGGTAACAACCAGAATAACGGGTCATTCACTTCATTGCTGTTTGTGGGATCTTGTGCTTCAAAATGTACACATCTGCATAATAATAGTGAGTGCTCTCCAAAAGCAGCTCATTGTTTGTGAAACCCTTTGAGATGTTTCTGAGATGTGATGAAGCACTATATAAACACAAGTGAAATCAATAATAATGCAAATTTGCTAACCGACAAGTGATTATTTTCTGAACTAAATTAATTCCAGTGGAGCAGCACTCCAGCTGCCTCACCTTTTCTCCCCTCCTATCCTGATGGCACTGATTCTTGTTGAGATACTATTCCACGGACACTGGCGGCTCTTTAATACCTCACAGAAATGGCCATTCCACATGGGTGAGCCAACCTACTGAGTACAGTTAGGTGAATTGGGATGTGGAGGCAGCTCCCTTAGACCGATACTTCTGGAGCAGCCCCACCTGGTGTACAGACTGAGCAATTGCCTGTGACTTTATGTATTCGGCGCTGGCCAGTGTGAGTGTTGGGAGAAATGCCTGAGACAGCAAAGCCTTTTCTAAAATATTCCTGGGAGTTTTCGTGTTTACACGTCCATTTGGGGTTCCCTCCGGACGATCGGGAGGATCTCAAGGAAATTCCTGGTGATGGAGTCCTGGTTTGGAAATACAACCGTTGATTTCTTCTTTCTTAGAATAAGGGGCTGCTCTTTCAAAACTGAGATGAGGAGAAACTTCTTCACTCAGAGGGTAGTAGGTCTGTGGAATTTGCTGCCCCAGGAAGCTGTGGAAGCTACATCATTAAATAAATTTAAAACAGAAATAGACAGTTTCCTAGAAGTAAAGGGAATTAGGGGTTACGGGGAGCGGGCAGGAAATTGGACATGAGGCTGAGTTTGGATCGGTCGAGGCCCTGTGGGTGGCAGAGCGGGCCCAGGGGCTGAGTGGCCGGGTCCTGCTCCTACTTCTTGTGTTCTTTAGATTTGAGGTGAGGATCAGATCAGTCATGATCTTATTGAATGGCGGAGCAGGCTCGAAGGGGCCGATTGGCCTACTCCTGCTCCTATTTCTTATGTTCTTATATAGGGGGTCATTTAAATTTTTGCCGCTGGTGTAAAACGAATGATATTGGATCGGGCGCCCATTGCACACCTCTCCTGAATTTCATTGACGCCCACGGAACGGGCGGCCGATCCAACATTGCCCGTCTTAAACTAGCGTGATAGAGATAAATCAGTGAGCGTCGGCAGTCTATCAGACCACTAGATGGTATCGCAGCTGAGCGCAATCCTGCCCTCGCCCAGTAACTAACACGCGAGTCTTCCCGCACGGGCCAGTGCGATCAGGAATGAGAGCCCTGGTCGATTGTTGGACTATGGGGGAGATGAACAGAATGTCACTGAGCATTTTCAACCATTGCCCGGTCCAGTAATTCAGCAAACACATGGGACTTGGACAAGCTCACTCTGGCCTGGAGCTTAGAATTCATAGAATTCATAGAAACTTACAGCACAGAAGGAGGCCATTCGGCCTGTCGTGCCTTTGAACGAGCGGTCGTGCTCAGTCCCACACCCCCGCTATTTGTCCGTAACCCTGTAAGTTGCTTATCCTCAAGCACCTGTCCAACTCTGTTTTAAAATTATTGATGGAATCAGCTTCCACCACTTTTTCAGGTCGAGCGTTCCAGACCCCGACAACTCTCCGAGTGAAAACAATTCTCCTCTAGATCTTCCGTGAAGTTCGACCAATCCCCTGCTGTAACTTCAGCAGGTGATCGGTGTAAATGGTCGTTTTTTTAGCCACTAACGCCGTTTCCCCAGGGATTCCGCCGATTCTCCCGCCGCAGAATCTCCGCAGGAATTCCAGGCGCTTGCGTCCATCGCTCCCATCAAAACCTGGAGATCAAGGAGGTGGGACTGTCTGCAATCAAAATTCCTTCCCCTCACTCTTTCAAACAGAGTCCCAGAAATCAGAAACATTGGCCTAGAAATGTGGTTTGTGCCTGCACAAACAGATATTGGTCCTTGGGCCTCGGGCCTCACTTACGTGAGACCGTTGAAATGCAGCCACCTGTTGGGCCGCCCCAGGCAGCTCGACAGCAAAGAGGATTTGGATTTCAGACTGCTGGCTGCAGCCCTCGGGTAGGTCCTGAGAGGGAGGAGGAAGCGATCGGGAGAGCGGCATGGAGCCGATCGGGGGCCGGCCCTCCTGCACCTCCCGGCTACACATGCAGGTAAGCATTTTTTAAAACTTACCTTTTTAGTGGCGGCCTCTAGTGGTCCCTTTAAGGATCGCTGGTTAGGCCACAAGTGGATCGCGTTTTCCTGAACACAACTGGCCGCACGCAGGGCCGACCAGTTTTGCAATGGGGGCCTCGAACAGGCATTGGGACCCTTATTTGCATATGCAAAGGGCCTAACGCCTGTTTCAGGCACGGGCCTTTACCAATATGGCGGGTGGTGCACTTCCAGCACGTAATGAGCGCGTGCCGCCAGCCTGCTCGCCATATTGGATGCTTTGGTGCCCATTTTGCGCCTAAAAACGGGCGCGATGCCACCGAATCTCTGGGCATTATTTTAAAATACAGAACCCTCAGAAGCTGTGAAGGTACATGACTTTTTTTAAGCAATTAAAAAGTAACAGTTCCAGCTCCACTACCGACAGGTGTCTCATTAATAAAGGTTCATGACTGCTGCTTTTATTGGCAAAAAAAAAAATCACATTTAAGTTTGAAAGAAACACTGCAGTTCTTCAGACAACAATAACAAGGCTCCATCTATTTCACAGGCGACTGATATGCAACGAGTGACTTACAGATTGCAATGAAACTCAACAAGAAATTTAACAATTATTAAGAACATAAGAAATAGGAGCTGGGGTCGGCCATTTAGCCCCTCGAGCCTGCTCCGCCATTCAATAAAATCATGGCTGATCTTCTACCTCAACTCCACTTTCCTGCACTATCCCCATATCCCTTGATTCCCTTAATATTCAAAAATCTATCAATCTCTGTCTTTAAGATACTCAACGACAGAGCCTCCACAGCCCTCTGGGGTAGAGAATTCCAAAGATTCACCACCCTCTGAGTGAAGACATTTCTCCTCATCTCAGTCCTAAATGGCCGACCCCTTATCCTGAGACTGTGACCCCTGGTTCTAGACTCTCCAGCCAGGGGAAACATCCTCCCTGCATCTACCCTGTCAAGCCCTGTAAGAATTTTGTATGTTTCAATGAGATCACCTCTCATTCTTCTAAACTCTAGAGAATATAGGCCTAGTCTATTCAATCTATTAAAACATTTTTTTAAAAATCACATATAACAGCCAGCAGTCTGAGAGATTACTCCATGCTCCAGGAAATGTCATAGAACTTTGATGCGAGTGAATCCCACTTCCTGTAAAGGGATAGATCAGAACACTTTTCTGTTGTTCTACAAAGGTAGAGAGCTTCTGTGTAGCTAAAGCACTGGGATTTGTTTACAACTGTACAATGTTAGCTCCAGCCCTTGAGACAGTAGGACCGTTTCAGCGGAATGAAACAAGATTGCAGTATTTTATTTTTCTATTAGTTCCCAATGATGTTCTGAATGAAGTCATGTTCCTTTTATTTTTAGCCTCCATCCACCAGCCCTCCCCAAAGACAGTGACTTAAACTGTGGTCCAGTTCCACGGCAACAATAACAACAACAATAACTTGTATTTATATAGCACCTTTTAATGTCGTAAAACATCCCAAGGCGCTTATAAAATAAAATTTGACACTGAGCCACAAAAGGAGATATTAGTTAGCCCTGTTTCTCTCTCTACAGATGCTGCCTGGCCTGCTGATTATTTCCAGCATTTTCTGTTTTTATTATAGGAGAGACTAGGGCAGCTTGGTCAAAGAGGTAGGTTTTAACGAGCACCTTAAAGGAGGAAAGAGAGGTGGAGAGGTTTAAGGAGGGAATTCCAGAGCTCAGGGCCTTGGCAGTTGAAGGCACGGCCACCAATGGTGGAGCGATTAAAATTGGGGATGCGCAAGAGGCCAGAATTGGAGGAGCACAGATATCTCAGAGGGTTGTGGGGCTGGAAGAGATTACAGAGATAGGGAGGGGCAAGGCCATGGAGGGATTTGAAAACAAGGATGAGAATTTTAAAATTGAGGCGTTGCTTAACCGGGAGCCAATGTAGGTCAGCAAGCGCATAGGTAATGGGCGAGTTAGGACACGGGCAGCAGAGTTTTGGATGACCTCAAGTTTACGGAGGGTAGAATGTGGGAGGCCGGCAAGGAGTGCATTGGAATAGTCAAGTCTAGAGGTAACAAAGGCATGGATCAGGGATGAGAGTTTCACAGCACTGCTCACCCCCTACTGATACCTCATCAACTGACCATTCTAGGTGGCGGAGGTCGCGGGTTTGTGAGGGGCTGCCAAAGAAGCCTTGGTGACTTGCTGCAGTGCGTCCTGTAAATAGTACACGCAGCAGCCACGGTGCACTGGTGGTAGAGGGAATAGATGTTTAAACCAATGGGTCGGCTGCCGGTTAAGCAGACTGCTTTGTCCTGGATGGCATCGAGCTTCTTTGAATGTTGTTGCAGTTATTCATCCAGGCAAGTGAAGAGTATTCCATCACAGTCCTGAATTGTGCCTTGTAGGTGGTGGAAAGGCTTTGGGGAGTCAAGAGGTGAGCCATTCACTGCAGAATAACCAGCCTCTGACCTGCTCTTGTAGTCACAGCATTTATGTGGCTCGTTCAGTTGAGTTTGTGGTCAATGGTGACCCTCAGGATGTTGATCTTGTGAGGCTCGGTGATGGTAATGCCACTGGATGACAAGTGGAGTTGGTTAGTCTCTATTTTGTTGGAGATGGTCATTGGCTGGCACTTGTGTGGCATGAATGTTACTTGCCACTTATCAGCCCAAGCCTGGATGTTGTCCAGATCTTGCTGCATGTGGGCATAGACTGCTGCATTATGTGAGGAATTGTGAATGGAGTTGAACACTGTGCAATCATCAGCGAAAAGCCCCACTTCTGACCTTATGATGGAGGGAAGGCCATTGGTGAAGCAGCTGAAGATGGTTGAGCCTAGGACACTGCCCTGAGGAACTCCTGCAGCAATGTCCTGGGGCTGAGATGATTGACCTCCAAAGGCCACAACCATCTTCCTTTGTATCAGGTCTGACTCCAGTCATTGAAGACTTTTATCCCTGATCCTCATTGACTTCAATTTTAACTAGGGTTCCTTGGCGCCACACTCAGTTAAGTGCTGACTTGATGTCAAATGCAGTCACTCTCACCTCACCTCTGAAATTCAGCTCTTGTGTCCATGCTTGGACCAAGGTTGTGATGAGGTCTAGAGTCGGGTGGCCTTGGCGGAATCCAAGCTGAGCATCGGTGAGCAAGTTAGTGGTGAGTAAGTGCCGTTGATAGCACTGTTGATTCCTTTGATCAATTTGCTGTTGATTGAGAGTAGACTGATAGGACAGTTGGATTTAGGAACATGTCAACATAAGAACAGGAGTAAGCCAATGAGCCTGTTCCGCCATTCAGTTAGATCATGGCTGATCTGTATCTTAATTCCATTTACCCGCCTTGGTTCCATATCCCTTGATACCCTTACCTAACAAACATCTATCAATCTCAGTTCTGAAATTTTCAATTGACCCCCAGCCTCAACTGCTTTTTGAGAGAGAGAGTCCCAGATTTCCACCACCCTTCGTGTGAATAAGTGCTTCCTGATATCATCTCTGAATGGTCTAGCTCTAATGTTAAGGTTCTGCCCCCTTGTCCTGGACTCCCTAACTAGAGTTAATAATTTCTCTCCAGCTACCCTATTGAATCTTAAACACCTCAATTAGTTTGCACCTTTGGCTGCAATTTCACCAGCAGAGGCGGGATCGTGGCGGGAGAGGTGGGTGGCGGGTCCCGGTCCCGCTCCCGGCTCCAGCCCGCTCTCTCCAAGTGATTTTACGTAGATTGGGCTTGTTAAGCCCGCCGCACGCGTTTCCCGGCCAATTAAAAGGAAGCGGATCTGATGACATAATTTGATGACGCATCATCAGCCGGTTTCCTTAAAGGGACCATGTCCACATTCATTTTGACAGTTGTGCTGTCAGTGTCCTACAGCATTGAGGTGCTGCAAACACTGACAAGCACTGCACAAAGGTGCACGTCTGCACCCAGGCTCTCCCATGACTGCCTCCTTATGCTTATGGAGGGAGTCACAGCACGCAGGGAGATTCTCTTCCCTTCCCATGGGCGGAAGAGACCCCCCCCAGGACACCAACGCAGCCTGGTTGCACATTGCACAGGAGGACACAAGCAGGGATATTGTCAGGAGGACCAGGCTGCAGTGGCGCAAACCTTTGAATGATCTGAGTAGATCACAAAACGTTACTGCCAAGCCACACTCAACCTCATCCTGCTGTGCCACTCATCACATCCCCATCATTCTGCCTTCCCTACCCTACTCCTGCACATCTTTACTCACACCAACTTACCTTGCACCTCCACCCATCCCTCTCTAAATACATTGGGCCGAAAATTGATCCCGGGACGCGAGAGTACGCACTGCGTACTCTCGCGTATTCCCACTCCAATTGCCGGTTTTCTGCATGCCCTGCGCATGCGCTGAAAACCGGCAATTGCTCTTCCGAAAAGGGGGCGGGGCCGGAGTGCATCGCGTGCGCGCTACAGGCTGCGCGCACGCTGTGCACTTCATGCTTTGGACGCGCAGGTAAGTACTGAAGATTTTGGAAATGTAAAAAGGAGGAGTAAGACCCGCTTTTAAGAAGGTAAGTAGTGAATTAAGTATTTTTTTGAATTTTTTTTTACAGGTATATCTTTTTTATAGACTTTAAAGACAGGTAAGTTTATTTTTATAACTTTTTAAAAGATTTTAAATTTTTTCAAAAATTTAATTTTTTTATTTAAAATGGTTAATTTAATTAACTATACTTATTTTATTAATGTGATGGTTTTTTTTTTAAATTTAATTGAGGTTTAGCTGTTATTTTGGGGGGGTGTAAGATTCATAAGTCTCTCAGCCATGCTGTGAGACTTATGAATGGAAGATGGTGTGCTGCCATTGGCTCTAACTGAGTCACGTGATCCCACAGCTCGCACGAATTAACTACGCCGCTGGGATACGCAAGCCCAGCACAGCTGATGTCTGGAACATCAATTTCGTGCGAGCTGGATCAGAAAAAGCATAAGCGAGGTGAGACATCGCGGGAAAGGCTTACCCCCGCGGGAACAGAGCGAGATCAATTTCTGGGCCAACATCACTTCCCCATCTCACTAGCCACTCCTCACACTCACCCTCATCCTACTGCAAGCATACCAACTAACAACACACAAGGGTAGGCACTTGAGAGGTTTAGCCAATGTTCACGTGAAGTTTCTGTTAATGTGTTGTCAAACATTGAAATCTATATTTTCAACAATTTACCTTATTGGACAGATCTGTGCTCACCTTTAGAAGTGTCTTAGTGAGTTCCAGTGAATGTTGAGACATAACTCCCCTCCCCCCAATGGTGATGAGTGTGAAAGGAATGGCTTGGGCATTCTAGGGATGCTTTATGGTTTTGGTGTGGGGTGGTGTCAACCTGACGCATCATGTGGCAGCCAGGGTGTACAGCGCCAAGTGAAGTAAATCTGGCCAAGGTGAGGCCATCGCTGGCCTCCCGGGCAGCAATGTTGTCGGGTGCTCATGCCCCGTGTCCTGTGCAGCATCAGGTGATTGCGGAGAAGGTTGGTGGTGATGTTGGTGATGTTGGTGTGCCTGGTGATGTTGGTGTTAGGGCTGATCGTGGAGGAATTCTGAGGACCAAGGTGAGTTTTGTTCAAGGGCACTGATTTTGCTGGAATAGATGGCAGCTGAAGTTGAGAGGACAGCAGTGATCTGTCAATGGTGAGAGAACTTGCTCCAAGGAGGTGACAGTAGATAGAGAATTTACTCCAAACACTTCCAAACTGCCTAAAGCTCAAAAGTGTCTTCCAAGTCCTGAAGGCTCAAGCTTCTGACATTGGAAAGTGAACAGCTGTGAAATGGTAGCTTTCATACCACTTTTGCGGCTGTCACCTATTCACAGCAATGGGGAGACATAGAGAACCCGACCTACTTACCTGACGTGATCTCCAAATTACATGAACCTCGTTAAAAAAGTGGTAAAATAGAAATAGGCTGGCAAAATAATAGTTAACAAGCGTTTAACAAGCATTTAACTATCTTAAATGCCTCCCCTGCCGCTTGGTGTCGGGTCTGTTCTGAAATTGCAGACCTGACACTTTGGAAACTTACATGGAGGTGGGTTCAGAGTGTGTTCCCAACCCACTGTCAATCATTTCCATTTTGACAGCGGATCCGGCTCCAAACCCGCACTCTGAGCGCCAGCAAAATTCAGCCCTTAGTCTTTTATATTCAAGGTAATACAAGCCTAGTCTATGCAACCTGTCCTCATAATTTAACCCTCTCAGCCCCGGTATCATTCTGGTGAATCTGCGCTGCTCCCCCTCCAAGGCCAATATATCCTTCCTGAGGTGCGGTGCCCAGAACTGAACGCAGTCACTCCAGATGCGTTTTAACCAGAGCTTTGTACAACTGTAGTATAACTTCCACCCCTTTGTATTCCAGCTCCCTTGATAAAAATGTTAGCATTCCATTAGCCTTTTAAATTATTTTTTGTATCTGTCCACTAGCTTTTACTGATTTCTATACATGGACCCCTAAATCTCACTGCTCCTCCACAGTTCATAACTTCTCAACAATTAGAAAATACTCTGATCTATCTTTCTTAGGTCCAAAGTGATTTGTCCTGCTTTTTGGGGATACAGGGCACACCTGGGCAGTTTTCCAAATGTCGGGTAGATGCCCGTGTTGTCGCTGTACTGGAACAGTTTGCCTAGAGGCACAGGTGTGAGTTCTGCAGCACAGGTCTTCAGCAGTACAGCCGGGATGTTATCGGGATCCATAGTCTTTGCTGTGTCCCGTGCACACAGACATTTCTTGATATCACGTGGACTGAATTGAATTGGCTGAAGACTGGCTTCTGTAATGGTGGGATCCTCAGGAGAAGGTCAAGAGGGATCATCCACTCAGCACCTCTGGCTGAAGATGGTTGCGAACGCTTCAGCTTTGTCTTTTGCATGCTGGGCTCCTCCATCATTGAGAATGGGGATGTTCATAGAACCTCTTCCTCCCGTTAGTTGCTCAATTGTCCACCACCATTCACGACTGGATGTGGCAGGACTGCAGAGCTTTGACCTGCTCTATTGGTTGTGGGATTGCTTATCCCTGTCTATTAGCATGCTGCTTCTGCTGTTCAGCATGCATGTAGCCCTGTGTTGTAGCTTCACCAGGTTGGCACCTCATTTTCAGGTACGCTTGGTGCTGCTCCTGGCCTGCTTTTCTACTCTCCTCATTGAACTAGGGTTGGCCATCTGGCTTGATGATAACAGAGGAGTGAGGAATATGGGCCATGAGATTATAGATTGTGGTGGAATAAAATTCTGTTGCTGCTGATGACCCACAGCAGTTCTGAGCTGCTAGATCTGTTCTTTATCTATCCCACTTAGCATGGTGGTACTGCCACAAGTTCCCTCTCTGAAGTCTTTGACATAATCGACCACACCATCTTTGTAACCAGAGCATCTCCAGCAATGTCTTCTCTTTCCACTCCTGAACTGTTACCTTTGGAGTTCCCCAAGGATCCAACCTTGACCCGCTCCTCTTCACCATCTGCATGCTGCTCTTGGCGACATCATCCGAAAACATGAGGTCAGGTTCCACATGTATGCTGGCGACACCCAGCCCTACCTCTCCACCTATTCTCTCAATGCCTCCACTACCTCTGTGTTGTCAGACTGCTTTGCTTGTCCGTTATCCAGACCTGGATGAGCCACAATTTTCTCCACTTAAACATTGGGAAGCCCAAAGCCATTGTCTCGACTCCCACAAACTCAGTTCCCTTGTCACTGATTCCATCCTCCTCCCCAACCACTGTCTCAGGTTGAACCAGACTGTTCTTAACCTTGGCATCCTATTCCACTCCGAGCTGAGCTTACCGACCCCATAATCCTCTCCATCAAAAAGACCACCAACTTCTACATCCGTAACTTTACCCGATTCCACCCCTGCCACAGGCCATTTCCTTCTGAAACCCTCGTCACTTCCGGACTCAACTATTCCAATGCTTTCCAAGTCGCCTTCCACCCTCCATCCTCTGTAAACCTCAGCTCATCCAAATCTCTGTCGCCTGTATCCTACACCACTTCAAGTCCCAATCACGCATCTCTGCTGACCTACATTGGCTCTTGGTCGGCTAACACCTCCAATTTCAAATTGTCATCCTTGTGTTTAAATCCCTTCATGGCTGGGAACCTCCCTATTCCTGTAACCTCCTAGAACCCTACAACTACCCCCCAAGAACTCCACCTTCCTCCGACACTGGCATGTCGTGCATGCCACCCTCCTTTTGTCTCACGTTGGCTGCCGTGCCTTCAAGTGTTCAGGCCCCACGCTCTGGAATTCCCTTCTCTCCATCTCTCTCTCCTCCTTAAAACCCACCTCTGTGACCGAGCTTTTTGTCGCCCATCCTAATAACTCTGTATAAGGAAAGGCTCGGCATCCAGTTTTGTTTGATTACACTTCCCTGAAGCACGTTGTTGCTGCTGTTGTTGAAGACCTGCAGGAGAGCTGGAGGTGATGGTCTCCCAGTACATTGCTGCTCATGTCTTTCTCGGGGGTGGAGAAAGAAAGAAAGAACTTGCATTTATATAGTGCCTTTCATGACCTCAGGACATTAGGACATCCCAAAATGCTTTACAGCCAATGAAGTACTGTTGAAGTGTAGTCACTGTTGTAATGTGGGAAACACGGCAGCCAATTTGCGCACAGCAAGCTCCCACAAACAACAATGAGATAATGATCAGATCATCTGTTTTAGTGATGTTGGTTAAGGGATAAATATTGACCAGGACATGTTGTAGATATTACATACTGCAACCACAGTGCACCGGTGGTGGAGGGATTGGATGTTAAGTCAAATGGTTCGACTTAGCATCCATCCTCCTCATCGTGTGTTGTGTTTTACCACATATTAGGTAAGTGGTAATTAGATGTAATTATTCATTTTAAATATAAATGATACTGATGCACAGATGGTCAGTGATGTCACCGAGAACCAGTTTCTATCTCAGTCCCTTCCTTCCTCCATTGTGATGTCCCCCATGGAATGTGTAAATAGCTCAAGGAGCTGAGATAACCCTGTGTAGAAAATCTGCTTTGTAATGTTCAGTGTTGCTGAAGTTCTGAGTGAGAGGAATGTGTATTTTAAAAGATGAAACAATCCTTAATTCCTATAGGGGTTGAGGAAGGCGTCAGTGAGCTTTTTGAAAATCAATAATATTTCTGAACAACTTTACTTTGAAAAGTAATGGGTATAGATACCATAAATGCAAAGGTCTGTGTTTCTCAACAGTGCTATATCTTACCTCTGTTAAAGCTGTCTCTGGTTCTTCTGTAGCAGAAGAAAAATGTATCTCAAAACAATTGCCAGTGAGGGTTGAAAGCTGGAAGTGTGTGAAGTTGAATAACAAGTTCCCCTCCAAGTCACACACCATCCTGACTTGGGCATGTATCGCTGTTCCTGCATTGTCGCTGGGTCAAAATCCTGGAACTCCCTCTCGAACGGCATTGTGGGAGCAACTTCACCACACGGACTGCAGATGTTCAAGAAGGCGGCCCACCACCACCTTCTCGAGGGAACTAGGGATGGGCAATAAAGTCGAGTGACGCCCATATCCCGAGAACGGATATTAAAAAAGAATCTCTCCCTGCTGTCTGAATCCTCCCCCAACCTTCTTGCCTTTTTTTTTGTGGCGTGAGAACCATGAGATTGCCTTAAGTTGTTGATGGAAGGTTCTGTGCTGTCTCTCTGTGCAGTTTGCTGGCATAACAACCACTGCTGCACATCAAGTAAATCACCGTGTGTGGTGTTTTGTGAGGTTCCTGAAAGACATGCTTAGGTCCTATGTAAATACAAATCTTTTGGTGCTTTACTCGGTTCAGAAACTCAGACAAGGAGCGGAGACACTGATGCAGTGAGAGCTGGTAAGCTCCAGTGCCAATGATGGTCATTATTTCAGTTTAGAACCCTTTGGGTTGGATGTCTATTGCTGGCCCATTGGACCTGTGGATCTGCTGTTATTTCTGGCTTCTTGTGAAGTCTTGAGTTATGACTTGCACGACCAATTGTTGGGTAACCATTCAAACATCGGCCCACTGGGTTGGCACCATTTTACTTACCCATTCCCCCCAAAAAAATATAATAGGTTGTTTCAAGAAGGAAGCTGTCACTGCTGATCTAACCACAGCAACAGTTAAGGATGGATATCCTCCCTGTTGCATTGAAAGAACTTGCATTTCTCAGCGCCATTTATGACGGGACATCCCAACACACTTTACAACAAAGTACTTTTGAAGTGTAGTCACCGTTGTAATGTAATTTGCACACAGCTTAGCACCACAACCAGCAATGGAATAAATGACCAGTTAATCTGTTTTTTAAGTGTTGGTTGAGGGATAAATATTGACCAGGGCACCGGGGAGAACTCCCCTGCTCTTCTTTGAATAGTGCCATGGGATTCTTTACGTGCACCTGAGAGGGCAGATGGGGCCTCGGTTTAACATCTCATCTGAAAGACGGCACCTCCAACAGTGCAGCACTCCCTCAGTACTGCACTAAATGTCAGCCTAGATTATGTGCTTAAATCTCTAGAGTGGGAGTTGAACCTACGGCCTTCTGATACAAAGGCAAGAGTGCTCCCACTGAGCCACGGCTGACGCCTTAGAAGGAGCCGAGCTTGGCTGAGCATCGATAATGGGATCAGGACTGAAGGGAGGAAGACGTGCTGTGCCAACAATTCATCTGTTTAAAGTCAAGATACGATTGAGTAACAGTAATGACCCTGTACAATCCTCAAAAACTGTAAGATTTAGGGAATTAGATGTCCTTGAATGCTCCAAATTTACCTTGTTCTTGGAAAGATGGTACAAGCTCTTCATTATTGCTTAACTCAGCATCTGCCATCAGGATAATATCCACACAAACCCAGTTAAGCTGTGGAAGGATCTATTCTTCTGTACGGTTTGCTGATTATACAATAAAGCGTTGGGGAAAATCCCATTCTGTGTGTGTGTGTGTGTGTGAGTGTGGCATTGCCTTAAGTTGTTGATAGCAGGTTCCTCTGCCACTGTGCTGTCTATCTGTGCAGTTTGCAGGCATAACAACCATTGCTGCACATCAAGTAAATCACTCTGTGCGTGTGAGCATGTATGTGTCTGTGTGAGCGTGTGTGTGTGTGTCTTTGTGAGCGTGTGTGTGTGTGTCTGTGTGAGCGTGTGTGTGTGTGTCTGTGTGCATGTGTCTGTGTGTGAGCATGTGTGTGTGTTGGTGTGTGTCTGTGTATGTCTGTGTGTGTGTGTGTCTGTGTGTGTGTGTGTCTGTGTGCGTGTGTCTGTGTGTGTGTGTGTGTCTGTGTGCGTGTGTGTCTGTGTGTGTCCGTGTGTGTGAGCGTGTGTGCGTGTGTATGTGTGTGTCTGTGTGTGCGTGTAGGTGTGTGTGTGCGCACGCGCGTGTGTCTTTGTATGCGTGTGTGCGCATGTGTGTGTGTGTGTATGCATGCATGTATGTATGCATGTGCGTGTGTGCGTGCCTGTGTCTGTGTATGTGTGCGCTTGTGTGTGTATGTGTGTATGTGTGTGCGTGCGTGTGTATGTGTGAGTGTATGTGTGTATGTGTATGCGTGTGCGCGTGTGTGTTTGTGTATGCGTGTATGCGTGTATGCGTGTGTATGCATGTGCGCGTGTATGTGTATGTACGTGCGTGTGTATTTGTGCATGTGTGTGTGTATGTGTGTGTGTGTGCGCGTATGTGTCTGTCTGTGTTTATGTACCTGTGTGTGCCTGTGTGTGTGTGCCTGTGTGTCCGCCCGTGTGTGTGTGTGTGTGCGCGTGTGTGTATCTGTGCATGTGTGTGCTTGTGTGTATGTGTGTGTGCGTGTGTGTGTATGTGTATGCGTGTGTGTGTATGTGTGTGCCTGTGTGTCCGCCCGTGTGTGTGTGTGTGCGTGCATGTGTGTATGTGTGTGTATATGTGTGTATGTGTGTGCCTGTGTGTCCACCCGTGTGTGTGTGTGTGCGTGCATGTGTGTATGCGTGTGCGTCTGTCTGTCTGTGTTTATGTGCCTGTGTGTGTGTGTGCCTGTGTGTCCGCCTGTGTATATGTGTCTGACTGTAGGATTCTACAAAGAACTGGAAGGTTGATGCCAACTCCTCTAGTTCCACAAAACAATGCCCGAGTCTTGCTTTTGAAATGTTTGGCAGAGGCTGAGCGTCATTAAAAACTAATCATTGCAGAGTGATTATGGGAGAGGGAGAAGGATGATCAGATGATTTATTTCCCCCATTTTATTGCCTTCCTCTCAAGATACCAGCTTGTGCTCAGTCTGGTTGTAGAGAGTCCATCAACCGTCTGATTCCTTGTCCAAGGAACAATTCTTCACCTATGAAGCCAGCCAGTGACTATTCGACAGTGGAAGGCATTACAGCCCAGCCTAATCCTGCCTGTATTCAATCTCAACACATGCCTTTCCCAGCAGGGATCACTAGACAGCGATCAGGAGCAAGAATACTGATTGATTTTTCCCTTCTTTGATGCAGGAGCCCTCAAGCCAATTCAAGTGCTTTCCTCCCATAGCTGGCTGAGATCTGCTAACACAGCACAGACTGGAGATGGGGCCTGGGACCTGGGGACGGGGACCTTCCTGTTTCTCTAGTCCATATAATGCCGGGCTGTGCATTTGCTCACTGAACGTTCTAATAATTTGGAGACTTTACCTACACTTTCGGATTTTCGGATCTCATTGTGCAACTGGACAGATGGGGAAGGGATGAAGAGATGCTGAGTGAAGCTAACAACTCGTGTTTCCCAACCCTGCACTCCCCCCCCACCCTCACCAAGCTCTCGTCGATGCAAACAGACTCTCCCTGAGCAGCTTTTATGCATCTCTGAGCTGATTTTAGAGCGGCATTTAGTTGGAACAGGCGCGAGGGGCTCCTGTTCCATTGTTGGAATCCTGGGATTAGGTTATCTTGCTGCCCCTTTGGCCCTAAACTGCTAGCATTAAAGAACATTAAAATGTGGAGGAGTTTTCACTACTAGAGATAGACGATTGGTTGTGGAGTTAAAACAAAAAGGAAGACTTATTATCACACCCAAAGCATCTCTAAATGCTTTGCCGACAATGAATTACTTTGAAGTGAATCACCAGCAGTTATAAAGATAAATGCTGCAGTCATTTTGTGCACATCAAGATCCCAATAACCACAGTTGGATAAATGACTAGTTCATCTATTGTTGCTGAGGCAGGAAAGTTGCCATGACAGCAAGACAACTCTTAGAGAAACTAACATAAAGGAAAAACTTGCTTTTATTGTAGCACTTTTCACAACCTCAGGACGTCCCAAAGTGCTTCACAGCCAATGAAGTGCTTTTGAAGTGTAGTCACTGTTGTAATATAGGAAATGCGGCCGCCAATTCTGCACAGCAAGATCCTGCAAACAGCAATGTGATCATCAACTTTCCCTCTAAGCTGCACGGCCGCGCAGCTCTCTGCTGGTCCCGCACAGCCCGGAACCGGTTTTTCCAATGTTAAGTTTCGTGCATGCGCGAAACTGTGACTGGGCCAGCCAAAAATAAATTAGAGGGAACATTGGTGCTAGTGAGCAGGTAATCTGTTTTTTATTATGTTGATTGAGGGATAAATATTGATCAGGACACGGGGGATAACTCCGCTGCTCTTCTTCGGAATAGTGCCGTGGGATCTTTTACATCCACCTGCGAGGGCAGACTCAGTTTAACATCTCATCCGAAAGACGGCACCTCCGACAGTGCAGCACTCCCTCAGTACTGCACTGGAGTGTCAGCCTGGATTATGTGCTCAAGTCTCATGGAGTGGGGCTTGAACCCACAACCTTCTGACTCAGAGGAGAGAGCACTACCCACTTTTTAAAAAATATATTATTTATTGAGCATTAAAAACATTTACAACATCGTGATCATTCCATTGTATCATTCAAATTCATTCCGCCACTCTGCACAGCCATTCCTCCACCACATATTGGCCCAGAAATTGATCTCGCTCTGTTCCCGCGGGGGTAAGGCTTTCCCGCGATCTCTCACCTCGCTTGTGCTTTTTCAGATCCAGCTCGCACGAACTTGATGTTCTAGAGATCAGCTGGGCAGTGCTTGCGTATCCCAGCGGCGTAGTGAATTCGTGCGAGCTGTGGGATCACGTGACTCAGTTAGAGCCAATGGCAGCACACCATCTTCCATTCATAAGTTTCACATAGGTGCTGTGAAATCTATGAATCTTACACCCCCCAAAATAACAGCTAAACCTCAATTAAATTAAAAAAAAACCATCACATTAATAAAATAAGTATAGTTAATTAAATTAACCATTTTAAATAAAAAATTAAATTTTTGAAAAAATTTAAAATCTTTTAAAAAGTTATAAAAATAAACTTACCTGTCTTTAAAGTCTCTAAAAAAGATATACCTGTTAAAAAAAATTCAAAAAAATACTTAATTCACTACTTACCTTCTTAAAAGTGGGTCTTACTCCTCCTTTTTACATTTCTAAAATCTTCAGTACTTACCTGCGCGTCCAAAGCATGAAGTGCACAGCGTGCGCGCAGCCTGTAGCGCGCACGCGATGCACCGAGGAACCGCCCCCTTTTCAAAAGAGCAATTGCCGGTTTTCAGCGCATGCGCAGGGCATGCAGAAAACCGGCAATTGGAGTGGGAATACGCGAGAGTACGCAGTGCGTACTCTCGCGTCGCGGGATCAATTTCTGGGCCATTAACATCAAAACCTGAAGTTCAATTTGTCTCCCGTAACATGTATTAATCGATTGTACTTTAAAAATTGATCATAAAATACTATCTTTAAATTTCTTTCCGAATAAAACATCCACAGAGCCTTAAAATGATCTTTTAGCTTATATTTAAAATACACTTTTAGATTTATTCTCCTCCCCTTAAAAACAGAGCATTCCTTCTTTGCACAATCACAAATCTAGCCAAACTGAACATTAAATTAATTGCCACTCCGCTAGACTCGGGCAGTCTCTCCTGCAATCCCCATCTCAAAATTGAGCCCCACGGGATTCCCATTCCCGCTCTTCGGTCCCCACCCAGCAAGAAAACCTCACACAACTGTCTAACATAGTACTTAAATCCTTCAACTGCGGACATAACACCAGTAAATGGGACAGAGTCTCATCCCGTGTCCCACACACTGGGCAAGTTGCCACCTCCACTCGCCCAACCTTACATAAGACCGTCATGGTAAAAATCCGGTTATGAGCCAATTTGAAATCCAGTTCAATCCACTCGGGACATTTCAAACTCGCCCACACTCCCTTCCAAATCCTGTTGAAGTCCAGCTGTGGGTATACACTTTGCCAAAACTCCTGACCAGCAGGTGTCTTGAATCTCCATTCTCTAAATACCCCATAGAAATCTCGAGTATTACAGTTGTCAAATTGAACCAACTCCTCCCCTTTCTCCAGCAGAAAGCTTGGAAAAGCGGGATGCATTTTACTTCCTTTCGAGATTTGCGTGTTTAGTTCTTCCATCCAATCCTGTGGCATTGCCCTCACAATATTCTCATACATGATCATAATTGCTTTTTCCTCTACCTCCTGATCCTCCTCCCAAACCATGTCCCTCACTACCGCTTCCGGCAACCAAATGGGAATTACCTCATATAATACATCTTTCACACATATAATACCAGCTTTTATAAAAGCTTGATTAAATAATACCTCTCCTTCAATGTTGACCCACCTGTTCAAAAATAAGGGTTGTTCTAAAAATTCCTCAGCACCCTTGGGCATAAACTGCACACTTTTTAAAAATTGGGCCCAAGTCTCTACAACCTCCTTATAAAACCTAGGGAGAGGTTTAATCGATTTCAAAAACATATAATTGTATTCCATATACAATATCCCCTGCCCTCCTATCCCACTTCGTTTTAAAAAATGCTCAAAACAACTCTTCCAAAAACTTGTATTTGACTTCTGAAGAAATCTCTTCACCCAGTTGATTCGAAAGGATTTTTTCTTCAAATCAATATTTGGGAAATTGAGCCCTCCCTGATTTCTCCATCCAATGATGGTATTGTAAGTAACCAAGGCTGGTTTCCCTTCCCATAAAAACCTCACACAAGCTTCTCGGATGGACTTTTCCGCCCACTCAGGAATATCTTCCACCGTCAATAAGTACCATAGCTTAGATAGCAGGAGAGTGGACACCACTGTCGCTCTTCCACTTTCAACCACCTTCTTTCCCATCTTCCCAAAATCTTAATCTTTTTAATTTTCATAACCTTTGGTTCCCAATTTAATCGATCCACTTCATCCCTGTCCTTCTTGCACCCCATATGCACCCCCAGAACTTCCAAAACCTCCACCACCTTAAAGGGACTTTCCTCCAACCATTCCCCCCTACTCCTTCCTGCAACCAGGCATTGGGACTTACTATGATTCACTCTGGCTCCTGAAGCTCTACAATACTCCTCCACTACGCCCATAGATTTCCTCACTGACTCCCCATTTCTCAATGTTAAGGTTGTGTCATCTGCATATTGGTGCATCACCGACACCAGCCTGGAACAGGGAACCGCAATCCCGACTACACCTTGTCCCTTTCGCATCATGTAACCTAATGGTTCTGCTACCAATGTGTACAACAAAGCTTGTGATTTCAAATAAAACTGTTGGACTATAACCTGGTGTTGTGCGACCTCTCAATTTTGTCCACCCCAGTCCAACACCGGCATCTCCGCATCATGACAACAATGGGGACAGGGGACAACCCTGTCTCACTGACCTCTGGATACTTGGATAAAAAAACTATTCCATTTAACACAGCTAAATATGTTTGAATAAAAAATCCTTATCCACTCAATGAAATTTTTCCCGAAACCAAATGCTTCCAAACCCATCAATAAAAACTCCTAGAGACCCTATCAAAGGCTTTCTCTTGATCTATCTTTGACACATAAGCCTCCCTCCCACTCTCTTCCATGAGCTCTATCACATCTCGGATTGAGACCACAGAGTCTGCGATGTCCCGGCCTATGACTCCATAGGACTGAGAGGGAAAACTATCTGCGGCATCACCTCCTTCAGACGATTTGCCATAACCCTCGTCAAGATCTTAGAATTAACATTAATAATGTGATGGGCCTCCTATTCTTTAGATCCCTTCTAGCCCCTTTAGTTTTATAAGCTAAGCTTATGATACCTCTCCTCATAGATGGGGCCAGACTTCCCTCAATTTTAATCTCCTTAAAAACTAGTAAGAGCAATGGACATAAAATCTCTAAAAATTCTTTCTAAAATTCTGCACTTAGTCCATCGGACCCTGGGCTTTCTCCCCCTCCCCCCCACCCCCGCACCTTCATTCCACTTATTGCAACTTTTATTTCCGCTAATCCTACTTCTTTGTCACACTTGTTCTCCCATCCTCCTTTAAACCTTCTTCAATAAAAGCACTAACCTTCTCCATCGCCAATTTGTAAATGTCTTCTTTTGTATATAACTCTTGATAAAAGCCAAAAGCCACCTCCAAAATCTCCCCACTTCCATGAATGATCTTCTCCCCAATCTTCAATTCTCCAATTAATGATAATCTCTGTTGCAACTTCTCTTGCTCTAGAAAATATCCAGTGCATCTTTAGCCTTTGCCCGGAGAATGGCCCCCTTGCTTTTTCAACTTGCAATAATTCCCACTCTTCCCTTAGAACCACCACTTGTTCTCTGCTCCCTTATCCCCTCTGCCAACTGCTTTACAGATATCCGTTAACTTTCTGTTTATATTCTCTTCTCGACGCCGGTTCGCTGCCGTTCTCTCTTTCCCATAACGTACCGAAAAAACTTTTACCTCATATTTGGAATTGTCCCACCAAACTCTTCCTTCTTTCAAGAACAAAGGTTCCTTCTGAGCATTCTTTATTATATTTAAAATCCCTTCTTTATAAGCAATTTCTTTCAGGTATTGATTGTTTAAAATCCACACCCCTGGACTGATCTTAACTCTGCTGTTCCTAATTCTAAGAACCAAAGCCGAGTGGTCACTAAAAGATACTTTTTTGTAATAAATCTCCATCACCTCGGAACTTAACCCTTCTGCATTAACACACAATCTATTCGGCTCTGTTTTAAAACATCACCCACCCACCCTCTTCTGAAGAACTCCCTTTTGATGGGGTTCTGATCCCTCCATAAGTCTCTCAAATTTAAACTTGCCATCATTTTTACAATCATCCCTCTGGAGTTAGCATCCTTAAAAGGTCATCTGGGCTGAAATGTCCATCCAAGATAAAAATATATTAAAATCCCCCACTATACAAGGGTTTTCCGCCTTGGCCACCGAAAAAACTTGCGACGCTTGCAATGGTCATTCGGTGCATAAATATTAAAGAGATCGCAATTAAATTCCTCCATTTTTACTTTTAGCCATAAAAATCTCCCCTCAGTGCCCTTGTCCACCAAGGCAACGTTCTCTTTTATGAATGGACTCACCAATACAGCCATCCCTCTAAGGTTATTGTTTGTGCAGTTTGCAAACACCTCTCCCTTCCAAACCTTCCCAACTCTTTCCAGGATATCCTCATCCCAAAAGGTTTCTTGCAGACACAACAGGTCAATGCCTTTAAAACACTGCAACAACTGCTGCAATTTCTTCTCACCCCTCAGTCCGTTCACATTAATCGGCTCCAAATAAAGGAAGTATGCCTGATAATCCCCCCATCATTTAATCTCCAGCCCTTCCCTCCGCCAATGCTCCTTCCCAACTTTTCAGGCAGCTGTTGCTTTCTCCTGCAGCCTCCGGCTCTTTTTCACCTCCTGTTTGAACCATCCCTGCAGTTTCATCCTCTCCCTTACATTAGGTTTGGGCTGAGGAGCTGCCCCTTCTCCCCCTCACTAACCTTTCCCTTTCCACATGATGCCACCCCACCCCCCACTTCCATGTCTCTGTCCCCCTCTGACTCCTCACTCACCTCCCATCCCTGCTTCCCGTCAGATACATAATCTCCTTTCGAGAGTCTTCCTGCTGTCACAGTTTCTCCAACAGTGCCACTCCCTTCGGCCTCATCTCCACCGCTGACCCTTGCTCCCCGTTTCTTCTCTCTCTGGGACATTGGCGCATCTGCACCTATCTTGCTTCCTTTTGGCGTCTTTGACTCTCCGCTCCTGTCCTGCTGCCCCTTTAAGGCTCGTGCCTCTTGCACCCTCTCCTTGTCTTGCCCCCTCCTGCTCCCCGAGATGCTCAACTCCCTGTCTTTCTTTGGAGTACTTACACTTACCCCACACCCCGCTCCCGCCTCCACTCCCCCCGCGGACACCAGATTCTTTAGGGAGAGCGAACTGTATTATTGCTCGACTCTGCCCTCGACCCATGCTGCCCTCTGCTGTCTTTGTCCTTTTCCACCGTACTTGGTGTGGTTTCCACCATCTCCATCCCGTTCTCTGCTCCGCAATATTCTGCCTCTTCCTGCACTCTTTTCTCCTTCCATTCACCAGCTGTGTCCTCTGCCTGCTCCGCTCCTCCGGCTGTTCCACTCACACCTCCTTGTCACTCAAGGGGCTTTCTTCTGCCTCACACTCACAGCGGGTGGGGCTGTTGTGACGCACCCCACAGCTCTCAGCCTTGCAGCTCTGAGCGATGTGTCCAGACTCGCTGTAGTTATAACAGTACAAGTCTGGACATCTTCTTACAAGGTGGTCGTGTCCAAGACACTAATAACAAACCTTCACCTGGTTATCATGCAGTACCCGGAAGTACTGCACTCCTTCCATTGTCTCGAATTTCATGCTGTACAGCAATGACTTCACCCCCTCTGGGAACCGTACCTTTACATAATGGGTTCCATCTGCTACCCGCGTTCCTGGATAGTATTTCCTCTTTATTGCCGAACAAATTTTAATGTCCCACGACTCCAACTTTTTTATTAGCACATTATGCTCAATATTAAGAATGAGACCACCACCTCTTCAGGATATAGCAGAAATACCTCCAAGAACTTATCAAACCTACTTCAAATTCAGTAAAAGTCTTTCCACCTCCTCTCGGCCACTGACCGTCACCTCAAACCCAATATTCGGCTTTGGTCGGCAGGCAAAGCAACTTCCCTCATTGCAGTCCTCATGAACCGCCTGGATAATATCCCAAGCTCGTATCTCCTGATCCTCGCACTGAACCACCACCGTGTTTTCTTTTCCAAACCTCCTGGAGTCCTGGCCCAAATCTTTGGGCCTTTTATTCTCCCTTCCCTCAACATTCTCTCCCCTGATTAAATTCATCCAGGGAACATTGCCCTCTGAGGGGCCCGGCACTCTGGGTCCCTCAGCAGCCATCTGACTGCAGTTTATGGACCAAAAAGGCCCTAAAACCTGAATAAAAAACCACCACCAACTTTTTACAAACTTACTTCAACTCCCTGTAGTAATCAAGCACCCAGCGGCACCTGCTCACTCCCAGCCCCTCCCACCTGGAGAGAGCTACCCACTGAGCCATGGCTGAGATCTGCTTTTATTATAGCACTTTTCACAACCTCAAGGCATCCCAAAGCGCATCACAGCCAATGAAGTACTTTTGAAGTGTAGTCACTGTTTTAATGTGGGCGAATAATGCCATTATTCTCCCTAAACCACCCCAACAGGCAGGGGCCTCTGTCTAACATCACACCCAAAGAAGGCACCATGGCAAAATGAAGCATTTGTGTCTAAGATTTAACTTGCTAGTGGTTCCTTTCATTCAAGCACAATACATAAAGGTGCTGAAATTCCATGAGGGTTCCCTTGGTCTCCTGGTGCAAGATGCCAGGTAAACACCCAGGGAAACAGCAGAGAGCACCGGCACGCCAAGTCCCAACCATTTCCTTGAGGGTGCTGTGAATCTCCTGCTGGAATTACCACAGGAGACTGGGAGAGCCCCAATCAAGTTTCAGGGTCAAGGGAGGAAAAATTCAGTGGCACCCCCTTTGGAGCGATTAATTTTAGCGCCCCAAAAAAGTTAGCGCCCCTGCACTGTATATTTAGTAGTAGCGTCCCAAGCAGGAAGCGGGGCGCTACTGGAAGTGCTTCACCTCCTTCTTGGGGCGCTACTAGTGAATTTCACGGCGCTACGTGCAACAGCGCCACGAGCGTCGGCACGTAGCACCGCATCGTTGCAGGCCTCACTCCCCCGATTAAAGGGGAGGGGCCGAACGTTGCGTGCACTGGGGCCCTGCTGGAGCACCAGGGAGCGGGGTGCCGTGAAAACAGCCCGGCACTCAAGAGGACCGCCAGGCTGAGCGATCGCGGCCGGCACCCCGGAGAAAAAAAAAGGAAGGGGGCAGGTGCTGGCAGTTGGCCCCAATAAAATGGCCGCCCGACACCTGCCCTTTAAGTAGCGCCGCCGCCGCTGCAAAAACGCCTCCTGACCCTGTCGGACATATCGTCCGTCGATAGGTCAGGGGGCACAACCCAAGGTTGCGGCCGGGGCGCTGCACACGGCGATGACGTCATCGCTGGCGGCGCAGCGCCACAGGGCGCTACCAGCTACCGCCGCTGCTAACCTCCCGCTGAATTTCACGGGAGGCGTTAGCGCCGCCGGCGCCCGGGCGCTAGGGGATTTGTGCCCCTCGTTAGCGCTCCCCGGGGGCACTAACGAGAGGCGCAAATCAACCCAATTTTCCCCCCAAGAAGTTTTAAAGCCAGCTACATGCAGAGTCATGTCCCTAGCCGAGTTTACTACAAATATACTGTTTCAGTTTTTTACCCTTGAGAGAGGAGCCAAGCCATACAATTCAAAAACAAACAGCTCCATGATTTGTTCAGTTAAAGGCATGACTGGCAGCTTCTCTCGAAATTAGCTGCCCGTTATTCAAATCCATATAGTCTCAGGAGCTGTTTCAAGGATATTTAATAAGCCTGCAATATTCAGCAATCTAAAAGTCAGTCTGGAACTTCGTGGAGACTAGTCAAGCAAGGTAATTCTCTTAGTTGATAAGAAAAGAACTAAAAGTTAAATATTTAAAATAAAGATTAGTTTAGAGACTGTGAGCCATTTATCATGTCCTTGTTGCCTTGTAAACATATGCATTATTTTACTGTCACTTTGTTGGTGTCACCCATTGTTCATTGAATTCGTTCGGCAATTAAATCCTAAAATGATCTCTGGCATTGTGATATTCTGCCTTTCTCAGATGATACATAGAGATCCCTGTGGAGCTACGGGATAGATTCAGTAATTAAAGCAATGTAAAGGAAGATTTGTTATTTGTTATTCTGGGAATACCATCAAAACTTAGTTAGATATCAGTGCCAGTGGAGATGCTCAAGGCCATGGGGAGCGAAGATTCACCTACGAGTGTCGTCTAAAAGACGTAAGCCAGAGTAAGAATGGTAGAAAAGATCCAAAAACATAGCAGGCACCTCAAACAGTGCAGCACTCCCTCACTGCCACAGTGGGATGTCAGCCTGGATACTGAGGTTAAATTGGCCTTGAGCCCACAACCTTCTAACTCTGAAATTAGACTACTACCAATTGAGCTAAGCTGACACCTGAGTTAAGTGCAACAGTACTTCATTGACTGCTGCGTTTGCCGACAAAACAACAGCGACCACACGCCAACAACAATTCAATTGCTGTGAAGCACTTTGAGACATCCTGAGGACTTGAAGAAACAACAACATCTTGTATAGCGCCTTTAACGTAGTAAAACGTCCCAAGGCGGTTTACAGGAGTGTAATAAGACAAAAAATTGACACCGAGCCACATAAGGAGAAGTTAGAGCAGGTGACCAAAAGCTTGGTCAAAGAGGTAGGTTTTAAGAAGCGTCTTAAAGGAGAAAAGCGTGGTAAAGAGGCGGAGAGGTTTAGGCAGGGAATTCCAGAGATTAGGGTCTAGGCAGCTGAAGGCACGGCCACCAAAGGTTGAGCGATAAGAATCAGGGATGCTCAAGAGGACAGAATTAGAGGAGCGCAGATATCTCGGGGGGTTGTGGGGCTGAAGGAGATTACAGAGATAGGGAGGGGCGAGGCCATGGAGGGATCTGAAAACAAGGATGAGAATTTTGAAATCGAGGCTCTGCTTAACCAGGAGCCAATGTAGGTCAGCGAGTGCAGGGGTGATGGGCAAACGGGACTTGGTGCGAGTTAGGACACGGGCAGCAGAGTTTTGGATGACCTCAGCTATAACGGCAAGCTCTTTCTCTCTTTACAATTGACTCTTGAACTTTGACCTGACACTCATTTGGCATAGTAATCATTCCTATTTGTTTAAAATTCCTATTTTGATGTGGCAGCTCTTAAATTGGCAGCTCCATATGTCTTCTCTAATCTGCACTGGCTCCCTGTGCCCCAGCATGTTGAGTTCTGCGCTCATCTCATTGTTTTCAAATCTCTACATGACCTCTCCTCACCCTACCTTATTCATCTCCTTCCCTCTTACGTATCTGCATGCACCCTCTACCCCAAAACACTAGGTTTCCTCTCGCCCTTCACTCCCTCACTCCTTGAACACAGGGCTTCCCCTCGCCAATGTTCCCCTATTTTTTTTGGGTGTGCGGTCCCTTTAAGGGTCTGCGTGGCCTATTCACAGTATTAACATTGGAAAAGCCAGTCCCGGGCTGCGTGAGACCAGTAGAGAGCTGCGCAGACACGCAGCTTAAAGGGAAAGCTTCCCCTCGCCCCTCTCTCCCTCACTCCTCTCACACTGAGCTTCCCCTCTCTCCCTCACTCCTCTCACACTGAGCTTCCCCTCTCTCCCTCACTCCTCTCACACTGAGCTTCCCCTCGCCCCTCACTCCATCACTCTTCGAACACTGGACTTCCCCTCACCTCTGACTCCTTGAAGACTGGGCTTACCCTCGTCCCTCTCGCCTCTAACACTGAGCTTTCCCTCGCCCCTCACTCCTCGAACACTGAGCTTCCCCTCGCCCCTCACTCCCTCACTCCTCTCACACTGAGCTCCCCCTTGCCCCTCACTCCTCGAACACCAGGCTTCCCCTCGCCCCCCCACTCCCTCCATTCCACCATTCCGTCACTATGCTCCTATGCTCTTGAACTCGCTCTCTAGTTCCCTCCACCTTGCCATCTCCTTCCATGCTTTCAACAACGATCTCAAAAGCACCCCCTCCCCGCCCCACTCCATGTCACCGTACGTTTGGTTCTCCAGTCGAGTCCCTCCATTCCTCTGCACTTTCCCTATGCTCAGTGTTCACTCTATCCCTTTCCTCCTTGTTGCAAAGTACTCCCAGAGGCTTCCTGTACAGGAGGAGCACTATATAGATGCAAGTTACTGTTGCTGTTTAAAGTAGTTGATGATCTGTCTTACTTCTGCCGATCCCAAATGTCAGTCCTAACATGTTCTCAGTGTTGACAGCTCTGTGATCTTGTGAGGGACAAACCACCTTGGCCCACAATAGCACTATCCATGACCTGCAGCGCAGAATAACTGCAGCAGGCTTCCCAATAATGTAACATGACTTGAAACGGCCTGGAGTCAACTCATCTGAATCCCAGTTGAACCTCTTCTGTTCAGGCTGTGCTTCATAGTCCTCCAAGTGCCAGGGTATTGTACTGAGCATCGACACTCAGGCACCTACAGCATGCGGACCAGGCACTGTCTAAGCACATCTTCGCCCAAGGACAACTGAAATTAGAAAAATAGAAATGAGTTCATGAAAAAATAATAAATGCATCGAATAGGCACGGGCAGAGACCAGGAATTAAATGTTATTCTGGTGGGGGCAAACATTATTTTCTCTTCCCGGAGAAGTAATAATTCACTCAAGGGAACAGAATATGAAGACACGAGGACAATTGAGGGAACTCTGATTTCATGGCCTGTGCTGTTTTTCTTAAAGCTGTCCCACATCAAAAGTAGTAGCACTGAGGAGGGCTCAGAATGCGTCCCCATTGTCTGCTCTCTCATCCGCTAACACTCGCACGCATGCAGAGGGTCTGCCAGGTAAAGGTGACGCCCTGTCCTCCTTCCATCAAAAAGTTGAGCTTGACGTTCCCATTCCCCTTGAGAAATTGGGGCAAGGCCTGTAATTGGGGCAAGGTAAGGCTCCGGAATTCCTCCCTGAATCTCTCTCTTCCTTTAAGACGCTCCTTAAAACCTACCTCTTTGACCAAGCTTTTGGTCACCTGTCCTAATATCTCCTTATGTAGCTCGGTGTCAAATTTTGATTTGGGCAGACGGGACCTCGGTTTAATGTCTCATCTGAAAGACGACTCCCTCTATACTGCACTGGAGTCTCAAGTCTCTGGAGTGGGGCTTGAACCCACAACCTACTGACTCAGAGAGTGCTACCCACTGAGCCACGGCTGATGCCTGGAGTTCTTTGGATTCAGTGGGAAGTCAAGTGTGCTCTCCTTGCTGTGTTAGGAGATTAGATGGCGCACTTTAAATACATTAGCTCCACTTATCCATATGGGCACTACATTGTCATTACACGCTCTGATTAGATTTTGAATCTGTTAAATTCAAAGAAAGGGTGCTGCAGTCCTGAATAATTTGTCATTGTAATTTGCCTTGAATGCTTGTCCTCAAACAAACCTGAAGTCCTACAGTAACAGATTTCAGAATCCAGTCTCGGAGACAGAGCTCGGCCTTGTCTGTCTTTCCAGTTTTTAAAAAAACAAACACAAAAAAACAAACACAAAAAACAAACCCCAAAAAGGACGGAGAGAGAGGAAGGGATATGGAGAGAGATCTGCTACAGACAGCAGGATTTGACACGTTGGACCCCCTGGGACACATCTCATTGTCTTGGCTGTGCTCTTGGTGTGTCTTTGATGTAAGGAAAGATTGTATCTCTGTAGTATCTGTGTTTATATTGTGAACTTTTGTAGATTCACTCAGTGTAACTTTACCTGAAGAAGGGGCGATCGATAGCTCCGAAAGCTTGTAATTTTAAATAAATCTGTTGGACTATAACCTGGTGTTGTGCGACTTCTCATTTTTGATAATGAGAGCACACCTATCCTCCCCTCCCCGTGTACTCTCTCCCTTCTCTCTCTCTCTCTCCCTGGGGTAGAAATGAGTTTGCGTTGCACCCGTTTGTCAGGTGCAAACCAGGCGAAGGAAGACCAATTTAGCAGTGGGACGGCCTGCACCCAATCTGCGCAGGCGGTGGGCCCACTGCTAAATTTGTGGGGCCCATTTTTTTTGGAATGCCCCAGGCGTTAGGCTCCTTAAATATATGTTAACGAGGAGCTTAACGAACGCCTGTTGATGGACCCCTTTTCAAAATGAGACAGCTCTGGATTTTTTTCCCCCCAACGAAAGGTAAGTTTTAAAAAAAAATTAGTTTCAAAATAAAGACCCACCTGTGGAGCCAGGAGGAGCAGGAGAACTCCTCCAACCGCACAGGCGTCACGATCGCCCCACACCACTCCCCTAGAGCCCGATCGAACCCCCTCTCCCGGGAACCACCTGAGGCTCGCAGCCGGCCCTAAACTGACCTTTCTGGTGGTGCGAGCTGCCTGTGGAGGTGTGACCTGCCCCCCGCTGCTCGCCCCGAGTATGCTGACGAGGATCAATTTATATCCATCTTCCGGCCTCTTGGTTCGAGCATGCGCTAGTTGCACTCTCTCTCTCTCTCTCTCTCTATCCGTCTCTTACACTCTCTCTTGCTATCTGTCTATTTTACTGACGCCACTATATAGCAAGTGCTGCTCTGAAATTCCCTCTCTTACTCCTCCTGAGCTGCAGAAATGCCATCCTACGCAATGTTCCTGTCAACCGCAAACTCAAAAAGCAGGGACACTTCAAGTTACTTTGTGTACGTTCATGAATATTTATGACTGTTCAGCTCAGCCAGCATGTGCTCTTAATGAGATTAATGCATTGTTATGGTCTCCATGTGTTTCATTGCTCTTTTTATACTTTTTGATGTGAAATTGTAATGCAGTATTTATAATAGTGTAAGATATCAAACAAAGCCAGCCTTTGTTTCAGTTGTCTCTCTGCTGCATAGTGAGGCTCCTGCTATCACAGGCACTCAACCTCTGTGTAGCAGCATTCCTGCTTTGTCAAGCTAAGCCCTAAAAGCTAAACAGCTAAATTTTGCTAATATAGCACAAATAAGTCTTCTTCCTTTTTTCTCTTCTTCCTATCTCCTTCTCTCTCTGTCCCTCTTTCTCTCTCTGCCTTGCTTTCTCTGTCCCTTGCTCTCTCTCTCTCTCTCTGTCCCTCATTCTCTTTGTGTCTCTCTGTGTCCATCTCTCTCTCTGTCATTTTCTCACTCTGTCCACCTCTCTTTTTCTGGCGATAGCAAAATACTGCAGATGCTGGAAATCCGAAATAACAACAGAAAACGCTGGAAAAACTCAGCAGGCGAGGCAGCATCCGTGGAGAGAGAAACAGAGTTAACGTTTCAGGTCGAAGACCTTTCGTCAGAACTCTGAACAGAACTCAGAACAGAGTTCTGACGAAAGGTCTTCGACCTGAAACGTTAACTCTGTTTCTCTCTCCACGGATGCTGCCTCGCCTGCTGAGTTTTTCCAGCGTTTTCTGTTGTTATTTCTCTTTTTCTGGCCCTCTCTCTTCTCTGTCTGTCTCGCTCCCTGTTCAGCAGGGGTCTGGGTGGGGAATGTGACTTATTCCCGTTTCGCAAGGGGTCAGACTGGGGATGGTCAGTCACTCCCAGTTCACGAGAGGTCAGGGTGGGGATTGTGAGCCACTCCCTGTTGATGAAGGGACACGTGAGACATGGTAAATAAGGTTGGTGAGCTGCAGGCACAAGTAGCCACATGGGACTATGATATAGTGGCAATAACGGAAACCTGGCCCAAACAAGGGAAGGAATGGGCACTTAATATTCCTGATTACAAGATATTCAGGAAAGATAGGAAAGAAAAAAATGGAGGGGGTTGGCAGTATTGATCAAAGATGCTGTTACAGCACTGGTAAGGGATGATGTAGTTGAGGGTTCAAACACGGAATCTATTTGGTTAGAATTAAGGAACAATAGAGGAGCTATTACACTGCTGGGTGTAAACTAAAGGCCACCAAATAGTGGGAAGGAGATAGAGGAACGAATTTGCAGGCAAACTGCAGAAAGATGCAAGAACTTTAGAGCAGTGATAATGGGGGACTTCAATTCTCCGAATATAGATGGGGAAAATATCAGTGTAAAGGGCAAAGAGGGGAAGGAATTCCTGAAATGTGAATGAGAACTTCCCAGAACATGCACGATGCACCGAATGGCCTCCTTCTGTGCTGTATCATTGCCCAAGGATTCCTGTTTAAAGAACATTCTCAGGACTAGTTGGGCAGCGATGCCCCAATGTGGCCGGCAGATTACCCTCAGAGTAAGTGACGAGAGTAATAACTCATACTATACAATGGTTTAATTGGCAAAGTCTAATCCAAGAGGCTGTGTTTGTCCAGACGAAACAGTCCTATTGCAGACGATAATTATTAGGGTTTATTGAACATCCATCACCAGCCAGAGTTACAACAGAAAATTAACTACAATGTCTGTAAAATCTGTGATGTTCGAAATGAAATTAATTAGTAATCACTCAGGAACAAGGATGGTGGCTTGCGCAGATGGCTTGTCTCCAGGAACAATCACCAGACTATCCAATCTAGAGTCGCTACACATGGCTGCAGCCAGATAAATAATATCACGTCCCGTAAGTGATTGTGCAATTAATCTGCATAATGCCATCCACTTTTGGAATGCTGAAATCAGCTACCTTAGATTTACAGCCGTAAACACCTATTCTCAGAGACCCTTGTGCTTTGTCACCTGTCTCTCAAAGTTTCACAACCTGGGTTGGGGAGGGGGGGGGGGCGGAGGTGGAAATCAGCGAGGTTCCCGATCGCTGACTGTAGACTCTTGCTGGAATGTGCGTGTGTTTGAGTGGACTTCGGGTGAGTGCAGGATCAAACCCGTCTCATTGAAACATACAAAATTATTACAGGGCTTGATAGGGTGGATGCTGGGAGAATGTTTCCCTTAGCTGGGGAGTCTAGAACCAGGGCCACAGCCTCAGGATAAAGGGTAGGCCATTCAGGACTGAGATGAGAAGAAATTTCTTCACACAGAGGGTGGTGAATCTTTGCAATTCTCTACCCCAGAGGGCTGTGGAGGCTCAGTCATTGGGTGTATTCAAAACAGAAGTCGATAGATTTCTGACTAGTAAGGGCATCAAGGGATATGGCGATAGGGCCGGGGAATGGAGTTGAGGCAGAAGATCAGCCATGATCTCATTGAATGGCGGAGCAGGCTCGAAGGGCCGAATGGCCTACTCCTGCTTCTATTTCTTATGTTCTTATGTGACGTTCCACAGACTGCTGACGCCCACTGTCTTCGCGTGAAGACTGGCACCTTGGGTGAGGTACTGGAGGGTGGGTAGGGCCTGTCAGTTACACAGAGTCTACAGCCCAGAAACAGGCCATTCGGCCCAACTGGTCTGTGCTGGTGTTTATGCTCCACATGAGCCTCCTCCCACTCTAATTACTTCTTCCCACCCTATCCCTGTATCCCTCTATTCCCTTCTCCTCGTGTGTGTATCAAGCTTCCTATTAAATGCATCAATGCTCTCTCCTTCAACCATTCCGTGTGGCAGCGAGTTCCACATTCTGTATAAAGAAAGTCCTCCTAAATTCTTTATTTGATCTGTTAGTGACTATCTTATATTTATGCCCCTTTGTTCTGGACTCACTCATATTAACAACAACAATAACTTGTATGTATACAGCGCCTTTCAGGTAGTAAAGCATCCCAAGGCGCTTCACAGGAGCGTTATCAAACAAAATTTGACACCGAGCCTCATAAGGAGATATTAGGGCAGAAAAGAGGTAGGTTTTAAGGAGCATCTTCATAGGGAATTCCAGAGCTTAGGGCCAAGGCAGCTGAAGGCACGGCCACCAATGGTGGAACAATTAAAATCGGGGATGCTCAAGAGGCCAGAATTAGAGGAGCGCAGATATCTTGGAGGGTTTGGGGGGTGGAGGAGATTACAGAGATAGGGAGGGGCGAGGCCTTGGAGGGATTTGAAAACAAGAATGAGAATTTTAAAATCATAATTTTAAATTTTTAATGATTTTAAAATAAGTAAAAACAGTTCCTCCACCTCCACCCTAACGAACCCCTTCATCATTTTTAAGACCTCTGTCAGGTCTCCTCTTAGTCTTCTGCTGTGTCAGCTGTGGCTCAGTTAGCACCCTCGCCTCTGAGTCAGAAGGTGGTGGGTTCAAGTCCCACTCCAGGGAATTGAGCACATAAAGCTCGGCTGACACTCGCAGTGCAGTGCTGAGGGAGTGCTGCACTGTCGGAGGTGCCGTCTTTCGGATGAGACGTTAAACCGAGGCCCCGTCTGCTCTCTCAGGTGGACGTAAAAGATCCCACGGCCACTATTTCGAAGAAGAGCAGGGGAGTTATTTCCTGTGTCCTGGTCAATAGTTATCCCTCAATCAACATAACAAAAACAGATTATCTGGTCATTATCACATTGCTGTTTGTGGGATCTTGCTGTGCGCACATTGGCTGTAAAGCGCTTTGAGACGTCCGGTGGTCGTGAAAGGCGTGATATAAATGCAAGTCTTTCTTTCTTCTTTCTTTCCGTCTCCAGGCTGCTCAGACTTTCCTGATACAGTAATTGCATCCTTTCAATTCCCTCTGTGTCCCAGCGAGAGTCACTGACTCCAGGAGAGAAGGAGAAAAAGCTGCAATATTACATTTATTAAATAAAAATGCTGTGTACTTTCTGTGATTGTGCTTTGTTTGAGAATTCCAGGAGTAATTTAGCAAGGCTCTGCTCCTGGTATGAACCCTCGCTAGTGGCGAGTGTGGGTCGGGAAATCGGGGCTCTGATCTTGTAGCCTATATTCCCCGGCAATTCTTGCCGCTAATGAAGTTCAGCGTTGGGTTCTGGACCGTACAAAATTACCACTTCTATGTTGGGAAGTCTCCTGTCGAAGCCTTGTGATGCTGAATGTTAAACAGTCTGTGCTGGGCTCACAGTTTCTGAAGGCTGAAACCTACAGGGTTATCTACAGCAACCCTGCTCTAGCCAGCAGTTACAATCAAATAGAATGATCACAACAAAGCTTATCTAGCTTCCCCTTAACTGCATCTATGCTATTCGCCTCCACCACTCCATTAGCGTAGCTGAGAGAGGAATGTCACACAAATCCACTGAGCACGTGTGCACTAAGGGGTCTATGTTAACTGTCCCAGGCGGGTGGGAAACAAGCAGGAGAGGAACAGTTGCCTATCGTACAGCCCCACACCCCACCCCCTTAACCCGCCGCCCCCCCCACTCCGATTTTCCTTTTCATCGCAGTCAATTGGGTGCCGCGTAAAGCGGGCGATCGACTCGCTGACGACTAGCGGGAACAGTTCACACCGACCCCTAATATTGAGGCCAAGTCAGTAAATATATTCAAGAAGGAGTTAGATATATTTCTTAAGGCTAAAGGTATCAAGGGATATGGGGAGAAGGCAGGGACAGGGTACTGAGTTTGGATGATCAGCCATGATCTCATCGAATGGCGGAGCAGGCTCGAGGGGCCGAATGGCCTACTCCTGCTCCTATCTTCTATGTTTCTATTCACACATTAGCCAAAGGATAACTTTGATTAGGACCAGTGGAAAAGCCTTCACTCGTATACTGATCAGAACCAACTGTGGATAATACACAGCGAGAATCCAGCAACTGAAGAGTCAGCAATCCCCTCCGCCTAATGGCAGCCCTCACACACAACACAAGGACTTACTTCAAAGCCACAAGATTGCCTCTTGGGCAATGTTTACGAACATACGATATTGACGGGCAGGAAAAGACCAGCTGGTCCATCAAGCCTGCCCCACACCATGATGGCCAGCGAATCATGACTAAACACGTCTTCCCCCTCCTCCCCACCATCCCGCCTGCCCCCCACCCCCATCACTCCACCCACCCCCAGCCATGTAATCTCCTGGGAGAGGCAAAATTCTTACAGGGCTTGACAGGGTAGATGCTGGGAGTATGTTTCCCCTGGCTGGGGAGTCTAGAACCAGGGGTCACAGTCTCAGAATAAGGGGTTGGCCATTTAGGACTGAGATGAGGAGAAATTTCTTCACTCAGAGGGTGGTGAATCTTTGGAATTCTCTACCCCAGAGGGCTGTGGAGGCTCAATCGCTGAGTATATTCAAGACAGAGATCGATAGATTTTTGGATATGAAGGGAATCAAGGGATATGGGGATCGTGCAACAAAGTGGAGTTGAGGTAGAAGATCAGCCTAGATCTTATTGAATGGCGAAGTAGGCTCGAAGGGCAAAATGGCCTAATCCTGCTCCTATTTCTTAAGTTCTTAAAAGACCAGAGAAAAAGCTCAGTGCCAATACGGGATAAAATACTTTGGAAAATTCCTTTCTGACCCTTTCAGGCAATCGAAACTCGTCCAGGGGATCACATGGATCAAGTAGTAACTATGAAGATCTTTTTTCTGATGCATATTGTACATGAATACAGCGCCTGCTGGTCGGGCAGTGTCGGTAGCTGGCCCTGCCCCTTTGCCAGTCTGATACAGATGGTGAAGCATTCCGTGTACATTATAGTATCCATTTCTTAAACTGTGCATGTCCGGCCAATTCAGAATGCAGAAGTTGCTGCCACACAGACAGCGGTCAATCAGGACATCCTCTCACTGCCTCTTTAATGAGAAGTCGCACAACACCAGGTTATAGTCCAACAGCTTTATTTGAAATCACAAGCTTTCGGAGCGCTGCTCCTTCGTCAGGTGAGACTTCACCTGACGAAGGAGCAGCGCTCCGAAAGCTTGAGATTTCAAATAAAGCTGTTGGACTATAACCTGGTGTTGTGCGACTTCTCACTTTTGTCCACCCCAGTCCAACACCGGCATCTCTGCATCATGCCTCTTTAATGTTTAATGTCTACACTCAAACTGAAAAAAAAAGTTGGTTTGGGGCCTTAAGGAAAATATGGGAATGGGATAGTACAACTGTTTCTGTGCTGATTCCGTTTGATATATTGTGTTCATACATTCTTTTTGAATCTAATAATTTGCCGACATATCAGCAGTGGCTACACTTCGAAAAGTATTTAACGTGGGACATACTGACACGTGCTATAGAAATGGGAGTTCTTTCTTTCCTTTAACTTTCCTATTGCTGCCCTTGTCAATGTGTTCATGACTAAGGCGCTCAGTATTGGTACACAGTAATCGATTGAGTTACATGTCCAACTAGTCAAAGAGTACATAGGAACGGCAGTAGGTCATTGTGCCCCTCGAGCCTGTTCCGCCATTCTGTCAGATCACGGCTGAGCTGCACCTTAACCCCATTTACCCATATTCCAGGATACACTTACCCAACAAAAATCAATCGATCTCAGTCTTGAAAATTTCAATTGACCCCCAGCATCCACAGCCTTTTGGGGGAGAGAGTTCCAGATTTCCACTACCCTTTGTGAAAAAAAGCATTTCCAATTTCACTCCTGAATGGTCTGGCTCTAATTTTAAGATTGTGCCCCCTTGTTCTTGATTCCCCTATCAGAAGAAATAGTTTCTCTCTATCTACCCTACTTAATGCCTTTATCATTTGAAACACTTTGATCAGTTCACCCCTCAATCTTCTGAACTCAAGGGAATACAAACCAAGTTTATCAAACCAGTCATCATAATTTAACCCTTTAAGCCCTGGTATCAATCTGGTGAATCTGCGCTGCACCCCCTCCAAGGCCAATATATCCTTCTTGAGGTGCGGTGCCCAAAACTGACGCAAATCCAGATGGGGTCTGACCAAAGCTCTGTACAACTGAAGAATAACTACCTAACTTTTGTATTCTAACCCTATAGAGAAAAAGGCTAACATGCCAATAGCCCTTTGATTACTTTTTTACCTGTGCAGTAGCTTTTAGTGATTTGTGTAGATGGACACCTAAATCCCTTTGCTCCTCCACAGCTCCCAGTCTCTCACCATACAGAAAATATTCCAATTTGTCTTTCTTGGATCCAAAGAGTTATTTGAATGGATGACCTCACACTTTCCCACATTGAACTCCATTTGCTATAGTTTTGCCCACTCAGTCTGTCTCTGTCTCTTTGTAACTTCCTGCTTCCATCTACTTACTGTGCCTCCTAGATTAGTGCCATCTGCAAACTTGGAGATACAACTCTCTATTCCTTCATTCAAGTCATTAATATATATGGTGAAAGCTGAGGCCAGGGTAGTAGGAATTCCACTCAGACACTACAGGCTGTCATTGCAATAAATAAAGCAGTGCATTCCTGTGATCCTACCTCTGGATGTCATTAGAAAAAGGCCATTTCATCTACTCATTATAACCCTCAATCCTCCCTCTCCACACACACGTCTAATTACCTCTTCAACCCGATTCTACTATCCTTCAACATTCTTACCTACAATCAGACGAAACCGACAGGCAGTAAAAGACCAGCTGGTCCACCGAGCCTGCCCCACAGAACTGTGATGCCTGGGCCACCATGATTAGGCACCCATACCCAGCAGATCCCATACCCACCAGATCCCATACCCAGCAGATCCCATACCCAGCAGATCCCATACCCACCAGATCACATAGTGACCTTCACCCATACCCATCTGCACCCATACCCATCTGTAACCATACCCATCTGCACCCATACCCATCTGCACCCATATCCATCTGCACCCATACCCATCTGCACCCATACCCATCTGCACCCATACCCATCTGCACCCATACCCACTTGCACCCATACCCACCTGCCCACCTGCACCCATACCCACCTGCCCACCTGCACCAACACCCACCTGCACCCATGCCCACCTGCCCACCTGCACCAATACCCACCTGCACCCATACCCACCTGCCCACCTGCACCCATCCCCACCAACTCACATACCCATCTGGGAAAAGAAGACAATCTAACAACTAACCTAATTCTACCTTTACATAGTTTATACTCATGACCTCTGGTTATCTCCAACCCATCCAGTTGAAATAGCCTCTCAAGAGGAACACAGTCAAGACCTTTAACAAATTTATATACCTCTATCAAATGACCCCAAAATCAATGCATTTTCAAAGGAAATAGATCCAGCCTTTCTGAATAACTACCGTCTTTTAAGCTGGGGATCATCATCGTGGTCCTCCTATAGCCTTTTCTAAATATCTCGTACACTGTGATGGGACCAAAACTGGACACAGTATTCCAAATGCGGTCTAACCAAGGTCTTGTACAAGCACAAGATGATGTGCTTTTGTCTATATTGAATGGTTCTATTTATGCAGCCTAATACCCCGTTTGCTTTGGCTACGGATACTCAGTATTAGTCACAAACCCTTAAAAAAGAAAGAAAGACTTGCATTTCTATAGCGCCTTTCAGAACTGCAGGACATCCCAAAGCGCTTTACAGCCAATTAGGTACTTTTTAAAGTGTAGTCATTGTTCTAATGTAGGAAACACGGTAACTAATTTGCACACAGCAAGTTCCCACAAACAATAATGTGATAATGGCCAGATAATCTGTTTAGTAGTGTGGATAAATATTCGCAGGACACCGGGGAGAACTCCTCTGCTCTTCGAAATAGTGGCCATGGGATCTTTTACGTCCACCTGAGAGAGCAGACGGGGCCTCGGTTTAATGTCTCATCTGAAAGACGGCACCTCCAAGAGTGCAGCACTCGCTCAGTACTGCACTGGGAGTGTCAGCCTAGATTTATGTGCTCAAGTCTCTGGAGTGGGACTTGAACCCACAACCTTCTGTATCTAGAGATGAGAGTGCAACTGCTGAGCCACTGCTGACAAAGAGTCATGAACAATACCTCTTTAGAAAGTAATAAACTATAATGCCAAGATCCCTTTCTCTCTCAACTGATTTTAAATCAGTACCGTGTCGTGTGTAAGTACCCATGGTATTGATCCTGCCCAAGTGCATTACACTGCACTTATCGAAGTGAAAGGCCATCTGTCAGAGATTGGCCCAGTCCCCCAGCACATTTAGATCCATTTGCAGAAGTTCCTGGCAACTTATTCTACAAACCCTTAGGATGTGAAAATTTTCCCTAACTTCCCTTCTTACGCCTGACTTCCCCTGAATTTTAACTGGTATCCCCTCTCATTGAAACCTTCACCACAGTGGACGACCTACCTGGCTTGATTTTGTTAAACCTAAATTGAATAAATACATATTATTCTGTAATACATTAAAATTCTTGAGACTTCCTGTTTGTCACTCTTATTTCTTCTGTCGCAATTTAGTAATGGCGGATGTGACCATGAGGTAATGGCTGGTGTAACAGCTGGACTAACAGCTGGGGTAACACCTACTGTAACATCTGGGGTAATGCCTAGGATGATGCCTGGGGTAACATATAGAGTAACAGCTGGGGTAACATCTGGGGTAATGCCTGGGGTAACTGCTATAGTAATGCCTGGGTAACAGTTGGGTAAATGCTGGGGTAACAGCTGGTGTAATGGCTGGAGTAGTGCTTGGTGTAAGACCTGGGGTAACACTTGGAGTAACATTTACTTAAAATCGGTATACTGACCATTACGAACCTTGCAGTGCAGTCTTCCAATGCTAGATGGCACTGTGGTGCATGAACTGCCCATCTCCCAGCTCACTAGGCCCCTGACACCAGCTCCGAACCTGTATTATGCTGTGTTGAAAGCAAGACTTATTACACCATCGCCTGCTCTCACTCATTCTTTCCCAAGGCCTCAAAACAATGGAATAGTTCACCTCTCTCAGTCTTCCCCTCTCCCTACAATCTGGCCAAGCTTGGTATCTCCCAATCATTGCCTCTTGATGTTCCTCGTCTTCTTTCCTACTCATTCTTTCCTGACAGATGTCCTTCGATTTGGGCTCTGACCCTCAGCTAGATTTATAAGTTTAAAAATAAAACTGTAAAAGTAAATATACACCATATGCCTGTCAATAAGAGGTAATTTGTGATTGTGATCTCCCAGTGAGAAGTTGCACCCATAGGGAGCATGGGTCATTGAGTGGAATTACTCGTTGCAAGGCTACCTGAATGGCATGGCATACATTTCCTCTTCTGCTTTGTCATTGCTGTCAACTCATTTAGCTTTGAGCTGTGAAAGTGTATTTATTTTCCTTTATGTGTATATAAAAAGAAAACGATTCCTGTTCAATGTTAACAGTGATGTTGCATTGTTAGGGCTCTGCAGACCGAAGTCCTGTGTGCACAACATTGTGACATGATGTCACTGATGAAGCTACTCCCACAGCAGCCTGTCCTGAAAGAATGGTGAGGCCGAGGGCGACAGCGAGCTTATTCTGATTGATTTTGCAGCAGAGATCTGTATGTTTCCCCGTATCCTCTCCCACGACCAGGTCTCACTCCACATCAAGCTCTCCTCACTGACCTGCATTGGCTCGCAATACCCGAATGCCTCAAATTCAAAATGTTCATCCTTCTGTTTGAATCCTTCCATGGCCTCACTCCCTCGATCTCTGTAACCTCCTCCAGCCCTACAAACCCACCCAGCGAGATCCCTTTGTTCCTCCATCCCACCTAGACTCGCACCCTCCCCAAGTGAAAAGTGACCCCCCTATTCTTCCTACCAAAATGTAATACCTCACATTTGTCTGTGTTGAACTTCATTTGCCAATTATATGCCCATTCTGCAAGTTTATTAATGTCCTCCTGTAATTTGTTGCAGTCCTCCTCAGGGGGAGGTGCCTGAGGATTGGAAAGTGGCAAATGTGACACCATTGTTCAAGAAAGGGTGTAAGGACAATCCTAGTAACTACAGGCCGGTCAGTTTAACATCAGTGGTGGGTAAAGTTTTAGAAACAATAATCAAGGAAAAAATTAACGGACACTTGGAGAGGTTTAAGCTAATTAAGGAGAGCCAACATGGATTTGTAAAAGGCAGATCATGTTTGACTAATCTAATTGAATTTTTTGATGAAGTAACAGGGAGGATTGATGAAGGGAATGCAATGGATGTTGTCTACATGGATTTTTGGAAGGCGTTTGCCAAAGTACCACATAGAAGGCTGGTTAACAACATTGAGGCTCATGGAATAGGTGGGTCAGTAGCAGCTTGGATAAGGAATTGGCTTAAGGACAGAAAACAGCGAGTTGTGGTAAATGGCTGTTTTTCAGACTGGAGGATGGTAGACAGTGGTGTTCCCCAAGGGTCAGTGCTGGGGCCACTGCTTCTTTTGATATATATATATAAATGACCTGGATATTGGAATACAGAGTAGAATTTCTAAATTTGCCGATGACACCAAACTTGGAGGTGTGGCAAACAGTGAGGATATACCAATCGACTGCAACAGGACATAGAAAGGCTAGCAGAATGGGCAGATAAGTGGCAGATGGAATTTAATACAGAGAAGTGTGAGGTGATGAATTTTGGCAGAAGGAACAGGGAGAGGCAATATACACTGAATGGCACAGTTTTAAAGAGTGTGCAGGGACAAAGGGATCTGAGAGTTAATGTGCATAGGTCCCTGAAGGTGGCAGGACATATTGAGAGAGTGGTTAGCAAAGCATATGGGATCTTGGGCTTCATAAATAGAGGTATTGAGTACAAAAGTAGAGAAGTTATGCCGAACCTTTATAAAGTGCTGGTTAGGCCACAACTGGAGTATTGCGTCCAGTTCTGGTCACCACACTTTAGGAAGGATGTGAAGGCCCTTGAGAGGGTGCAGAGGAGATTTACCAGAATGGTTCTGGGGATGGGGGATCTTAGCTACAAGGACAGGTTGGTGAAGCTGGATTTGTTTTCATTAGAGCAAAGGAGGTTGAGGGGTGATTTGATAGAGGTGTACAAGATAATGACGGGTTTGGATAGGCTAGACGGGGAAAGGCTGTTCCCACTAGTTGATGATACAAGGACTAGGGGGCAAAAATTTAAGGTTTGGGCAAGAGATACAGGGGGGACGTGAGGAAAAACTTTTTTATGCAGCGAGTGGTGAGGACCTGGAACTCGCTGCCGACGGAAGTGGTGGAAGCGGAGACACTCAATGTTTTCAAGGTGAGACTGGATAAGCACTTGAGGGAAATAAACTTGCAGGGCTATGGGAATAGAGCAGGGGAATGGGACTGACTGGATTGCTCTACAGAGAGCCGGCACGGAATTGATGGGCTGAATGGCCTCCTTCTGTGCCGCTATGACTCTTTGGGCTCGATTTTCCCAGCCCTGAGGAGGCGGGTTTGGAGGCGTGCGAGTTGTTAAAATCGCCAAAACTGGCGGGTGGGCCCATTCCCACGTCCATCCTGCCTCCGAGCAATTTTCCCAAGTGCGTGTTTTCTGATCCGCTTTCCATCCCGCCTCCAAGAGGCAGGATAGGTCCTTAAGACCCTTAACAACCACTTAATTGCCTCTATAATCCCATTTTGAGAGGCCTTTCTGATTTTAACACATTTCCCCCATCCTACACGCCTCCTCTGGAACACGCCAGGTAATCCTGGCGGCCTCACTAGTGGATTGCTTACGAACAGCTGCAGCTCCACCATTACAAAGGAGTTTTCACCGATGATCATTTGCAGGTGGCAGAACTTTGTTTTTTCAGCTCTGGGGGAACTTTTAGCAGGCATACTCAGTGTTGTGGAAGTTTGGAGCCTAACACCCATCTCCAGTGTGACCTCCTTGGAAACCCCTCTCCCCACCTTGACTAAGCGCTTCCTCAACTGAGGCATATACCAGAAGCATGGCGACCATTTAATTCCTTTCCTCCTGGACATCAGATTCAGATGAAGACCAGCTGCGGCAGCAGCAGAACCATGAGCAACAGCACCACCAACAGCAGGAACATAAACAGGAGCGCCAAGCTGCTAGTCACCCACCTGAAGATGCACAGGCCAGAAGGTGCCAGAGTGCCACCATATTGCTGCCCAGGATGCAAGGGACGCACTCATGTTGGTCACATTTGCTTAGCCTGCACAATCAAACAGTTTAGCCTCGCACCTTCTTACCAGAGCATCGACAATGGACAAGAACCTACGGATTCCTCTCACTCTGACCACCATACTGACAATTGCAAGTCACCCTAAGCCCTCAATATGGAAGTCCCATTAGCAAAATGGCACTCGCCACAACTGCAACAGTTTGCCATCAGAATTTTTTATGACAATAAGCAACTGATGGCTTCTCAAAATTAAACACATTACACCCAAGTGCCAACCCTTGTGACTACTTGTGCATTATCTTCCTCTTACGCATGCTCCTACGTGGTGCTTCCCCTGTGGCTTCAGCAGATGTGGAGGCCCCTTGCTCACTTTCTTGCTGCTCCTGTCTCGACACCTTTGGCGGGCGTCCTCTGGGGTTGCGAACCTGTGAGGGCTTGGCAACAGTGTGCTGCTCCTGCGGCTATGCAGGGGTTGAGACACCAATCTCAGTTGGGTGGGGACTCTGGTGGGGCTCTGACTGAGGGCTCTGCAGTGGCATGGTCGTGTGAGCACTTGGAGAGGAGCCCCCACTTCCTTGTTGTATGCCACCAACATCCCTCTCATGGGTCAGCCCCACTTCAGAGCTAGCAAGTGGCTTGACAGCACCTTGCTGCACTTCAGGGGGGCCATGAGGTTCCGTTTCTGCACTGGAAGGCCTACTCCAGAGGACTTGCATGAAGGTCTGGTTTGTTTGCTCAATAGCTGACCATCGCTCCTCAAGAGATGTCAGTCTATTCTGAACAATTACCATGTTTTCCATACCCTGGCGACTAAGCTCCTCCATGACGTAGCCATCCTCTCCTCTACGGTAGCTAGCCTTACCATGGAGGTAGCCATCCTTTCCACAGAAGTTGCCATCCTTTCCACGGTGATGCGTTCATGCGCCAATGCCTCCACAAAGGCTTTGCTTATGTTCGCGATGGACTCCTCCATTCGCTCCACACTCGCAGCGACCCTGGAGACAAAACCTGCCAGAGACTCCTGCACCTGTTCCTGGAGTTCAAGCACCGCTCTCCTTCTGGATGGACCCGGAGGCATAGGGTCGACATGCAGCTGAGCTGAGCTGGCAGAGTCCTGCGCCCTCCGACGAGGATTCGCCACTGCTGACCCTGTCTCCACCATCTGCTGATGCTCACTTGTGAGCTGTGATACACCAGGTGACAACACTACTCTATCTTGCGAAGGTCCCACTGAGGTTTGAGTGTCTGCGCTGGTGCTGGGTACTCTGAATTCTGCTGACGCTGCGCCCTCAGAGGTTGCAGCTTCCTCTGAGGAGTCTGGAAGCTCAGGCTCTTCCTCCTGGACAGTGGGGACGGGGGCTCTCGATGGTCCTGTGGGGGAGTAAAGGAAAGAGTTAGAGATGTGAGGTCAAGGTTACATGAACATTGAAAAGTGCAGATGATCATAAGTCAATCTGTTAGAGCATCAGATTCATTATCAGTAACTCATGCAATGTCAATGAGAGAGATGCCAAATTATTCTGTCACCAGCTTGCTGCGATGCGCCCATCTGTCCATCCCCCACTTGGGAATCATCCTCGATTCCAGCGATTTCCAGGGCTGCCTCCTCCCAGGGGGTGAGCTGGGCTACTGAGGGTGGCCCTCCTCCTGTCCTCGCTCTTTCCCTCTTATTGTGAGCTCTCTTTTCCTGCAATGAGGGACACAAGTGGAGTTTGAGTGAGAATGAAGGAGTGAGTGTAGATAATCCATAGCATAGATGCTTAGAAGGATACAAAGGACCCTCCCTGTGTGCTGAAAGTTGTTGTTGTCATGGCATCACAGTGATAAGGAGTGTGAGGGCTGCATGGTCAAATAGTTAAGTGAATGTGACCATAGAGAGAGAGGGAATGGGTAAAGGTGCAGGCATGTAAGTGTCAAGTGGAATGTGGAGGAAGAGGTTGGCAAAGCAGAGTGCTGGTGAGGAGAGGTGATGGGGATCAGATTGAGGGTGATGGGAAAGTCATACTCACTTTTCCTGTGCAGAGAAGATCATGAAACCTATTCCTGGACTGCAGCCAGGTTCTGCAGCTCAGCGTGATGGAGCTGACCTCCTGGGCCACTTGCATCCACACAGCTTTTGTCTGCTGGGGTGGCTTTTTTCTCCCTGAGGAAGGGAAGAGCACGTCCTTCCTGGATCTTGCTCCCTCCACCAGAGCTTGGAGGGAGGGCTCATCGAAGCGTGGAGCACACTTTGGCCTACTGCTGGACATAGTTGATGAAGAAGGCGAAGACAGCAATGGCCATAAAGGCCAATTAGGGGAAAATCCCACTTTTTCAGCACTTCAATTAGGAGTCGGGGTCCTGGCACGATTTCCACCTGACACACTCCAGCCTGCCCACACTGACAAAATCCAGCCCTATGATTCTATGGGGGAAAAATTCGGTTGATTAGCGCCTCCCATTAGCGCTCTAAGAGGGCGTTAATGGGGCGCAAAGCAATTAGCGCCCGAGCGCGGTGATGTTTGCGCCGCTCACGAAATTGACCAGACATTTTGCGGCAGCCTTAAACACTACCGCCATGATCTCCTGCGCCCGCATATCATGATGTCAGTCGAGCGTGCAATGCCCCAGTAGTGCCCCGGACCGGATATTGAGTCACGCCCCCTGCCTTTCCGCCTGCCGCTAGCAACAACAGGTAGAGGGGAACGTTTTGCAGTCGGGAAGGGGCTGGGGAAGCGCTATTTAAAAGCGGCCGCTTCCTGCCTTTTCTTGTTGGCAAAATTTTTGGTACACGCAGGTTGAGAGGGAGAGAGATGTCTGGAAAGATTGGACGCTGTCCTAAGGAGTTTTAGCCCTCAGCACCACTTTTGAGGTTCCTAAGTGCCGAGCTCTTTCCCTGTGCCTATCCACTGGTGGTTCCAGCACAATTGATGTACAGGGCTCTCCAGGCCGAGATTCAAGGCTGCAATGAGCAGGGTGTGGCTGGACAGCAACATTGACCCTCCCCTTTAAGAACTGGCCGGCGCCAGTCTGTCTGTGTTCCATTGATAACTGACATCACCTGAGCTTCGCCAGTGCTCTGAGGTAGCGCCTCGCTCCTCGACGTTAGCACCTTAAGCCAGGTGTGTAGCGCCTGATTTAGTGCTCAAATCACCTCCAGGGACGATAGATGCCAAGTTTGCAGTCGGAGGCGATAATTAGCGCCAGGCGCTAATCTTTGCGCCCGGCCGATAATTAGCGCCCCAAACGGGGCGATACCGAATTTCTCCCCCTCTGACCCTATTGACTATCCCCCCAATTTGGTGTCATCTGCAAATTTAGAAATTGTGTTTTTGATTCCAAAGTCTAAATCGTTAATGTAATTTGTGAACAGCAGTGGTCCCAACTTCTGCCACTGTGAATAGCTACCCTTTACTCCTACTCTCTGCTTTCTGTCCTGAAGCCAGTCAGCAGTCCATTCTGCTACTTGTCCCCTGACTCCGCATTCTCTGACCTTAGTCATTAGTCTATTATGGGGTACCTTATCGAAAGCCTTTTGAAAATCCAGATAAATTACACTACTGCATTATCATTGTCAACTCTCTCTGTTAACTCTTCAAAAAATTCAATAAGGTTAGTCAAGCAAGACATTCACTTTTGAAATGCAAGTTGTTAATGTTGTTACCGATATTCGCCTTCCTCTCTTCAAAATACTCTCTTTTGCAGTAGCTCTCCAATGCCTCATCTATGTGACCATTCTTCAGGTGTGACTCGAGACAGGTGAGTGAGCAGTACAGCAGAACCAAATCTTATCCTCAGCCTTTCCTACAGGATGCGGAGATGCCGGTGTTGGACTGGGGTGGACAAAAATGAGAAGTCGCACAACACCAGGTTATAGTCCAACAGTTTTATTTAAAATTACGAGCTTTCGGAGCGGCTGCTCCTTCTTCAGGTACAAAGAAGGAGCAGCGCTCCAAAAGCTCATAATTTTAAATAAAACTGTTGGACTATAACCTGGTGTTGTGCGACTTCTCATTTTTTTCCTACAGGAGTCATGGATAGCAATCAGGGAAAGGAACCAAGGCTTCCCTTAATAAAAACACTCAGCAGGTCAGGCAGTATCTGTGGAGAGAGAAAGGCAAGGTTAACATTTCAAGTCTATGACCATTTGTTAGAACGCTTTAACAGCCCAAGGCCTCCCCCATTCCTGGAAGCGCTGGTACATCCATCCTACATTACTAGCACTTGCTGTCTGAGAGAACATAGGACTGTAGTTAAGGTTTGAAGTTGTTAGAGTCAATCTTAAGGCTAGAGGCCTGTAAAATGCTGAGTAGAAAGATGAGGTGCTGTTCCTTGAGCTTGCATTGAGCACCATTGGAACAGTGTAGGAGGCCAATGACAGAATGGTCAGAGGTGGAGTGGGATGGAGAATTAAAGTGGCAAGGGACCGGGAACTCAGGGTTACACTTGCGGATGGAGCAGAGGTGTTCAGTAGATCGATCATACAGTCTACATTTTGTGGAGGAGACCGCATCGTGAGCAATGAATACAGTATACTAGATTGGACAAAGTACAAGTAAGTCGCTGTCTCACCTGGAAGGACTGTTTGGGGCCCTGGACGGTGTTGTGGGGGAGGTGAAAGGGCAGGTGTCGCACCTCCTGCGCTCGTACGGGAACATGCCAGGGGAAGGAGAGCAGGTATTAGAGGGTGAAGAAGGAGTGGACCAGGATGCCATGGAGGGAACGGTCCCTTTGGAGGGGAGGAGAAGCTGTTTTTGGTGGTATGATCATATTGGAGGTGGTGGAGTGGCGTAATGGAGGGGTGGAAGTTAAAAGCAAAATTAATTCAATTACCCAGCTCACTAGCTACTTTAATTCACCATTCCACTGCCCCTCTGATCTCTCATTCCTAGATCAGTCAAGCTCAAACAAGCTCGAGGAACAGCACCTCATCTTTCTACTAGTATTCGGACGAAAGATCATTAACGCTGACACAGCTGGGATCGGTTGTAGCACTGGGAGTGGTTGTAGCACTGGGAGTGGTTGTAGCACTGGGACTGGTTGTTGCACTGGGAGTGGTTGTAGCACTGGGAGTGGTTGTAGCACTGGGACCGGTTGTAGCACTGGGACCGGTTGTAGCACTGGGAGTGGTTGTTGCACTGGGAGTGGTTGTAGCACTGGGATCGGTTGTAGCACTGGGACCGGTTGTAGCACTGGGACTGGTTGTAGCACTGGGACCGGTTGTAGCACTGGGACCGGTTGTAGCACTGGGACTGGTTGTTGCACTGGGACCGGTTGTAGCACTGGGACTGGTTGTAGCACTGGGAGTGGTTGTTGCACTGGGAGTGGTTGTAGCACTGGGACCGGTTGTTGCACTGGGAGTGGTTGTTGCACTGGGACCGGTTGTTGTACTGGGACCGGTTGTAGCACTGGGAGTGGTTGTTGCACTGGGAGTGGTTGTAGCACTGGGACCGGTTGTTGCACTGGGAGTGGTTGTTGTCCTGGGAGTGGTTGTTGCACTGGGACCGGTTGTTGCACTGGGAGTGGTTGTTGCACTGGGACTGGTTGTAGCACTGGCAGTGGTTGTTGCACTGGGAGTGGTTGTTGCACTGGGACCGGTTGTAGCACTGGGACCAGTTGTAGCACTGGGAGTGGTTGTAGCACTGGGAGTGGTTGTAGCACTGGGACCGGTTGTTGCACTGGGAGTGGTTGTTGCACTGGGACTGGTTGTTGCACTGGGAGTGGTTGTAGCACTGGGACTGGTTGTTGCACTGGGAGTGGTTGTTGCACTGGGACTGGTTGTTGCACTCAGAGTGGTTGTAGCACTGGGACTGGTTGTTGCACTGGGAGTGGTTGTTGCACTGGGACTGGTTGTTGCACTCAGAGTGGTTGTTGTACTGGGATCGGTTGTAGCACTGGGAGTGGTTGTAGCACTGGGACCGGTTGTAGCACTGGGATCGGTTGTAGCACTGGGATTGGTTGTTGCACTGGGAGTGGTTGTTGCACTGGGACCGGTTGTTGCACTGGGACCGGTTGTAGCACTGGGAGTGGTTGTAGCACTGGGAGTGGTTGTTGCACTGGGACCGGTTGTTGCACTGGGAGTGGTTGTAGCACTGGGACCGGTTGTTGCACTGGGAGTGGTTGTAGCACTGGGACCGGTTGTTGCACTGGGAGTGGTTGTAGCACTGGGAGTGGTTGTAGCACTGGGAGTGGTTGTAGCAATGGGAGTGGTTGTAGCACTGGGAGTGGTTGTAGCACTGGGACCGGTTGTAGCACTGGGAGTGGTTGTTGTACTGGGACCGGTTGTAGCACTGGGACCGGTCGTAGCACTGGGACCGGTTGTAGCACTGGGAGTGGTTGTTGCACTGGGAGTGGTTGTTGTACTGGGAGTGGTTGTAACACTGGGAGTGGTTGTTGTACTGGGAGTGGTTGTAGCACTGGGAGTGGTTGTTGCACTGGGACCGGTTGTAGCACTGGGAGTGGTTGTAGCACTGGGAGTGGTTGTAGCCCTGGGAGTGGTTGTTGCACTGGGACCGGTTGTAGCACTGGGAGTGGTTGTTGTACTGGGAGTGGTTGTTGCACTGGGACCGGTTGTTGCACTGGGACCGGTTGTTGTACTGGGACCGGTTGTTGTACTGGGACCGGTTGTAGCACTGGGAGTGGTTGTAGCACTGGGAGTGGTTGTTGCACTGGGACCGGTTGTAGCACTGGGAGTGGTTGTAGCACTGGGAGTGGTTGTTGCACTGGGACCGGTTGTTGTACTGGGACCGGTTGTAGCACTGGGAGTGGTTGTAGCACTGGGACCGGTTGTAGCACTGGGAGTGGTTGTAGCACTGGGACTGGTTGTAGCACTGGGACTGGTTGTAGCACTGGGACCGGTTGTAGCACTGGGAGTGATTGTAGCCCTGGGACCGGTTGTAGCACTGGGAGTGGTTGTAGCACTGGGACTGGTTGTTGCACTGGGACCGGTTGTTGCACTGGGACCGGTTGTAGCACTGGGACCGGTTGTTGCACTGGGACCGGTTGTAGCACTGGGACCGGTTGTAGCACTGGGACTGTGACCCCATAAGCAGCCTGGTTGAGCATGCTTTTATTTTGAACTAGTTTTGCGAACCAAAATCTGAGCAATACATAAATGACTTGTTTGGATTCAAACATTGTACATCAGCATAACCTTGAGATTATCAAATATGTACAGGAGCCTGGGAGTGGAAGAGAAACATTGTGGAGCAGCAACACTCTCAGGTACAAACCAAACAGTTCAGACCCAAACTGCACTTGAGGCAATACCAGAGCTGAACTGTGCAGTTAATGAGCCACAAGCACAGACACAACACCAGAGCTGGCATAATAACCTATTCAGGTAGGGAGATTCTGTACAGCAAACAACGAGGTGAGAATGTTAACAGAAAAAGCTGGAAATACTCAGCAGGTCAGACAGCATCTGTGGAGAGAGAAACAGAGTCAACGTTTCAGATCTGTGACCTTTTGTCAGAACTCGAAGATGTTACTGATGCAATAGGTTTTAAGCAAGTACAGAGGCAGGGAAAGGAGTGGGGGAGGAGGGGAGGAAAGGACAAACGGGAAGGTCTATGATAGGGTAGTAGGCCGGAGTGATTTTTTAATATTTTTTTATTTTTACATTTTTTTTATTCATTCACTGGATATGAGTGTCGCTGGCAAGGCCGGCATTTATTGCCCATCCCTAATTGCTCTTGAGAAGGTGGTGGTGAGCCGCCTTCTTGAACCACTGCAATCCATGTGGTGAAGGTGCTCCCACAGTGCTGTTAGGGAGGGAGTTCCTGGATTTTAAACCCAGCGACGATGAAGGATCAGCGATATATTTCCAAGTCAGGATGGTGTGTGACTTGGAGGGGAACTTGGAGGTGGTGGTGTTCCCATGCGCCTGCTGCCCTTGTCCTTCTAGGTGGTGTAAAAAGGGATGACAGCGCAAAAGAAAGGCAGGTGGTAATGGGACAAGTAAAGAAACAAAAGATGGGTCAAGAGGAGTTATAAATGTGGTGAGAATATTACTGTGTTTTGCTGTTTCTGTAGAATGTACTAGATTCTAATCACCTCTGAAGCATCAAAGGGCAGCCATAGGAACAGGAGCAGGCCATTCAATCCCTCCAACCTGTTCTGACATTCAATGAGATCCTGGCTGATTTGTATGTTAACTCCATCTACCTGCCTTGGTTCCGTGACCCTAAATGGCCTTACCTAACAGAAATCTATCAATCTCAGTTTTGAAATTTTCAATTGACTCCCAGCCTCAACAGCTTTTTGGGAACAACAACAGAAAACGCTGGAAAAACTCAGCAGGCCAAGAGAGTTGCAGATTTCCACACCCTTTGTGTGAAGAAGTGCTTCCTGACATCACCCCTGAACGACCTAGCCCTGATTTGAGGGTTAGTCACCCTTGTTCTGGACTCCACCACCAGAGGAAATCGTTTCTCTCTCTCTAGCCTATCAACTCCTTTGATCACCTTAAACACCTCAAGTAGATCACTCCTTAATCTTCTAAACCCAATGGTATACAAGCCTAGTCGATGGAACCTGTCCTCATAATTTATCCCTTTTAGCCCCGGTATCATTCTGGTGAATCTGCGCTGCACCCCCTCCAAGGCCAATATATCCTTCCTGAGGTGCGGGGCCCAGAACTGAACACAGTGTCCAGATGGGGTCTAACCACAGCTCTGTACAATTGTAGCATACCTTCCACCCCTTTGTATTCCAGCCCTTGAGATAAAGGTTAACATTCCAGTAGCCTTTTTAATTATTTTTTGTACCTGTCCACCAGATTTTGTTGATTTCTGTACTTGGACGCCTAAATCTCTCTGCTCATCCACAGTTCCCAGCTTCTTTAGAAAATGCGCTGATCTATCTTTCTTAGGTCCAAGGTATGTGGCCTTGAATGCATGATATTCCAGGTTCTAACAGTAGGTCCCACCTGAAACGTCAACCTTTCTCATTCTCTCAGTCATTGGTTGATCTGTTGTGTATTTCCACCATTTTGCTGTCCGCTCCTTCATTTATTGCTCTTCTCTGTGTCTCATTCTCCAAAAAGATCAACCTATTGAACTTTTATCCTATATTTAGTGTGTAAATCTCTATAACCTTCTCCAGCCCTCCAATCCTCCGAGATCTCTGCGCTCCTCCAATTCTGGCATCTTGTGCATCCCCGATTATCATCGCACCTACATTCCCGACCGTGCCTTCAGCTGCCTGGGCCCGAAGCGCTGGAATTCCCTCCCTAAACTGCTCCTCCTCTCTAGCTCTCTCTGCTCCTTTCAGACCCTTCTTAAAACCTACCTCTTTGACCAAGCTTTTGGACACCTTTCGTACTATCTCCTTATGTGGCTCGGTGTCTAATTTTGTTTGATAACGCTTCTGTGAAGTGCCTTCGGACGCTTTACTATGTTAATGGTGCTGTATAAATTCAAGTTGTTGCCTTGCCATGCCTTCTAATGGAAATCTACCTGTATCTCTTTTGAAAGAACCACACATCTCGATTCACTACTTTAACTGGCAGTGTACTCTATGTTAAAGGAACAGTGTGCGTTGATATATATTTATATAATGACATAACTTTCCCTCATGTATATATATATATATATGTGTGTGTGTGTATATGATAGCACACCTTTAAACCAAGTCTCTGCTGTCCCCAGGTCAGGTAAAGTAACAGACACAATAGGGAGACTGTGTCTCATCATCATGCCATTCACTGCCTGCCAAACAGTCAGACTAAAGCCAGCATGGATTTCAAGCTGTGCTTCTTTCACTCCTTAAAATGATAAAAGGATGGGACAGGGTAGATAGAAGCAGACTGTTTCCCGTGATTGAGGAGTCAAGAATGAGAAACGCGATGAAATGTGAGAGATTTAGAACAGAGGCTAGGAGAGAACTCTTCACACAGAGAGAGTTGTGAGCTAGTGCTTGAGGCAACAACAACAACAATTAGTATTCAAATAGTGCCTTTAATGTAGTAAAACATCCTAAGGCGCTTCACAGGAGCGCTTTCAAACAAAATTTGACACCAAGCCACATAAAGAGATATTAGGGCAGGTAAGGAGCATCTTCAAAGAGGAAAGAGAGGTAGAGAGGCGGAGAGGTTTAGGGAGGGAATTCCAGAGCTTAGGGCCTCAGCAGCTGAAGGCACGGCCGCCAATGGTGGAGTGATGGAAATCGGGGATGTGCAAGAGGCGCAAATTGGAGGAGCGCAGAGATCTCGAATGGTTGTAGGGCTGGAGGAAGTTACAGAGCTAGAGAGGGGGTGAGGCCATGGAGGAATTTGAAAACAAGGATGAGAATTTTAAAATCGAGGCTTTGCTCAATTGGGAACCAATGTAGGTCAGCGAGCACAGGGGTGATGGATGAACGGGACTTGGTGCAAGTTAGGATACGGGGCAGCAGAGTTTGGGATGACCTTAAGTTTATGGAGGGTGGAAGATGGGAGGCCGACCAGGAGTGTGCTGGAATAGTCAAGTCTAGAGGTAACAAAGGCATGGATGAGGGTTTCAGCAGCAGATGAGCTGAGGCAAGGGCGGAGACGGGTGATGTTACGGAAGTGGAAGTAGGCGGTCTTAGTGATGGCGTGGATATGTGGTCAGAAGCTCATCTCGGGCTTCAGGCTTCACAATATTTAGTTGGTGAAAATTTCTCCTCATGCAGTACTGGAGGTGGGACAAGCAGTCAGACAATTTAGAGACAATTTAGAGTGGTTGAGAGAGGTGGTGGTAAGGTAGAGCTGGGTCTCATCAGCTTCCATGTGGAAACTGACGCTGTGTTTTCGGATGATGTCGCTGAGGGGCAACATGTAGATGAGAAATAAGAGGGGGCCAAGGATAGATCCTTGGGGGACACCAGAGGTAACGATGCGGGAGCGGGAAGAGAAGCCATTGCAGGTGATTCTCTGGCTACGATTCGATAGATAAGAATGGAGCCAGGCGAATGCAGTCCATCCCAGCTGGACGACAGAGGACAGGCGTTGGAGGAGGATGGAGTGGTCAACCATGTCAAAAACTGTAGACAGGTCAAGAAGGACGAAGAGGCATAGTTCACCATGGTCACACTCACATAGGATGTCATTTGTAACTTTGATAAGAGTCGTTTCAGTACTGTGGCTGGGGCGGAAACCTGATTGGAGGGATTCAAACATGGAGTTGCAGGAAAAATGGGCACGGATATGGGAGGTGACAGCACATGCAAGGACGTTGGAGAGGAAAGGGTGGTTGGAGACGGGGCAGTAGTTTGCAATGGAGGGTCAAGGGTGTTCTTTTTGAGGAGGGGGTGATGACGGCAGATTTGAAGGAGAGGCGGACAGTACCTGAGGAGAGAGAACCGTTAACAATAGCAGCTAACATGGGGGCTTGAAAAGGAAATTGGGTGGTCAGCAGTTTAGTGGGAATAGGGTCGAGGGAGCAGGTGGTGGGTCTCATGGACAAGATGAGATCGGAGAGGGCTGATAGGAGAGGAACTAGAAAAAGATGCAAGTTCAGGGCTATGGCAGGGGGGAACCTTAGAGGAAGTTTGGCCCGGTGGTCTAGGGGAGGAAGGAAAGTGGCAGAGGCAGCTGAACGGATGGTCTCAACCTTAGTTACAAAGAGGTCCATGAGCTCCTCGCACTTGTTGTTGGAGGTGAGGGTGGAGAGACAGGGGAGAGGGGTTTAAGAAGATGGGTTGCAGTAGAGAAAAGAAGCCAGCGTTATCTTTGCCTTCCAGGATGATCCTTGAATAGTGAGCAGTTTTGGCAGAGGAGAGCAAGACCCGATAGTGCTTTATGTGTTCCAGCCAGATCTGGCAATGAATGGCTAAACCAGTTGTCCGCCATAAACATTTAAGTCTGCGTCCCTTGGAATTAAGGGAGCAGAGATGCGGGCCGTACCAGGGGGAACGGCCAGGGTGAGAGAGAGTAATTGTTTTAATGGGGAAAACAATTACAGGCAGAAACTATGTCAACATTCAAGATTAGACTGGATCAGTGGCTGAACGAAAAGGAATTGAAAAGGTATGGAAATGGCAGAGGCCATAGACAGACTGGTGAACTGGGCAGACACATGGCAGACAAAATTTAACGCAGAGAAGTGTGAAGTGATTCATTTTGGTAGGAAGAATGAGGAGAGGCAATATAAACTAAATGGTATGATTTTAAAAGGGGGTGCAGGAACAGAGAGAGCTGGGGGTGTAGGTACACAAACCTTTGAAGGTGGCAAGACAAGTTGCAGTGGCTGTTAAAAAGACATACAGGATCCTTGGTTTTATAAATAGAGGCATAGAGTACAAAAGCCCAGAAGTTATGCTAACCCATTATAAAACACTGGTGAGGCCCCAGCTGGAGTATTGTGGCCAGTCCTGGGCACCACACTTTAGGAAGGATGTCAAGGCCTTGGAGAAGGTGCAGAGGAGATTTACCAAAATGGTACCAGGGATTAAAACATCAGTGATGTGGAGAGACTGGAGAAGCTGGAGTTGTTCTCCTTAGAACAGAGAAGGTTAGGGGGAGATTTGATAGAGTTGTTCAAAATCATGAAGGGTTTTGATAGAGTAAATAAGGAAAAACTGTTTTCAGTGGCAGAAGGGTTGGTAACCATCTCTGCTCCCTTAATTCCAAGGGACGCAGACTTAAATGTTTATGGAGGACAACTGGTTTAGCCATTCATTGCCAGATCTGGCTGGAACACATAAAGCACTATCGGGTCTTGCTCTCCTCTGCAAACAGATTTAAGGTGATTGGCAAAAGAACACTTTTTTACGCAGCGAGTTGTTGTGATCTGGAACGCGCTGCCTGAAAGGGCGGTGGGAGCAGATTCAATAGTAACTTTCAAAAGGGAATTGGATAAATACTTGAAGGGGAGAAAATTGCAGGACTGTGGAGAAAGGGCAAGGGAGTGGGACTAATCGAATAGCTCTTTCAAAGAGCCAGCACAGGCACGATGGGCCGAATGGCCTCCTGCTGTGCTGTATGATTCTATGATCCGATGATAATGAACAAGGCCATATGATGGAGTCCTGCTTCTTAAACTATAAGAAGATGGTCGCTCTCAATGGTTGCTTTGTGATGATTTTGAAAGAATGTGCCCTTGTTTTGTGCTCCTGATTCAATGAAAGAATTTACTTGTTTCCAATTGATTTCCATGCATTGCTTGCTGTAAGGGTGAGGAGGCACTGGGCAGGACTGTTGGGCCTGGATAATAGACATCATTCAGATTGGGCCTCAATGTTCCAATGCACCACTCCCACAATCCACTGGCTACAAGTCTTGATCCTGGCATGATGTTTCTTGGCAAGCCAGTTGACTTGTTTATCAGCATTACGCCTGTAAGACATCGTCCCCGATCAGACTTTACAAGCTCAGCGATGCATTGCGTATTAGGACTGTAGAGCAGAGGTAATGCCTTCTGTGAGACTGCACACGTGCAGTTTGCCACTCTATGCGTGTGATTATTGAGATGGGGCCCACATGACAGCTGTCACAGTGGAGGCTTATGTCAAGAATCAGAAGCCAACAGAGCACAGCCTACTGCCAAGAGGAAGCTATCCTCACTAATGTCTGTGCCCTTTCGAGAATTGCACTGCACTACAAAAGGAACATCAGAGATGCTCAGTGTTTCAGCGGCTCTTACATTACAATGTACAGGGCTGAAAATAGAGAGACTCATTATTACAAATATACTTTACGTTGTGTTGGAACTCGAATCGGTCTGTCAGAGATCAAAGAGACGACAAAACTGGGCCGTGTTTGTTGAATGCTGGGGCTGAGAACATTGAACTGTGATTTAAGCGTCGTTTTAACTTGGAATGAAAAGGTTCTGTGATTCTGGTTGTGCTTGAGGAGGTGAGGAATGTTCGAGCTATACCGTGGTAACCTAGCAACATCACTCGCATATGCGCACACCGCCCGACACAGTCATCCATTGCAGCCTACAGAAATTCTGGTTCCTGTCGGTCAAAATGAACCCTTTTTGCAAACAGAACGGTGCTGAAGTTGGAAAGTTCCTGCCTACTTTGTAGCGTTCATGGTTTTTTAATGGTTCTACAGACATACAAAATGAATGGGCAGGAAAGGACCAGCTGGCCCATCAAGCCTGCCCCACACTCATGATGCCTGCAGCCTCGTGACCAGACGCTTCCTTCTCCCCAACCCCCCCACTCCAACCCCACCCTCCCCCGCCATGTCAACTACTGGCAAAGGCAAAATAAAACAGAGAAAAACCCAATAAGGGAAAAAATACTCTGGAAAATTCTTCTCCGACCCCCTCAAGCAATCGAAAGCAGTCCAGGAGATTACATGGACCATGTGTCATCTCTGAAACCACTTACTTTTTATATGATGCGATCTCTGCCCCAGTCAGGAACAGGTCCAGTTCTGAAGGCAGAGAGTCAGCATCCACCCCGCCAGCTAACAACGCATTCCAAAGGCTCACTACTCTCTGGGAAAAGAAGAACCGCCCAACATCCACCCTATTCCTACTTCTGCCTAGTTTAAATGCATGTCATACTGGTTCAATTCCTCTGCGTGTTATTTTTACTGGACATACACTGGTGTGGTGGTCGGTCATCTACCCGCCCATGTTAAATGGGAGGGGAGATTTCCCTGGGTCAGTGCCAGGGGGCACCGGGTGCCGTGGGTGCAGCGAATGCCGTGGGTGGGTCAGAACACACCTCTGGAAAGGAACCTGCCCAATTTCCCTCCATTAATTTAATCGAGCGGACTCCTTTACAGGCGTGGACTTTGACCCACCAGATTCTCCGATATTTGCTGCAACCAGACTCTCCGGGCACTGACCCAGGACAATCACCCCACAGTGTGCACAGAGGATCCCCGTCAGAAGATTTATGGCAACAAGTTGCAGCAGAGGCAGACTGCACTCACCTGCCGTCACGCTCCCATCCACAGCTACTGGCCGAAGCACACCTACCTGGCAAGGATATCAGCCTTGGCTCAGTGGTAGCACTCTCGCCTCTGAGGCATAAGGGCATGGGTTTACTTCGCACTCCAGAGACTTGAACACATAATCCAGTACTGAGGGAGAGCTGAACTGGTGGAGGTGCTGTCTTTCAGATGACACGTTAAACTGAGGCAACGTCTGCCCTCTCAGGTGTTTGTAAAAGATTCCATGGCACTGTTTGAAGAGGAACAGGGGACTTCTCCCCAGTGTCCTGGCCAATATTATCCTCAACCAACATCACTAAAACAGATTCGGCAGCATCTGTGGAGCGAGAAACAGAGTTAACGTTTCAGGTCGATGACCCTTCATCACGAAGGGTCATCGACCTGAAACGTTAACTCTGTTTCTCTCTCCACAGATGCTGCCCGGCCTGCTGAGTATTTCCAGCATTTTCTGTTTTTATTTCAGATTTTCAGCATCTGCAGTATTTTGCTTTTGTATCACTGAAGCAGATTATCTGGTCATTTTTCCATTGCTGTTTGTGGGAGCTTGCTGTGTGCAAATTGGCTGCCGTGATTCCTACATTACAACAGTGACTACACTTCGAAAGTACTTCATTGGCTGTAAAGCGCTTTGGAAGGTCCTGAGGTCATGAAAGGCGCTATAGAAATGCAAGTTCTTTGTTTCTTTCCATGGCTGTGCAAGCTTCATGATGGCTACCAGGCACGGTTGGGTCGGAACTGCCAATGGCAGTAATGATTAGGCGCACCCTGATGTAAGAAAACGACTAGGCACTTGGTCTAAGCATTAAACAAAGCTTTAATCAACTGTTTTACAACATGGAGATCTAGTTGTGTCCTTCCCTAGTTCCTGTTAAAGAATGTCCTGAGCAAGCTGGGCCCATGCCCGAGTATTTATACTCTCCCTGGACAGCGCCACCAGCAGGCCGCCCAGTATTATGTCATAAGTCATTTCCCATGAATGACAAGATTCATGTCACACCCACCAGTCCTCTTCCTCCGCCTGCCTCCAGACATGGTGGGAGTGTGCTCTGGGATGACAAACAGGTCCACCCTAAATACTACCAACTCATCCCAAACCAGCTTCCCTCTACCAGCTGTCAGACGGGGCTTTGGGTGTGGTGCCACTTGGTACAGACTCTTTATCCTGCCTCCATGTTTATTGTGCTAGTGATTGGGCTTTGCCAGGGATTTCTGTTACCCAAACATCCTTTAGAAAGATTGAAATAGACATGAAATAGATTAGCTGTCTTTGCAAAGTCCAGCAACATCCCGCCGCTCCCCCTCCCCCCACCCTCGCTTATATGGGAGCTTTATGTGGCTGCATTCTTTTAAATTTATCGATCACCCTTTTTAAGCAGCCCTTAAAGGGATTGCCCACATCCCGCAAGGTCCCAGCGCCAGGGCCGACAAAGGCCAGCTACTCCGCCACACTGTCTAAGAGAAACTGGCTCTGTAAATTCAGGTGGCTGAGCACACTAAGCATCAGGTGGGGTGCTAATAACGCATCACTCAACTGAAATCTGATCGAGAAATCTACCCTGGGGCATCAAACCGAGTACAGGCCACTGGACTGGACCCTCAACTACTGGCAGCAAGTAACGGGGAATCACCAGGCCACGCCCACAGCCGTCTGTCCGTGCCTCTTCTGATGGTTCAGGCGGATGCTAAAGATCCCACGGCACTATTTCAGGAAGAGCAGGGGGGTTCTCCCAGTGTCCTGGGTCAGCCCTCCTCTCTCAATCAACATCGACAAAAAACAGCAATTGCTCAGTCAGCTCGTGCTAGATCAGTTACAACATTTACCAACATAAAAGCAGTCCCTGGACTTCAGAAGTGAGTGAGTGCAAATGTTTGTCGGTGTTTTGGTCTGATAAGCTGCTGTATAAATGGAGTTAATTGTATTCATTATTATATTCAAAGGGCAGTCACTGATACGGTTTGTGAGAGCCTGTCTCAGGTGAGTAGAGGGGCTGTGCTGCCGTTCTGTGTTTACTGTTTGGACTTATTTGTAGAGTGTAAAAAGTAATTGTGGAAGAGCAAAGAGATTTGAGAGGCCAGGTACGCAAGAGAACTTCACCTCACGGACTGCAGTGGTTCAAGGTGAAGGCCCTCCACCACCTTCTCAAGGGCAATAAATGCTGACTTTGCCAGCGGCGCCCAAATCCCGTGAATTAATTTTTGTTAACAAATTTATGAATTAGTCTATCCTTTCAGATGCTGGTTGTATATTGGGTTTGTTAACAGCCTGTGAATCAATGCCGGACATGCCGCTTGGTGTGGGAGGTTCGAGCCGTGCACACCAGGGATGTCCTCAGTTCTGAGCTCAGTCTGTGCTGCTGGCTGATCTCAGCCAGAACACCAAGGGCACGGCAACTGGTCTCATGGTTGGTCAGGAAATCAGAGCGAATTCCCACTTCTGATCACAGGGCTTCCTGCTGGATGGTGCATGACATGAATCTTGTCATTCATGGGAAATGACTTATGACACTGGGTGGCGCTGTCCAGGGAGAGTATAAATACTCGGGCATGGGCCCAGCTTGCTCAGGACATTCTTTAACAGGAACTAGTGAATGACACAACTAGACCTCCATGTTGTAAACCAGTTGATTAAAGCTTTGTTTAACGCTTAGACCAAGTGCCTAGTAGTTTTCTTACGTCAGTGCATGTGCGCGGGCACCTGGTGAGAGGAGGGCTGGGTCCTGCGACAACCAGCTCGCTAACCGTTACTGGTCAGAGAACAGCCGGGTAGACGAGGTACTGAGAGGAGGGGAGGGGCACAGCCAGCACCTGTGGAACCACGGCCCCAAGCGCGAGGAGGGGAGAAAAAGGACGGAAACTCATGGGCGCTGCGCCCATGATATGGTTGAGGCCCTGTCTCACTGTGTAACTCAGAATGCTCCTTACCACTCGTTTAAACTTCATGAACCTCAAGCTAACAGCGGTTTGAAAATTAAAACTACTGGACAGTGGTCCACCTTAATAAAAGTGAGGACGAGTTGATCCTGATGTGAAGTAATACTGTGACATAGAAACATAAGGAACAGGAGGTGGCTATTTAGCCCCTCGAGCCTGATCCGCCAGTCAACGAGATCATGCCTGATATGTATCTCATATCCTTTAATACAGCTATTTACAATCTATATCAGTGACTTAGATGAAAACACCGAGTGTAACGTATCCAAGTTTGCTCATGATACAAAGCCAGGTGGGAAAGTAAGCTGTGAGGAGGGCACAAAGAGGCTACAAAGGGATATAGACAGGTTAAGTGAGTGGGCAAGAAGGTGGCAGGTAGAGTATAATGTGGAGAAGTCTGAAATTATCCACTTTGGTAAGAAGAATGGAAAAGCAGCATATTTTTAAAAGGGTTAGAGATTAGTAAATGTTGATATTCGGAGGGATTTGGGTGTCCTTGTACACAAATCACAGAAAGTTAGCGTGCAGTTACAGCAAGCAATTAGGAAGGCAAACGGTATGTTAGCCTTTATTGCAAGGGTATGGCAGTCTTGCTGGAATTATATAGGGCTTTGGTGAGACCACACCTGGAGTACTATACATTGTTTCAGTCTCCTTACCTAAGGAAAGATATACTTACCTTAGAAGGGGTGCAACCAATGTTCCCTTTAAGCTGCTCAGCCGCGCAGTCGCACTGCTGTCTGGATCTCCCACGCAGTCTGGACCTCAACACCATGTTCCCACCTGATCCCCATATCCCTTGATTCCCATATGGTCCAAAAATCTATCGATCTCAGCCTTAAATGTACTCAACGACTGAGCATCCACAGCCCTCTGGGATATAATCGGTAGATTCGTGGGCACTAAGGGAGTCAAAGTATATGGGGATAGTGGAGTTGAGGTCGAAGATCAGCCATGATCTTATTGAATGGTGGAGCAGGCTCGAGGGGCCGTATGGCCGACTCCTGCTCCTATTTCTTATGTTCTTATGTACCCAAACCTTTCAAAAATCCATTGATCTCAGGCTTGAAAGCTCCAATTGTACTCCAGCATCTACAGCCAGATTTCCACTATGCTTTATGTGGAAAAGTGTTTCCTGATTTCACTCCCGAGCTCGAAATTTAAGATGATGTCCTCTCCTTCTTGATTTCCCCATCTTGGAAATAGTTTCTCTTTAACTGCCCTATTTCATCCTTTTAGCATTTTAAACACTTCGATTAGATCGCCCCTTAATCTTCTACCGTCAAGGGAATACAAGCCAAGTTTATGCAACCTGTCCTCATAACTTAACCCTCTAAGCCCCGGTTTCATTCTGGTGAATCTGCGCTGCCCGCCCCCTCATCCATGGCCAATCTTCCTGAGGAGCGGTGCCCAGAACTGAACGCAGTACTCCAGATCACAGCATCGAGACATGAGACAATTTGATTCTAATTACACCATTGTCCTGGCAGTACAGAATCTCTGGAGTTAATTGGCTGAGTGGCGCAGGCCACAGAATAAATTGCTTATGGTAATTAAACACTGATACAGTTTTATCAAATGATCTAACCTGGTTTAATGAGAGAGATTAGAGTGCAAAGCAGTGGGTGACATTAATATACAAGTAAACATCTCAATTACATTAGAAGCGTGTACATTAAATAAGTTATAATTCTCCAAAGGAAATATTGTTTCGGTATCGCTTTGGTCCGCAATCAGTAAAGAATATATATGTAAATAAGAAGGACATTTTTCAAAACTTAAATGAGGAGTATATTACTCCCAGTGTCTCTGCTTAGTACAGCAGTAGTTCTATGTTGGTACTGATCAGGACCGAGTGTTTGAGTGTGACTTTATAGTGTGGACACTGCATATTTCCCTATTGGTCTGAGCTGTCAGTCCTTGATGAGTGAGGAGATGAATGGAGGATGAAGTAAAAGTCAGTCAGGCTGGCCCATTGACTCGGAATGTTACTTGACGTGATGTAAGGGCTGTGGTGCCCTCCAGAGCCACATACTGAGAGTGAGATTAGACAGGGGAATACTGTGTCAACATGAATAAGGTGGGATTGTAAACTGAGCTGACTGCTGCGGTACACTAGCGCAAGGGGCTGTGAAATTGTGACTAATTTCTGGCTGATTCTGTCTGCCAGCTCAGTCAGTTCCTGTCAAATGCATAGCCTACTTTTTCACATCTTTCCTCAGCTATTAAGAATAGTCAGTGAGCAGAGATCTGCACTGAAATATTGCTTTGGCAGCGTGCTCATCTGTCGCAACCCATTTATTACAGCAAAATTTTCAAATCCTCCAGTTATGCCTTATATTATATATTCCGCTTGCCTTTGCTGGACTCTTAATTGCTTCTCCTCCGTAACAAGTCGACACCTGAATATAGACTTTTTCGCAGGAAGCCTGGATGGGGAATGAGGGCGAGAGTGTGGGGGGTGGGGTGGGTGCGATTAACTGCCCACTCGCCGCCTCCTTCCCCAGCCTTGTCCAGAGACCGCAGGCCTGACCAGGCATCGATTAGAAAAGTCAGAGCAGGTGAAATATCGGCAATCTCATTTTTATTAAAAGAGATTTTGAGGTGGGTTTATCGTTTAATGGTGAGCAGGGGAGTGCCTGTGTATCTCCATAACTAACGACCGGCTAACAAAATCAAACATTGCCAACTGCAAAGCCGCGCAAACATCTGGGGAGCCATGAATTGTAGAGTCAGTGCGCTTAGTCCACTAGCCTGTACCTTGCTCAACAATGTGAATAAGGGCAGGGGGCAGTTCTGGGGGTGGGTGATGTTCTGGGGGTTGGGTGATGTTCTGGGGGTTGGGTGATGTTCTGGGGGTTGGGTGATGTTTTGGGGGTTGGGTGATGTTTTGGGGGTTGGGTGATGTTTTGGGGGTTGGGTGATGTTTTGGGGGTTGGGTGATGTTCTGGGGTTGGGTGATGTTTTGGGGGTTGGGTGATGTTTTTGGGGGTTGGGTGATGTTTTGGGGATTGGGTGATGTTCTGGGGGTTGGGTGATGTTCTGGGGGTCGGGTGATGTTCTGGGGTTGGGTGATGTTCTGGGGGTTGGGTGATGTTCTGGGGTCGGGTGATATTCTGGGGTTGGGTGATGTTCTGGGGGTGGGTGATGTTCTGGGGGTTGGGTGATGTTTTGGGGGGTTGGGTGATGTTCTGGGGTTGGGTGATGTTCTGGGGTCGGGTGATGTTCTGGGGTTGGGTGATGTTTTTGGGGGTTGGGTGATGTTTTGGGGATTGGGTGATGTTCTGGGGGTTGGGTGATGTTCTGGGGGTCGGGTGATGTTCTGGGGTTGGGTGATGTTTTGGGGGTTGGGTGATGTTTTGGGGGTTGGGTGATGTTTTGGGGGTTGGGTGATATTCTGGGGGTTGGGTGATGTTTTTGGGGGTTGGGTGATGTTTTGGGGTTTAGGTGATGTTCTGGGGGTTGGGTGATGTTTTTGGGGGTTGGGTGATGTTTTTGGGGGTTGGGTGATGTTCTGGGGGTTGGGTGATGTTCTGGGGGTTTAGGTGATGTTCTGGGGGTTGGGTGATGTTCTGGGGTTGGGTGATGTTTTGGGGGTCGGTGATGTTTTGGGGGTTGGGTGATGTTTTGGGGTTTAGGTGATGTTCTGGGGTTGGGTGATGTTTTGGGGGTTGGGTGATGTTTTGGGGTTGGGTGATGTTCTGGGGGTTGGGTGATGTTTTGGGGGTTGGGTGATGTTCTGGGGTTGGGTGATGTTTTGGGGGTTGGGTGATGTTCTGGGGGTTGGGTGATGTTTTGGGGGTTGGGTGATGTTCTGGGGGTTGGGTGATGTTCTGGGGGTTGGGTGATGTTCTGGGGTTGGGTGATGTTCTGGGGTTGGGTGATGTTCTGGGGGTTGGGTGATGTTTTGGGGTTGGGTGATGTTCTGGGGGTTGGGTGATGTTTTGGGGGTTGGGTGATGTTCTGGGGTTGGGTGATGTTCTGGGGTTGGGTGATGTTCTGGGGTTGGGTGATGTTTTGGGGGTCGGTGATGTTTTGGGGGGTTGGGTGATGTTTTGGGGTTGGGTGATGTTTTGGGGGTTGGGTGATGTTTTGGGGGTTGGGTGATGTTTTGGGGTTGGGTGATGTTCTGGGGGTTGGGTGATGCTTTGGGGGTTGGGTGATGTTTTGGGGGTTGGGTGATGTTTTGGGGGTTGGGTGATGTTTTTGGGGTTGGTGATGTTCTGGGGTTGGGTGATGTTTTTGGGGGTTGGGTGATGTTTTTGGGGTTGGGTGATGTTCTGGGGTTGGGTGATGTTCTGGGGTTGGGTGATGTTCTGGGGTTGGGTGATGTTCTGGGGTTGGGTGATGTTTTGGGGGTTGGGTGATGTTTTGGGGGTCGGTGATGTTCTGGGGTTGGGTGATGATTTGGGGGTTGGGTGATGTTTTGGGGGTCGGTGATGTTTTGGGGGTTGGGTGATGTTTTGGGGGTTGGGTGATGTTTTGGGGGTTGGGTGATGTTCTGGGGTTGGGTGATGTTTTGGGGGTTGGGTGATGTTTTGGGGGTTGAGTGATGTTTTGGGGGTTGGGTGATGTTTTGGGGGTTGGGTGATGTTTTGGGGTTTAGGTGATGTTTTGGGGTTTAGGTGATGTTCTGGGGGTTGGGTGATGTTTTGGGGTTTAGGTGATGTTTTGGGGTTTAGGTGATGTTTTGGGGGTTGGGTGATGTTTTGGGGGTTGGGTGATGTTCTGGGGTTGGGTGATGTTCTGGGGGTTGGGCGATGTTCTGGGGGTCGGGTGATGTTCTGGGGGTCGGGTGATGTTTTTGGGGTTGGGTGATGTTTTGGGGGTTGGGTGATGTTTTGGGGGTTGGGTGATGTTCTGGGGTTTAGGTGATGTTTTGGGGTTTAGGTGATGTTTTGGGGGTTGGGTGATGTTTTGGGGGTTGGGTGATGTTCTGGGGGTCGGGTGATGTTCTGGGGTTGGGTGATGTTCTGGGGTTGGATGATGTTCTGGGGTTGGGTGATGTTTTGGGGGTTGGGTGATGTTTTGGGGGTTGGGTGATGTTTTGGGGGTTGAGTGATGTTTTGGGGGTTGGGTGATGTTCTGGGGGTCGGGTGATGTTTTGGGGGTTGGGTGATGTTTTGGGGGTCGGATGATGTTTTGGGGGTCGGGTGATGTTTTGGGGGTCGGGTGATGTTTTGGGGGTTGGGTGATGTTTTGGGGTTGGGTGATGTTTTGGGGGTTGGGTGATGTTTTGGGGGTTGGGTGATGTTCTGGGGTTGGGTAATGTTTTGGGGGTTGGGTGATGTTTTGGGGGTTGGGTGATGTTTTGGGGGTTTAGGTGATGTTTTTGGGGGTTGGGTGATGTTCTGGGGGTTGGGTGATGTTTTGGGGGTTGGGTGATGTTCTGGGGGTTGGGTGATGTTCTGGGGGTTTAGGTGATGTTTTTGGGGGTTGGGTGATGTTCTGGGGGTTGGGTGATGTTTTGGGGGTTGGGTGATGTTTTTGGGGGTTGGGTGATGTTCTGGGGTTGGGTGATGTTTTGGGGGTTTAGGTGATGTTTTTGGGGGTTGGGTGATGTTCTGGGGGTTGGGTGATGTTCTGGGGTTGGGTGATGTTCTGGGGGTTGGGTGATGGTCTGGGGGTTGGGTGATGTTCTGGGGGTTTAGGTGATGTTTTTGGGGGTTGGGTGATGTTCTGGGGGTCGGGTGATGTTTTGGGGGTTGGGTGATGTTTTTGGGGGTTGGGTGATGTTCTGGGGTTGGGTGATGTTCTGGGGGTTGGGTGATGTTTTGGGGGTTGGGTGATGTTTTGGGGGTCGGTGATGTTTTGGGGGTTGGGTGATGTTTTGGGGGTTGGGTGATGTTTTGGGGTTTAGGTGATGTTCTGGGGGTTGGGTGATGTTTTGGGGGTTGGGTGATGTTTTGGGGGTTGGGTGATGTTTTGGGGGTTGGGTGATGTTCTGGGGGTCGGGTGATGTTTTTGGGGGTTGGGTGATGTTCTGGGGGTTGGGTGATGTTTTGGGGGTTGGGTGATGTTCTGGGGTTGGGTGATGTTTTGGGGGTTGGGTGATTTTCTGGGGGTTGGGTGATGTTTTGGGGGTTGGGTGATGTTTTGGGGGTTGGTGATGTTTTGGGGGTTGGGTGATGTTCTGGGGTTGGGTGATGTTCTGGGGGTTGGGTGATGTTTTTGGGGGTGGGTGATGTTTTGGGGTCGGGTGATGTTTTGGGGGTTGGATGATGTTCTGGTGTTGGGTGATGTTTTGGGGGTTGGGTGATGTTTTGGGGGGTTGGGTGATGTTCTGGTGTTGGGTGATGTTTTGGGGGTGGGTGATGTTTTGGGGGTTGGGTGATGTTTTGGGGGTTGGGTGATGTTCTGGTGTTGGGTGATGTTTTGGGGGTTGGGTGATGTTTTGGGGGTTGGGTGATGTTCTGGCGGTCGGGTGATGTTTTGGGGGTTGGGTGATGTTTTGGGGGTCGGATGATGTTTTGGGGGTCGGGTGATGTTTTGGGGGTCGGGTGATGTTTTGGGGGTTGGGTGATGTTTTGGGGTTGGGTGATGTTTTGGGGGTTGGGTGATGTTTTGGGGGTTGGGTGATGTTCTGGGGTTGGGTAAGGTTTTGGGGGTTGGGTGATGTTTTGGGGGTTGGGTGATGTTTTGGGGGTTTAGGTGATGTTTTTGGGGGTTGGGTGATGTTTTTGGGGGTTGGGTGATGTTCTGGGGGTTGGGTGATGTTCTGGGGGTTTAGGTGATGTTTTTGGGGGTTGGGTGATGTTCTGGGGGTTGGGTGATGTTTTGGGGGTTGGGTGATGTTCTGGGGGTTGGGTGATGTTCTGGGGGTTTAGGTGATGTTTTTGGGGGTTGGGTGATGTTCTGGGGGTTGGGTGATGTTTTGGGGGTTGGGTGATGTTTTTGGGGGTTGGGTGATGTTCTGGGGTTGGGTGATGTTTTGGGGGTTTAGGTGATGTTTTTGGGGGTTGGGTGATGTTTTGGGGTTTAGGTGATGTTTTGGGGTTTAGGTGATGTTTTGGGGGTTGGGTGATGTTTTGGGGGTTGGGTGATGTTCTGGGGTTGGGTGATGTTCTGGGGGTCGGGCGATGTTCTGGGGGTCGGGTGATGTTCTGGGGGTCGGGTGATGTTTTTGGGGTTGGGTGATGTTTTGGGGGTTGGGTGATGTTTTGGGGGTTGGGTGATGTTCTGGGGTTTAGGTGATGTTTTGGGGTTTAGGTGATGTTTTGGGGGTTGGGTGATGTTTTGGGGGTTGGGTGATGTTCTGGGGGTCGGGTGATGTTCTGGGGTTGGGTGATGTTCTGGGGTTGGATGATGTTCTGGGGGTTGGGTGATGTTTTGGGGGTTGGGTGATGTTTTGGGGGTTGGGTGATGTTTTGGGGGTTGAGTGATGTTTTGGGGGTTGGGTGATGTTCTGGGGGTCGGGTGATGTTTTGGGGGTTGGGTGATGTTTTGGGGGTCGGATGATGTTTTGGGGGTCGGGTGATGTTTTGGGGGTCGGGTGATGTTTTGGGGGTTGGGTGATGTTTTGGGGTTGGGTGATGTTTTGGGGGTTGGGTGATGTTTTGGGGGTTGGGTGATGTTCTGGGGTTGGGTAATGTTTTGGGGGTTGGGTGATGTTTTGGGGGTTGGGTGATGTTTTGGGGGTTTAGGTGATGTTTTTGGGGGTTGGGTGATGTTCTGGGGGTTGGGTGATGTTTTGGGGGTTGGGTGATGTTCTGGGGGTTGGGTGATGTTCTGGGGGTTTAGGTGATGTTTTTGGGGGTTGGGTGATGTTCTGGGGGTTGGGTGATGTTTTGGGGGTTGGGTGATGTTTTTGGGGGTTGGGTGATGTTCTGGGGTTGGGTGATGTTTTGGGGGTTTAGGTGATGTTTTTGGGGGTTGGGTGATGTTCTGGGGGTTGGGTGATGTTCTGGGGTTGGGTGATGTTCTGGGGGTTGGGTGATGGTCTGGGGGTTGGGTGATGTTCTGGGGGTTTAGGTGATGTTTTTGGGGGTTGGGTGATGTTCTGGGGGTTGGGTGATGTTTTGGGGGTTGGGTGATGTTTTTGGGGGTTGGGTGATGTTCTGGGGTTGGGTGATGTTCTGGGGGTTGGGTGATGTTTTGGGGGTCGGTGATGTTTTGGGGGTTGGGTGATGTTTTGGGGGTTGGGTGATGTTTTGGGGTTTAGGTGATGTTCTGGGGGTTGGGTGATGTTTTGGGGGTCGGTGATGTTTTGGGGGTTGGGTGATGTTTTGGGGGTTGGGTGATGTTCTGGGGGTCGGGTGATGTTTTTGGGGGTTGGGTGATGTTCTGGGGGTTGGGTGATGTTTTGGGGGTTTGGTGATGTTCTGGGGTTGGGTGATGTTTTGGGGGTTGGGTGATTTTCTGGGGGTTGGGTGATGTTTTGGGGGTTGGGTGATGTTTTGGGGGTTGGTGATGTTTTGGGGGTTGGGTGATGTTCTGGGGTTGGGTGATGTTCTGGGGGTTGGGTGATGTTTTTGGGGGTGGGTGATGTTTTGGGGTCGGGTGATGTTTTGGGGGTTGGATGATGTTCTGGTGTTGGGTGATGTTTTGGGGGTTGGGTGATGTTTTGGGGGGTTGGGTGATGTTCTGGTGTTGGGTGATGTTTTGGGGGTGGGTGATGTTTTGGGGGTTGGGTGATGTTTTGGGGGTTGGGTGATGTTCTGGTGTTGGGTGATGTTTTGGGGGTTGGGTGATGTTTTGGGGGTTGGGTGATGTTCTGGGGGTCGGGTGATGTTTTGGGGGTTGGGTGATGTTTTGGGGGTCGGATGATGTTTTGGGGGTCGGGTGATGTTTTGGGGGTCGGGTGATGTTTTGGGGGTTGGGTGATGTTTTGGGGTTGGGTGATGTTTTGGGGGTTGGGTGATGTTTTGGGGGTTGGGTGATGTTCTGGGGTTGGGTAATGTTTTGGGGGTTGGGTGATGTTCTGGGGTTGGGTAATGTTTTGGGGGTTTAGGTGATGTTTTTGGGGGTTGGGTGATGTTTTTGGGGGTTGGGTGATGTTCTGGGGGTTGGGTGATGTTCTGGGGGTTTAGGTGATGTTTTTGGGGGTTGGGTGATGTTCTGGGGGTTGGGTGATGTTTTGGGGGTTGGGTGATGTTCTGGGGGTTGGGTGATGTTCTGGGGGTTCAGGTGATGTTTTTGGGGGTTGGGTGATGTTCTGGGGGTTGGGTGATGTTTTGGGGGTTGGGTGATGTTTTTGGGGGTTGGGTGATGTTCTGGGGTTGGGTGATGTTTTGGGGGTTGGGTGATGTTCAGGGGGTCGGGTGATGTTTTTGGGGGTTGGGTGATGTTCTGGGGGTTGGGTGATGTTTTGGGGGTTGGGTGATGTTCTGGGGTTGGGTGATGTTTTGGGGGTTGGGTGATTTTCTGGGGGTTGGGTGATGTTTTGGGGGTTGGGTGATGTTTTGGGGGTTGGTGATGTTTTGGGGGTTGGGTGATGTTCTGGGGTTGGGTGATGTTCTGGGGGTTGGGTGATGTTTTGGGGTTGGGTGATGTTTTGGGGGTTGGGTGATGTTCTGGGGGTTGGGTGATGTTCTGGGGGTTTAGGTGATGTTTTTGGGGGTTGGGTGATGTTCTGGGGGTTGGGTGATGTTTTGGGGGTTGGGTGATGTTTTTGGGGGTTGGGTGATGTTCTGGGGTTGGGTGATGTTTTGGGGGTTTAGGTGATGTTTTTGGGGGTTGGGTGATGTTCTGGGGGTTGGGTGATGTTCTGGGGTTGGGTGATGTTCTGGGGGTTGGGTGATGGTCTGGGGGTTGGGTGATGTTCTGGGGGTTTAGGTGATGTTTTTGGGGGTTGGGTGATGTTCTGGGGTTGGGTGATGTTCTGGGGGTTGGGTGATGTTTTGGGGGTCGGTGATGTTTTGGGGGTTGGGTGATGTTTTGGGGGTTGGGTGATGTTTTGGGGTTTAGGTGATGTTCTGGGGGTTGGGTGATGTTTTGGGGGTCGGTGATGTTTTGGGGGTTGGGTGATGTTTTGGGGGTTGGGTGATGTTCTGGGGGTCGGGTGATGTTTTTGGGGGTTGGGTGATGTTCTGGGGGTTGGGTGATGTTTTGGGGGTTGGGTGATGTTTTGGGGGTTGGGTGATGTTCTGGGGTTGGGTGATGTTTTGGGGGTTGGGTGATTTTCTGGGGGTTGGGTGATGTTTTGGGGGTTGGGTGATGTTTTGGGGGTTGGTGATGTTTTGGGGGTTGGGTGATGTTCTGGGGTTGGGTGATGTTCTGGGGGTTGGGTGATGTTTTTGGGGGTGGGTGATGTTTTGGGGTCGGGTGATGTTTTGGGGGTTGGATGATGTTCTGGTGTTGGGTGATGTTTTGGGGGTTGGGTGATGTTTTGGGGGGTTGGGTGATGTTCTGGTGTTGGGTGATGTTTTGGGGGTGGGTGATGTTTTGGGGGTTGGGTGATGTTTTGGGGGTTGGGTGATGTTCTGGTGTTGGGTGATGTTTTGGGGGTTGGGTGATGTTTTGGGGGTTGGGTGATGTTCTGGGGGTCGGGTGATGTTTTGGGGGTTGGGTGATGTTTTGGGGGTCGGATGATGTTTTGGGGGTCGGGTGATGTTTTGGGGGTCGGGTGATGTTTTGGGGGTTGGGTGATGTTTTGGGGTTGGGTGATGTTTTGGGGGTTGGGTGATGTTTTGGGGGTTGGGTGATGTTCTGGGGTTGGGTAATGTTTTGGGGGTTGGGTGATGTTTTGGGGGTTTAGGTGATGTTTTTGGGGGTTGGGTGATGTTTTTGGGGGTTGGGTGATGTTCTGGGGGTTGGGTGATGTTCTGGGGGTTTAGGTGATGTTTTTGGGGGTTGGGTGATGTTCTGGGGGTTGGGTGATGTTTTGGGGGTTGGGTGATGTTCTGGGGGTTGGGTGATGTTCTGGGGGTTTAGGTGATGTTTTTGGGGGTTGGGTGATGTTTTTGGGGGTTGGGTGATGTTCTGGGGGTTGGGTGATGTTCTGGGGGTTTAGGTGATGTTTTTGGGGGTTGGGTGATGTTCTGGGGGTTGGGTGATGTTTTGGGGGTTGGGTGATGTTCTGGGGGTTGGGTGATGTTCTGGGGGTTTAGGTGATGTTTTTGGGGGTTGGGTGATGTTCTGGGGGTTGGGTGATGTTTTGGGGGTTGGGTGATGTTTTTGGGGGTTGGGTGATGTTCTGGGGTTGGGTGATGTTTTGGGGGTTTAGGTGATGTTTTTGGGGGTTGGGTGATGTTTTGGGGGTCGGTGATGTTTTGGGGGTTGGGTGATGTTTTGGGGGTTGGGTGATGTTTTGGGGGTTGGGTGATGTTTTTGGGGGTTGGGTGATGTTCTGGGGTTGGGTGATGTTTTGGGGGTTGGGTGATGTTCTGGGGGTCGGGTGATGTTTTTGGGGGTTGGGTGATGTTCTGGGGGTTGGGTGATGTTTTGGGGGTTGGGTGATGTTCTGGGGTTGGGTGATGTTTTGGGGGTTGGGTGATTTTCTGGGGGTTGGGTGATGTTTTGGGGGTTGGTGATGTTTTGGGGGTTGGGTGATGTTCTGGGGTTGGGTGATGTTTTGGGGGGTTGGGTGATGTTCTGGTGTTGGGTGATGTTTTGGGGGTGGGTGATGTTTTGGGGGTTGGGTGATGTTTTGGGGGTTGGGTGATGTTCTGGTGTTGGGTGATGTTTTGGGGGTTGGGTGATGTTTTGGGGGTTGGGTGATGTTCTGGGGGTCGGGTGATGTTTTGGGGGTTGGGTGATGTTCTGGTGTTGGGTGATGTTTTGGGGGTTGGGTGATGTTTTGGGGGTTGGGTGATGTTTTGGGGGGTGGGTGATGTTTTGGGGGTTGGGTGATGTTTTGGGGGTTGGGTGATGTTTTGGGGGTTGGGTGATGTTTTGGGGGTTGGGTGATGTTCTGGGGGTTTAGTTGATGTTTTTGGGGGTCGGTGATGTTCTGGGAGTTGGGTGATGTTCTGGGGGTTGGGTGATGTTCTGGGGGTTTAGGTGATGTTTTTGGGGGTTGGGTGATGTTCTGGGGGTTGGGTGATGTTTTGGGGGTTGGGTGATGTTCTGGGGTTGGGTGATGTTCTGGGGGTTGGGTGATGTTTTTGTGGGTTGGGTGATGTTTTGGGGGTTGGGTGATGTTTTGGGGGTTGGTGATGTTTTGGGGGTTTAGGTGATGTTTTTAGGGGTTGAGTGATGTTTTGGGGGTTGGGTGATGTTCTGGGGTTGGGTGATGTTTTTGGGGGCTGGGTGATGTTCTGGGGGTTGGGTGATGTTCTGGGGTTGGGTGATGTTTTTGGGGGTTGGGTGATGTTTTGGGGTCGGGTGATGTTCTGGGGTTGGGTGATGTTTTTGGGGGTTGGGTGATGTTCTGGGGTCGGGTGATGTTCTGGGGTTGGGTGATGTTTTTGGGGGTTGGGTGATGTTTTGGGGTTTAGGTGATGTTCTGGGGGTTGGGTGATGTTTTTGGGGGTTGGGTGATGTTTTTGGGGGTTGGGTGATGTTCTGGGGGTTGGGTGATGTTCTGGGGGTTGGGTGATGTTCTGGGGTTGGGTGATGTTTTGGGGGTTGGGTGATGTTTTGGGGGTTGGGTGATGTTTTGGGGTTTAGGTGATGTTTTGGGGGTTGGTGATGTTCTGGGGTTGGGTGATGTTTTGGGGGTTGGGTGATGTTTTGGGGGTTCGGTGATGTTCTGGGGGTTGGGTGATGTTTTTGGGGGTTGGGTGATGTTTTTTGGGGTTGGGTGATGTTCTGGGGGTTGGGTGATGTTCTGGGGGTTGGATGATGTTCTGGGGTTGGGTGATGTTTTGGGGGTCGGTGATGTTTTGGGGGTTGGGTGATGTTTTGGGGTTTAGGTGATGTTTTGGGGGTTGGTGATGTTCTGGGGTTGGGTGATGTTTTGGGGGTTGGGTGATGTTTTGGGGGTTGGGTGATGTTTTGGGGGTTGGGTGATGTTTTGGGGGTTGGGTGATGTTCTGGGGGTCGGGTGATGTTTTGGGGGTTGGGTGATGTTTTGGGGTTTGGTGATGTTTTGGGGTTGGGTGATGTTTTTGGGGTTGGGTGATGTTTTGGGGTTGGGTGATGTTTTGGGGGTTGGGTGATGTTTTGGGGGTTGGGTGATGTTTTGGGGGTCGGGTGATGTTTTGGGGGTTGGGTGATGTTTTTGGGGGTTGGGTGATGTTTTGGGGGTTGGGTGATGTTTTGGGGTTGGGTGATGTTCTGGGGGGTGGGTGATGTTTTGGGGGGTGGGTGATGTTTTGGGGGTCGGTGATGTTTTGGGGGGTTGGGTGATGTTTTGGGGTTGGGTGATGTTTTGGGGGTCGGTGATGTTTTGGGGGTCGGGTGATGTTTTGGGGTTTGGTGATGTTTTGGGGGTTGGGTGATGTTCTGGGGTTGGGTGATGTTTTGGGGTTGGGTGATGTTTTGGGGGGTTGGGTGATGTTTTGGGGGTTGGGTGATGTTTTGGGGGTCGGTGATGTTTTGGGGGGTTGGGTGATGTTCTGGGGGTTTAGGTGATGTTCTGGGGTTGGGTGATGTTCTGGGGGTCGGGTGATGTTTTGGGGGTTGGGTGATGTTTTGGGGGTTGGGTGATGTTTTGGGGGTTGGGTGATGTTCTGGGGTTGGGTAATGTTCTGGGGTTGGGTGATGTTTTGGGGTTGGGTGATGTTCTGGGGTTGGGTGATGTTCTGGGGTTGGGTGATGTTTTGGGGGTCGGGTGATGTTTTGGGGTTGGGTGATGTTCTGGGGTTGGGTAATGTTCTGGGGTTGGGTGATGTTTTGGGGTTGGGTGATGTTCTGGGGTTGGGTGATGTTTTGGGGGTTGGGTGATGTTTTGGGGGTTGGGTGATGTTTTGGGGGTTGGGTGATGTTTTGGGGGTTGGGTGATGTTTTGGGGGTTGGGTGATGTTTTGGGGGTTGGGTGATGTTTTGGGGGTTGGGTGATGTTTTGGGGGTTGAGTGATGTTTTGGGGGTTGGGTGATGTTCTGGGGGTCGGGTGATGTTTTGGGGGTCGGGTGATGTTTTGGGGGTCGGGTGATGTTTTGGGGGTTGGGTGATGTTCTGGGGGTCGGGTGATGTTCTGGGGGTTGGGTGATGTTCTGGGGGTTGGGTGATGTTCTGGGGGTCGGGTGATGTTTTGGGGGTCGGGTGATGTTTTGGGGGTTGGGTGATGTTTTGGGGTTGGGTGATGTTTTGGGGGTTGGGTGATGTTCTGGGGGTTTAGGTGATGTTTTTGGGGGTTGGGTGATGTTCTGGGGTTGGGTGATGTTTTTGGGGGTTGGGTGATGTTCTGGGGGTTGGGTGATGTTCTGGGGGTTTAGGTGATGTTTTTGGGGTTGGGTGATGTTTTGGGGTTGGGTGATGTTTTGGGGGTTGGGTGATGTTCTGGGGGTCGGGTGATGTTTTTGGGGTTGGGTGATGTTTTGGGGGTTGGGTGATGTTTTTGGGGGTTGGGTGATGTTCTGGGGTTGGGTGATGTTTTGGGGGTTGGGTGATGTTCTGGGGGTCGGGTGATGTTTTTGGGGGTTGGGTGATGTTCTGGGGGTTGGGTGATGTTTTGGGGGTTGGGTGATTTTCTGGGGGTTGGGTGATGTTTTGGGGGTTGGGTGATGTTTTGGGGGTTGGTGATGTTTTGGGGGTTGGATGATGTTCTGGTGTTGGGTGATGTTTTGGGGGTTGGGTGATGTTTTGGGGGGTTGGGTGATGTTCTGGCGTTGGGTGATGTTTTGGGGGTGGGTGATGTTTTGGGGGTTGGGTGATGTTTTGGGGGTTGGGTGATGTTCTGGTGTTGGGTGCTGTTTTGGGGGTTGGGTGATGTTTTGGGGGTTGGGTGATGTTCTGGGGGTCGGGTGATGTTTTGGGGGTTGGGTGATGTTCTGGTGTTGGGTGATGTTTTGGGGGTTGGGTGATGTTTTGGGGGTTGTGTGATGTTTTGGGGGGTGGGTGATGTTTTGGGGGTTGGGTGATGTTTTGGGGGTTGGGTGATGTTTTGGGGGTTGGGTGATGTTTTGGGGGTTGGGTGATGTTCTGGGGGTTTAGTTGATGTTTTTGGGGGTCGGTGATGTTCTGGGAGTTGGGTGATGTTCTGGGGGTTGGGTGATGTTCTGGGGGTTTAGGTGATGTTTTTGGGGGTTGGGTGATGTTCTGGGGGTTGGGTGATGTTCTGGGGGTTTAGGTGATGTTTTGGGGGGTGGGTGATGTTTTGGGGGTTGGGTGATGTTTTGGGGGTTGGGTGATGTTTTGGGGGTTGGGTGATGTTTTGGGGGTTGGGTGATGTTCTGGGGGTTTAGTTGATGTTTTTGGGGGTCGGTGATGTTCTGGGAGTTGGGTGATGTTCTGGGGGTTGGGTGATGTTCTGGGGGTTTAGGTGATGTTTTTGGGGGTTGGGTGATGTTCTGGGGGTTGGGTGATGTTTTGGGGGTGGGTGATGTTTTGGGGGTCGGGTGATGTTTTGGGGGTGGGTGATGTTCTGGGGTTTAGGTGATGTTTTGGGGGTTGGGTGATGTTCTGGGCGTTGGGTGATGTTTTGGGGGTCGGATGATGTTCTGGGGTTGGGTGATGTTTTGGGGGGTTGGGTGATGTTCTGGGGTTGGGTGATGTTCTGGGGGTTGGGTGATGTTTAGGGGGGTGGGTGATGTTTTGGGGGTTGGGTGATGTTTTGGGGGTTGGGTGATGTTTTGGGGGTTGGTGATGTTTTGGGGGTTGGGTGATGTTCTGGGGGTTTAGGTGATGTTTTTAGGGGTTGAGTGATGTTTTGGGGGTTGGGTGATGTTTTTGGGGGTTGGGTGATGTTCTGGGGGTTGGGTGATGTTCTGGGGTTGGGTGATGTTTTTGGGGGTTGGGTGATGTTCTGGGGTCGGGTGATGTTCTGGGGTTGGGTGATGTTTTTGGGGGTTGGGTGATGTTTTTGGGGGTTGGGTGATGTTCTGGGGGTTGGGTGATGTTCTGGGGGTTGGGTGATGTTCTGGGGTTGGGTGATGTTTTGGGGGTCGGTGATGTTTTGGGGGTTGGGTGATGTTTTGGGGTTTAGGTGATGTTTTGGGGGTTGGTGATGTTCTGGGGTTGGGTGATGTTTTGGGGGTTGGGTGATGTTTTGGGGGTTCGGTGATGTTCTGGGGGTTGGGTGATTTTTTGGGGGTTGGGTGATGTTTTTGGGGGTTGGGTGATGTTCTGGGGGTTGGGTGATGTTCTGGGGGTTGGGTGATGTTCTGGGGTTGGGTGATGTTTTGGGGGTCGGTGATGTTTTGGGGGTTGGGTGATGTTTTGGGGTTTAGGTGATGTTTTGGGGGTTGGTCATGTTCTGGGGTTGGGTGATGTTTTGGGGGTTGGGTGATGTTTTGGGGGTTCGGTGATGTTTTGGGGGTTGGGTGATGTTTTGGGGGTTGGGTGATGTTCTGGGGGTCGGGTGATGTTTTGGGGTTGGGTGATGTTTTGGGGGTTGGGTGATGTTTTGGGGTTTTGGTGATGTTTTGGGGTTGGGTGATGTTTTTGGGGTTGGGTGATGTTTTGGGGTTGGGTGATGTTTTGGGGGTTGGGTGATGTTTTGGGGGTTGGGTGATGTTTTGGGGGTCGGGTGATGTTTTGGGGGTTGGGTGATGTTTTTGGGGGTTGAGTGATGTTTTGGGGGTTGGGTGATGTTTTGGGGTTGGGTGATGTTCTGGGGGGTGGGTGATGTTTTGGGGGGTGGGTGATGTTTTGGGGGTCGGTGATGTTTTGGGGGGTTGGGTGATGTTTTGGGGTTGGGTGATGTTTTGGGGGTCGGTGATGTTTTGGGGGTCGGGTGATGTTTTGGGGTTTGGTGATGTTTTGGGGGTTGGGTGATGATCTGGGGTTGGGTGATGTTTTGGGGTTGGGTGATGTTTTGGGGGGTTGGGTGATGTTTTGGGGGTTGGGTGATGTTTTGGGGGTCGGTGATGTTTTGGGGGGTTGGGTGATGTTCTGGGGGTTGGGTGATGTTTTGGGGTTGGGTGATGTTTTGGGGGTTGGGTGATGTTTTGGGGTTGGGTGATGTTTTGGGGGTTGGGTGATGTTCTGGGGTTGGGTGATGTTTTGGGGGTTGGGTGATGTTTTGGGGGTTGGGTGATGTTTTGGGGGTTGGGTGATGTTTTGGGGCTTGGGTGATGTTTTGGGGGGTTGGGTGATGTTTTGGGGGTTGGGTGATGTTTTGGGGGTTGGGTGATGTTCTGGGGGTTGGGTGATGTTCTGGGGTTGGGTGATGTTTTGGGGGTCGGTGATGTTTTGGGGGTTGGGTGATGTTTTGGGGTTGGGTGATGTTTTGGGGGTTGGGTGATGTTCTGGGGGTTGGGTGATGTTCTGGGGGTTGGGTGATGTTTTGGGGGTTGGGTGATGTTTTGGGGTTGGGTGATGTTTTGGGGGTTGGGTGATGTTCTGGGGTTGGGTGATGTTTTGGGGGTTGGGTGATGTTTTGGGGGTTGGGTGATGTTTTGGGGGTTGAGTGATGTTCTGGGGGTTGGGTGATGTTCTGGGGTTGGGTGATGTTCTGGGGTTGGGTGATGTTCTGGGGGTTGGGTGATGTTTTGGGGGTTGGGTGATGTTCTGGGGTTGGGTGATGTTCTGGGGTTTAGGTGATGTTCTGGGGTTGGGTGATGTTCTGGGGTTGGTTGATGTTTTGGGGGTTGGGTGATGTTTTGGGGGTTGGGTGATATTCTGGGGTTGGGTGATGTTTTGGGGGTTGGGTGATGTTTTGGGGGTTGGGTGATATTCTGGGGTTGGGTGATGTTTTGGGGGTTTAGGTGATGTTCTGGGGTTGGGTGATGTTTTTGGGGGTGGGTGATGTTTTGGGGGTTGGGTGATGTTCTGGGGGTTGGGTGATGTTTTGGGGGTTGGGTGATGTTCTGGGGGTTGGGTGATGTTTTGGGGTTGGGTGATGTTCTGGGGGTTGGGTGATGTTTTTGGGGGTGGGTGATGTTTTTGGGGTTGGGTGATGTTCTGGGGGTTAGGTGATGTTTTGGGGGTTGGGTGATGTTCTGGGGGTTGGGTGATGTTTAAGGGTGTGGGTGATGTTTTGGGGGGTGGGTGATGTTTTGTGGGTTGGGTGATGTTTTTGGGGTTGGGTGATGTTTTGGGGGTTGGGTGATGTTCTGGGGGTTGGGTGATGTTTTGGGGGTTGGGTGATGTTTTGTGGGTTGGGTGATGTTTTTGGGGGTTGGGTGATGTTTTTGGGGTTTGGTGCTGTTCTGGGGGTTGGGTGATGTTTTTGGGGGTTGGGTGATGTTTTGGGGGTTGGGTGATGTTTTGGGGGTTGGGTGATGTTCTGGGGTTGGGTGATGTTTTGGGGGTTGGGTGATGTTCTGGGGGTTGGGTGATGTTTTGGGGTTGGGTGATGTTTTGGGGTTGGGTGATGTTTTGGGGGTCGGTGATGTTTTTGGGGGTTGGGTGATGTTTTGGGGGTTGGGTGATGTTTTGGGGGTTGGGTGATGTTTTGGGGGTCGGTGATGTTTTTGGGGGTTGGGTGATGTTCTGGGGGTTTAGGTGATGTTTTTGGGGGTTGGGTGATGTTTTGGGGGTTGGGTGATGTTTTGGGGGTTGGGTGATGTTTTGGGGGTTGGGTGATGTTCTGGGGTTGGGTGATGTTTTGGGGGTTGGGTGATGTTCTGGGGTTGGGTGATGTTCTGGGGTTGGGTGATGTTTTGGGGTTTAGGTGATGTTCTGGGGTTGGGTGATGTTTTGGGGGTTGGGTGATGTTCTGGGGTTGGGTGATGTTCTGGGGGTTGGGTGATGTTCTGGGGTTGGGTGATGTTTTGGGGGTTGGGTGATGTTTTGGGGGTTGAGTGATGTTTTGGGGGTTGGGTGATGTTTTGGGGGTTGGGTGATGTTCTGGGGTTGGGTGATGTTTTGGGGGTTCAGTGATGGTTTGGGGGGTTGGGTGATGTTTTGGGGGTCGGTGATGTTCTGGGGGTTGGGTGATGTTCTGGGGTTGGGTGATGTTTTGGGGGTTCGGTGATGTTCTGGGGTTTGGGTGATGTTCTGGGGGTTTAGGTGATGTTTTTGGGGTTGGGTGATGTTTTGGGGGTTGGGTGATGTTCTGGGGTTTGGGTGATGTTCTGGGGGTTTAGGTGATGTTTTGGGGGTTGGGTGATGTTCTGGGGGTCGGGTGATGTTTTGGGGGTTGGGTGATGTTCTGGGGGTCGGGTGATGTTTTTGGGGTTGGGTGATGTTTTGGGGGTTGGGTGATGTTTTTGGGGGTTGGGTGATGTTCTGGGGTTGGGTGATGTTTTGGGGGTTGGGTGATGTTCTGGGGGTCGGGTGATGTTTTTGGGGGTTGGGTGATGTTCTGGGGGTTGGGTGATGTTTTGGGGGTTGGGTGATGTTCTGGGGTTGGGTGATGTTTTGGGGGTTGGGTGATTTTCTGGGGGTTGGGTGATGTTTTGGGGGTTGGGTGATGTTTTGGGGGTTGGTGATGTTTTGGGGGTTGGATGATGTTCTGGTGTTGGGTGATGTTTTGGGGGTTGGGTGATGTTTTGGGGGGTTGGGTGATGTTCTGGCGTTGGGTGATGTTTTGGGGGTGGGTGATGTTTTGGGGGTTGGGTGATGTTTTGGGGGTTGGGTGATGTTCTGGTGTTGGGTGCTGTTTTGGGGGTTGGGTGATGTTTTGGGGGTTGGGTGATGTTCTGGGGGTCGGGTGATGTTTTGGGGGTTGGGTGATGTTCTGGTGTTGGGTGATGTTTTGGGGGTTGGGTGATGTTTTGGGGGTTGTGTGATGTTTTGGGGGGTGGGTGATGTTTTGGGGGTTGGGTGATGTTTTGGGGGTTGGGTGATGTTTTGGGGGTTGGGTGATGTTTTGGGGGTTGGGTGATGTTCTGGGGGTTTAGTTGATGTTTTTGGGGGTCGGTGATGTTCTGGGAGTTGGGTGATGTTCTGGGGGTTGGGTGATGTTCTGGGGGTTTAGGTGATGTTTTTGGGGGTTGGGTGATGTTCTGGGGGTTGGGTGATGTTCTGGGGGTTTAGGTGATGTTTTGGGGGGTGGGTGATGTTTTGGGGGTTGGGTGATGTTTTGGGGGTTGGGTGATGTTTTGGGGGTTGGGTGATGTTTTGGGGGTTGGGTGATGTTCTGGGGGTTTAGTTGATGTTTTTGGGGGTCGGTGATGTTCTGGGAGTTGGGTGATGTTCTGGGGGTTGGGTGATGTTCTGGGGGTTTAGGTGATGTTTTTGGGGGTTGGGTGATGTTCTGGGGGTTGGGTGATGTTTTGGGGGTGGGTGATGTTTTGGGGGTCGGGTGATGTTTTGGGGGTGGGTGATGTTCTGGGGTTTAGGTGATGTTTTGGGGGTTGGGTGATGTTCTGGGGGTTGGGTGATGTTTTGGGGGTCGGATGATGTTCTGGGGTTGGGTGATGTTTTGGGGGGTTGGGTGATGTTCTGGGGTTGGGTGATGTTCTGGGGGTTGGGTGATGTTTAGGGGGGTGGGTGATGTTTTGGGGGTTGGGTGATGTTTTGGGGGTTGGGTGATGTTTTGGGGGTTGGTGATGTTTTGGGGGTTGGGTGATGTTCTGGGGGTTTAGGTGATGTTTTTAGGGGTTGAGTGATGTTTTGGGGGTTGGGTGATGTTTTTGGGGGTTGGGTGATGTTCTGGGGGTTGGGTGATGTTCTGGGGTTGGGTGATGTTTTTGGGGGTTGGGTGATGTTCTGGGGTCGGGTGATGTTCTGGGGTTGGGTGATGTTTTTGGGGGTTGGGTGATGTTTTTGGGGGTTGGGTGATGTTCTGGGGGTTGGGTGATGTTCTGGGGGTTGGGTGATGTTCTGGGGTTGGGTGATGTTTTGGGGGTCGGTGATGTTTTGGGGGTTGGGTGATGTTTTGGGGTTTAGGTGATGTTTTGGGGGTTGGTGATGTTCTGGGGTTGGGTGATGTTTTGGGGGTTGGGTGATGTTTTGGGGGTTCGGTGATGTTCTGGGGGTTGGGTGATTTTTTGGGGGTTGGGTGATGTTTTTGGGGGTTGGGTGATGTTCTGGGGGTTGGGTGATGTTCTGGGGGTTGGGTGATGTTCTGGGGTTGGGTGATGTTTTGGGGGTCGGTGATGTTTTGGGGGTTGGGTGATGTTTTGGGGTTTAGGTGATGTTTTGGGGGTTGGTCATGTTCTGGGGTTGGGTGATGTTTTGGGGGTTGGGTGATGTTTTGGGGGTTCGGTGATGTTTTGGGGGTTGGGTGATGTTTTGGGGGTTGGGTGATGTTCTGGGGGTCGGGTGATGTTTTGGGGTTGGGTGATGTTTTGGGGGTTGGGTGATGTTTTGGGGTTTTGGTGATGTTTTGGGGTTGGGTGATGTTTTTGGGGTTGGGTGATGTTTTGGGGTTGGGTGATGTTTTGGGGGTTGGGTGATGTTTTGGGGGTTGGGTGATGTTTTGGGGGTCGGGTGATGTTTTGGGGGTTGGGTGATGTTTTTGGGGGTTGAGTGATGTTTTGGGGGTTGGGTGATGTTTTGGGGTTGGGTGATGTTCTGGGGGGTGGGTGATGTTTTGGGGGGTGGGTGATGTTTTGGGGGTCGGTGATGTTTTGGGGGGTTGGGTGATGTTTTGGGGTTGGGTGATGTTTTGGGGGTCGGTGATGTTTTGGGGGTCGGGTGATGTTTTGGGGTTTGGTGATGTTTTGGGGGTTGGGTGATGATCTGGGGTTGGGTGATGTTTTGGGGTTGGGTGATGTTTTGGGGGGTTGGGTGATGTTTTGGGGGTTGGGTGATGTTTTGGGGGTCGGTGATGTTTTGGTGGGTTGGGTGATGTTCTGGGGGTTGGGTGATGTTTTGGGGTTGGGTGATGTTTTGGGGGTTGGGTGATGTTTTGGGGTTGGGTGATGTTTTGGGGGTTGGGTGATGTTCTGGGGTTGGGTGATGTTTTGGGGGTTGGGTGATGTTTTGGGGGTTGGGTGATGTTTTGGGGGTTGGGTGATGTTTTGGGGCTTGGGTGATGTTTTGGGGGGTTGGGTGATGTTTTGGGGGTTGGGTGATGTTTTGGGGGTTGGGTGATGTTCTGGGGGTTGGGTGATGTTCTGGGGTTGGGTGATGTTTTGGGGGTCGGTGATGTTTTGGGGGGTTGGGTGATGTTTTGGGGTTGGGTGATGTTTTGGGGGTTGGGTGATGTTCTGGGGGTTGGGTGATGTTCTGGGGGTTGGGTGATGTTTTGGGGGTTGGGTGATGTTTTGGGGTTGGGTGATGTTTTGGGGGTTGGGTGATGTTCTGGGGTTGGGTGATGTTTTGGGGGTTGGGTGATGTTTTGGGGGTTGGGTGATGTTTTGGGGGTTGAGTGATGTTCTGGGGGTTGGGTGATGTTCTGGGGTTGGGTGATGTTCTGGGGTTGGGTGATGTTCTGGGGGTTGGGTGATGTTTTGGGGGTTGGGTGATGTTCTGGGGTTGGGTGATGTTCTGGGGTTTAGGTGATGTTCTGGGGTTGGGTGATGTTCTGGGGTTGGTTGATGTTTTGGGGGTTGGGTGATGTTTTGGGGGTTGGGTGATATTCTGGGGTTGGGTGATGTTTTGGGGGTTGGGTGATGTTTTGGGGGTTGGGTGATATTCTGGGGTTGGGTGATGTTTTGGGGGTTTAGGTGATGTTCTGGGGGTTGGGTGATGTTTTTGGGGGTGGGTGATGTTTTGGGGGTTGGGTGATGTTCTGGGGGTTGGGTGATGTTTTGGGGGTTGGGTGATGTTCTGGGGGTTGGGTGATGTTTTGGGGTTGGGTGATGTTCTGGGGGTTGGGTGATGTTTTTGGGGGTGGGTGATGTTTTTGGGGTTGGGTGATGTTCTGGGGGTTAGGTGATGTTTTGGGGGTTGGGTGATGTTCTGGGGGTTGGGTGATGTTTAAGGGTGTGGGTGATGTTTTGGGGGGTGGGTGATGTTTTGTGGGTTGGGTGATGTTTTGGGGGTTGGGTGATGTTCTGGGGGTTGGGTGATGTTTTGGGGGTTGGGTGATGTTTTGTGGGTTGGGTGATGTTTTTGGGGGTTGGGTGATGTTTTTGGGGTTTGGTGCTGTTCTGGGGGTTGGGTGATGTTTTTGGGGGTTGGGTGATGTTTTGGGGGTTGGGTGATGTTTTGGGGGTTGGGTGATGTTCTGGGGTTGGGTGATGTTTTGGGGGTTGGGTGATGTTCTGGGGGTTGGGTGATGTTTTGGGGGTTGGGTGATGTTCTGGGGGTTGGGTGATGTTTTGGGGTTGGGTGATGTTTTGGGGTTGGGTGATGTTTTGGGGGTCGGTGATGTTTTTGGGGGTTGGGTGATGTTTTGGGGGTTGGGTGATGTTTTGGGGGTTGGGTGATGTTTTGGGGGTCGGTGATGTTTTTGGGGGTTGGGTGATGTTCTGGGGGTTTAGGTGATGTTTTTGGGGGTTGGGTGATGTTTTGGGGGTTGGGTGATGTTTTGGGGGTTGGGTGATGTTTTGGGGGTTGGGTGATGTTCTGGGGTTGGGTGATGTTTTGGGGGTTGGGTGATGTTCTGGGGTTGGGTGATGTTCTGGGGTTGGGTGATGTTTTGGGGTTTAGGTGATGTTCTGGGGTTGGGTGATGTTTTGGGGGTTGGGTGATGTTCTGGGGTTGGGTGATGTTCTGGGGGTTGGGTGATGTTCTGGGGTTGGGTGATGTTTTGGGGGTTGGGTGATGTTTTGGGGGTTGAGTGATATTTTGGGGGTTGGGTGATGTTTTGGGGGTTGGGTGATGTTCTGGGGTTGGGTGATGTTTTGGGGGTTCAGTGATGGTTTGGGGGGTTGGGTGATGTTTTGGGGGTCGGTGATGTTCTGGGGGTTGGGTGATGTTCTGGGGTTGGGTGATGTTTTGGGGGTTCGGTGATGTTCTGGGGGTTGGGTGATGTTCTGGGGTTGGGTGATGTTTTGGGGGTTCGGTGATGTTCTGGGGGTTGGGTGATGTTCTGGGGGTTGGGTGATGTTTTGGGGTTTGGTGATGTTTTGGGGGTTGGGTGATTTTCTGGGGTTGGGTGATGTTTTTGGGGTCGGGTGATGTTTTGGGGGTTGGGTGATGTTTTGGGGGTCGGTGATGTTTTGGGGGTTGGATGATGTTTTGGGGGTTGGGTGATGTTTTGGGGTTGGGTGATGTTTTGGGGGTTGGATGATGTTTTGGGGGTTGGGTGATGTTTTGGGGTTGGGTGATGTTCTGGGGTTTAGGTGATGTTTTGGGGGTTGGGTGATGTTCTGGGGTTGGGTGATGTTTTGGGGGTTGGGTGATGTTTTGGGGGTTGGGTGATGTTTTGGGGTTGGGTGATGTTTTGGGGGGTTGGGTGATGTTCTGGGGTTGGGTGATGTTTTGGGGGTTGGGTGTTTTTTTGGGGTTCGGGTGATGTTCTGGGATTTAGGTGATGTTTTGGGGGTTGGGTGATGTTTAGGGGGGTGGGTGATGTTTTGGGGGTTGGGTGATATTCTGGGGGTGGGTGATGTTCTGGGGGTTGGGTGATGTTTTTGGGGGTTGGGTGATGTTCTGGGGGTGGGTGATGTTCTGGGGGTGGGCGATGTTCTGGGGTTTGGGTGCTGTTTTTGGTGGTTGGGTGATGTTCTGGGGGTTGGGTGCTGTTTTTGGGAGTTGGGTGATATTCTGGGGGGTGGGTGATGTTCTGGGGTGTGCTGTTTTTGGGGATTGGGTGCACTTCTGGAGGGGTGATAGATCCTGTTTTGGGGGTTGGTTGAAGCCAATGAAGTACTTGTTAAAGTGTAGTCACTGTTGTAGTGTGGCAGCCAATTTCCGCACAAGATCTCGGCAGACACTCCAGCAAGATCCTACAAGGTCCCACAAACAGCAATGTGATAATGACCAGATTATTTGTCTTTTAGTGATGTTGGTTGAGTGATAAATATTGACCTGCTCTTCTTCGAATAGTGCCATGGAATCTTTCACGTCCACCTGAGAGGGCAGACAGGGCCTCGGATTAATGTCTCATCCAAAAGACCACACTTCCGACAGTGCAGCGCTCCCTCAGCACTGCATTGGAGTGTCTGCCTCGATCTTGTGCTCAAGTCTCTGGAGTGGGACTTGAACCTATGACCTTCTGACTCAGAGGCGAGTGTGCTACCAACTGAGCCACAGCTGACACCTAAAATGTGCGCTAAATGGGTGTCCGAGACTTGTGGGGGGGGTTTGGGAATACGCACCCCTTCCTCCAGTTGTCTGCTCAGATGCTATACCCTTCCCCGGGCTCATCTTCTCTTTCCCGCTCAACTGACGATGCTTATTCTTTGATACTTAGGAACAGGAGGAGGCCATTCAGCCCCTCGAGCCTGTTCTGCCATTCAACTAGATCGTGGCTGATCTGTACCTCAACCCCATTTACCCGTCTTTGTTCCATATCCCTTGATACCCTTACCCAACAAAAATCTATCGATCTCAGCAGAGAAAACTCCAATTGTCATCCAGCATTCACGGCCTTTTGGAGGAGAGAGTTCCAGATTTCCAGCAACCTTTGTGTGAAAAAGCGCTTCCTGATTTCCCTCCTAAATGGTCTAGCTCTAATTTTAAGATTGTGCCCCCTTGTTCTGGATTCCCCCACCAGAGGAAATAGTTTCTCCGTATCTACCCTATCAAATCTTTTCAAACACCTCGATCAGATCACTTCTCAATCTTGTAAACTTGAGGGAATCACAGAATCCCAGAATCCCAGAATCCCCACAGTGCAGATAGAGGCCATTTCGGCCCATCGAGCCTACACCAACACATATTCCACCCTATCCCCGTAACCCCACATATTTAATCCCCCTAACACTAAGGGTCAATTTATCATAGCCAAATCAACCTAACCCGCACATCTTTGGACTGTGGGAGGAAACCGGAGCACCCGGAGGAAACCCACGCAGACACGGGGAGAATATGCAAACTCCACACAGACAGTCACCCGAGGCCGGATTCGAACCCGGGTCCCTGGTGCTGTGAGGCAACAGTGCTAACCACTATGCCACCGTGTTGCCCAAGTTGCCCATGGAATACATGCCAAGTTTATACAACCTGTCCTCATAATTTAACCCCTTGAGCCTCAGTATCATTCTGGTGACTCTGTGCTGCTCCCCCTCCAAGGCCAATATATCCTTCCTGATTAAGTTTGAGTGCTGGAGGTGGGGCAATGGATTAGCATTTTGTTCTCATTCTTCCCCCTCCCCCACCCCCACATTTTCTGAAGGCGATTCCTCTGACTGGGGTACAGTTCCACAGGTGCCAGGCCCCTCTCGATACCTCGCCCATGTGCCCATTATTTATGCACGAGCCGAGAGCCAGCGTGGTGTCCGACGGATGCTGCCACCCAGTGCCAGGTCTCTGTGTTCACCGCGCTGTGTTCAACCAGACCCCGGGGGCAGGAAGAGAATCACTGAATTAAAGTGCTCATCCGCATTTCATTTTCTCATTACTGAATTCTTGGTGACTTTGTTTGTGCGAATGGGAAACCAAACCAGCTACAGGTGAATTAAATTCAATCTGAATGTAATAAATTTAGTGGGAGATGAACATTAATGGAGAGGGTGAATTAGTGTTGTTAGAGCTCGCAGGTTATGAATGGGATTTGATCTACATACCATGAGTGGGCTGTTTGGGCTGGTTCGGGGAGAAATTCGTGTGGCTTGCGCCAAACGTGAGTGCCAGGAGATGGCGCTAAAATGCCGTTGACAGCTGTAACAACAGCTGATGCCGGTTCCAGTGCCGTGCGCCATATCGGTGGTGCCAGTAGCGGTGCCGGTAGCACTGCCGGTAAACCCTAGCGCCAGGGAGCTAGCCATGATGGAGATCATGACATCTGTGAGTGTGCAACGCTCACTAGACGCCTGATCTCCAACATTGAATTCAGCCACTTACATTAACAGCAGTGCACGACAATGACAGGGAGAGCTGGCGTCTACCAGCAGGAAGCAGGCGGCAGCAGCGATGTTTAAAGGCACCATCCCAAATCAGCTGTACCTGACAGGGTTTTGCAGTTTCAGTGCCTGTTTGCTACTTCCTGCAACTGAAACAGCTCTCTTTAGTTAGATTTTTCGGTGACAGGGAGTATTGATTCAAGTGCAGAAGTCACTCATTATTTGTTAAAGGTTTCTGCTCACATCACTTCTTCACAGTCATGGGGGCTGCGGGATTGCGGCATTACCTCAGGAGGATGACGAGGCAGAGGATGAGGAGGAGGAGGATGAGGAGGAAGAGGAGGAGGAGGAACAGGAGGAAGGGCGGAGGCAGTGAGACAATCGGCCTTCTGGACGGGCTGGCTGTGACCGGCTCATCAGACTCCAATTCGCATGAATGAAATCCCAGATCCCCTTAGCTCACCACATCCCCATCATACAATCTCTGTCTCATGGCATATCACAGCGTCCTCATGGGCAAAAAGGTGAATGAGAGAGACCACAAAATATTCCAAACACACTTAATAAATGTATCTATAAACATATCACATGTATCACATGAATTCTAAGAACTAATGACCCTTGTGCCTGCCATAGTTGAATCGCTGTCATTGTGTGTAAGGTGTGAGATGTGAGTGTGAGTGTTGCTAGGTAGTGATCATTAGTGCGTGAGTGCTGGGGGTGTGGTGCATTAAGCAGTGTGTGAAGCTTATGGTACAGATGGTGGTATGTAGCATTTGTTGAAGCCTTCACTCACCCTGACCACCCGTGTGAGGTCGTTAAATTTCTGCCTGCACTGGGTGTGGGTCCTGGGGACCTCAGTGCTGCCCGTGATGTGGTGTGTCACCTCCCTCCACATGGTATGGCAGACTTGTGGCGAGGGCCTCCTGCCAGTTGGCAGGTACTGGACCGCCCGCCTTCCCTCCACCGCTAAAACCAATGCCTCCAAAGCTTCCACGGAAAACCTCTGGGTTCTCTCCCTGGGGCGGAGATCTACCATCAGGATTTGTAAATAAGTGTTCCTTCTCCTTGTCCTTCTTCTTATGGTTGTTGAGGCAGCTGCACACCCAGCAATGCTGAGAATGAGGTGCTGCAGCATCAATGAACCTTTCCTTTAAGTAGTGAAAATAGCCAGTGGCAATCATTACTTGCATTTAGACTACACCCGATATTGGTCCATCTTTTCAGTGTAACGCCAATGAACTTGAGCTTTTAGACTAGAATCATGATTGCAATCATTTTAATGAGGAGTGAGGATGAATTTTGCGTGCAGTCTAGATGATTTTCAACTGGTGCTACTTAACCATTTTTAGTCTAAACGCTGCCCATTTCTTGGCTATAACGAATTTCTAGCCCGTTGTGTTCAGGGATGTACATCAAGTGCGGTGGGTCACCTGAATATTGCACTCTGAAAATAAATCTGGTAAATGATTTGCAGACTCAGCCCATTTGTTGCCAATATTGAGCAGACACAACCACAAACCACTGCTGCAGCATCGGGCTGGATCCCTGAGCTGTTTACGTGTGGCATTGTAATAATCACAAGGTAGATTGGGTCAAAGAGGGTCCGTCATTCCAGTTGATCCCACCTTTCTAGATTACCAACCCTCCCGTCTCCCAATTACAGCAACTAACTCCTTCCGGTGTCCTGGCCCCAACTGCCCTCCCTCACAATGCAATCCAGCGGTTGATTGCTCCCTTATGTAAGGAAATACTTACTGACAAGAACCCTGAACTTGCCCTTCATACCCTGGCCCTGTGCCCTCTTGTAGCTGAAAGTTTCAGTCTGAGTTTGCTTTATCCCAATTATCCTCGAGGAAATATTTTCTCAAGGGCAAATAGTTTAACCTTTCCTCATAATATATTCTTCATCAGGAGCCAGCATTCCTTTTCCTTCCTCTTCCATCTGGGTCTGTTGCAGACTCATTGATGGAGATTGATTGCTGTGATTAGCCAACAAATCCATTATCGTCGTATCGTGCCAGGATGGTAGAAGGTGAACCAGATGGACCTTGCTCTTTTGTGGTCTAACAATTCCTATGGTCTAGGGATCAGCTTCCTAATCCTTGCTAGGGTCACCAATCCTCCAGGATTGTCCGGGAGTCTCCAGGAATTAAAGATTGATTTCCTGGACACTGCTGCGAGCACCCCAGGAGAAAGATCATAGGGACAGTAAAAGAATTGCGTGTTTTGTTTTTCATTCTTGTTTATTAGTTACAAAAATATTGGAGATGGGAAAAAAGGATGTTTGACTGACAGTCAAGAAACATCCAGTCGGATAATGAATAGTCTGCTTTCTCTCTCTTTCTCTCTCTCTCTACAGGGAGAATCTGTTTCCACTGGCCGGAGGGTCAGTAACCAGAGGGCACAGATTTAAGATAATTGGCAAAGAACCAGGAGAGGATTTTTTATGCAGCGAGTTGTTGTGATCCGTAATGCACTGCCTGAAAGAGCGGTGAAAGCAGATTCAATTATAACTTTCAAAATGGAATGGGATAAATACTTGAAAAGGAAATATTTGCAGGGCTGTGGGGAAAGAGCAGGGAAGTGGAACTAATTGTGTAGCTCTTTCAAAGAATGGCCTCATTCTGTGCTGTACGATGCTATGTGTACAGTTTGACAGCCGACTCCATGGACAGCTCACTCAAGCGGCCATTCTTCACGTGTGATCCTAGGCAGTGAGTTTCAGTGGGCCTATTCCGCCATGCAGGGCATCATGCCTGGCCTGATCCTGTCTTCACCTGAGGTAGTTTCCCACCGGCCATGTGCACCTTTCAATAGGATGGGGAGAGCTAACAGGAGCAGGAACTCTGGCTGTTGTGTTTGTTAGCCCAGAGCTGCTGAGCCCAATCACAATGTCCCTGCCGCTAATCCGAATGCTGATTCAGCAAAGGAACTTCTTCCTCTGTGTGGCTGGGTGGGACAGACACCAACAAACCCATGGGCTCTTTGTTTTTGGCATTCATTTGGAACTTGGTCCCATTTCCCCAGTTATATAATATTTACGAAATATCCTGCTATCCCTCGCTTCCTTCAGAGAGGAAAGTAGGAGTCACTGTCCGTCACAGGATAATTATGGTTAAGGAAGGCCATTTGGCCATCTTCAGTCATCCATCCAGGATAACCTTGCATAAAGGTGCATAAACTTGGCTTGTATTCCCTTGAGGTGATCTGATCGAGGTGTTTACAATGTTAAAAGGATTTGATTTTTGGAAGAAGGTGGGCTTGCGGTCCTGGGAAAGATGGGCTTACTCCAGATGCTGGAAATCTGAAATAAACACCAAAAATCCAGGAAACACGCAGCAGGCCCTTCAGTGGGGGTAAAGTGGAAAGGGAGGTGAATATTTCGGGTGTAGGTAGAACTCTGTGAGTCTTGAGGACTGCAGGAAGGTATCTGTAACTCAGGAGGAAGAAGGATCAGGAGAACATAGGAACAGGAATAAGCCATTCAGCCATGAAACCCATTCTGTCAGCTCTTTATCCTTCTAATCCCGATCGCCTACCATTTACAGTACACTTACTTCCCAAGTGAATATCCCAGAGAAGTTCAGAGAAACAAAGAACTTGCATTTCTATAGCGCCTTTCACGACTCAGGACTTCCCAAAGTGCTTTACAGCCAATGAAGTACTTTTGAAGTGTGTTCACTGTTGTAATGTAGGAAACGCAGCAGCCAATTTGCGCACAGCAAGCTCCCATAAACAGCAATGTGATAATGACCAGATAATCTGTTTTTAGTGATGTTGATTGAGGGATAAATATTGGGCAGGACACCGGGGAGAACTCCCCCTGCTCTTCTTCGAAATAGTGCCATGGGATCTTTTACATCCACCTGAGAGAGCAGACGGGGCCTCGATTTAACGTCTCATCCGAAAGTCGGCACCTCCGACGGTGCAGCTCTCCCTCTGTACTGCCCTGGAGGGTCAGCCTAGGTTTTTGTGCTCAAGTCTCTGGAGTGGGACTTGTACCCTTTGACTCAGAGGCGAGAGTGCTACCAACTGGGCCCCAGCTGACACTGACAAAGGTACAATGTATTGATAAAATAGAGGCACAAGAAAAGTTGGGATGAAGGGAGAAACGAGTGGAGAGGCGGGAGTGTGATAATCTAACTGATGATGAATGTTTCTTTATTAAACTGTGTGACAGAAATGTTTTACTAATATTATTATTTAAACTCTGACCCACAGATAACTCCCCTCCCCCTCATCCCACCCTCACTGATAAACAATTCTGTGGCCAACTGACCATTTGTTGAATAGGAACCGATCTTGACTTTGTGCGATAGTATAAACCAGGTGATAGCGAGTTGGCAGCCGGTTTTACATCTCTCCCGATTTGTATTTCAATAGACTTCAATGGCATTGAGAGGGAGATGTAAGACAGGCTTGCTGACTTGCTATCGCCCATTTTACACTATCACACTAAGTAAAGATCTACCCCATTGTAGCTGCGACATCTCCCCCAACAGTAACCTTGTACCAACCTCCTCCCAATCTCTATAATATTCATCTAATCTGTTTGGCACAGGCTGTGTTGAGGATGGATTCAGATTGATGTGCTGCCTGCTGGGCCCACTGGAGGGCAAACTGATTTATTTATTGCTTAGAACCTGTCGGAAGAATCTGTATACGGCTTTGTATTAAAATGATCTGAAGAGCTGTGTGATGACGGCGACCAGCCTATGCCCTCAACCACATCCAGGTCCAGCAGTCACCAGCACTTGTGCTCTTTCCCCTTTACAGAAACAAGGAATCCTTTTTACTCCATTCAAAAGACTGTCGATTCCCAATACTTTTATCGGGAACACGCACATTTCCTGCCGCACTCCCACAGTCTGGTAGCTCCGTTTCCACAGCTGAAGGGGGAAAAGAACAGTTTGAGATCTTCAACAGCGCCAGCTACTGCCGCCTTATCTTTGCAAGGATGTCCGCATGCGCTGGAGGGGGAGATGCCACTCGCTGTGCCAGTGTAAGAGGGCCTCCGCAGCACCTCACTCAACCCTCATGTGTGGACCTGGCGAGGGAGTGCCAACCGGCTTATGGAGGAGACGGTGGGGGTGGGTGGGGGGGGAGGCTAGGGCATCACAGTCAAATTGGATCGTGTCAGTGTTGGTGAAGCGTCTGCAGATGAAACATGGCCGTATCTCTAGTCCTTAGATACTGACACACCCACAGTTTGTACTTTCAGCATTTTTGTTTTTTGTCCTAATCCTGGACTCATTGAATTCCGCTCACACGCGCTGTCCAGCTGGGCGAGGTGGGCCGCGATTTGGAGATGGAACCAACCCCGTCACCGAGCCAATAATTCTGAGGCCCTACAGCTGCACTGGCATCAGGTGTCAGTACAGGGGGCCTAACACTGCTGCTGCGATATAACTGGAATTAAGGCCATGGTCAGAGTTGGTCGATTGAATGCTAAAGATGCCACTTTGAGGGAGGGAGGAAGGAAGGGAGGAAGGAAGGAAGGGAGGAAGGGAGGGAGGGAGAGAGGGAGGAAGGAAGGAAGGGAGAGAGGAAGGGAGCGAGGGAGGGAGGAAGGAAGGGAGGGAGGAAGGGAGGGAGGAAGGGAGGGAGGGAGGAAGGGAGGGAGGAAGGAAGGGAGGGAGGAAGGGAGGGAGGGAGAGAGGGAGGAAGGAAGGAAGGGAGAGAGGAAGGGAGCGAGGGAGGGAGGAAGGAAGGGAGGGAGGAAGGGAGGGAGGAAGGGAGGAAGGAAGGGAGGGAGGAAGGGAGGAGGAGGAGGAAGGGAGAGAGGAGGAGCGAGGGAGGGAGGAAGGGAGTGAGGGAGGAAGGAAGGGAGGGAGGAAGGAAGGAAGGAAGGGAGGGAAGAAGGGAGGGAGGAAGGGAGCGAGGGAGGGAGGAAGGGAGTGAGGGAGGAAGGGAGGGAGGAAGGGAGGGAGGAAGGAAGGAAGGGAGGGAAGAAGGGAGGGAGGAAGGGAGCGAGGGAGGAAGGGAGCGAGGGAGGAAGGAAGGGAGGGAGGAAGGGAGTGAGGGAGGAAGGAAGGGAGGGAGGAAGGAAGGAAGGAAGGGAGGGAAGAAGGGAGGGAGGAAGGGAGCGAGGGAGGAAGGAAGGGAGGGAGGAAGGGAGTGAGGGAGGAAGGAAGGGAGGGAGGAAGGGAGTGAGGGAGGAAGGAAGGGAGGGAGGAAGGAAGGGAGGGAGGAAGGAAGGGAGTGAGGAAGGGAGCGAGGGAGGAAGGAAGGGAGGGAGGAAGGGAGCGAGGGAGGAAGGAAGGGAGGGAGGAAGGGAGTGAGGGAGAGAGTGAGGGAGGAAGGGAGCGAGGAAGGAAGGGAGGGAGGAAGGGAGCGAGGGAGGAAGGAAGGGAGGGAGGAAGGGAGTGAGGGAGAGAGTGAGGGAGGAAGGGAGCGAGGGAGGAAGGGGGGGAGGGAGGAAGGGAGGGAGGGAGGGAGGGAGGGAGCGAGGGAGGAAGGAAGGGAGGGAGGAAGGAAAGTCTTGCATTTCTATAGCGCCTTTCGTGACCTCAGGACGTCTCAAAGTGCTTTACAGCCAATGAAGTACTTTAGGAGTGTCATCACTGTTGTAATGTCTGAAACGCGGCAGCCAATTTGTGCACAGCAAGCTCCCACAAACAGCAATGTGATAATGACCAGAGAATCTGTTTTAGTGATGCTTCTTGAGGGATAAATATTGGCCAGGATATCGGGCAGAACTCCTCTGCTCGTCTTTGAATTGTGCCATGGGATCTTTTACGAACACTTGAGAGGGCAGACGGGCTTTTCTAATCTGAAATACGGCACCTCCGACAGTGCAGCGTTCCCTCACTACTGCACTGGAGTGTCAGCCTGGATTACGCGCTCAAGTCCCTGGAGTGGAAACCACGATGGCACCACATCTGCTGGGTGGGTTTGAATGAAATTGAGGCTGCAAGGTCGCAAGGTCTGTTGGCAATGTGGCCAGCACGCCAGGCAACTCATCCCCCCGCCTCACCCGGCCTTCAATGTGATACGTGCGTCCAGGACTGGGATCTTCTCCCCATCAGCGTGGCACGGCAACTAAGACTCCTCCGTTGACTCCTGTACTGACTGTGACCAGCTGAGGCAGCACAGAGCGGGGGTTGATGTCGACTGTCGGGGGGACCCTGCAGGTCAGTTTTGATTTATGATTTTGATGCTTCCCACACACACACACACTCACACTCACAGACAGAATTCAGGCTGGCTGGGAAAGAGCCCGAGCCACATCCTGCCATCGCCCAGCCTCCAGGACCTCAAAGGCCGACAGTGTACACAAAGCCACAAACTGATTGGTAGTGCCCTGTCTGAGTATGCCAGTGTTGACACAGCCCTTTCTATATCTTGCGAGAACCCAAAGGAGGCACCACTGCCAGAACAGGCAGGAGCTGAGTATCCTGCAGTGATGTTTACTCGGCTATCAGTCTGCATATTAAGAGAGTACACTACATTCTGTTACTGATAAAATGATTGGGGATTGTATAACCAGGGCTTATCTCTGTTATCCCATATGTTTACCATATGATGCTATTCCATGCGTGCTGTATTCACCGTGTTGATATTGAGAAGTGGAGCTGGCAACATCGGAGTGAGATTCAAGCAGGGTCATTGGTCCAATTACACGAATGCAACTTTCCTTTTTTTGGCCATGAACATTCCCTAATGGGGGAGAGAAAATGCCCCAGAAATTCCGTTCCCTACGGGTGTGTACGTGCTGTGTAGTCACCCGTAGGGCCAACGGAAGTGCCGGTTTTACGCATGCACTGCACATGCGCTGGAAACCGAATATTCTGCAGAAAGGGCGTGACTGGACAAATGCCTGCGTCGGATAGGCAGCACGTACGTCAAAAACTTCCGGTTTTTTCCACATTGGCTTGAGTCCAGGTAAGTCGGGAACAGCTGCGCCTAGAAAAGCAAGTGCAAGGCCTGCTTTTACCAGGCTAATAGTTTAATAAAGTAAAAAAAAAAAATTTCCACTGATTTATCATTTTAAAATACTTTAAAGGAAGGTAAGTTTATTTTTAGTCCCGATGAAAACTTTAATTATTTTTTTCAAAAATTTTAATTTTTGTTTAAAATAGTTCATTTATGTAATTTATAGGCATTTTAAAAATGTGATTTTTTTTAAAAATGTATTTGAAGTTTTACTTATGTTTTGGGGCTGATCTCTATTCATAGATTTGGCAGGTCTTCCTGTCAAATCTATGAATGGAGATTCCCTGCTCTGATTGGCTCCCCATGACCCACGTGATCCCAGGGACGCTGCGAACTACCTGCGTCCCTGGGATACGCGTGCCCTGCACACCGGCAGATTGAAGAGGCACAGCAACGGAATTCTGCACCTCCCAGGAGCCCTCCGGTCCAGGTGGAGGTTTTTCCGAATCATAAGAACATAAGAAATAGGAGCAGGAGTAGACCAATCGGCCCCTCGAGCCTGCTCCGCCATTCAATGAGATCATGGCTGATCTGATCCAACCTCAACTCTAAAGAACACAAGAAGCAGGAGCAGGACCAGGCCACTCGGCCCCTGGGCCCGCTCCGCCGCCCACAGGGCCTTGACCGATCCGAACTCAGCCTCATGTCCAATTTCCAGCCCGCTCCCCGTAACCCCTGATTTCCTTTACTTCTAGGAAACGGTCTATTTCTGTTTTAAATTTATTTAATGAAGTAGCTTCCACAGCTTCCTGGGGTAGCAAATTCCACAGACCCACTACCCTCTGAGTGAAAAAGTTTCTCCTCATCTCAGTGAAAGAGGAGCCCCTTATTCTAAGATTATGTCCCCTAGTTCTAGTTTCACATCCTCCCGTCCACGGGAGGGCTGCGAACGGAATTTCTGGGCCAATCTTTCATACAGCCTGTGTGTCCTCATGCTTTGGAGCAGTCAGCCGCAGGGCTTTATTCCAGTCATTCTCGGGAGATGGGTGTCATTTATTGCCCATCCCTAGTTGCCCCTTGAGAAGGTGGTGGTGAGCCGTCTTCTTGAACCGCTGCAGTCCGTGTGGTGAAGGTACTCCCACGGTGCTTTTAGGGAAGGAATACCAGGATTGTGTCCCAGTAAGGAACGGGATGGTGTGTGACTCGAAGGCAACTTGGAGGTGATGGTGTTCCCATGCTCCTGCTGCCTTTGTCCTTCTTGGTGGTGGAGGTCGTGGGTTTGGCCCATCTCTAGTTGCCCGGAGAAGGTGGTGGTGGGTCTTCTTCCTGAACTACTGTTTCTTGATACAAACTGAGTGGCTTGCGAGGCCACTTCTGAGGGCAGTTAAGAGTCAACCACATTGGCGTGGGTCTGGAGTTTCAGATAGGCCCAGACCGGGTAAATACAGTGGGTTTCTTTCCCTAAAGAACATTACTGAACCAGTTGGGTTTTTATGACAATCTGACAGCTTCATGGTTGCTTTTACTGATACCAGCATTTTATTTCCAGATTTTTAAAAACTAAATTCAAATTCACAAACTGCCATGGTGGGATTTGAACTCTGTTTTCTGTGAGATTATTAGTATCGCAACATAACCACTACATCACCGTACCCAGTGTTGGCATACGCCTGGAGGTCAGCCAGCCAACCCCCTCTGGGGCAGCACACGCACTGAGTCCAAGTTGCAGCAAATAGCATAGATGTACTTAAGGGAAAGCTAGATAAACACATGAGGGAGAAGGGACTCGAAGGATATGCTGATAGAGTTAGATGAAGTAGGGTGGGAGGAGGCTCGTGTGGTGCATAAACACCAGCATAGCCCTGTTGGGCCGAATGGCCTATTTCTGTGCTGTAAGGAGTGGGGCTAACTCAACTCGAAAAACCAAGAGAAATATATATATTTTTTAAAAAGAGATACTTTACACTGCCCTACACAGATTGAGGATCCCTGTTGTTCTACACTGCATTTTGCTGTAATATCACAGATAAGAAAAGAGGCTCAGAGTCTGGCCTGAAGATGTAATTTTGAAAATCTATCCCATGCAGCAGTAAGGACTGTTCATCAATGTAGAACTTTTCACTACTAGGTCAGGCTCAGAGAGTGAGGGTTCTTCAATTTGGAGCTCTGTAGGCTCAGGGAGATACAACTGAGGCTTTTAAAACCGTGAAAGGATTTGGATAAGGTTTTTGAGATAGAGAGTGATAGTAGCACCAGTGTCAGATACGTTAGGCACAGAGCCAGGTTAGATGGCGAAAGGTATTAGGATAATTTTCTGACACTGCATTCCTGGCGGGGAGTCCCACCCACCAGGCACCGAGTATCAGAAATTCGGCTGCGCGCTGCATCTGTGTTCCCAATTCGCACTCCCACTGGGCGAGGCTCCAACTGGGAGTGCGACGTCAGAAAATGACCCCTTATTTCTTTTCCCAGAGGGTCAGCGCCCACTACAATAGATTAGTGGTGGAGGTGAGAACTATGGATACACTGCAGCCCTTTAAGAAAGACAAAGACCCGAGGACATATTGGGGTGTGTGGATTTGTTTCCGGTCACTGGGTGATGTATCATGGGTAACCGTGCTTTCTGGGAGCTCGTTTGATTGCCTTTGTAAATTGGAGAGGAACTTCCCAACCTTTTCCTGAAACTTGGCCCCAGCTATTATTCCTTGCGCTTTTTGTTCTCCCAGGAGAGGGATGCCCAAGGCTGTACCATCCAGGGTAAATGTCGATTAGCATAACTTCCTTTCCCACTCATCTGTTGGTATAAATATAATGGAAAATTGTGCTGGCCTTTGATTCCATGCTGAAGGGGACCCTGAAGGAGTCAACGGATCAAAGCCCCGTGCTTTCCAGGAGTAACTTCTTGAAGAAAGCAGTCACAGTGCAGGGAGAGAAGAGGCTCTCACTGGAGGTATCAGTACCGAGAGCACTGAAAGGCATCCACTACACCAACATTGGTACCAAACATGTAAATAGTATTGGATGCAAAAAGTGAAATGAATCCCCTTGTGTCAGTGCTCGTTCAGTTCAGAGGTAGGGCAGAGCTTGATGAACAATATGTTTGCAGCTTTGAAGTTGTTGACTGACAGTGCAACCACCGCATGATGCAGAGGAAACTTCAAACAAATTCAATCTCAGTCAAACTGTTCATCTGTCACGCTTGTTTCCTTTTATTTTTAAACATCTTCTACAATTACACGATTGTTTAAAATAGTATTTTTCCTCACTGTCCTATGGCCTAGTTGACTTTGGACAGCTCGTGTCCATCCCCCACTTCCTTCTCTCCACCATTGGCCGCTGTACCTTCAGCCATCTGGGCCCTGCGCTCTGCAATTCCCTCCCTAAACCTCTCCTCCTTTAAGACGCATTTTATAACCTACCTCTGACCGAGCTTTTGGTCACCTGTCCTAATATCTCCTTGAATGGTTCAGTGTCAGCTTTTTTCTGGTTACGCTCCTGTGAAGCGCTTTACTACATTAAAGGCTCTGTATAAATACAAGTTGTTGTTGCTGTCAACAGTGAGGATGTTGCAATTGGCCTCAGTGCCTCAGAACTAGAAATCCCGAGGAACCACCGCTGTATAGCTAGGTGTGTCGACGTCGGGCGAGGAACAGGTCAGGTTTGGCTGCAGTGCCTCTCGTGGTGAAGTAGTCTGTTGGCTCTCACTGCTTAGGTTCACACGTGACCATCTGGGTGAGGTACTGAAGGGTGGCTAGCAACCTTGGATCCTGTAATCCAGAAAAGTCAGCGCCTTCGGGAGAGGAGGGGAGAAAATCAGGAAGCAAAGATGCTTGGGACATATTGACACCCCTGTAGCTCCAAGCCCTGTTGGAATGGGTTGGCTTGCAAGAAGCAAGGCCTTGGGCCATACCAGGGCAGGACTGTAATAGCAACTACAATCCATGGGCCTGTGGAGATAAAGCAGGCCACTCACACAAGCTGCGAGTTGATTCTGTTTTGTTCCTTGGCGGTAACTGAATTGACCGATTTTGATGAGCCTTCCCAGAGTGCTCCCCCAGGGCCTATACTTAAAGCTGTTTGACTAACAAACTGCCGCTGAGCTCTCTGCAGCTTAGCTGGTAAGCTCTTCAGTCCATGCTCCAGACTCCAGTGCTGTTCTACAGAAACTATTGGGGTGTTCTGGGCAGGAATGCTTTTGGAGATCCACAGCCTCGATTGTCATCGGCCCAAATCACCTTTCAGGTCAACAAAGCCAGGTGGAAACAGAACTGTCATATTTGTGATCTGAGTGCATCCTCGCACTCCTCCTTTAAAACCCTCCTTAAAACCTACCTCTTTGCCCAAGCTTTTCGTCAACCCTCCTAATATCTCCATTGGCTCAGTGTCAATGTTGACTGATTACGCTCCTGTGAAGCACCTTGAGATGTTTTTCTGCATTAAAGGCTTTGTATAAGCTGTTGTTTGTTTGTTGTTGGTGGTGAAACATAAGATGGAGATGACGGCCAGGCCACTGTAGATTGGACACCAATGGGAACAGCACCTCATTAAGGAACGAGTTACTACTTTTTAACTACACTGTTTCTGGGAGGGATGTTTGTCAATTTTCCCCTTTAACACACCTTCCTGAAGTCTTGTGTCCATTACTCCTGTTCCAGCAACAATTGAGTTCAAAATTTTACTTCAGCAGCTGCCAAAGACCCCTGCTGGAAACAGGGGCGGACTGGCCATATGGGAAATCGGGAGAGTGCCCCCCGTGAATGGCACCATAATGCTGTATTATTGGCACCCCCTCCCCTTATCTGTGAGAATCTCGCGATTTTTCAGGAGGGGCTGCCTGTCCCTGGCTAGAAAGCATATGTTTGTGGAGATCGAGTCAGGACAGGATCAGGCTGGGTCATGATTCCGCCAGCTGTTGAGCTGCTTGCTGGCTCTCACCATCTGGGCTCACACGTGAAGAAAGGCCACTTCGGGGAGTCGGGTGCCAGCGGGACCCGGGATGATGTCGGCACCTTTAGGAAAGGAGAAGAAATTGGTTGGAGCAAAAGTGAGGTTCGCCATCTTGGAAACATGATCACGGGGCATGATGATCACAAAAGTCAGCAGAGATAAGTGAGGCCATTCAGCCCGTCTAACTCGTCCTTGCATAGAAACCGATAGTGCCTTCATCGCATTATCCAGCTGCCTCTTGAATGATTCGAAGGATGAAATATTGGGTTGGTTTGCGCTTCTCATTAGCGCCCCCTTGCGAAATTCAGCGGGAGGTTAGCGGCGGCGGTAGCCGGTAGCACCCCGCACAGCGCTGCGCCACCAGCAATGACGTCATCACCGTGTGCAGCGCCCCGCTCGCGCCCCGGCCGCAACCTTGGGTTGCGCCCCCTGACCTATCGCCGGACGATATATCCAACAGGGTCAGGTGGCGTTTTTGCAGCCGCGGCGGCGCGACTTAAAGGGGCAGGTGTCGGGCGGCCATTTTTTTTGGGCCGACTGCCAGCACCTGCCCCCTTTGACTTTTTTCCTCAGGGTGCCGGCTGCGATCGCTCAGCCCGGCACTCCTCTTGAGTGCCGGGCTGTTTTCACGGCACCCCGCTCCCCGGTGGTCCAGCAGGGCCCCGGTGTGCGCAGCGCTAGGCCCCTCCCCTTTAATCAGGGGCGGAGACCTGCAATGGCGCGGCGCTATGTGCCAATGCGCATGGCGCTGTTGCACGTAGCACCACAATATTCATATGTAGCGCCCCAAAAAGGAGGTGGAGCGCTTCCAGTCGCGCCCCACCTCCTGCTTGGGGTGCTACAACTGAATTTCAGGGGGATGGGAGCTAATTTTTTCGAGGCGCTAAAACTAGCGCCCTGACGACATTAGCGCCCCAAAAGGGGCAACACCGAATTTATCCCCCCCAAGAGTTTTTACCTGCATTTCTCTATCCGAACCCAATCCAGGTATTAATCATTATGTGCGAAGAAGAGCTCAATGACATCAGCCCTGAACTTGCCCATTGCCAGTCTTACCTCTGTCTCCGTGTCTGCAGTCATGGTTTAACTTGAAATAGCACTTCAGATTATTCCAGTTTAGAGTAAATTCAGTGCTCCCGCACTCCTGCACTCCTGCTGGGCAGCCATTCTCAAAGGGAGACCGACTTTCCCGCTGCGAGAGCTGAATTTACCCTTTAGTGTCTCATGTACTTCAAAGCAATAGAGTCAAAGTTTTTCTAACCCTTTCTCAATGCTCAGTCCTATGACGTTGGGGATCAGCCATGTGCCCCTGCTTTGCTCTGACTCCAAGTCTTGAATGTTTCTATTGTGCCTCAATGGTCACAATTGAACACAGTATTCAAAACAAGAATTATGTAGAGATTAGGGGGTAGGTTTTGATCTGGGCCCAAACCAAGAGGCTCGGGTATTGCTGGACATTGGGCCCAATCACCACACTCTTGCCTAAGCAAAAACATCAATGTTGGGCCTCCTGTCTTGCTGGCAGTGACCCTCAGGTAAGTCCCGGGAGGGGGTGAAGGGATAATTACTAGTCCTAGCCCTTTTCGGGCTACCCCAGATCAGGCGTATTCCCCAGACGTTCACCTTCAACTAAAGTTAGAGATAGCCGAATCCTAGAGACGCTTAATTGGGTCTAAAGGTTCAGACTATCTCTCCCTAAAGGAAAGGAACGACTTGAAGATGTTACCGTCCTCCAGATAGCACTTTTAATAAGTTTAACTGGACTGTAACCTTCCGGATATTATGAGGGTCCGGAAAACTCCCCCAGAATTCTGCAACTCCTCACCAAAGAGTGTACAGATTGAGTTCGCGAGTTTGATACAGAAATACTATTTGAGACAATTCTAAAAATATATAGATTTATTAAAGAACTGACATGCAGTTAACAGTTGGTGAGTCAATCACAACTTTAACAGTTCAAAATACAAATAGCTTACAATTCTTCTCAGAGATCCTTATTCTCAAATCTTAACTTCGCTACATTTTTACATTTCGTACTTATTTCTAATCCAGAATATCCACCAAAATCAAATACCTTTGATTACCCGAGACTCAAAGAGTTGAAAACTTACAGAACTTGCCTCTGAAGTTGAGAATCGCTTGCCCCTTCCAGCGACTTCTGTTTTCCCATTTGAAAATCCTATCTTTTATACTCTTTCTCAGTGGTATATCCTTTGAAGTTTTCTGCTGATATGAGTTAATTATCTCCAGTCATACTTCTGTTGACTTCTTTCTATTCTTACTGTTAATTCAGCTGTTAACTTGCAGACTTGTGTCTGCTGTGTAGGTGTTCATAACTTATCATAAAAAATGGTTATAACAGATGTATCTACTTGATGCCATTTTTACGAAGGTCACCTCAGCTGGTTGTAAGCCAGACTTCGCGTCTCCTAACTGTTCCAAGTTCAATACAAAAACCATGTGATTGCTTGGTGCATCTATTGATGTCATTTTTACAAAGTCTTTTGTTTGTATCTTTTGCAACATGTAAATTTAAACCCACTTCAACCGAGTACATGATTGTTTTCCTAGCTACTTTAATTGGTTGTATTACAGACTTATGTCTCCTGTTTTTCATTTGATGTCATATTTATGAAGGCATATGGTTTTTTAATGTTCTGTGTTTCTGTTCGAAGTGTTATTTTATAACACTTTAAACTGGGTATAGCTATTGTGTTCTTTCCAAACTGCAGACTTCTTGGAAACTCCAACCCTTTGCTTCAATAGGGCCATTGTCTCAGTGTCAACAACCAATTCCCATTTCAAAAGCTTGTATGGTGTTTACAGCTTTGTGTTAACAACTCATCTTATCTCAGAAGCCTGTATTTACAGCTTTGTGTTGTTGAGGCTTCCAGATTTTTAATCCCAGTATGTCATGTTTTAATAATGTTAGAATTCTGTTCATAGGATGGTGTATTTTTCTGAATAGGTATGGCTCATTCCTTTACAGGGGGATTGGATTGGATTGGAGTAGGCTACAGTTGCCAACTCTGGCTGCACGTATTGCTGGAGGTATCGTCACATGACCCTCCCACCGCCAATCACCTCACTTGACACCTCCCTCCTCCAACCACCCCGGGACACCTCAAATAAAGTTCCTCACTGCTACATTGGCAGGCATTGCGCTCATTTCACACCTGAAAAATGGCTGCCATGCATATCAATTTCTACCCCAAGCCCCTCAATATGTGGGTAAGAATCAACGCTCTTTTGTCACCTACCGGGCAGCACCTGTTCAATGCTTGTTGCTGTTTGACTCTGAGTGCAGAATCCGCTAAGACTCTGCTGCAGTGCACTGCATTTCAGCAGACATTTCCCCTTCATTCAAAAATTATGCAGTGCAGATCCTTCTCACTGTTTCAATGTGTTGAAATATGTAACAATTTAAATTACAGACAGACTGGTTGCAGAAATCAGGAAGGATGAATAATTTGGGCTACATTAGGAGTTAAAGTTTCATGACCATTTGAAACTTTAAAGTCGTTGAGAGGTGCTGCAAATTATTCCTGTGATTAAAATACGTTAAATAAATCACACTTTTGAATAATAAAATCACTGAGTGCATTTGGCAGCTAGCATCGAGGTTAGGTTCATTCTGTTATCAGGCATTTGCAGGAGTGCAATTGATTATAGTTAGTGTGATGAGAAAGAGAGCCTATGAATGGGGAAGGAGCTGGTTGGCACTGCTGTGAGCAGGGTTTCAGACAGGGAGCATGTCAAACCATCTGAACAATAAGGTCAGGAGAAGATCACTCTGCAACCCATCAATCCACCCCCCACTCACACAGTCTATTGAGAGAGGCAAAATTCCAGTAATTCATTGGTTCACTACCAGTCACAATGGCTGTATTGCTGGAGTGTAGGACCTAGTCCCGTGTTGTACTGGTGCACTGTAGGTTCCACTCCCATGTGTTGTATTAGTATTGGTACAGTGTATGACCAGTCCCACCTGTTTTATTGGAGCAGTGTATGACCAGTCCCTCGTGTTGTATTGGTGCAGTTTAGGATCTTGCCCCAAGGGTTGTGTGTTGTCGTGTAGGACCCAGTCCCACCTGTTGTGTTGGTGTAGTGTAAGATTCAGTCCCCGACTGGTATTGGTGCAGCTTAGGACCAGTCCCCCGTGTTGTATTTGTGCAGTATTGGAGAGTCCCATGTCTTGTATTGGCGCAGTGTTGGACAGTCCCACTTGTTGTATTCGTGCAGTTTAGCACCCAGTCTCATGTTGTGTTGGTGCAGAGTCGGACCCAGTCCCATGTGCTCTAATCGACCAGTGTTGGACCCTGTCTTACGTGTTATATTGGTGGAGTGTAGGATCCAGTCCCACATGTTGTCTAGGTACAGTTTAGGACACGGTCCCAATGGCTGTATTGGTGCAGTGGAGGACCCAGTCCCACGTGCTGTTTACATGCTCTTTAGGACCTGTCCCCTGTGTTTTACTGGTGTACTTTAGGACCCTGTTCATGTGTTGTATTGGAGCAGTGACATACCCAGTCCATAGTGTTATTATATTGCATTGTCGGACCCAGTCCCATGTGCACTATACGTGAAGTGTAGGACCAGACCCACGTGTTGTACTGTTGCAATTTTAGGACCCAGTCTGATGGGTTGTATTGCTGCAGTGTAGGTCCCAGTCCAATGTGCTATATTAGTGCAGTGTAGTACCTAGTCCCATTGATTGTATTTTTTCAGTGTCCTCGCCCCTCCCTAGCTCTGTAATCTCCTCCCCCCTCCCTATCTCTGTAATCTCCTCCAGCCCTACAATGTTCCGAGATCTCTGCACTCCTCCAATTTTGGTGTCTTGAGCATCCCCGATTTTAATTGCTCCAGCATTGGTGGCCGTGCCTTCAGCTGCCTAGGCCCTAAGCTCTGGAATTCCATTCCTAAACCTCTCCACCTCTCTACCTCGCTTTCTTCCTTTAAGACACTCCTTAAAACCTACCCCTTGGTCATCTGCCCTAATATCTCCTTATGTGGCATGGTGTCAAGTTTTGTTTGATAACGCTCCTGTGAAGCGTCTTGGGATGTTTTACTACATTAAAGTAGCTATATAAAAACAAGTTGTTGTTGTTGTCTAATGTCTACTGGGCTTCCCTCAACCACCATCTTCGTAACTTCTTCAAAAAATACAATTAGATTTTTAAGACATGATCTTTTTAACAAAGCCATGCTGGGGATGTTCCTCTCTATCAAGTCTTCAAGAGTGAAGACTGATGTAAAGTACTCATTTAATATTTCCGCCATACCCAGTGAGTCCTTTGTAACCTGTCCTGAACATCCTTCAATGGCCCAATACAGTCTCTGACAGTTCTCTGACTCTTCACATCACTGAAAAAGCTTTTCCCATTACTTCCACAATTGTCTACGATCCTCTTTTCCATTAGCCTTTAGCTGATCTAATAGCAGCCTTCGTTTTCTTTAGCTGTTCTTTATACTCAATTTTGTTTTGTTGGGTATTAGATGCATTTAATTTATAGAAACATTTCTGTTTACATCTTATTTGTCTTTGTACATAACCAGTCAGCCACCTTGGCTTTTTCTTACCACACTCCCTTCTTTTGACTTTGGGTACATATTAGTCTTCCACATTTTTTTATCTTGTTCTTAAAAACTTTCCATTTGTATTCTACATCGGTCTCACCAGCACCCAGTAGGGTTAGCCCATTTACCTGTTCCAAATCGCCTGCATTGTCGGGCCCAGTCACACATGCTGTATCGGTGCAGTGTAGGACCAGTCTATGTGTTGTACTGGTTCAGTGTAGGACCAGTCCCATGTGTTGTACTGGTTCAGTGTAGGACCATAGAAACATAGAAACATAGAATCTAGGAGCAGGAGTAGGCCATTCGGCCCGTCGAGCCTGCTCCACCATTCAATACGATCATGGCTGATCATCCAAATCCAGTACCCCATGTGTTGTACTGGTTCAGTGTAGGACCAGTCCCATGTGTTGTACTGGTTCAGTGTAGGACCAGTCCCATGTGTTGTACTGGTTCAGTGTAGGACCAGTCCCATGTGTTGTACTGGTTCAGTGTAGGACCAGTCCATGTGTTGTACTGGTTCAGTGTAGGACCAGTCCCATGTGTTGTACTGGTTCAGTGTAGGACCAGTCCCATGTGTTGTACTGGTTCAGTGTAGGACCAGTCCCATGTGTTGTACTGGTTCAGTGTAGGACCAGTCCCATGTGTTGTACTGGTTCAGTGTAGGACCAGTCCCATGTGTTGTACTGGTTCAGTGTAGGACCAGTCCCATGTGTTGTACTGGTTCAGTGTAGGACCAGTCCCATGTGTTGTACTGGTTCAGTGTAGGACCAGTCCCATGTGTTGTACTGGTTCAGTGTAGGACCAGTACCACATGTTGTATTGGTGCAGTGTCGGACCATGTGTTGTATTGGTGCAGTATAGGACCAGTCCCATGTGTGTTATTGGTCCAATGTAGGACCCAGTCCTACAATGTAGGAACCAGCCCCCCATTTTGCATTGATGCAGTTTCATACTCAGGACCAAAGTTTGGAATTAGTGCATTGTCGAACCTAGTCCACATGTTGTATTGGTGCTGTGTAGGACCCAGTCCCGTGTGTTGTATTGTTCCAGGGTTGGACCCAGTACCCCGAGTTGCATCACTGCAGGATAGGACCCACTCCCAAATATTGTATTGATACAGTGTAGGATTCAGTCCCCTGCGCTGTATTTTTGCAGTGCAGGACCCTATTTATGTATTATTATATGGTGTTATTGGTGTATTGTAGGATGCTGTGCCAAGTGTTGCATTGGTGCAGTGTAAGACCCCATCGCACATGTTACATTTGTGCAGTGTAGGACCAAGTCCCATGTGTATATTGGTGCAGTGTAGAACCCAGTCCCATATGTTGCATTGGTGCAGTGTAGGACCAAGTCCCATGTGTTGCATTGGTGCAGTGTGGGACCAAGTCCCATATAATGCATTGGTGCAGTGTGGGACCAAGTCCCATATAATGCATTGGTGCAGTGTAGGACCAAGTCCCATGTGTTGCATTGGTGCAGTATGGGACCCAGTCCCATATGTTGCATTGGTGCAGTGTAGGACCAAGTTCCATGTGTTGCATTGGTGCAGTGTGGGACCCAGTCCCGTGTGTTGTATTGGTGCAGTGTAGGACCAAGTCCCATGTGTTGCATTGGTGCAGTTTAGGACCAAGTCCCATGTGTTGCATTGGTGCAGTGTAGGACCAAGTCCCATGTGTTGCATTGGTGCAGTGTAGGACCAGATCCCATGAGTTGTATTGGTGCAGTGTAGGACCAAGTCCCATGTGTTGCATTGGTGCAGTGTAGGACCAAATCCCATGTGTTGCATTGGTGCAGTGTGGGACCCAGTCCCGTGTGTTGTATTGTTAACCCAATCCCATTCTCATGCTACATTCACACGTTATGTGTCACTGTGACTCAGAAGTTTGTGTGTTCAAGTCCCACTCCAGTGACTTTAGCAGATAATCTTGGCTGACTCTCTTGTGCAGTACTGATGGAGTGCTGCACTGTCAAAGCTGCCATCTTTCAGATGAAGTCGTTAAACTGAGACCCCATCTGCCCTCTTAGGTGGATATAAAAGATCCCATTGCATTATTTTGAAGAAGAGCAGGGGAGTTCTCCTGGGGCCCCAGCCAATATTTATCCCTCAACCAACATCACTAAAAATGGGAGCTTGCTGTGTGCAGATTGGCTGCCGTGTTTCCTACATTACAACAGTGACTACACTTCAAAAGTACTTCACTGGCTGTAAAGCGCTTTGGGACGTCCTGAGGTAGTGAAAGGTGCTGTTTAATGCCAGTTCTTTCTTGCATTTTCTTTAAATGCAGGCCCACTTTCTAAAGAATGATAATAGAAATATTGTTTCTGCGTGGGCGGGGATTGAAATGGTCTGGGGTCTTTCTTCGGTGGTATTTGCTTAGCACACAATCTGCTGAAACCGAGTGGAGTGTAGGAGTGTACGTGTGGCATGACGTCCTGTTTCCTCCACTATCTCCATCATTTGGTCCTATTGATGTTGACTGGGAGTCTGCAGTGTTTCTGTGTTAAAATTAATTATTAAATTGACTGTTTTGACGTTCAGTCGATATACTATTCCGACAAATTATGGTGATGTAACTGCAGAAGAACAGCTCCATGCGTCTCATAGGGAAGGAGCAAGAGATGAATTATAGAAGCATAATAACACAGACTATGTCAGGGATCGAGAGGAATGAAGTCTAACACTTCCTGAACAAACTTCCCAATATGTCAATAGTTTATCGAGAGACCCAGGTTTCATATTTTTTTTAGAAATAAAGATTTGTTGAGAAGCCCGTGTGGAGAGCAAAGGCCCACAGTGCAGGATACGAACGAGTTTGAAAAGAGCAGTGAAGAAGATGAGAAGAATCTGCGATCAGGTGGTGCCAAGTCTGTGTTCTCTTATCCCGTTGGCTGTAGGGGGAAGGGAAGTCAGAGTTCTGAGATCGTGGGGGAGGAGTTAGAGCAGGAGGTGTAACAAGGACTCTTGATTGAAACCTAGTGGGGATAATTTGGGGATAGCGAGTTGGCAGCCTGTTTTATATCTCTCCTGATTTTTATTTCAATTCTCTTCAATTTTATATCTTATAATTTTAACCTCAGATCGGCTGCGTTATTTACCTTCCATTGAAGTCATGGTTAGGTTAAAATTAGCCCCCCTTTAGTCACTGCTGTAATGGCGGGAAAATGCAGCAGCAAATTCAATCAAACAATGAAATAAATAACCAATTATTGTGTTTCTGGTCGAGCCAGAAATGCTCTCCAGGACACCAGGAGAACGCTCTGCTCTTCTTCGAACAATACCGTGGGACCTTTGGCATCCACCAAACCCAGGCGGGGCCTCAGTTTAACACCTCATCTGAAAGACGGCAACTCCGACAGTGCAGCACCCCCTCAGTATTACACTGGAGTGTTAGCCTGTCAAAGGAATATAGCAACATTAGTCGGCCATTCAGGCCCTCGAGCCTGTTCCACCATTCAATTAGATCATGGCTGATCCGCACCTCAGCGCCATTTGCCCACCTCTGCTTCCTATCCCTTGATACTCTTAACTAACAATCTATCAATCCCAGTCTTCCCTCACCCATCTCGCTCTAATAGCCGATCCACTTGGGCTGAGTCTGCTCCTTTGCCGGTGAAGTGCTGCACAGTCGAATAGCGTGCCAGTGTTCACTGACCCGGCTCATGCATGAATAATGGACTCTTGAACAAAGGTGAATGACATTAATGGAATTAGACCCAAGTGAATAGGGGTGGAAATTGGAGGAGAGAAATAAAAGAAACCTTGAAGGAAAAAGGAATCACATTAAATAAAATCGATTCAGAACTACAAGCCTCCAGGAAATGAAAACTTGTTGAAAGAAACAGCAAGCGGCTATTCTGCAAATTCTCCTTTGTGAAGTGCTGCACTGAGCTCGATTGCGATACAATGACAGCTCAGGACTGGAACTCCAAGGCACCACTTCAAACACCCTGCTTATTTGTGGCTCTATTTTCAGCGCTTTCCTGACAGCCCAGTGGGTTTGCGCTCCCCCACTCACCCACAACCTGCTATTACGCTTTACTTGAGTGTTTGGATAAATACATATTAGATGCGTTAGAGCTTTGTGATGAGCCTTCAGTTTTTGAAAAGGAAGCTTTTTAAAAGACACCTTCCTTTTTGTCGTCTTACAAAGACTGTATTTAAAGTTTTCAGAAATCATTACCTGCTGTTTCCTTAACAATAATGTGAGTGTATCTGTATCTGTATAAATAATACTTCTTTAGATGTCATGTCATCCCAGTGGCACGTGTCACCTGGCAGTTGGATGGTTTATTTGTGACTTTGTTGTCCTCTCCTCAGGATATGGACCGTTCCAGCAGCCTAATGATGTGGGTTTGATTACCTTTGTTTTGCTTCAGTTTTTTCCCCCTCCTTCCCTCCTTCTCGCTCCAACTCAGGCTGGGTTGCAACTCTGCAGGCAGAAGCAGCTTCCCACTCGCACCTCTCCCAACGTGGCCAGCCTCAGCAGGCTATTCCACTGCCTGGGGCATCACCACCAAACTTGATCCTGACCTCACAGGCACCCCCAGGTGCACAATTGCCAGCGGAGACACTGGATAATGATCAGGAGTGGAGCCCTGCCTGATTTTAGTCCTCATTCCCTCCCCCCACCACCACCAGGGGCACTAAGACTAACTGTAGCGAACCGATTGCTACTCTACCAGAGATCAACCAGCTCAGCAAAGAGCAGGCATGGAACCTGGAACCATCCGTGTCTGGTTGGATCAGTGCTACACAATGTGAGTATGTTTGTGTGTGTGAGTAGGTGTGACACATAGAGGTGTAGAGTGGGGGTGGGGGGGTGGTGAGGATGTGTGTATCGTAGTGTATGACAGTATGTGTATGTCTGGGGAATGTGTGTGATGTGAGGGGTGTGTGTGAGGTGTGTGGGATGTGTGGGGTGTGTTTGATGTGTGTGGGGTGTGTGGGATGTGTAGGGTGTGTGTGAGGTGTGTGGGATGTGTGGGATGTGTGGGGTGTGTGGGATGTGTGGGGTGTGTGTGAGGTGTGAGGGGATGTGGGGGGGGGTGGTGTGGGGGGTGGTGTTTACCTGGGATGGGTGGGTATTTAGGTGTGTTTGGAATTGGGAATTATCTTTGCTCAGAGTTGAAACCAGAGTTTAAGGTTTAATTTTCAAAACACTTAAGGACCTTTGCACCTCCCACCCTCGCCCCCTTCCTCCTCCTCTCCCCCTCCCTCTCTCCCTCCTCCTCTCCTCCCTCCCTCCTTCCCTCTCTCTCAGTAAAGACCTTTTGTAATGTTTAAGACACCAACATATTTCAGAATGCTGGGATACATTTCGTAAGAACTTTCAAACCTTTCTATGAATCTTAATAAGTTCATTTACCTGCCATACAAATTTTACTGGCTTTATTCCAGACTGCTATTCTTAAATCTATTTGTACTAGTGTCCCCCCATTTAGCGCTCATAGAGCAGGTTAGATATTCTGCTTCTATCTACATTACCCACTCTTCCCAGCATGATACAAACCTGGATCGTGTCCCCTCTCAATATGTTTTTCCCCGAAGAAAACAAGTTCAGCTCTGCGAGTCTTGGCTCATAGCTGTGAGCCCTAAGTCCTGGAATCGCCCGACCTTTTCTCAAAACTCTCTAACACAGCGCTGCCTTTTTGTAGCTAGTGGGCGTAATTTAAATCTAACCCGCCTGGCAGGAAATTATTGGGATCTGATCGGCTGCCCATGTTACAACCAGATTTTACTCTGCATTAAAGTGGTGGCGGGGTGTAAAATGGGCAATTGACCCAATCCCGTTAGCCTCCCACTGGGTGGGTTCCATTAAAATGACCCCTGGTGTGTTCACAGCTGCAGATATGATTGCAATTGTGGCCTCACCAGCAACTTATCCAGGTTCGACTAACTTCCTTTGACATGATCTGATGGCCTTGAGAACGAATCACAGGATCATAGAATATCATAGCACAGAAACAGACCCTTCAGCCCATCAAGTTGTGCCAGTGTTATCCTCCACATTAGCCATTCAGTCCAATCCCACTCTCCTGCTCACTAACCTTAACATCTCAGGAAACTATTCCCTTTTAAAAGAATTCATGATCTCTGGTTCAACAAGAGTTTGTGCAGAATTTGTTTCTAACCTTTCCTCTAACCCTTTCTGTGACTATCTTCAAACGTTGCCCTCTCGTTACTATCTCGCCGAGCAGTGTCATTCTCACCAAAGTCACGGTGCTGACAGCGAATACCGAGCGCGCTCCCGCGGTCGCCACCATTCGTATTGGTGAAATCACCCCTAACCTATCACTAGTTACCCGAACATAATCCGACAGGATCTCAAAGGCTTCCATCAGCTTCTCCCTTAATCTTCTCAACTTCCTCACAGTAGCCCTCACATCGCTGTCCTCGAGCCTGCGAAATGGTTGTCTTGATAACATTTTCGCACCCAATGGAGACTTGCAGCAACTGATCCATTGTGTTTCAAGCACCAAATGCCTGATAATTCTGAAGATGTCGTTGTGGCACCACAATTCCAAATTCCAGTGACGACATTGCCCCTTTAAATACTCTGTCCCGTCTCTGGAGTGTTGCTGCACCAGGGTTGGTGACAGAAAAGGCGAATCTTCCTTTATAATCTTCAACAAAAGCCAGAACAAGAGGGAAAGCAAATCAAATGAGACCAACTATTGTCAAATTATAGTTAACACGAAAAATAATTATGTGCATATATTTGCATTAATTACCATATGTATCATGTTTATGCAAATACAGCTATAAATAGTATAATTTCCCTGGTTGCTGAAAGAAGAAAACAACATATTTTAAGTAGAGATAAGACGGATGTGGTAGCTGTGTGGGGTATTCCATATTAGAAGGTGTGATGATGTAAGCTCTGAATGCACAGTACTAATCCAGATCCATGTGAGGGTGCTTATTATCCTGTCAGAAACGCTTCAAAAACATTGGTAATAGAATAAAGATCTATGACTCAGACAAAGTTTCAGCTGAGCTGAAGTTAGGGCAGCTGCTTCACTTAATAGAAAGTTCAAACACTCGCTGTGTTGATGTTCCAAATCTGTGGGAACTTCTAACATGTTCACTTACTGCAACACCTTGCACTTCCTGTCCTTAGCTTCGCTGCCAGTTCCGACCCCACAATGCTGCCGCACTTTGCAAACTCCGCTTTCCTCACCCACAGCCAGAACGGTAACCCAGACCTCTTAGACAGGGACTGATCCATTTAGAAATGGACCATGGGCAGCAGGAGCCTACACCACTCATTCGCTAGAAGAATGAATGCTGTCACTGTTGGGTGCACAGTGGAGGTACCACTCAGGAAGCTTCTTGTGCAGGCTGTCCGACATGGTGCACATATAACAACAACAACAACAACTTGTATTTATATAGCTCTTTAACATAGAAAAACATCCCAAGGCATTGCACAGGAGTATTTTAAGACAAAAAATTTGACACCGAGCCACATAAGGATAAATTAGGGCAGGTGACCAAAAGCTTGGTCAAAGAGGTAGGTTTTAAGGAGCGTCTTAAAGGAGGAAAGAGAGGTAGAGAGGCAGAGAGGTTTAGGCAGGGAATTCCAGAGCATAGGGCCTAGGCAACAGAAGGCATGGCCACCAAAGGTTGAGCGATTATAATCAGGGATGCTCAAGAGGGCAGAATTAGAGAAGCGCAGATATCTCAGGGGGTTGTGGGGCTGGAGGAGATTACAGAGATTGGGAGGGGCGAGGCCATGGAGGGATTTGAAAACAAGGATCAGAATTTTGAAATTGAGGCGCTGCTTAACCGGGAGCCAATGTAGGTCAGCGAGCACAGGGGTGATGGGCGAACGGGACTTGGTGCGAGTTAGGACATGGGCAGCCGAGTTTTAGATGACCTCAAGTTTACATAGGGTGGAATGTGGAAGGCCAGCCAGGAGGGCGTTGGAATAGGCATGGATGAGGCATGGATGAGGGTTTCAGCAGCGGATGAGCTGAGGCAAGGGCGGAGATGGGCGATGTTACGGAGGTGGAAGTAGGCGGTCTTTGTTATGCCGCGGATATGTGGTCAGAAGCTCATTTCAGGGTCAAATATGACACCAAGGTTACGAACAGTACCAATATTCTGCAGTGTTGGCAAAGCAGCGTTGGTTACTGGCCTTGCTGCCCTGTAGGCTTGTGGCCTTAACTTCAAGCCTTCTCCTATTCACATATTATTAGAACGCAATATCCCAGAGACCATCTGATGCCACCAGGTTATCAGTGGTCTTTGTGGGACCCAACAACAATGATGCAAGTTTGTTTTTGAAAAATCTGTTGCCCATGTGTAAATTCTGATCTTATTCTGGGGCCCTCAAATGTGCGTGGCAGAATCACAGATTTAAAAAAAAATTCAATCCCGGGATATGAGCGCCGCTGGCAAAGCAATCGTTTATTGCCCATCCCTAGCTGCCCTTGAGGAGGTGGCGGTGAGCCGCTCCCACAGCTCTGTGAGGATTTGCAGCAACTTTCTGTTTAAAAGTTCAGCGACCAGAGATTCTGACAGCTGGAATCTTGCGCTGTAAGTCTGACTCTCAACCCTGAGCGGCACACTCTTTGATCTCCTCTGTTTGATCTTTTCTCAGATTGTTTTTGATAGTTAAAGCCGGAAGTAACATCTTTTTGTACCAGATTCATTTCACCTGAAGTTCTGTTGACAAATCTGTGAATAAGTTCAAGGACGGGCAGGAATTCTTGTCAAGTGGGACTGCCCTTGTGATAGTTTGCTCAAGTTTTTGCTTTCCATGAAATAAAGACGGGGACAGTTGGAATGCTACACGTTAAAGAACCTGCTGCTTTAAAGACCGAAGCGCGCTCATACAGTTCTCCTTTTTTTAGTTCGTTCTTGCCCTTGAGAGGGTGGTGGTGGGCCTTCTTCTTGAACCTCTGCAGTCCGTGTGGTGAAGGTACTCCCACAGTGCTGTTAGGGAGGGAGTTCCGGGATTTTGACCCACCGACAATGAAGGATCGCCGATATATGTCCAATTTTCTTATGCTTTCTACTGAAGCTTCGCTCCAAGGCCATTCTGAATATTCTCCCTGTGAAGGTCTCATGGGAATGGTGGGTGCGTCATTGCCTTATAACAACCGGAATAAAACCTGAAGCCCCTCTAGCAGTTTGTGTCTGCTGCAGTAAAGGCCTCGAGTTGCTTTTCAACTTTGTAACCTGATTGAAGCAAATGGAACACTTTCGTCTTCCCAGTACCTTCACACCCTGTTGTAAGAACTCTCCTCCCTGTGCAGAGCTGACTTCTTCCCACAGGAAGAATGAAAGAACTTGCAATTTATACAGCACCTCCACAACATCAGGACATCCCAAAACGTTTACAGCCAATGAAATATTTCTGAAGTGTAGGCACTGTTGTAATGTAGAAATACAACAGCCAATTTGCGCACAGCAATCTCTCACACATAGCAATGAGATAAATGACCAGAAATGTGTTTTAGTGATGCTGTTTGAGGGCTGAATATTGACCAGGACACCAGGGAGAACTCCCCTGCTCTTCTTCAAATAATGTCAGGGGATCTTTTACATCCATCTGAGAGGTCAGAGAGGGCTCATGTCTCATGGGAAAGATTGCACCTCCGACAGTGTAGCTCTCCTTTAGTACTGCACTGACGTGTCAACCTTATGGACTTAAGTCTCTGGAGTTGGATTTGAACCCACAACCTTCTGGCTCTAAGGGCTGGATTTTGTCTTGGGGTCGGGTTGGGGTCGTGTAATCCGCATTTCGTGTTTCCCCCCCGACTCCAGATTAATGTGGATGAATGATGCAATTTTCACTTAATTGGGCAATTGAGTTCCAGCATGTGGGAACCCATGAACCAATTAGTGGTTTCAGTCTGAAAGTCGCCTCTGATGATGTCATCATTGCTGACTGCCTAGTCTCAGAGACTGTTGGTGAGAGAGGACCTGCCTGGCTTGCTTTTGATGTGAGTGGACCTGGATGCAAAATATGGGGGGGGGCGGAGGAGGGGAGAGAGAGAGAGAGAGAGAGAGAGAATTATTTTTTGCATCCAAGTCCTCTCACAGCAAAGGCCAGGCAGTCTCTGAACACATTCAGTGCAGCAGCAGCGACTTTCAGACCTAATACTACTACCTTCATCACATCTCCGTTGTAATAGTGGACCTGCAGCTGATAGTCAGCTGTCCACTTGTGCTCCCGCCAGGTTTCACTGGAGTGTTTCACACCAGGCGTACTTCACGTCAGAAAAGGGTTAAACTAGCTAAAACGTTTCAAAATGGCATTACAGAGCCAATTTAGAGCTTGTTAAGGGCTTTAATGGCCTCTCCCGCCTCTTGGAGGCGGGACGGAGTCAGGAACCCCGCGACTGATTTTGTCAAAATTGCGTGGAGGCGGGATGGAGTCGGGATGGGGTCGGAAACCCCGACCCCGCAAATTTAACCCCCCACACACCTCCAAACCCGACTCCATTGGTCATTCAAAATCCAGCCCTAAGAGTTGAGAGTGCTGCCTCTGAGCCAAGGCTGATAACTGTGCTTTGCCATTGCCAGTCAGGAGAGGTGCTAAGCAGAGTCTGCACACTTCCTTCATGGAGAGAGGAGAATTGGAGGGAGGGGCACCTGTCACAGAGGGTCTTCGGCAAAGGCCTCTGAATAGTACACCCCTCTCAGACAGGCATGATGCTTGGCGCAAGGGGCCTAAAGAAGAGAGAGGGGCAGTTGTTGCTTTCACCCAGAGTCAGAAGTCTCCCCATAAGGTGCCCACTCATACCAGGATACAGTAGCACAAATGTGGGCAGGCCTATGGTGCTTCACCCAAGTGGCTGTTCTTGATGTGGGAGCCTAGTCAGTGAGCGTGAACAGGCTCTTTGGCTTTGGAGAGCATCACAACTGAGCTCCAACCTGTTTTCACCCAATATCCACACACATGCGGTCAGTAGAAAGTAAATTCAACTGGGGTGTAAAACGGGCAGCCGATCCGATCACTTTCCACCAGGCAGTTTGGTTAAAATTAGCCTCACACCTTCCGATAAGATCGCAGTCAGGAACAGGATGCCTCAGCTAATTTCTCTCCTTTCTAGTCCGGGGGCACTGAGACCAATTGTGGAGTCTCAACTGTTGACTCAGCACTGACCAGACTTCGACCCTGGAGCCTTGAGAGTCAGTATAGCTCAGTTCTGTACCAGGCTGTACCCTTTACATCAATGAGTCATTGGGGGGCTCGCAGTCTGTATTTTTAAACTCTGACGATCCATCGCCGTTTGTTAAAAAAAGTGTTGTCTGCATAACAACAGTCATTGGACTTCAAAAGCCGTTAACTTTATGTGTGAGCTTGGCTCTTGTCTCAGAATCAGAAGGTTGTGGGTTCAAGCCCCACGCCGCTCTATGCTGGTATAGCAGTGCAGTACCGAGGGGGTGCTGCATTGTCATGGGTGCTGTCCTTTGGGTGAGGTGTTAAACTAAGGTTCTGTCAATTAGTTCAGAGGAGCATTAAAGCCCAGATTTGCCCATGGCAGAGTATCAATGGTGGCAGGTGTGGGTCAGAAAATCGGGCCCTTTACCTCATGTGCTCAGTTTGCTTTGGGCCTGGTATTCTGATATAAAGAGGCTGTTACCAACCTATAGAAGCAGGCTTGGCCTGCTTCGCATTATCTCTGAAAGCAATGTTGAAGGCTACTTCTTTTCAGCTTGAAGCCTTCGGTTTGCTAAGACACACTTTCGTGACGTCTAGGCTGTTCCTGCTGCAGCACAAGTTCCAGCCAGTAAAGGAACCACTTGGTTGTTCCCATAAGGCTGAACAAATTAAGTGAGGACACATTGAGGTAAAAGAAGGAAAAGACTTGCATTTATATAGCACTTTTCATGACCTCAGAAAGTCCCAAATTACTTTACAGCCAATGAAGTACTTTTGAAATGCAGTCATTGTTGTAATGTAGGAAACGCAGCAGCCAATTTGTACACAGCAAGATCCCACAAGCAGCAATGTGATACTGACCAGATAATCTGTTTTAGTGATGCTGGTTGAGCATATAAATATTGGCCAGCACACCTCCCCTGCTCTTTTTCGAATAATGTCATGAGGCTTCGGTTTAATGTCTCATCCAAAAGACAGCACCTCAGACAGTGCAGCACTCCCACAGTCTTGTCAGCCTATATTTTGTTCTCAAGTCTCTGGAGTGGTACTATGAATCCTGACTCAGAGACGAGAGTGCTACCAATGAGACATGGTGCCAGTGATTCGTAGATATTGGTCTTCAGTGCCTGACTGGTAATATGGCGGAGCAGACTGTTCAGTGTTGTAGAACCGCTCAATTTTCATTACATGTGGTCTACAGTGGCTGAGCAATCAACTCCACCCGATTACTGCCCAGGTGGTTCAGCTGGAAATCTAGCCCGTCACCTTCAGCTTCAAAGACATCTTAAAGGGTTTGTTCTCATCCATCGTCTTCGATATGGGTACAGACCGCTTGTCAAGACTCTTTTCAGACAAACAGCCAGTCTGTTTAATCGGCAGTGACCTCCCTCTCCACTGGGTGTCTGAGCTCTCAATAGAAACACTCAGTGCTTGTGAGAGAGCTTTCTCCTGCATGCTCCCTCACTGCACCAGGCATCCTGTAGATGATCATGGGGATGCCGCTCGCTCCATGGTACTGTGCATTTGAATTAATAATCTCCCGCACGGTGTGCTGACACATATTCCCTGCTGCTCCTTGTGGACTCCAAAGGATGTGGAATTGCCTCCTGCTCCTGAATTAGTTCCCATCTGAAGGTAGGCTGAGCAGGATACGAATGCCTTACCAGTACCCTTGAGATGTGGTGCGGACTTACTCACTCAGCAACCTCCATCCATGCAGCTTTTCCCTCTAATTATACAGGTGTGTGATCTTCAGCACCAAACAGGGATGTCCTACTTCACTTCGCTTCCTGCATCATCATCTCCGGGATATCAGCACCGAAAGCAAACGTATTTGGTGCTGCCTTCAGTGAACACACGATGCTCCATCCCTTGGTTGTTCCCTTTCACAGAACAATTGCAGACAACTTCCCTCTAAGGGTGAGCAGCAGCCCTTTAAGAGCTGCTGGCTAGCCCAATTTTCCAACCTTGCCTGGCTTCCAGGCCTCAGTCCCCCTGCCCAGGTTTTCTACACAAAAGAAGCCGGTTCGAATGAAATGGAGGGGACCCCCACCTCAGAACATTCTACAAGGTCAGCCCTCGCCTCTCCTGATCTGCTGATCTGTGCGCACCTGGGCCATGGGCAAGTGTGCTCCTAATTTTGCCGGATCTGGACCCGAAAGGTATGCAAGGAAGAGGAGGGAGTTCTTCCAGTGTCCCGGTCAACGTTCCTCCCTCAATCAACAGCACCAAAAATAGCTTAACTAGTCATTCATCTCATTGCTGTTTGTGGGATCTTGCTGTTTGTAAAACCATTCGCCTACCTAACAGTAATGACTGTAAAGCCAAGTAATTGATAGGATGTGAAGTGCATTAAGATAAGGTGATAAGGTAATATATGAATACCAGTATTTCTTTGTCAGGCAATCTCTGTTAGAGACAGGGGAAGACACCGTATTAGTGCATTATCTTTCCTTTTTCTCTCGTAGTCCCTGGTTACCTGAGGTGCTGCTGTTTACTGACAGCACAAATTCCACTCCCAAAAATAAAATACAGACAATAACGATTTATAACAATCCAGTCTGGGGGATTTTTTTTTTGTTGCTTTCTGTTAAATTGAGTTTGATGTTTTCAAAGCTGACATCAATCTGTCCATCAGTCTTGGGATCTGCCAGGATCAGCCCTTCGGGAGATGGTATGATGTGTCTGGCCTGTCAGGTTATGGTAGCTGTGTTAATGGGCATGTCTTTCATATGTCTATGATACATGGTTTGATATCATGGTGCAAAGACTTACCCTGCACGTACTGTGCAATCACCTACTTAGATCAGACAACTACTGTCAATTCATGTGGATAAAATGTGTGTGTGTGTGTGGGGGGGCGGGGGGGGGGGGGGGGGCATGCGTTAAACCCTATCCGCCAGGTGGAAACCGGGCAGGCGGCCAGGTCAAATAACCCGGGGTATTTACCCGCTGGAAAACGCCCAGTTCCAGCCCAGTGCAACATTCACTCAGGCTTCTGAATGGACGGCTGAGTGTGTGCCAAGGGAGGAGGGTCAGAATGACAACAGTGGAGGATGCGGGGGATGACGAGCAGGGGTATTGCCCAATTAGGGATGGCCAAAGAGTTTGGGGGGACTTGAAAATGAGGATGAGAATATTCGGATCATGGAAATGTAGAGGGCTGGAAGAAACCATCAGTGTCTATCTAACTTGTCTCAAACTTTCAAACATACTGTATATTATTCTACCTCTTTACCCCTTACTCTCCTTCTTTGCTAAATAGCTATCAAGTACCCTCTTGTATTTGAGGATGCTATCCATCTCCACTGCTTCCATCTGTTCTACACATCTCCCTCACTGCATAAAGTAGTTAAATCGAAACTGACTGTACACTTTCTTCTGAGTTTCAGTCTATTGCCCCTAGCTGCAGAGCTTGTGATTATATAAAACAGATTATTAGGGTTTAAATGAGCTATATCACTTTGAATCTTAAATCTCCCTGAGAGATCCCCTTGAGTATAAAAGGTTAAGCAGTGAAGAAATTGAGGTGTTTAAGATGATTAAAGGAGATGACAGGGTAGAGAGAGAGAAACTATTTCCTCTGGTGGGGGGAGTCCAGAACAAAGGGGCATAACATTAAAATTAGAGCTAGGCCATTCAGGGGTGATGTCAGGAACCACTTCTTCAACTATCCTAATATAGACTGGGATAGTAATAGTGTAAAGGGCAGAGAGGGGCAAGAATTTCTGAAGTGTGTTCAAGAGAACTATCTTGATCAGTATGTTTCCAGCCCATCGAGGAAGGAGGCATTGCTGGTTCTCGTTCTGGGGAATGAGGTGGGTCAAATGGAGCAAGTGTCAGCAGGGGAATATTTAGGGAACAGTGATCATAGTATCATAAGATTTAGATTAGCTATGGAAAAGGACAGGGAGCAATCTAGAGTAAAAATATTTAATTGGAGGAAGGTCAATTTCAGTGGGTTGAGAACAGATCTGGCCCGGGTAAATTGGAATCAAAGATTGGCAGGCAAAACTGTAATTGAACAATGGGCTGCCTTTAAAGAGGAAATGGTTCGGGTACAGTCGAGGTACATTCCCACGAGGGGGAAAGGTAGGGCAACCAAAGTCAGAGCTCCCTGGATGACAAAAGAGATAGAGAGCAAGATGAAGCAGACTAAGGGGGTGTATGACAGATGTCAGGTTGAGAATACAAGTGAGAACCAGGCTGAATATAGAAAGTTCAGAGGGGAAGTGGAAAAGGAAATAAGAAGGGCAAAGAGAGAGTATGAGAATAGATTGGCAGCTAACATAAAAGGGAATCCAAAAGTCTTCTATAGGCATATAAATAGTAAACAGGTATTAAGAGGAGGGGTGGGGCCGATTAGAGAATAAAAAAGGAGACCTACGCACGGAGGCAGAGGGCATGGCTGAGGTACTAAATGAGTACTTTGCATCTGTCTTTACCAAGGAAGAAGATGCTGTAAAAGTCAGAGTGAAAGAGGAGGTAGCTGAGATACTGGATGGGATAAAATTTGATTAAGAGGAGGCACTAGAAAGGCTGGCTGTACTTAAAGTAGATAAGTCACCAGGACCAGATGCATCCTAGGATGCCGAGGGAAGTAAAGGTGGAAATTGCGGAGGTACTGGCCATAATCTTCCAATCCTCCTTTGATACTGGGGTGGTGCCAGATGACTGGAAAATTGCAAATGTTACACCCTTGTTCAAAAAAAGGATGTAAGGATAAACCCAGCAACTACAGGCCAGTCAGTTTAACCTCGGTAGTGGGGAAGCTTTTAGAAAATATAATCTGGGACAAAAGTAACAGTCAATTGGACAAGTGTGGATTAATTAAGGAAAGCCAGCACGGATTTATTAAAGGCAAATCGTGTTTAACTAACTTGATTGAGTTTTTTGATGAGGTAACAGAGAGGGTTGATGAGAGCAGTGCGGTTGATGTGGTGTACATGGATTTCCAAAAGGCATTTGATAAAGTGCCACATAATCCGCTTTCCAGCAAATTTGAAGCCATGGAATAAAAGGGACAGTGGCAACATGGACACAAAATTGGCTAAGTGACAGGAAACAGAGAGTAGTGGTGAACGGTTGTTGTTTGGACTGGAGGAAGATATATAGTGATGTTCCCCAGGGGTCGGTTCTAGGACCACTGCTTTTCTTGATATATATTAATGACTTGGACTTGGGAGTACAGGGCACAATTTCAAAATTTGCAGATAACACAAAACTTGGAAGTATAGTGAACAGTGAGGAGGAGAGTGATAGACTTCAAGAAGACATAGACAGGCTGGTGGAATGGGCGGACACATGGCAGATGAAATTTAATGCAGAGAAGTGCGAAGTGATACATTTTGGTAGGAAGAATGAGGAGAGGAAATATAAACTAAAGGGTACAACTCTAAAGGGGGTGCATGAACAGAGAGACCTGGGAGTATATGTGCACAAATCATTGAAGGTGGCAGAGCAGGTTGAGAAAGCGGTTAAAAAAGCATACAGGATCCTGGGCTTCATAAATAGAGGTATAGAGTACAAAAGCAAGGAAATTATGATGAACCTTTATAAAACACTGCTCCGATCTCAACTGGAGTATTGTGTCTAATTCTGGGCACCGCACTTTAGGAAGGATGTGAAAGCCTTGGAGAGGGTGCAGAAAAGATTCACGAGAATAGTTCCAGGGATGAGGGACTTCAGTTATGTGGATAGACTGGAGAAGCTGGGGTTGTTCTACTTAGTGCAGAGAAGGTTGAGAGGAGATTTGATAGAGGTGTTCGAAATCATGAGGCGTCTAGACAGAGTAGATAGAGAGAAACTGTTCCAATTGGTGGAAGGGTTGAGAACCAGAGGACACAGATTTAAGGTAATTGGCTGAAGAACCAAAGGCGACATGAGGAAAAACCTTTTTACGCAGCGAGTGGTTCGGATCTGGAATGCACTGCTTGAAAGGGTGGTGGAAGCAGATTCAATCGAGGCTTTCAAAAGGGAATTGGATAAGTACCTGAAGGAATACAATTTGCAGGGCTACGGGGAAAGGCGGGGGAGTGGGACTAGCTGAAGAGCTCTTGCAGAGAGCCGGCACAGGCTCGAACGTCCGAATGGCCTCCTTCTGTGCTGTAACCATTCCATAATTCTATGATTCTATGATTCACACAAATGCTAGAGGAAATTTGGAACTCTCTCCCTCTAAAAGCAGCTGAGGCTGGGGGTCAGTTGAAAATTTCAAAACAGGGATTGATAGATTTGTGTTAGGCAGGGTTTAAGGAACGAAGAAGGGTAGATGACGTTAAGATACAGATCAGTCTGATTTAATTGAATGGCAGAACAGGCTCTAGGGGATTAATTCCCTATGTTCCTGAGCCTTTTTTGTTCCACTATAAACATTCCTCGTTCCAGTAGCCTCTCCTAGCAGCTTAGGTTGCCCTTCGTTGGATCCTGTTCAATGTCATTACTGTGCGGAAAATGGCTGCTGCACTCGTCTGTATAACAAGAATACCTGTGCTTAACTGCTATTCGTAGATGTGAAGCATTTTGGGCTGTTTCTGAGAGATGTAATAAGGCGCCATATAAATATAACTTCTCTCTTCCTATCCCCACTGTCGTGATGTGATTAGAATGTACACAGATCTCTAAGTAGATAGAGATCAGTGTATTGTACATCAATACCAAAGCATAATACTGCGAATGCTGGATATCTGAAACATAAATAAAACATGCTATAGGAAGGATTTGAATGCCTTGGGGGAGAGGGCAGGGGAGATTTACTAGAATGGTAGCAGGGATGAAGGACTTCAGTTATGTGAAGAGACTGGAGAAACTAGGATTATTCTCCTTGGAGCAGAGAAGGTTATGGGGAGATTTAATAGAGGTGTTAAATTATGAAGGGTTTTGATAGAGTAGATAAGGAGAAACTGTTTCCACTGGAAGGAGAGTCGGTAACCAGAGGTCAAGAATTTAAGATAATTGGCAAACGAATCTGGGGGGGAGATGAGGTGAGTTTTTTTTATGCGGCGAGTTGTTATGATCTGGAATGCGCTGCCTGAAAGGGCGGTGGAAGCAGATCCAACAGTAGCTTTCAAAAGGTAATTGGATAAATACTTGAAAAGGAAAAATGTGCAGGGCAATAGGGATAGGGCAGGGAGTGGGACTAATTGTACAGCTCTTTCAAAGAGCCGGCACAGGCCTCCAATTCTGCTGTAAAACTCTATGATTGCATGCTGGAAACACTCAGCAGGTCAGGCAGCATCTGTGGCGAGAGAAACAGGGTTAATATTTCAGGTTGATGCCCTTTCGCCAGAACTGCTGGTCGTGAAAGGTTAACAATTTCCAGAAGTTTCTGGTTTTATTTCATTGCTTTGTACGAGTTGTTTATCACATCCTGAGAACTTCACTCTACCCCTCTGGCTCTCATTCCTGAAACTGCTTGCTGTATTAATTACTTGCTCACATGGTGCTGATTGTTTCAATGAGCTTCCCATAAAGTATCTCCAAAATCCCTCTTCTGTGCTGCGTCCTGTAGACTAATATCATTCAGTTTATATTCCCAATGCTGGTTCTGCTTCCCCACTCTCATCACTTTTCATTATTCATATTATCCATATTATCCATATTAAACATCATCTGCCATTTTTTCAGCCCAATTTCCTAATCTATCCGGATCCCTCTTGCTTGTCCCATGGTATTTCCGATCCTTGAAATTGAGTCACTGGGCTACAGGGAACCGATGGGGCTGGGAGAAACCAGTGCTCATGGGTGTACAGGACTTAGTCTGTTGGAGGACTTGGGCTGCAGAGATTGCGAAGGGTGCAGGGGACGCAGTGAGCGGAGCGTTTGAGAAGTCGAAGCTTGCGATTGAAGATTCGAACAATGGTGTAAGTGGGTGATGCGCCAGTAGATGGAAGAATGTGGGCTGTAGAGTGGAAAACTTAGCTCGAATTAATTCAAAATAATTTTATGCACTGCTCTACAATGAAAGCACTAATGGTGGTCGTGTACCTTCCTATCATGCGCATAACTACCATTGCCATAAGGAATATATTACCCCCTCGGGCCTATATTCCCTTCCTTGCCGTGTTAGCCTAGCTGAGACAGGCATGGTGAGAGAGCTTCAATGTGACTGCCAGCCCCAGTTGGCGTTGCAGCTAATGTCACCAAGTAAGAAGTATCTGAAGGTCCAGTGTTTCAGTCACCGGGCCATGTATCCAGTACAGATAGGGTCACCAATGCTGGTAGAATGCGTTCCTGGAGGTGTCATCACATGACCAGCCCCCGCGCTCCCGCCATTGGCCGTCCAACACGTCAATCCTCGTGGCGCCCCGCCTTCCCAGGCCAATTGGAAAGCGAAAAGACACTTTGTTATCCAATAGGATGATTCTTGACTGTCAGTCAAACAGCCTTTTTCCCCATCTCCAATATTTTTACAACAAATAAACAGAAGTGTGCAAAGAAAATGAAAAACCAAACACAATCTTTTTATTGCACCCCCCTATGATTTTTCTCCTGGGTTTGCTCACAGGAGTGTCCTGGAGATTATTCTTCAATTCCTAGGGACTCCAGGACAAGCTCGGAGGTTTGACAACACTAAGTACCGAGTGTGCTCTGTAATATAGAACAATTAGATTCAAACTGGAAAGCATGACTCATTAATACACACTATTACAATTAAACTGTAAGGGAGACCAGCAATGGTAGTGTCAGGGCAAGTCCATGGGCAGGTACAACACTATCAGTCACTTGACAGAAAGCCATATTTCAACTACTAGTGAATATCAGTTAATTAATGTTCGGATTCTTCTTAGTGTAATGATAACAGAGCCTCTGATGCAGGTTCCTCCGTCTCTCAGATGGGGTTTTGCCTTTTCCCATTTACTAATGATCCTCTCCAGTGCTTTTCTGATGTATTTCAGGATGTTAGAATTTGAATCACTTGGATCGTGAAATTGGTTTAAGTAAAGGCGGACACGGAGCTGGATAAACAACTAATAGGGGACAGGGCTGGAGGAGGCAAAGAGAAATGCAAACCAGGATGGACAAGTACTCCACCGGCCACAATGGCTCACATGCTATCTAGGAGTCCATTCCATTCGTCTTAGGGGCCGATTTTAATCAGCGTTAACGGGGCAGTAGGCCTCAGAATGAGGTCGGTAGCCATACCGCCCCATTACCGCCAACAGTCCGGCCACCGGCATTTTCAAAGGGGACTTCCCATGGGCGGTGTGTGTAGGCATCTTTATTGCGCAAAATCAAAGTACTATAATGTAGTTTGCAATTGTAAGGGACACAGGGGTGTGGTTTGTCCATGTGTTCTGGCATTGAGCAGCTTAACCAGGGATCGTAAGAACATCAGAAATAGGAGCAGGAGTGGGCCATTTGGCTCTTCGAGCCTGCGCTGCCATTCAATAAGATCATGGCTGATCTTCTACCTCATCTTCACTTTCCTGCACAGGGATCCTTACAGGGGCCACTGCTGCTCCCTCCAAAAGCGGTCCCAAAACCTCTACCAGGTTTTGGAGAGGTGCACTTTGGAGATCTCAATATTGGAGCGGGCCACATTGGAGAGGGCCGCAGGACTGCCCCTCCCAGCTCCACAAAAGTACTGTGGGCTGCTTCTGACCTGGATGAGCCCCCCACCCCCCCCATTCCAGGTTCCAAACCCAGATATCTACTTTGAGCACACACCTTCCCCAGGGGATCTTAGCTACAAGGACAGGTTGGAGAAGCTGGATTTGTTTTCATTACAGCAAAGGAGGTTGAGGGGTGATTTGATAGAGGTGTACAAGATTATGGTGGGTTTGGATAGGCTAGATGGGGAAAGGCTGTTCCCACTAGTTGATGGTACAAGGACTAGGGGACACAGATTTAAGGTTTTGGGCAAGAGATACAGCGGGGGAAGTGAAGAAAACCTTTTTTATGCAGCGAGTGATGAGGACCTGGAACTCGCTGCCGATGGAAATGGTGGAAACGGAGACACTCAATGTTTTCAAGGGGAGACTGGATAGGCACTTGAGGGAAATAAACTTGCAGGGCTATGGGGAGAGAGCGGGGGAATGGGACCGACTGGATTGCTCTACAGAGAGCTGGCGCGGACTCGATGGGCCGAATGGCCTCCTTCTGTGCTGTTATGACTCTATGGGGGAAAAATTCGGTTGCTTTGCGCCTCTCGTTAGAGCCCTATGGGGCGCAAAGCAACTAGCGCCCGGGCGCAGCGATGTTTGCGCCGCTCGCGAAATTGACCAGACATTTTGCGGCAGTGCTAAACACTACTGCCACGATCTCCTGCACCCGCAGGTCGTGACGTCAGTCGAGCATGCAACGCCCCGGTAGCGCCACGGACCAGATATTGAGCGGTGCCCCCTGCCTATCCGCCTGCCGTTAGCAACTACAGGTTGAGGGGAGCATTTTGCAGTCGGAAAGGGACTGGGGAAGTGCTATTTAAAGGCGACCGCTTCCTGCCTTTTTTGTCGGTGACATTTTTGCACCAAGCATTCTGAGAGAGAGAGAGAGAGAGAGAGAGAGACTTCTGGAGAGATTCAACGCTTTGTGAAGGAGTTTTGGGTACTGAGCAGCACTTTGCAGCTTCATTTTGATTTGACCTTCCTTGCATCGATTTAGAAGAGACTTTGGGGGCTGCACTCTGAGCTCTTTCCCTGGGCCTCTCCATTGATCTTTCCAGCAGATTTGATGTACAGGTCTTTCCAGGCCAAGATTCAAGGCTGCAATGAGCAGGGTGTAGATGGAGAGCAAGATCGATCCTCCCCTTTAAGAACTGGCCGGTGCCAGTGTGTCTGTGTTCCATTGCTGACTGACATCACATGAGCTTCACCAGCGCTCTGAGGTAGTGCCTCGCTCCACGGCGTTAGCGCCTTAAGAGAGGTGTGTAGCGCCTGATTTAGCGCTCCAATCACCTCCAGGGGCGATAGAAGCCAAGTTTGCAATCGGAGGCGATAATTAGCGCCAGGCGCTAAACTTTGCGCCTGGCCGATAATTGCGCCCCAAACGGGGCGATACCGAATTTTCCCCCTTTGACTCTATGGGCTGGATTTTAATTGACCCGTGGAGTTGGGTTTGGAGGCGTGTGGGGGGTTAAAATTGCGAAAATTGGTGGGCGGGCACAAGCCCGCCTCCACGCAATTTTCATTAAATCATGTCTGCTGGTCCCGACTCCGTCCCACCTCTAAGAGGCGGGATAGGCTGTTAAGGCCCTTAACAAGCACTAAATTGCCTCTATAATGCCATTTTGAAAGACCTTTGTGATTTTAACCCTTTTTCTACGTGAAGCACGCCTGTTCTGAACCACGAATGTGAAACCTGGCGGGGGCACATTTGGATAGCTGACGCTGGCTGGCTGGCTGGCATATCTGGATGGATGGATGGATGAGGAGGAGACATATCTGGATGGATGAGGAGGAGACATATCTGGAAGTGGTGGTGCAAAAATATCTGGGAGCAGACTTAGGGCTGCTGCTCATTTTGCCTCCAGGTCCTCTCACAGCAAAGGCCAGGCAGTCTTTGCAGACCTTCAATGCAGCAGCAATGATGACATCATCAGAGGCGACTTTCAGACTGAAAACACTAATTGGTTCATGGGTTCCCACATGCTGGAACTCAATTGCCCAATAAGGTGAAAATTGCATCAATCTCCCACATCCAATTGCAGTCGGGTGGATAACACGAGAAGTGGATGACACAACCCCAACCCGCCCCAGTATCAAAATCCAGCCCATTGACTCTATGTTAATACATATACAAATAGATTCACACTGGAGGAGAGTATGGAGATCTTGGAGCTGGGGTGGGAGTCCACGATTGAGGTAGGTTTACATTGACCATGGAAGGATTGGGCTGGATAGGCTGAATGGCCCTTTTCCCTTACATTCTCCTATTTTTTGTGTGGTTTGTATCCACGCTTTGAACTGCAGAAGCATGAGCAACAAGGGTGGAAAGTGCTTCCTCAGAAAGTGCAGAATAGCAATGGCACAAGAATCGTAAAGAGCAGCAGTGAGCCGTGGAAACAGCACTGATGTTAGAGAGGTCCACATTGGAGAGGTCCACATTGGAGAGGTCCACATTGGAGAGGTCCACGTTGGAGAGGTCCACGTTGGAGAGGTCCACGTTGGAGAGGTCCACATTGGAGAGGTCCACGTTGGAGGGATCTGCATTGGAGAGGTCCACGTTGGAGAGGTCCACGTTGGAGAGGTCCACGTTGGCGAGGTCCACGTTGGAGAGGTCCACATTGCCGATGTCCACGTTGGAGAGGCCCACATTGGAGAGGCCCACATTGGCAAGGTCCACGTTGGAGAGGTCCGCATTGAAGATGTCAATGTTGGAGAGGTCCACTTTGGAGAGGTCCACATTGGAGACGTCCACTTTGGAGAGGCCCACATTGGAGAGGCCCACATTGGAGAGGCCCACATTGGAGAGGTCCACTTTGGAGACGTCCACATGCTTCAGGGGGAACGAGAGTCACAGGGCTAGGGCTATGTTTAAGAGACTGCATCTGTTGAGTTCAGGATGAGCTGCTTATGTTATTCTGTACAACTTCCTGACATCTTAGAACAAGCAGATGATCAGAGAGCAAATGCTTATGTTCTCTAAATAGAAAAATCTGGAAATCAGGGCTGCATTCAGAAACCCAGATTAAACATTCTTGCTTGGACCAATGTGGAGGAAGGGGGGTGGGAGTGGCGGAGAGAGCATTGAGGAGTGAGTTTGATAAATAATATCCCTACCAGCAGTTCCAGACCAGCTGCTCCAGACAGCACAACCATCTGCATTATCTGTTGCCACAACTAGAAGTAAGGATTGCTTGTAGAAACACCTCAAATCCAACTTCAGTCAGAAAGCACGTATAGAGTTTGGCAGCATTTAATTTGATGAAAGCTTGTTTCATTAACAAACTACAAACGCTGTTGACATTTGATCAAAGGGATCAGGGGAACCAAAGCCATTGTGATTGTACGGTCTGTGTGTAATATAGAGGGAAGAGCGAGTGATAGCTGGTTACCGCCAGTTGTGTGTTCAGTGGCTTGTGTTTTCTGCTCCTGCCCACCCATTATGTAAATAGGGCGGCTGGTAATGCAAACAAAAAAAATGGGCGGGAGTCCTGTTGTGCCAGAACTCCACCCACTTTAGTGCCCACCATATTTTCTGACTTCAGTTCTGTCGGGGACTGGAAGTGCAATTTTGGGCGATACCAGGCAAATGAGCTGTCAGCCGTGGCTCAGTCGGTAGCACTCTTGCTTCTGAGTCACAATGGGTTCAATCGCCACCAGAGACTTGAGCACATAATCTAGGCTGACACTCCAGTGCAGTACTGAGGGAGTGCTGCACTGTCAGAGGTGCCGTCTTTTAGATCAGACATTAAACCGAGGCCCCGTCTGTTTGTGGAACCTTGCTATGCACAGATTGGCTGCTGTGTTTCCTACATTACAACAGTGACTACACTTCAAAAATCTTTCATTGGCTATAAAATGCTTTGGTACAGCCTGAGGTCCTGAAAGGCGGTATATAAATGTAAATCTCTCCTTCCTTTTAACACTACAATGAGGACTTTTCAGTCATATCTTTATCTGGAATAACTGGTTACCTAGGGTTGCAAGTCAATGAAAAAATGCAAGCAAGAAATTTAAAGAGATCAGCAGTTATGCCTTGAATTTGGAGATACTGTCATTCTCAATCGGTTTTGGTGTTTTCCTTTATTCTTTTGCTGTGGCCAATTCATTTTCCATCTGCCTTTCTGCCATTTGGTATGGAGCTACCATTTATTCCTGTCCCTCCATTTCACACAGGGCACAATGGGCTTCCCATAGGGAATTCCACAATATCTGTGGTTTTGGGGGAAGAAGAGGAGGGGCAACAGAGGAATGCCAGATTGGTCGAGCATCATTGGAGGCACATACCACCCACCCACTCACCAGTGTACCCTGACAGCAATCATCACAGCCCCAGGACATCGCTGCAGGAGTTCCTCAGGGCAGTGTCCTCAGCCCAACTATCTTCAGCTGCTTCGTCAATGACCATCCCTCCAACATAAGGTCAGAAATGGGAATGTTCGCTGATGACTGCAGTGTTCAGCGTCATTCACAACTCCTCAGATAATGAAACAGTCCACGCCCGCATGCAACAAGACGTCAATGACATTCAGGCTTGGGCTGATAAGTGGCAGGTAACATTTGCACCACAGAATTGCCAGGCAATGACTATCTCCAACAAGCAAGAGTCTAACCACCGCCCCTTGACATTCAATGGCATTACCATCGCTGAATCTCCCACCATCAACATCCTGGGGGTCACCATTGACCAGAAACTTAACTGGACCAGCCACATAAATACTGTGCCAACAAGAGCAGGTCAGAGGCTAGGTATTCTGTGGCGAGTGTCTCACCTCCTGACTCCCCAAAGCCTTTCCACCGTCTACAAGGCACAAGTAAGGAGTGTGATGGAATACTCTCCACTTGCCTGGATGAGTGCAGCTCCAACAACACTCAAGAAGTCTGACACCATCCAGGACAAAGCAGCCCACTTGATTGGCACCTCATCCACTACCTTAAACATTCACTCCCTCCACCACCGGCGTACCGTGGCTGCAGTCTGTACCATCTACAAGATGCACTGCAGCAACTCACCAAGGCTTCTTCAGCAGCACCTCCCAAACCCGCGACCTCTTCCACCTAGAAGGACAAGTCAGCAGGCGTATGGGAACACCGCCACCTCCAAGTTCCCCTCCAAGTCACACACCATCCTGACTTAGTAGTATATCACCGATCCTTCATTGTCGCTGGGTCAAAATCCTGGAACTCCCTCCCTAACTGCACTGTGGGAGTACCTTCACAACACGGACTGCAGCGGTTCAAGAAGGCGGCTCACCACCATCTTCTCAAGGGCAATTAGGGATAGGCAATAAATGTTGGCCTTACCAGCGACGCCCACATCCCATAAACGAATAAAAAAAGCAGAATATACAGGCAGAGATGCTCCAACCTCCACTTGTCACAGGAGCAGTCCTGTGGAGGCAATGCTTTACAAAGGAACCCATCATTGAGTTATACTACATGTTGCAACCCAGCTACAGCCCACCTCCACCTCAACCATCGCACTACCAGTGGCAGTTAAGATCACAACCGCCCTGCTCTTTTATGCTATAGGGTCTCCTACACTGCTACTGAGGATGTCACTAACATTAGCCAATCAGAGGCACTAAGTAACTCATGGCTGAAGTGTTTGCTAGAGTTAGCAATTTCAACCATTTGTCTATGGGCAGCCAGTTGTAGCATGACAGGCCACTGCAAATTCACCAATTGGCCCAAAGTCCAACAAGTTATAGATTGGCCCTTACATGACCTCTTGATCAATGCCATCACCTACACCAAAATGAGAAGTCGCACAACACCAGGTTATAGTCCAACAGATTTATTTAATTTTACAAGCTTTCGAAGCAGTTCGCTCCTTCGTCAGGTAAGTTAGCAATGAGAGAATCTCCCAGAATTCACAATTTAAACCCAGACAAAATCTATTCACATTATTCCCTGCAACAAAGAGCACAGCCAAGACAATGAGATGTGTCCCAGGGGGTCCAACGTGTCAAACCACCTGCTGGCTGCATATCCTGTCAATTTGTGTTCTTGTGTTAGCCTTTTTAAAAAAAAAAACACCTGGGAAGACCGGCCATGATGTCAAGTCATGATGCAGGGAATAATGTGAATAGATTTTGTCTGGGTTTAAATTGTGAATTCTGGGAGATTCTCTCATTGCTAACTTACCTGACGAAGGAGCGAACTGCTTCGAAAGCTTGTAAAATTAAATAAATCTGTTGGACTATAACCTGGTGTTGTGCGACTTCTCATTTTTGTCCACCCCAGTCCAACGCCGGCATCTCCACATCATCACCTACACCAACAGGGAAAGATGCCACACTCAGTGTGTACCTAGTCTGCGACCATCAGCACTGACTGGATCGATCTGGGGGTGCCCTGATGTGTAGCCCAGCTAACAACTCAAGGATCATGGCTGTGTCCTGCCTATTGCACAACTTTGCTTTACAAAGAGACCTCCTCATGGAGGCTTTCAAGGAGCAAGACACCTGTGGACAGATTTAACCAAAGGAACAGCAGCAGCCTGAAGAGGGAATGGAGGACATCCTGTTGGCTGCTGCAAGAGACATTCATGCCGCTCTCGTGCGGAAGGCCTTCTCTTGACTTCCTGTCTACATCTTTTGCCTTCTCCGCACAAAGTTATCAGCCCTGAATTCCCTCGAGGGTTCCACTGGATTCTCGCTGAACTGTTCTTCTTGGGGTCTCCAGCTGCCTGGTCCAAAGAAGACTTCCTTTCTCAGTCTAACTTCCTGTAGTAGCACTTCAACATCCACATCCACAAAGCAGGGTTAGGGCTGGGAGTGCGTGCCCGGGAGCAGACCTCCCTGGGTTTATGTAGCCGAAACAATGCTTACGATCCAGCTAATTCAGGTCTCGCAATCCTTGCAGCACAACACTACTCCACCCCCCCATGGGCATTGTCCCAATCAAAGGACAGGGGCTCGTCCAAAATATTCAAATGAGGGTGAGCTCAGAAACCACGGTGGGGTCAGCGCTCACAACATCAGACGGCGCCATTCGTGTCCCGCCAGACCTCCGGCAGAGATCGGGCTCCTTGTGTTCGAAAATGGTGGGAGTTCATATTCACAATTTCCTCATCCAAAAGCAAAATACTGCGGATGTTGGACATCTGAAATAAAAACAGAAAAGGCTGGAAATACTCGGCAGGTCAGGCAGCATCGGTGGAGAGTGAAACAAAAAAGTTTCAATCGGTCATCGACCTGAAACATTAACTCTGTTTCTCTCTCCACCGATGCTGCCTGAGCCACTGAATGTTCCCAGAATTTTCTGTTTTTATTCCACGATTTCCTATTGCACCCTCCCGCTGGGTGAAGATCCCAGCTGGGTGCACAGACTTCGAAAATCAGCCCTAGCCCTGTAGATCAGGCCGTACAGCCTGCAACAACTGGAAGAGCTGATTTCCAATTAAGTACTTTGCAACACACCAGATGTTTTAACGCTCGGCGATGTCTGAAACGGGCGATGGCGGATTGGCCGCCCGCTGTACGCCTGCCCTGATTTTCGTTTCCGTTGAAGTCAATGGAGAGGAGAATGGGGCGGGGTGTACTAACGGGCGGCTACAGCCCGTTTCCCACCACCTCTGACAATTAAACTCAGCCCAAAGTGATTACGGCGCGAGCAGCAATTTGCGATACGTCGATGTCCTCCTAAAATGTCGGACGCTCTTCAGCTTTGCTTTTGAAATATCCAAATCTTCTTTATCCGTGCTCCTGTCATACACAGTTCCGCAGTATCTCCTCCTGGCATGTGACGGGAGTGCAGCAAGAGAATTGTTACCTCGTCGCTTCCTACAGGGAAATATGTATGTTGCTGATGGAAATCAAATAATATAAGAACACCAACCTCATGTTTCACATCCTCACTTGCTTTTAAAATGGGGCTGTCAATCAATCATGATCAAAGGCAGAATGCTGTTTTGACGTATGAGAATAGCGCAGATTCTTGGGATTTTCTTCCGATTGTAACCACAATGTGATGAAGAAATCTCCAAGGAATACTAATGAGATAGTAAGCTCACATCGTCAGAAATAACTAGTTTAACACTTCAATAGCTGCAGCCGCAATAGGTCGATTAGGAACGTGTCACGAGGCAAATCGGCCAATATTGGCACAAAGCAACAAAACCGACATAACACAGTGATGGATCTCACATATACAATATTCCGAATGGAATAGCTTGAGTCAAATTATTGAATTCTATCCCATAAGCACCTGCTGCTATTGAAATTTAACCTGACTACAGGGCCCTAATTCACAAGAGCAAAATGTAAATTATCCTCGCCCTGAAACAGGGAAAAAAATGTCCACCATTTGTTTTAACCTCCTTGTTTGGAGCGAGTGTCATGTACATTAAAACAAACCCTAGTAATCAGGCTCTGCTGTATTGCCTTGCTCTTCAATTTTAAGCAACAGTCCTGTATGTCAGACAATGTTGGATCAGTGCTATTGAAGGTTCTTGTTTTGGAGAGAACATTTTTTCTCCGCCCCTTCAGGGAATATTGCCCTGAAGGTCTCCCTCTTGTGCTCTGAACTCTGTCCCAATTAAAATAAAAAGAAGGAACTAGCATTTATATATCACCTTTCACGACCTCAGGACGTCCCAAAGTGCTACACAGATAATGAAGTATTTTTGAAGTGTAGTCACTGTTGTAAGGTAGGTAACGCGGCAGCCAAGACTTAATTGGCTGTAAAGCTCTTTGGGATGTCCTGAGGTCATGAAAGACGCGGTAGAAATGTAAGTCCTTTCTTCTTCACAGACAGTGGCTGCCCTCCAGTGCTCCACCCAAGGTTCCAATATTGTGATGTGACAAAAATGAAATATTTTCCTCTCTGTGAAGATTAGTTTTCAGGTTTGTTCCTGCTGCCCACAGCACACACAGCGTTAATGTTATTGTCTGCTATCTTGTTTCTACAAACTGCAGGAATATAAATTATAGCCTGGTGGGCCAAAGGCAGTAATGTATGCCAGTTTCTGCTGAACAAAAGAGAGTTTAATATGAAAATATCAATTGAACAGCGAATCATTGGTGTCAATCAGCTGAGTAGTGTTCTTAATAGCAGCTTTAACAATGTATGAATTATTGGTTACCACAGATTATACACAGTGCAATGGAACAGAGACCAAGTTCATTGTTAACCCACGGAGGGTTATCACCCTAAATTAGTTGTGAGGATTACAGTTGTCTAATTCTCTTTACGTCAGTATATCTTCAGTGAATGATAGGGCGGTGGAAGAAGATTCAATAGTAACTTTAAAAAGTGAATTGGATAAATACTTGAAGGGGAAATATTTGCAGGGCTGTGGGGAAAGAGCAGGGGAGTGGGACTAATCGGACAGCTCTTTTAAAGAGCCAGCACAGGCACGATGGGCTGAGTGGCCTCCTTTTGTGCTGTATTATTCAATGGTTCTATGAATGTTGAATGCTGTATCAATGTCTGACTCAGGTAAGTCCCAGGAGGGGCCGATGGAGGAATGAGGTGTGGTGGTGATCGCGACTGTACAGGCTCCACAGCAACATTTAAAATAAAATTCACGTACCTATCGTTGGCGGCCACAGAGGCTGCTGAAGAATCCTGAGCGGGGTAGGCCCAAAGCCTGCCCTGATCGTCGCCGACAGATTTCTTGATCAGGTCCTTCAACAGTCGTTAGGCTCCTAATTTACATAATTAAGGGGCCTAATGCCTGTTTTAGGCTGATCCATTTCCATCAGCTTCCTGCCAGGTGAGTTATATTGAAAACTGTTCATTTACCTGTTTAATGTTAAATAAATTCACCTGTTAATTTACAGCCTAAACCTTGGTCTGGTTTAATGCATATTCATCCACCTACTGAAGGCAAGGAGGTCACATTCTTCTGCAGCACCTCACAAACCAGGACAAGGGCAGCAGGCGCATGGGAACACCACCACCTCCAAGTTCCCCTCCAAGTCACACACCATCCTGACTTGGTATATCGCCGATCCTTCATCGTCGCTAGGTCAAAATCCTGGAACTCCCTCCCTAACAGCACTGTGGGAGTACCTTCACCACACGGACTGCAGCGGTTCAAGAAGGCGGCTCACCACCACCTTCTCAAGGATAATTAGGGATGGGCAATAAATGCTGGCCTTGCCAGCGATGCCCACACCCCAAGAAAGAATTCAAAAAAAGATGACATATCCAGCAAGCAATTATAGTGGCGAGGGTTCTCTGTTCCATTCCTGTGTCGTGCTATCATTAAACTTGATATTGGACAGGCAGCAAATCTAACGTGAAAACCTAAACATGTAGCACATAACTTAACCCTGTGTACTGTTAACAGACAGATGGGAAGGAGGAGAGGGAGATACAGACCATCCTTATTCCTGTGTCCGGAGGAATTTACTGATACACAAGCTTGAGCTTCACAGGAATAGCCTTGACTGACATTCCTCATTCAAATAAGATCCTGCAATTGTCCCAGTCAGTTCATTGGCATTGACTAGTGGCCTTTCTGAAGATCTCTGCGCTCATCCAATTCTGGCCTCTTGTGCATTCCCGATTTTCATCGTTCCACCATTGGCGGCCGTGCCTTCAGCTGCCTGGGCTCTTAGCTCTGGAATTCCCTTCCTAAACCTCTCCGCCTCTCTATCTCCTTCTTTAAGACGCTCTTTAAAACCTGCCATCTTTCTTCTTCTTAGGCAATCCCTCGGAACCGAGGATGACATGCTTCCACATTAAAAATGAGTTCTCAGGTGACTGATGTCCAATGCAGGACCTACAGTCTCTGTCACAGGTGGGGCAGATGATGGTTGAAGGGGTGGTTGGGTGGGGTGCTTGGGTTGACGTGCGCTCCTTGCGCTGCCTGCACTTGGCTTCCGCTTGCTCCCGGCGAAGAGACTTGAGGTGTTTGGCGCCTTCCCGGATGCTTCTCCTCCACTTTGTGCGGTCTTGGGCCAGGGATTCCCAGGTGTCAGTGGGGATGTTGCACTTTTTCAAGGAGGCTTTGAGGGTGTCCTTGAAGCATTTCCTCTACCCACCTGGGGCTCTCGTGCTGTGTTGGAGCTCCGAGTAGAGCGCTTGTTTTGGGAGTCTCGTATCGGGCATGCGGACAATGTGACCCATCCATCGGAGCTGATCGAGCGTGGTCAAAGCTTCGATGCTGGAGATGTTGGCCTGTGCGAGAACACTGACGTTGGTGCACCTATCCTGCCAATGGATTTGCAGGATCTTGCGGAGGTAGCGTTGGTGGTACCTCTCCAGTGCTTTGAGGTGCCTGCTGTACATGGTCCATGTCTCTGAGGCATACAGCTGGCGGGTGTCACTGCTGCTCTGTAGACCATGAGCTTAGTGCTGGGTTTGAGGTCCTGGTCTTCAAACACTCTCTTCCTCAGGCGACCAAAGGCTGCACTGGCACACTGAAGGCTGTGTTGGACTTCGTCATCGACGTCTGCCCTTGTTGACAGTAGGCTCCCGAGGTATGGAAAGTGGTCCACGTTGTCCAAGGCCTTGTCATGAATTTTGATAATCGGGGGCAGTACTGTGTGGCGGGGGCAGGTTGGTAGAGGACCTTTGTCTTACGGATGTTTAGTGTAAGGCCCATGCTCTCGTACACTTCGGTGAAGGTGTTGACGATGGTTTGGAGTTCGACCTCCGATTGAGCGCAGACGGAAGCGTCGTCTGCATACTGTAATTCGACGACAGAGGATGGGACAACCTTGGATCTGGGCTGGAGGTGACAGAGGTTGAACAGTTTCCCGTTTGTTCTGTAAATTAGTTCCACTCCAGCGGGGAGCGTACGGAGGGTGAGATGGAGCATTGCAGCAAGAAAGATCAAGAAGAGCGTTGGTGTGATGACACAGCCTTGCTTGACCCCGGTCCGTACGTGAATTGGTTCTGTGGTGGAACCGTTGGTCAGGATCACGGCCTGCATGTCGTCATGAAGCCAATCTTTTGGTCACCTGTCCCAATATCTCCTTATGTGGCTCACTGTCAAATTTTGTCGGATTACATTCCTGGGAAGCGCCTTGGAGCGTTTTACTACGTTAAAGGCGCTATATAAATGCAAGTTGATGTTGCTGCTGGCCAATGAATTTAAGATGTCGTTGCTGCTAGCCTGCTTTGTGATGTACGCTGAGGTGAAACCATCTGTTGCTGGGTGACCTGTTGATGGATAAACCTTGGCTGAACGACAGGCTTCACTGCATCTGTAACTGAAAATTAGTGAGGTGCACCTTTTGTGTTGTGAAACTTGGCTTTTTTTTGGTCGAATGCCATATAAACACGCAGCACAGGATTGCAGAAGATTTTTCTATTTGTGATCCAGTCCATAAACAACATATGTTATCACAACCAACAGCTTAGCTTTCCTTTTTTTCCCATTGATTTTCTCCCACCTTCTCTCATTGTAAAGGTGCTGATTATTATTTTAGTATGACCCAGTTCTATTGGTGCTGCCAGTAGAGATGATTTTCTGAATACCAATTAGGGCAACGAAAATCATGAGGAGGGCACCTGTGATTTCCTTCTAAGGGCGGCCAGTGGGCGAGGCTCCATACTGTGATTGCCAGCCTTAGTTACTGTTGCTAGGCTATTTAATTACGAGGGACATCCTAGCCAACCCAATCCCATTCTCATCCAATATCCACACTTCTTAGATGTGAGCCATGGCTCAGTGAGTAGCACTCTCGCCTCTGAATCATAAGGTTGTGGGTTCAAGCCCATAATCTAGTCTGACACTCTAGTGTAGCACTGAGGGAGTGCTGCACTGTCAGGGGCCCTGTCTTTTGGATGAGACATCAAACCTGAGGTGTGTGCCCTCCCAGGTGGACATAAAATTTTCCATGGCACTATTTCGACCAAGAGCCAGGGACTTCTCCCCGGTGTCTTGGCCAATATTTGTCCCTCGAACAACATCACTAAAAATAATTGGTGATTATCATATTGCTGTTTATGGGATCTTGCTGTGTGTACATTAACTGCTGTGTTTCCCTACATTACAACAGTAGCTACACTTCAAAAGTACTTAATTTCATGTAAAGCGTTTTGGGACGTCCTGAGGTCATGAAAGGTGCTATATAAATGCAAGTTTGTTCTTTTTTTATGTGCACTTGAATCAGGGGGGTCACAGGATAGTGATCAAGATTGAGAATTGTGGCTGATTTCTCCTCCCAACTCATGAGTCACTGGGGTTCAATTGTAGGACCCCCTACTATGACCCCAGGTGGGATCAAGTAACTCAACACAGACGAATTGAACATTCCTGGTCTTTATAGCTCATCCAGTGAGTGGGAGGTCCCAGGTTGGACCTTTGGTCTGTGCTGAGTTAGCTGATCCTAGCCAGGAGACCTGTGTAGGTGATCTACAACTGGCCTTCCCCCTCCCCTCCAATTTAGGGAGGGGCAAATCAGGCTTAGCATAGAGTGTGACCACACATTAAAAGACTCACGAATGCCATGATATAAAAGCCTTGAAGTTGCTCTGTGAGATACTAATGTACGAACACTTAATGCGTTTGGCCAAAAACCCTCTATCCGTTTCCTTATTTTAACGGAGGGGTTAACCTGTTTAAAATAAAGAGCTATCTCACCGTGCAACTTCACAGGAAAAGAAAGGACCAGGAAGCTGATCGGAGATTTAAACTGCACCAATGGCGAGAGAAAGCTGAGAATCTGTGACCATTTATAATAAGGAAGCATCTGAAAAATGTAACTGTAAAATCTCTTAATTTATTCGGCAGGGTGCCGTGAGTAATAGGTTTAAAAAAACGAGCAACGAGTTACCTCTTTCGCGATATTTGTTTTAAATATATAATTTCCCTGCCTGATCGGTTTTTCAAAAGATATTCTTGAATAAATTGTTGCTCAGCACTGGGGAGGAGTGAAAAATGATCATTCATCGATTGAGTCAGAATCGCTAACTCAAGGGCAATGAAGTTTTGAGTGACTTATAGTCATAAACTTTCCATTTTGCTGCCCCTCATTGCTTACACTGAATGGATGATCTTAGAATTGAATTGTTCAGCCATTGATTTTTGTTTAGTTTTATTTTGTTTGACTGTTGACAGGAAAAAATGCTTTAATGCTCCTTATTACGGAATGGCTTTCCATCTCTCTCAGTTATTTCTGCTATCTTGAAAAGCTCGTAACAGGGGTTAAGTATTAACTGCACTAGATGCCCACAAACCACAGTTAAGCATGTCTGTCCAGCGACTCACACGGCCTGGGCTAAGATGGATGACTGAATAAACTGGGGCTCATTAACCTCCAAAAGAGATGTCTCGGAGCGTACTTTATAGAGGTGCTGAACATACTGATAGGGACAGAGAAAGTAGACCCAGAACGTAGACCCAGAACAATACTGTCACCCGCATCAGGACAGAGGTCAGGGAGGCACAGATTCAGGTTGTGGAGGGCTAGATTAATGTACGTACCAGGGGGACGAGCTGCCTGACCAGAGTGCCAGGAAGGGTGGGTGAGGCTGGGACATTTAAGGAACAGCCAGATGTTGTCATGGGGCGTTGGTAGGGTTGTTTTTCTGGAAGGATGAGGTCAATTGCACCGAGTGGCTTTCTCAATCCGAATCTATCATGTGATCTTGCTCTGTAACTCAAAATAACCACTTACAGGAAAAAAGTTACATTTTCCTGCATTTCTAGGAAGAAAGAACTTGCATTTCTATAGCGCCTTTCATGATCTCAGGATGTCCTAAAGCACTTCACAGACAATAAGTACTTCTTGAAGTGTAATCACGGTTGCAATGTGGGGAAACACAACAGCCAATTTGTGCACAAGTTCCCTCAAACAGCAATGATATAAATGACCAGATCATCTGTTTTAGTGATGTTGGTTGAGAGATAAATGTTGCCAGGACATGGGAGAATTCCCCTGCCCTTCTTCGAATAGTGCCGTGGCATCTTTTATATCCACCACAGAAGCCTGATGGGGCCTCAATTTAACGTCTCATCCAAAAGACGGCACTTCGACTATCAGCACTGTACCGGTGTCAGCCTACATTATATGCTCAAGTCTCTGGAGTGGGGCTTGAACCAACGCCCTTCTGACTCAGAGGCGAGAGTGCTGCCCACTGAGCCAAGGCCGACACCTAACGTACAGAAGCTTTGAGAGACCCAGGCGAGAGGCAGAGGCTCAGGCTGCAGGGCATCACCCAGGCAGAAAAGAACAGGAGAGAAGACATCAAGTTGTGCCAAGCTTGGGTTCCAAAAGCCTGTGGATTGTAAGCGGAAGAGAACTCAGCGGAAATAAGGAGTTTCACTGTTTAGAGGCCCAGGGAAAGAATGAGTTGGTGTGGGATTGTAAGTAGATCTAGAGGAGAAAAGTGGAGGTTGAGTTGTTTACAACTACTATAACATGCATTTATATAGGGAGATGTTTTCTCTCTCTCTCTCTCTCTCTCCGCTACCCTCGGTGAGACATGTTCTCTCTCTCTCTCTCCGATACCCTCAGTGAGACAGGTTCTCTCTCTCTCTCTCTCTCTCTGATACCCTCAGTGAGACAGGTTCTCTCTCTCGCTCTCTCTGATACCCTCAGTGAGACATGTTCTCTCTCTCTCTCCGATACCCTTGGTGAGACATGTTCTCACTCTCTCTCTCTCTCTCTCTCTGATACCCTCAGTGAGACATGTTCTCACTCTCTCTCTCTCTCTCTCTGATACCCTCAGTGAGACATGTTCTCTCTCTCTCTCTCTCTCTCTCCGATACCCTTGGTGAGACAGGTTCTCTCTCTCTCTCTCTCTCTCTCTGATACCCTCAGTGAGACAGGTTCTCTCTCTCTCTCTCTCTCTCTCTGATACCCTCAGTGAGACATGTTCTCTCTCTCTCTCTCCCTGATACCCTCAGTGAGACATGTTCTCACTCTCTCTCTCTCTCTGATACCCTCAGTGAGACATGTTCTCTCTCTCTCCCTGATACCCTCAGTGAGACATGTTCTCACTCTCTCTCTCTCTCTGATACCCTCAGTGAGACATGTTCTTTCTCTCTCTCTCTCTCTCTCCGATACCCTCAGTGAGACATGTTCTCTCTCTCTCTCTCTCTCCGATACCCTCAGTGAGACATGTTCTCTCTCTCTCTGTTAACCTCAGTGAGACATGTTTGGGGGAATTTTTTGAGGGTCAGCGGGCACGTTTGGTGGTGGGTTTAGTGGGAAAAAAAATTTTTTGACACCGGGTAGGGAACCCACAGTCAACCTGCTGCCACGTTAGTTTCCCAGATGTCGGGTCTGTCAGCGCTGAACAGACCCGACACCAAGCGGCGGGGAGGCAATTTAGATGATTAAGAGCTTGTTAACAGCCACTTTAAAAACTATTTTGAGCTCACCTTTAAATTTTATGAGGTCGCCCATGGGTTCCATGCTGCTCGGGGATCACGTCAGGTAAGCAGGTCGGGAGTTGTGTTACCATGAATACATCTCATTACTTGACAGCTGCAAATGTGCTAGAAAAGCTTCCATCTCACAGCTGTTCACTTTCAAAGGTCAGAAGCTGTTGCTTACTGCATTTGGAAGACAGATTGAGCTTTATGCAGGTAGCAAGTGTTTGGAATAAACTCTGTATCCAGTATCACCTCATTAGAACAACCTCTCTCACCATTGACAGATCGCTTCTGTCATCTCAACTTCACCTGCCATCTATTACATCAGCGTTGGTGCCCTTGAAACTCTCTCACCTTGGTCCTCAGAATCCCACTACGATCAGCCCCAACACCAGCAGCACCAGGCACACCAGTAACACCAACAACAACACCAAACTTCTTCACAATCACCTGATGCTGCACAGGACACAAGGCATGAGCACCCGACCACATTGCTTTCCCGGGACGCCAGGGATGGCCTCACCATGGCCAGATTCACTTCGCTTGACTCTGTACACCCTGGCTGCCACATGATGTGCCAGTTTGGTACCACTCCACACCAGCACCATAACGCATCCCTACAATGCCCAAACCATTCCTTTCACACTCGTCACCATTGCGGGGTGGGGGGTACCGTTGTGTCTCACCATTCACTGCAACTCACTAAGCCACTTCCAAAGGTGCACACAAATCTGTCCAAGCACGCAAAGTGTTGAAAATAAAGATATCAATGTTTGACAGCACATTAACAGAAACTTCACATCAACATTGGCTAAAACACACAAGTGCCTACCCTTGTGTGTTGTTACTTGGTATGATTGGACTATAATGATGGTGAATGTGAGGGGTGGCTAGTGAGATGGGGAAGTGATAATGTAGATAGAGAGGGATGGGTGGAGGTGCAAGGTAAGTTGGTGTGAGTAAGGATGTGCAGGAGTAGGGTAGGGAAGGCAGAGTGATGGGGATGTGATGAGTGGCACAGCAGGATGAGGTTGAGTGTGGCTTTGCTGTAACGTTTTGTGATCTACTGAGATCATTGAAAGGTTTGTGCCACTGCAGCCTGGTCCTCCTGACAACATCCCTGCTTGTGCCCTCCTGTGCAACGTGCAACCAGGCTGCATTGATCTCCTGGGGAGGTCTCTTCCGCCCATGGGAAGGGAAGAGGACCTCCCTGCGTGCTGTGACTCTGGAGGGAGTCATCGGAGAGCCTGGGTGCAGGCGTGCACCTCTGTGCAGTGCTTGTCAGTATTTTCAGCATCTCAATGCTGTAGAACACTGACAACACAACTGTCAAAATCAATTTGCGCATGGTCCCTTTAAGGAAACCGGCTGATGACGCGTCATCAAGTAACGTCATCAGACCCGCTTCCTTCAATTGGCCAGGAAACACACTGGGCGGGCTTAACAAGCCCAATCAACATAAGATCACTTTGGACAGTGGGCTGGAGCCAGCAGCGGGGTCACACCCCGCTACCGACCCTGGCCACACTGGACCCGCCAAGGTAGGGGAAATCGCGACCGTTCTCTCTCACTCTCTCTGATACCCTCAGTGATACATGTTCTCTCTCGCTCTCTGATACCCTCAGTGATACATGTTCTCTCTCTCGCTCTCTCTGATAATCAGTGAATGAGCCTCCAGTACGTGTATTTAATGACAGGACACAGGAATTCATCTTGTGAGCTTAAGCAATTATCTTTTGATGTCTGGACATTTTCAATTTATCTGTGACCTTTACTCAACCACAGTTTTGAACACAGCTTCTATCAGTGTCTTTTCAACCGGGGATTCTTGTTTTGGATGGAATAATGTAGGGAAACATTCCTGCAATGGTTAATGATTCACCAGAATGATACCAGGCTAAAAGGGCTAAATTATGAAGACAGGTTGCATATACTAGGCTTGTATTCTCTTGTATAGAAGATTAAGCGGTGATCTAATTGAGGTGTTTAAGATGATTAAAGGCTTTGATAGGGTAGATAGAGAGAAACTATTTCCTCTGGTGGGGAGTCCAGAACAAAGGGGTATTACCTTAAAATTAGAGCTGGATCATTCAGGGGTGATGTCAGGAAGCCTTTCTTCACACAAAGGGTAGTGGAAATCTGGAACACTCTCCCCCAAAAAGCTATTGAGGTTGGGGGTCATTTGAAAATTTCAAAACTGAGATTGATAAATTTTTGTTATGCAAGGATATTAAGACCCTAAACTCTGGAATTCCCTCCTTAAACCTCTCCACTTCTCTACCTCTCTCTCCTCCTTTAAGATGCTCCTTAGAACCTACCTCTTTGACCAAGCTTTTGGTCAATTGCCCTAATATCTCCTTATATGCCTCAGTGTCAGATTTTTCTGATAACGCTCCTGTGAAGCACCTTGGAACATTTTACTACGTTAAAGGCGCTATATAAATGCAAGTTGTTATTGTTGTTGATATTGGGACCAAGGCGGTTAGATGGAGTTAAGATACAAATCAGCCATGATCCAACTGAATGGCGAAACAGGCTCAAGGGGCTGAATGGCCTACTCCCCTTCCTGTGTTTCTCTTCCTGTGTTCCCCTTCCTGTGTTCCTATGGACAGTTGTCTCCACAGTCCAATGTGCGCTTCTCTTAGATCGAGATTAGTATGTGTCAAGTTTTCAGTTTGTGGAATAGCCAGGCTCTGCTTTCACCCTTTGCTCACAGTAAATAAGCTATGGGCTGTTGTGGATTTGTTGTGTTTATACAACACTCAGATTGAGCTGATCTTTGGATCATTCTGAAAGTTTTTCTAAAGGTGTTTGAGTTTCATGCCTCCAGAGATCGTTCTCCAGCACATCACTTGGTGTCAGGCAAAGATTTTACTGCGTTGTTATTTACAGAGGTTTAGCTACGGATGTATGAAGAGGGACTTATGGACGTTTAGGAACAAGAATAGACGAGAAAGGTGAAATCTCAGAAACAAGCAGCAAACAGAACATGTTAGGATGATGGGATTCTAGACCTTCATCGCATTGTGTGAAAATCTGATTCTAATTTGAGTATATTGAAACTGATATGAGCAGAAAGGGACCGATTACCAGGTTGAACTCAGTAAATCAAACTAATATAGCATGAACATAACTGAGATTAGCCCAGGCAAACTGCTTTTAGCGACACAGGGTCTGGAATCAGATGGAGATGAGAAACTGCAGAACAGTCCCTTTAATATGAAAAATCAGAAGTAGATGATGATGGAAACACACAGAACAGAGAGAGAGGTGACTCCAGAGACAATTAAATAGCAGTGTTATCAGGGGCAAAGGGGAATACTCCTTTGTACTGTACACGGGGATTCTGATATCAACAACAACTTGCATTTATAGAGCGCCTTTACCGGAGCAAAGCGTCCCAAGGTGCTTAACAACAGCGTTATCAATAAAAAAATGTTGACACCGAGATACAAAGAGATATCAGGACAGATGACCGAAAGCTTGGTCAAAGAGGTAGGTTTTAAGCAGCATCTTAAAGGAGGAGAGACATGTAGAGAGGCGGAGAGGTTTAGGGAGGGAATTCCAGAGCTTAGGACCTTGGCAGCTGAAGGCATGGCCACCAATGGTAGAGCGATTAAAATCGGGGATGCTCAAGAGGGCAGAATTGAAGGAGCGCAGATATCTCAAAGGGTTGTAGGGCTGGTGGAGGTTACAGAGATAGGGAGGGGCGAGGCCATGGATGGATTTGAAAATAAGAATGAGGATTTTAGAATTGAGGCGTTGTCGGACCGGGAGCCAATGTAGGTCAGCGAGCACAGGGGTGATGGGTGAACGAGACTTGTTGCGAGTTAGGATACAGGAAGCAGAGTTTTGGATGAGCACAAGTTTATGTAGGGTGGTCAAGAGAGCATTGGAATAGTCAAGTCTAAAGATAACAAAGGCATGGATGAGGTTCTCAGCAGCAGGTGAGCTGAGGCAGGTTCAGAGTCGGGGGATGTTATGGAGGTGAAAGTAGGCAGTATTGGTGATGGAGCGGATATGTGGTCAGAAGCTCATCTCAGGGTCAAACAACACCAATTTATTGTTATTACATAAGAAATATAAGAACATAAGAAATAGGAGCAGGAGTAGGCCATGTGGAGACTCGAGCCTGCTCCGCCAATCAATAAGATCATGACTGAACTTTTACATCAACTCCACTTTCCTGCCCGATCCCCATATCTCTTGATTCCCTTAGTGCCCAAAAATCTATCAATCTCAGTCTTGAATATACTCAACGACTGAGCATCCACAGCTCTCTGGGGTAGAGAATTCCAAAGATATTCTAGTATTAGATTAGAAGCGGGTAAAGGGGAAATATACTCCTTATTCTGTAATGTACACGAGAGCAATGTTATCAGGAGTAATAAGAACATAAGAAACAGAAGCAGGAGTCGGCCAATCGGCCCCTCGAGCCTGCTCCGCCATTCAATAACATCATGGCTGATCCAATTTTGTCCTCAACACCACTTTCCTGCTCTCTCCCCATACCCCTTGACTCCCCTGTAGTTCAAATGTCTGTCAATCTCCGCCTTGAATATATTCAGTGACTCCGCCTCCACAGCTCTCCGGGGTAGAGAATTCCAAAGATTCACGACCCTCAGAGAAGAAATTCCTCCTCATCTCCGTCTTAAATGGGCGACCCCTTATTCTGAAACTATGCCCCCTAGTTCTAGATACCCCCACGAGGGGAAACATCCTCTCAGCATCCACCCTGTCAATCCCCCTCAGAATCTTATATGTTTCAATAAGATCACCTCTCATTCTTCTAAACTCCAATGAGTATAGGCCCAACCTGCTCAACCTTTCGTCATACATCAACCCCTTCATCCCAGGAATCAACCTAGTGAACCTTCTCTGTACTGCCTCCAATGCAAGTATATCCTTCCTTAAATATGGAGACCAAAACTGTACGCAGTACTCCAGGTGCGGTCTCACCAACGCCCTGTAAAGTTGCATCAAAACTTCCCAACTTTTATACACCATACCCCTTGCAATAAAGGCCAACATTCCATTAGCCTTCCTAATTACTTGCTGTACCTGCGTGCTAAGTTTTTGTGTTTCATGTACTAGGACCCCCAGATCCCTTTGTACCGCAGCATTTTGTAGTCTCACTCCATTTAAATAATAATTAGCTTTTTCATTCTTCCTTCCAAAGTGGATAACCTCACATTTTCCCACATTATACTCCATCTGCCAAATGTTTGCCCACTCACTTAACCTATCTATATCCCTAGCAGACTCTTTGTGTCCTCCTCACAACTTGCTAACCCACCTATCTTTGTATCATCAGCAAATTTGGCTACAGTACACTCGGTCCCTTCATCCAAGTCATTAATATAGATTGTAAATAGTTGAGGCTCCAGCATTGATCCCTGTGGCACCCCACTAGTTACTGGTTGCCAATCGGAAAATGACCCATTTATCCCGACTCTCTGTTTTCTGTTAGTTAGCCAATCCCCTATCCATGCCAAAATATTACCCCCAACCCCGTGCATTCTTATCTTGTGCAGTAACCTTTTATGTGGCACCTTATCGAATGCCTTCTGGAAATCCAAATACACCACATCCACTGGTTCCCCTTTATCCACCCTGTTTGTTACATCCTCAAAGAACTCTAGCAAATTTGTCAAACACGATTTCCCTTTCATAAAACCATGTTGACTCTGCTTGATTGTCTTGTGATTTTCTAAATGTCCTGCTATTACCTCCTTAATAATGGATTCCAGCATTTTCCCAATGACAGATATTAGGCTAACTGGCCTATAGTTTTCTGCTTTCTGCCTCCCTCCTTTCTTGAATAGTGGCGTTACATTTGCAGTTTTCCAATCCGCTGGGACCTCTCCAGAATCCAGGGAATTTTGGTAGATTACAACCTCTCTGCAGCCACTTCTTTTAAGACCCCAGAATGCAGATCATCAGGTCCAGGGGACTTGTCGGCCTTTAGCCCCATTAGTTTGTCTAGTACTTTTTCTCTAGTGATAGAGATTGTTTTAAGTTCCTCCCTCCCTATAGCCCCTTGATAGTGAAAGTGATAATACATGTATATTCTGTACTGTACACAGGACATGGAGCTTCCTGACTGATAGTCCAACATACTTGTCAAGGAATTCATGTCTATGGTCTTGGGCACAGCTCCTGAATCCTGCACCAAACCGAATCTCATCCTCGTGATAATAAGTGGGGCAGAGAACTCTGCTGGTGACCTCACCTCTATATGTTATGGGTTCAGATCCAGCTTATTGGGATGAAAGTTTCCCCCTTGTCTGTAACGATCCTGCATGAAATAATAGTGGAGCGGCACGATCCAGTTCTTGGTTGGCATGAGTCCATAGTGTGGCTCAAATTGACACTAAATTGGCATCTCACTCAGTAATTGAGGTCAAGACCCTGCCTGAATATTCTGTGTTTAGTTTTCTAATGTTACTGTAATTCATCTGAAAAATCAATAGTTCATGCAATTTCCTAATCGTTTGCCTTGTTGTTCATTCTGGGATGGGGACTAAGGCCTTAACGTTGTGCCATCGTGGACTTGAGTTTGTACCAGAGTAAATATTTGGTCAGGGATGACCTGCGACCTTCTCCCACTCCACTGCCAAAGCTTCACCGGAAGTGCCGCCAGAAACCCTGTTTATGTGATTGAGTAAACGTCAGGTTTCTGCCGCACTTCCGGCAAAGTTACGTTGACGGAGCGGGCACAGGTCCGAGGTCATCCTTGGCCTATCCTGTTATTTCAAAAAAATCTTGATTTAGTAAAGATTCTGGAAGATGCTGAAAGTCACTTTACAGCCAAACCTTCAGTTCAAAGGCTTCGATTGTTCCACAACACTCCTTCATTACCTTCTAACTAGTCAAGAGCATAAGGCTAAGCGAGTGAAAAGTAAAAAAACTTGCATTTCTATAGCGTCATTCACAACCTCAGGATGTCACACAGCGCTTTACAGCCAGTCAAGTACCTTTGAAGTGTAGTCACCGTTGTAATGTATTAAACATGGCAGCCAATTTGCGCACAGCAAGCTCCCACAAACAGTAATGAGACAAATGACCAGATAATCTGTTTTAGTGATGTTGATTGAGGGATAAATATTCACCATGAGTGGAGTATTCTTGAGGTAGTCCAGTGTTTTAAAAGTGCAGTTCTTGGGCTCTCCAGTTCTGGCAATATATGTGGTCTAGCCCTAATGGATTTCCACACAGAGAGAGCAAGGATGAGGCCAGGGCGGGATGCCCATTGGCAGAAGCCTGGCTGCCTCCCCGATCTGGGATGGTGCTTGGCCAGCAGACAGAGAGGGAAGGGGAAAAGAAACAAGACCTTTGTAAAAAGATGGCAGCACTGATATGGTTTATTTTACTCTGATCATTTTAATGAATCATAGGGATTGTGTTACCCATGGGAGGATGTGAAGGGGTCCGAATTGATTCTCTCCCCCTCCCCACCCCCACCATTTTGATGACTTCCCCCAAGTTAAGGGAACGGTAGCATAGTGCTAATGTTACTGGGCTAGTAATCCAGAGGCCTGGGCTAATGATCTCAGTGACAAGAGTTCAAATCCCATACATAGCAGCTGGGGAATTTAAATTCAGTTAATTAAATAAATGTGGAATAAAAAGCTAGTATCAGTAATGGTGACCATGTAACTATCAGATTGTCGTAAAACCCATCTGGTTCAGTAATGTCCTTCTGGCCTGTATATGATTCCAGACTCACAGCAATGTGGTTGACTCTTAACTGCCCTCTGAAATGCTCTAGCGAGACACTCAAGGGCAATTAGAGATGGGCAATAAATGCTAGATCTTGCCAGTGACGCCCACATAAAAATATGACTAAAAAAACAAATCTCAGCTGAGGCTACAAGCAAAGGCTGACCTCCTTCTTACAACAACTTGCATTTATAAAAAGCACCTTTAATGTTGTAAAACATCCTCAGGAGTGTTATCAGACAAAATTTAACACTGAGTCACATAAGGAGATATTAGAACAGGCGACCAAAAACTTGGTCAAAGAGATAGGTTTTAAGGAGGAGATGGAGGTAGAGAGGCAGAGAGGTTTATGGGGAAAATTCCTGAGCTTAGGGCCGAGACAGCTGAAGGCACGGCCACCAATGGTGGGGCAATAGAAATTGGGGATGCCCAAGAGGCCAGAATTGGAGGAATGCAGTGTTCTCGGAAGGCTGGAGGAGGTTACAGACATAGGGAGAGGTGAGGGATTTGAAAACAAGAATGAGAATTTTAAAATCGAGACGGTGACAGGCTGGGAGCCAATGTAGGTCAGCGAGCACAGGGGTGATGGGTGAACAGGACTTAGTTCCGAAGGGAGAGAGGGAGGGAAATCCATATGGGTGAAAAAATATAAATGTCAGAGGCACAAGGCTAACTGGCCGCTCAGCTGATGGGGGTATGTGGCACGGAGAGGTTAAAAAAAAAGAGGAATAGAGAAACTAGACCCTGTGAATAAAAAAAACAACCCGTGTTGTGAAACAGTACAAAAGAATATTATAGCCTGTAACAGGAATGTAATGAATGTAATATCGATTCTTCTAAACCTCCAAGAATGCGAACACATTTAAGTAACCAATATTTGAAAGGCCTCAGTTTGCACAAGCTAATTTTATCTATAACCTGTCCATCAAGACTATATAACAGCTCCTCTGGTTCTGCTGATGCATTGCACATTTCATTTAAGAACGCTTTGTCATTGCAGCTATTTTGAGTTTAGTTAATTCTTCAGATGAATGAGGAAAATCAATGTGTAAAGGCATAGGTTACTGAAATCTCATGGGGCCATTGATTCAGACAGGACAATACAGAACCTTTTAATTTAACAGTATGTTGTTTGTGGCAATCATTTCGGAATCTATCATCCGTTAGTCAAATTGCTAACACTTGGGTGCTAGGACTGCTATTAATCATTGTGTCTTAATTCTTTCAGTGCTGCATTCCATTCAAAGATCTTTGAAGTATGCTTGTCTACTAGCTCACTGCCTGTGGGGCTGTGCGACTACAGTTTATGGGCCATCCATTACTAACCGTACATATGTAAATTATTGTTCACAGTGAAATGTGTTCAAATTGAATTTTGCTTTGATGAAGATTATTCCCTGAAGGTCTCCTATAGATGTAAGTTTCAAGCTATTAGCAAGGTCGCAGTGCAAACAGTGATGTATTTGATATTTCCAGAGTAATTCTTCACACAGCGAGTCATTCCCACATGGGTCAGCTTTGAGGAAGGTGGGGGAAATATATACAAAGCAGAGGCTCCCTGCCTTGTTCTTTTTTAATTGACCAATATATAATAGTGAGAAGTCGCACAACACCAGGTTATAGTCCAACAGTTTTATATATATAATAGGCCAAAGTGCACAATGCAGCGCATTACAAGGCGAGAAGATGAGCAAGTCGAGAGGCAATTCCTGGGGGGACATCAAGCTTGAGTTGAAAAGCCTAGGGGGAAGGTAAGGAGAACCATTGTTTGTGGTTCTGGGAAGCAATAGGTTAGATTTGGAGACACTCCAACAAGTCTTAACTTGAAACACAGTGTGGTTGCCGGGAAGAGAAAGAGTGTGCAGGATGTAGCAGAGAACAAGAGGGGATCGTTCAAAGGAACATTGACCATAAAGCAAGGTAAAGGCAAGAAAGCTTATGACAGCATGAAAGGTTAGATGATAGATGTTTTCTAGTATTTTGCCCAGGAGTAGGAGGGAGGTGCCAGAAGAGACTCCTCAGATATGGACCTGTATTCAAGTCTTGGATGGGCTTCGGTGTTATAGAGAGTTAAGGGTTGTTGAGGGGGATAGAACATGAAAGAGCAAGCCAAGCTACTTGGGTGTGACTTTACCAATGGAGGAGGTGTGCGGGCTGTATCAGAGTGAGGTAGCGAGACCACAAGCATTAATAGATGAAGAGGATCTAAGGGTGAAACCATCAAAGATAAGAGGTGGGAGCTCTTGATTGGACTTTGTGTCCTGGAGAAACTGTGTCCTTAAAAACAATAAACTAGTTTGTGACAGACTGGGTCCATTCATTGGAACTTCCTTCCTAAACCCTCCGCCCCTCCTTGTCTCTCAGTTATCCGTCATAGGAACATGGGAACAGGAGGAGGCCATTCAGCCCCTCATGCCTGTTACACCATTCAATTAGATCATGGCTGATCTGTATCTTAACTCCATCTACCTGCCTTGGTTCCATCACTTAGATCATGGCTGATCTGTATCTTAAATCCATTCACCTGCCCTAATACCCTGGTCTAACAAAAATCTATCAATCTCAGTTTTGAAATTTTCAATTGACCTCAAGCCTCAACAGCTTTTTGGGGGAGAGAGTTCCAGATTTCCACTAACCTTCGTGTGAAAAAATGCTTTCTGACCTCACTCCTGAATGGCCTAGCCCTAATTTTAAGATTATGTCCCCTTGTTCTGGACTGTCCCACCAGAGGAAATAGTTTCCTTCTATCTATCGTATATGGCTTGGCATCTGTTCCTGTTTGGTTCCTGTTTTTTATTTCTCTCCCACTGTGAAGTACCTTGGGATGTTTCTCTTCATTAAAGGTTCTATATAAATGAATAAAAGCTGTTCCGGCTTTCCCTTATTGAACAGCATACGGAAGATCAAGATTAACGATTCAACCAGGGCACTGTGAGAGGACTGAAGGTAGCAAGTACTGTCTGTGTGATCTGAAGGAAGTAGATGAATGCAGAGGTGAACCATCACCAGAAAGTGACTAGAGTTAGATGAGCAATAGAGTTGGTCTGCTGCATGGACTGAGAGAAGGAACAGAACCCTGAGGAACATCTGAGTTAATGGAAAATGAGATGGAGCATGAGCCATCCAGAGGAACATAGTGATTTGACAGGAAACTGGATAGTCATCAAGATAATATTGGTAGAGGCCACATGATGATAAGTTGTTTAGAAGTTCACATTGTCAGTTCCTGTCAAAGGCTTGGCAGATGTCCAAGATGATGACAGATGAATCACTAAAGTGTTTAGAGACAGTTCTGTGTAACATAGATTTAGAAAGATTCCTCCCCTCACAGAGGCAAAACGACACACTGCAGGTCAGACTACTCATAGCCGAGGAATGGTGTGACGGACTCTGGTTCTTGTAAAGCATTCCATGTGGAAGAAGTTGGTGCTAACACTGAGAAAATAAATCTATCTACCCACCTCCAAACATAAATAGTTGTGTATCATTTGTAAAGGAAGGTTTCATAAAAGGATTTCTCTTCATGTGTGTGCTGATCCTCCTGTGACATTCTGTCACTTCATTTTCAAAGTCTGTCGATGTATTGGAGAGCTATCTTTCCCTTCCGCCTCCCAAGATTACTCTAAGGGCTAGATCTTCCTTTTCCCAACCCTATAGGTTCGGGACTGGTCTTCTGCCCACTGCCCCGACCCTGTCATGGCCCTGGCCTAGTTTACTTGGACACGAGTCATAGAATTTTAGAAATTTAGGCCACAGAAAGAGGCCATTTGGCCCATTGTCTGTGCCAGCCAAAAAAGAGCTATCCAGCCTAATCCCACTTTTCAGCTCTTAGTCCATGGCCCTGTAGGTTACGGCCCTTCAAGTGCATATTGAAGTACTTTTTAAATACATTGAGGGTTTCTGTCTCTACGACCCTTCCAGGCAGGGAGTTCCAGACCCCCACCACCCTCTGGGTGAAAAAAGTTCTCCTCACCTCCCCTCTAATCCTTCTACCAATTACTTTAAATCTATGCCCTCCTGGTTATTGACCTCTCTGCTAAGGGAAATAGGCCCTTCCTATCCACTCTACCTCGGCCCCTCCTAATATTATACACCTCAATTAAGTCTCCCCTCAGCCTCCTCTGGCCAAAGAAAACAACCCCAGCCTATCCAATCTTTCCTCATAGCTAAAATTCTCCAGTCCTGGCAACATCCTCGTAAATCTCCTCTGTACCCTTTCTAGTGCAATCGCATCTTTCCTGTAGTGTGGTGACCAGACCTGTATGCAGTACTCTAGCTGTGGCCTAACTAGTGTTTTATACAATTCTAGCATAACCCCCCTGCTCTTATATTCTATGCCTCGACCAATAAAGGAAAGCATTCCGTATGCCTTCTTTACCACCTTATCTACCTGTCCTGCTACCTTCAGGGATCTGTGGACATGCACTCCAAGGTCCCTCTGTTCCTCTACACTTCTCAGCATCCTAACATTTATTGTGTATTCCCTTGCCTTGTTAGCCCTCCTCAAATGCATTACCTCACATTTCTCCAGATTAAATTCCATTTGCCACTGTTCTGTCCACCTGACCAGTCCATTGATATCTTCCTGCAGTCTGCAGCTTTCTTCTTCATTATCAACCACACAGCCGATTTTAGTATCAGCTGCAAACTTCTTAATCATACCCCCTATATTCAAGTCTAAATCATTGATATATACACCACAAAAAAGCAGAGGACCCAGTACTGAGCCCTGCGGAACCCCACGGGAAACAGACTTCTAGTCACGAATACACCCATTGACCTTTGTTTCCTGCCTCTGAGCCAATTTTGGATCCAATTTGCCACTTTCCCTTGGATTCCATGGGCTTTTACTTTTCTGACTAGTCTGTCATGTGGGACCTTGTCAAAAGCCTTGCAAAAATATATGTAGACTACATCAATCGCGCTACCCTCCGTGTTACCTCCTCAAAAATTTCAATCAAGTTAGTCAGACACGACCTTCCCTTAACAAATCTATGCTGACTATCTTTAATTAATCCATGCCTTTCTAAATGACAATTAATACTGCTCCTCAGAATTTTTTCCAATAATTTGCCCACCACCGAGGTTAGGCTGACTGGCTTGTAATTACTCGGTCTATCTCTTTCTCTCTTTCTAAACAACGGTACAATGTTAGCAGTCCTCCAGTCCTAGCCAGAGAGGATTGGAAAATAATGGTCAGAGCCTTCGCTATTTCCTGCCTTGCTTTTCTTAAAAGCCTGGGAGACATTTCATCTGGGCCTGGTGATTTATCTACTTTCAAAGATACTAAACCCCTTCATATTTCGTCTCACTATGTTTATCTCATCTAATAGTTCACACTCCTCCTTAATTACAATGTCTACATCGTCCCTCTGTTTTGTGAAGACAGACGCAAAGTATTCATTAAGAACCATACCCATGTCTTCTGCCTCCACACACAGGTTACCTTTTTGGTCTCTAATAGGCCCTACTCTTTCTTTAGTTATTTAGTAATTTAGGCATCGATTGTTGGGTAATATGGCATCAACGGCACCAAGATGCGGGGAAAATGTCAAATTCCCCCGATCAACAGCATGAAGGGAGGACCCCACATCATAGCTGGAAAAAGGTGGGGGGAAGGGATGGGGAGAAAGGAGAACATAAAGGAGGCAAAAACTCAAATACCAGAGGAAAATTTGAAAAACTCAACAGGTCTAAACCCTCCTTCTTAAAATGTTTATTAACCTAATGTTTTAAATGTTCTTCAATACCCCTCCTCGAGTCGTTGGTCTGGGGTTAATACGCTCATCTTTTTTGCGAGTGTTTTCACACAGCAATAATGTGCATTGCATTATTGTATCTTCTCCTCCTATAATGCTCCATGGTCCTCTGTCTCTGTGTCCTGGAGGGATTCTGTGTGGCTGTTTCATTGATCTCCCTCCCAAATCCCTAACACCTGCCCAATACAGTCAACTGCTTTCCCTGACTCCAAAATCGAATGACATTGGTTGTGGGTCTGAGTGTCAGGATAACCCAAAGCTGTGGCTCAGGGGGTAGCACTCTCACCTCTAAGTCAGAAAGTTACGGGTTCAAGCCCCACTCCAGAGACTTGAGCACAAAATCTAGGCTGACACTTCAATTGCAGTACTGAGGCACTGTCGGAAGTGCTGTCTTTCTGATGAGATGTTAAACCGAGCCCCCGTCTGCTCTCTCAGGTGGATGTGAAAGATCCCATTGCACTATTTCGAAGAAGAGCAGGGGAGTTATCCCTGGTGTCCTGGACAATATTTATCCCTGTAACTACATTTCAAAAAGTGCCTCATTTGCTGTGAAGCGCTTTGGGATGTCTTGAGGTTATGAAAGGTGCTATATAAATGCAAGTCTTTTTTTCTTTTTTCAAATCTGGGCATTAGGACTCTAGCCTGTTCCCTCCATTGTCAGCTAATCAGCTCAATCTGGTGTCTAACTATTCCATAATAGGAGGGAATTTTAGACACTTTGAGTGAGTGGGCAAATACATGGCAGATGCAGTATAACGTGGATAAATGTGAAGTTATCCACTTCAGTAGGAAAAACAGAAAGGTAGAGCATTATTTAAATGGTGATAGATTGGGAAATGTTGATGTACAAAGGGACCTGGGTGTCCTTGTACATCAGTCACTGAAAGCAAACATGCAGGTGCAGCAAGCAGTTAGGAAGGCAAATGGTATGTTGGCCTTCATTGCAAGAGGATTTGAGTACAGGAGCAAGGGTGTCTTACTACAGTTATACAGGGCCTTGGTGAGACCACACCTGGAGTACTGTGTGCAGTTTTGGTCTCCTTACCTAAGAAAGGATATACTTGCCATAGAGGGAGTGCAGTGAAGGTTCACCAGACTGATTCCTGGGATGGCAGGACTGTCATATGAGGAGAGATTGGGTCAACTCGGCCTGTATTCACTAGAGTTTAGAAGAATGAGGGGGGATATCATGGTAACGTATAAAATTCTGACAGGGCTAGACAGACTGGATGCAGGGAGGATGTTTCCCCTGGCTGGGGGGTCTAGAACGAGGGGTCACAGTCTCAGGATATGGGGTAGGACATTTAGGAATGAGATGAGGAGAAATTTCTTCACTCAGAAGGTGGTGAACCTGTGGAATTCTCTACCACAGACAACAGTGGAGGCTCAGTCACTGAATATATTTAAGGAGATAGATAGATTTCTAGACACAAAGGTATCAAGGGGTATGGGGAGAGAGCGGGAATATGGTATTGAGATAGAGGATCAGCCATGATTATATTGAATGGTGGAGCAGACTCGAAGGGCCGATTGGCCAACTCCTGCTCCTATTTTTCTATGTTTCTATGTTTTCTATGTAACTTAAAACTGACCCTGGGGGTTTAAATTGAGTGGGATAGTGGCAGAGAAGACAGAGAAATTGAGTGGCAAAGCTTACTGGCATTTCATAGCCCCACTGTGGGTCATGTCAGGGTTGGATCATGGTAGGGTTGAAGGGATAATTACTAGTCCTAGCCCCTTTAGGGCTACCCCGGATCTGGCGTATTTCTCAGACATTCACTTTCAACTAAAGTCTGAGTTAGCCGAATCCTAAAGACGCTTAATTGGGTCTAAAGGTCCGGACTATCTCTCCCTGAAGGAAAGGAACAGCCTGAAAATGTTATCGTCCTCCAGATAGCACTTTTAATAAGTTTAGCTAGACTAACGTTCCGGATATTATGAGGGTCTGGAAAACTCCCGCAGAATTCTGCAACTCCTCACCAAAGAGTGTACAGAGATTGAGTTCGCGAGTTTGATACAGAAATCTTGAGACAATTCTAAAAATATATAGATTTATTAAAGAACTGACATGTAATTTACAGTTGGTGAGTCAATCGCAACATTAACAGTTCCAAAAAGAGAAAGCTTACAATTCTATCAGAGAACCTTACTCTCAAATCTTAACTTCGCTACAGTTTTACAGTTCTTAGTTTTCTACAGGATATCCACCAAAATCAAATACCTTTGATCCCCGAGGTACAAAGAGTTGGAGACTTACAGAGCCGCCTCTGAAGCCAAGAATCACTTTGCCCGATTACGACGAGTCTACTATCCCATTTGAGAGTTCAATATTTATACCCTTTTCCAGTGGTATTTCCTTTAAGGTTTTCTGCTGATGTAAGCTAATTATCTCGTCATTTTTCTGCTGACCCCTGCAATTTTAGTCACCTCAGCTGGTACCATTACAGAATTATGTCTCCTCTCTAGGTGTTCTAAGTTTACCATAAAAAAAGTGTTGCGGCAGGTGTGTTTTTTACGATGTCATTTTTAAGAAGGCAGATGTTTCTTACTTTTATGTGCTTCTTCATGAAGTGTAAATTAGAACACCTTATCCAGGGTGAACCATTGTTTCATTCCGAAAGGTTCAGCCTGCCGGAGCCTTTAACCTTCTGTTTCAATAAGGTTATTGATTCAGTGTCAACAACTATCTTATCTCTATAGCCAGAATGCTTTCACTGCTTTTTCATAGTTGGGTTTCTAGATTTCCAAACCCAGTTTGTCATGTTTTAATAAGGCCAGAATTCTTTCACAGAATGATGTATTTTTCTGAATAGGTTATATGGCTTATTCCTTCACAGGGTTTGGGTCAAGGCAAGGTGGAGTGATGGGCAGAAATTACAAAACTAAAACCTAAATGCAAAACTAAAAATTAAAACTAAAAATCATCGTTTGAATAAAAACTGTCACTAATTATATAAATAAAATAAGGTTGATAAAGATGGCAGTGCAGGTGGTGTGTCGTAACTGCAGCATGTGGGAGTTGTTGGAGACCAAGGAGATCCTGAGCAACCACATCTGCGGTAAGTGCCTGCAGCTCGAGGAACTTCAGCTCAGAGTTGTTGAGCTGGTGTCTGAGCTGCAGACATTGCGATGTATCAGGAATGGGGAGATCTACCTGGACACGTTGGGGGAAAAATTGAGCATAGCCCATTTTGGGGCGCTAAACTCGCCGGGCCCGAAAAAGTTAGCGCCCCTGCCCCGTAAATTCAGTTGTAGCGCCGCGTCATTGCAGGCCTCCTCCCCGGATTAAAAGGGCGGGGCCTAGCGCTGCATGCACCAGGCCCTGCTAGACCACCAGGGAGCGGGGTGCCATGGAAACAGCCCGGCACTCGAGGAGTGCGGGGCTGAGAGATCGCGGCTGGCACCCTGCATAAAAATGTGAAAGGGGGCAGGTGTTGGCAGTCAGCCAAAATTAAAATGGCCGCCCAACATCTGCTCTTTAAATTGCGCCGCTGCCCGCTACCGCCGCCGTAAAACCGCCCCCTTATCCTGTCACACATATTGCCCGGCGATAGGTCAGGGGGCGCAAGGGAAGCTTATGTCCGGGGCACAAACGGGGCGCTGCGCACAGTGATGACGTCATCATCGCCGCCACAGCAGAGTGGGGTGCTACTGGCTGCCGCTAACCTCCAACTGAATTTTGCGGGAGGCGTTAGCGTCGCCGCGGCCGGCGCTAGGGCATTTTCGCCCCATTAGTGCCCCCAGGGACGCTAGTGAGAGGTGCAAAGTAACCCAATTACTAGCCCTTTTTTCCAGGAGGCAGTCACACCCCTTAGGTTAAGTAGTACTTTAGAGTCAGTCAATTGTCAGAGACAGGAGGGTGTGACTGCGAGTCAGGCAGGTATGGGGACCCAGGATATAGTGATGGAGGAGCCTCAGCACTTGACCTTGTCCAACAAGTATGAGGTACTTGCTGCCTGTATGGATGAGAACAAGGACTGCAGGGAGGATGGGCAAACTGACTACGGCGGAGCAGAGTTTTGGGTAAAAATAAGCAGAGTGGGTCAGGAAGGGACAGAGAGAGTAACAAAGGTAATAGGGCATCGGTGACATCAGGAAAAAATAGAAAAAAGTCAAGGCTAAAGGCACTATATCTGAATGCTCGAAGCATTTGCAACAAAATAGATTAATTAATAGCGCAGATAGAAAATAGGTTTGATCCAATAGACATTACAGAGACGTGGTTGCAAAGTGACCAAGGTTGGGAAGTAAATATTCCAGGATACTTAACTTTTTGAAGAGATAGGCAAAATGGAAAAGGAGGAGGGGTAGCCCTGATAATAAAGGATGGTATAAAGACAGTAGAGAGAAAGGATCTTGGCTTGAAAAATCAAGAAGTAGAATCAGTTGGGTGGAGCTAAGAAACAGCAGAAAACATTGGTGGGAGTTGTTTATAGGCCCCCAAACAGTAGTTGGAATGTAGGGTAGAGTACAAATCAGGAAATTAGAGACGCATGTAACAAGGGTAATACAGTAATCAATGGGGGGCTTTAATCGACATATAGACTGGGCAATCCATATTTGCAGTAATAGTGTGGAGGACGAGTTTATGGAATGTATACAAGATATTTTTGTAGATCAGTATGTTGAGGAACCAACTAGGGAACAGACTAATTTAGATCTAGTATTGTGCAATGAGAAAGGGTCAAGTAATAACCTTGTGGTAAAAGGGCCTTTAGGGAAGAGTGACCATAATATGATAACATTTTATATTGAGTTTGAAAGTGACTTAGTTAAGTCCAAAACTAGGGTCTTAAAGCTAAACAAAGCAAACTAGGTAGGTATGAGGGGTGAGTTGGCCAAGGTAGATTGGGAAACTACATTAAAAGGTATGATAGTAGATAAGCAATGGCTAGCATTTAAAGAATTAATACATAATTTACAACAATTATACATTCCTTTAAGGCACAAAATCCCCACAGGGCTAACAAGATAAGTTAAAGATAGTATTAGATCAAAGGAAGAAGCTTATAATTTTGCCAAAAAGAGTAGTAAGCCTGATGATTTTAGAATTCAGCAAAGGAGGACCAAGAAATTGTTAGAGAGAAAAAGAGAGTAAATTAGCAAGAGAATAAAAACAGATCGTAAACGTTTCAATAGGTATGTAAATAGGAAGAGATTAGTGAAAGTAAACGTGGGCCATTAGAGGCAGAGACAGGAGAAATTATAATGGGCAATAAGGAAATGGCAGAGACATTAAACAAATACTTTGTACCTGTCTTCACGGTAGAAGACATAAAAAAACATTCCATAAATAATGGGGAACCAAGGGTCTAGAGAAAATGAGGAACTTAAAGAAATCAGTACAAGTAATGATATAGGGGGAGAAATTTGGTTGGTTAGCGCCTCCCGTTAGTGCCTCTTGGGGGGGGGGGGGGGGGGGGTGCGATAACAGGGCACTAATGATTACCGCCCGGGTGTGGCAATGTTACCACGACCCGTGAAATTCACCTGCCGGTTTGCAGCAGCGGTAACCCCCAGCGCCAGGAGATCATGACGTTATCCGGCTGTGCCGCGCCCCGGACCCGAAATGTGGTTCGGCCCCCTGCAGCTTGGCCGGGCGATAACACCAACAGCTACAGGAGGTGTTGTACGGGAGGCATGGGCGCTTCAGGAGCACTAATTAAAAGGTAAGGCCGCCGGTCTTCAGTAGAAATGTGTTTCCTTCCTTTAAAGTGCATTTTGAAAATATTTTTAAATGGTGCGATTAATCAGCCCTGCACTCTGTTAGAGAGCTTGGGGCTGATTGTCGAGGATCCCGGCTGCCGTCGGCGACGAGGGAGAACATTCAAATGCAGAGCCTGCAGCGATGGCCCTTCCCATTGAGGAAGGAAAGGAACCTCAGATCCCAGCAGCGCTGCAGTGAACATTGTGCAGCGCTGCGCCTCTACTGCCCCCTGCTTGGTTTGGCGCTCCAGAAGGGAAGTGGTAGCATTTGATTTAGCGTTCCACTTCCTTCCTGCAGCGCTAACACTGAATTTACCGAAAGCTGAGAGTGATAAGCGACTGCCGTTAATTTTTCCAGCTTTCAAAATTTAGCACCCCCAAGCGGGGCGATACCGAATTTCTCGCCCAGAGTACTGTAGGATTTTCTCCTACTACTGTTCGGACCTCGAGAATTACAAATAAGCGTAACATTGACAGGTAAGTTTGTTATAAATAAAATGATCTTTATTCACACTACAGTTTAAAAATTCAAGCTTACATAGAAGCATCCTTGGCAATGTATATATGCCCACAGTTTAATAGGATAAAGAAAAAAAGGGAGGCATATGACAGATACCGAGGGCTAAATACTCCAGAATCTTTAGAGTACAGAAAGTGCAGGGGTGCAATTAAAAATGATATTAGGAAAGCAAAGAGAGAGCATGAAAATTCTTGGCAAGTAAAACCCAAAGATGCTTTATAAATATATTAAGAGGATAACTAAAGAAAGGGTAGGGCCTATTAAAGATCATGAGGGTAATGTGTGTGTGGAGGCGGGAGACATCGGTAGGGTTCTTAATGAATACTTTGCGTCTGTTTTCACAAAGGAGAGGAGCGAAGCAGACATTGCTATCAGGGGGGCGGAGTGTGAAATATTAGATGAAGTAAACATAGAGAGAGAGGAAGTATTAAGGGGTTTATCAGCTTTAAAAGTGGATAAATCCCTAGGCCCGGATGAAATGTATCCCAGGCTGTTAAGCGAAGTAAAAGAGGAAATAGCAGAGGCCCTAACCATCATTTTTCAATCCTCTCTGGCTTCAGGTGTGGTGCCGGAGGACTGCTAATGTGATACCCTTGTTTAAAAAGGGAGAAGGTTAGACCGAATAATTACAGGCCAGTCAGCCTAACCTCGGTAGTGGGAAAATTATTGGAAAGAATTCTGAAGGACAGGATAAATCTTCATTTAGAAAGACATGGATTAATCAAGGATAGTCAGCACGGATTTGTTATGGGAAGGTCGTGTCTGACAAACTTGATTACATTTTTTGAGGAGGTAACAAGGAGGGTAGATGAGGGTAGTGCGTTTGATGTAGTGTATATGGACTTTAGCAAGACTTTTGATAAGGTTCCACATGGCAGACTGGTCACGAAGTTAAAAGCCCATGGGATCCAGGGCAAAGTGTCAAGTTGGATTCAAAACTGGCTCGGAGACAGGAAGCAGAGGGTAATGGTTGATGGGTGTTTGTGACTGGAAGGCTGTTTCCAGTGGGGTTCCGCAGGGCTCAGTACTAGGTCCCTTGCTTTTTGTGGTATATATCAACGATCTTGACTTGAATATAGGGGGTACGATTAAGAAGTTTACAGATGATACTAAAATCTGCTGTGTGGTTGATACTGAAGAAGGAAGCTGTAGACTGCAGGAAGATATCAATAAATTGGTCAGGTGGGCAGAACAGTGGCAAATGGAATTCAATCCGGAGAAGTGTGAGGTAACCGGCACAGACATGATGGGCTGAATGGCCTCCTTCTGTGCCATAAATTTTTATGATTTTATGATCAATGCATTTGGGGAGGGCCAACAAGGAAAGGGAATAAACATTAAATGGTAGGACACTGAATAGTGCAGAGGAACAAAGGGACCTTGGAGCGCATGTCCACAGATCCCTAAAGGTAGCAGGCCAGGTAGATAAGGTGGTTAAGAAGGCATACGGAATGCTTGCCTTTATTAGCCGTGGCATAGAATACAAGAGCAGGGGGGTTATGCTTTAACTGTATAAAACACTAGTTAGGCCTCAGCTAGAGTACTGTGTGCAGTTCTGGTCACCACATTACAGGAAAGATGTGATTGCACTAGAGAGGGTACAGAGGAGATTTACAAGGATGTTGCCGGGAGTAGAGAATCTTAGCTATGAGGAAAGACTGGATAGGTTCAGTCTGTTTTACTTGGAACAGAGGAGGCTGAGGGGAGACCTTATTTAGGTGTATAAAATTGAGGGGCCTAGATAAAGTGGGTAGAAAGGACCTATTTTCCTTAGCAGAGGGGTCAAAAACCAGGGACACAGATTTAAAGTAATGGTGGAAGGTTTAGAGGGGAAATTTCTTCACCCAGAGGGTTGTGGGGGTCTGTAACTCACTGCCTGAAAGGGTGGTAGAGGCAGGAACCCTAACCACATTTAAAAAGTACTTGGATGTGCACTTGAGATGCTCTAACCTGCAGGGCTACGGACCAAGAGCTGGGAAGTGGGATTAGGCTGGATAGCTCTTTGTTGGCCGGCCCGGACACGATGGACCGAAATGGCCTCCTTCTGTGCTGTAACTTTCTATGATTCTATGAAGTCCGTACATAGAAGTACCCCCAGCAATTCATATGCTCCACAGTTTAGTCAAATGTACATAAGTATCCCCAGCAATATAGTTTACTTTAGCAATTTATATACTCCACAGTTTACTTTAGCAATTTATGTGCTCTATGTCTGACTTCCATACATACATACACTCCTCCAAGGGTGATCAGTCCAGAAAAAGTGGTAGGCTGCAAACGTCAACTGACCATTTCAACAGCTCCCTTTGTCCTTCTCATTTTCCCACTTCTGTGTCTTTCCTTTGTACTGCCCTCCGGCATGGGCCCTCTTATATCTTCATCTACCTGCCTCTGATAGGTCAGTTTCACTCCTAACCTTCCCTGATTGGAGTTCCTTCTGTATGACATGTTCAGGTTCTTGTGATGTGTGTGGGGGTGGGACTTCATCTGGTGCCTCCCCTTCCTATCCATGTGGTCTTCCAAACCAAGGACCATATGCTGACCCCCCTCCATTTTGAATCCTTACAGACAAAGGACCCTATGCTGACTTCCTACATTTTGAATCCGTCCGTTTTCATCACAATTCGTTCGCAATTTCGACTTCCACACAGTAGCAGCGGTTTTATTACGTGTATAACAGCTTACAGTCCTCCCTTAAATGTCTCATGTTCATTCATGTGCAGACGTTTCACCAGAGTTGGAGTATGTATTCCGACCAGACATCGTCCACGTACACGTACGTACACACGTGCACGTGCACACGCGCACACACACACACACACGCACACACACACACACACACACACAAAGCTGATCCCGTAACAGTTTTATCGTACGCTTAAGTTTTCTTCCCTTGTTCTTTGTTTATGTTTTGCCTGCATTCCCCACTCCCACATAAGCACGATCACACACATTAGCTGTAACCACAGCAGAGCTTGTGAGCACAGTCTTACACATGGAGCTAAGTCTATACGATTAAATCCCAAATCCCACCAAGAAGTCTCCTCATCCATTAATGAGGTTATTATTCTGTCATTAACATCATTCCTCCCTTGCAATACTGAGAATGTCCTTCCCACTTCTCCAATTCGTTTCACAAACTCGGTGAGAATTTCATTTATCCAAGGTAACCCATATCCAAAAATGGACACGTGTTTCTCCAAATCTTCTACCCCTGTTGTTGCCTTAACATGCATTGGATTCTGATTCAAAGGCAGGATAGTCCGGTTCGCAATTTTTAGCATCCCTTTAGGTTTAATACACATAGTACTGTTAGATACCAGCCATATTGTAGCATTCTTTTGTCCATATTTATACTCTGTTTCAGTGGTGGTCCAACAATAGTCTTACTGTGGTATGTGTCGCGCCGCACGAATGTAATCAGACTAGTGGTGATAGTTTGATAGGAATCATACTAAGAATGCCCGTAATGTCCAAACCTTGGGCACCACTGTGGGTGTATAAGGTAGCCAATATGGGTTTCCTGAAAGATGACGTTTTATATAAATATACATATAACCAATCTCGTAATTTTACCTCAGAGATTGGTTATATGTATATTTATATAAAACGTCATCTTTCAGGAAACCCATATTGGCTACCTTATACACCCACAGTGGTGCCCAAGGTTTGGACATTACGGGCATTCTTAGTATGATTCCTATCAAACTATCACCACTAGTCTGATTACATTCGTGCGGCGCGACACATACCACAGTAAGACTTCGCAACTGACAGTCAAATTTGACTGATACCTTTCCGCTGCCTCAAGGTGTTTATCTTCCATCCGCTATTCTACTGCCTCAAGGTGTTTATCTTCCATCCGCTATTCTAGTCAAATACCTCCCTATGTCCTGCAGAATCCAAGAACGCATCATCGCACATGCATCATTTTGTGCTGCCTGATCAGAGGCGTTTCTATCCTCCCTTGTCAAATTGTTTATATCGTGCCTGATTTTCCAATATTTGACCAACACTTGCATGTGAATTGTTAAGGTCATTCTGCTTCTAATTGTACTTTACTTATGCTATTCTGGTTTCTTAATGCCTGCTGTACCTTTCCTTTCAATCTTCCCCAATTGATAGTTCAAGCTCATAATATCCCCTCTATTTACCCAGCCTAAGGCAGTATTCCACATTCCTGAGCACACTGCGCTTTCTCCTCTGTGCCGGTGATTTCGGAGCTGGAGGTTCCTGTCCTATGGTCACTTGATCGCTATTTTCCATCCAAAAGATTTTTTTATTAACTGTTTTCCTATCTCTTAACCAGTTCCCAGTGGGTTCACTGCACCATGTCGGCAAGGCAAGACTACACATATTGATAATAACCTCCAGTGCATCTAATACAACATCATGTAACATTGACAACTCACTCAGAACCAACACCAATCCATCACACTCCTTACTTATGCCTTGTAGATGGTGGAAAGGCTTGGGGGCAGTCAGGAGGTGAGACACTCGCCACAGATTACCTAGCCTCTGACTTGCTCTTGTTGCCACGGTATTTATGTGGCTGGTCCAGTTAAGTTTCTGGTCAATGGCGACCCCCAGGATGTTGATGGTGGGGGATTCGGCAATGGTAATACTGTTGAATGTCAAAGGTTGGTGGTTAGACTTCGCTTGTTGGAGATAGTCATTGCCTGGCACTTCTGTGGCACGAATGTTACCGGCCACTTATCACCCCAAGCCTGAACGTCGTCCAGGTCTTGTTGCACACGAGCATGGACTGATTCATTATCTGAGGAGTTGTGAATGGCACTGAACACTGCAGTCATCAGCGAACATCCCCATTTCTGACCTTATGTTGGAGGGAAGGTCATTGATGAAGCAGCAGAAGATAGTTGGGCCTAGGACACTGCCCTGAGGAGCTCCTGCAGCGATGTCCTGGGGCTGTGATGATTGACCTTCAACCATCTTCCTTTGTGCTAGATATGACTCTAGCTAGTGGAGCGTTTCCCCCGATTCCCATTGACTTCAGTTTTACTGGGGCTCCTTGATGCCACACTCGGTCAAATGCTGCCTTGATGTCAAGGGCAGTCACTCGCACCTCATCTCTGGAATTCAGCTCCTTTGTCCATGTTTGGACCAAGGATGTAATGAGGTTGGTAGCCCGGTGGTCTTGGTGGAACCCAAACTGTGCATCAGGGAGCAGGTTATTGGTGAGTAAGTGCCGCTTGATAGCACTGTCGATGACACCTTCCATCACTTTGCTGATGATTGAGAGTAGACTGATGGGGTGGTAATTGGCCGGATTGGATTTGTCCTGCTTTTTTGGACAGGACATACTTGGGCAGTTTTCCACATTGTCGGATAGATGCCAGTGTTGTAGCTGTACTGGAAGAGCTTGGCTAGAGGCTCGGCTAGTTCTGGAGCACAAGTCTTCAGCACGATAGCCGGGATGTTGTCGGGGCTCATAGTCTTTGCTGTATCCAGTGCACTCAGCCATTTCTTGATATCACGTAGTGAATCAAATTGGCTGAAGACTGGCCGCTGTGATGGTGGGGACCTTGGGAGTAGGCTGATATGGATCATCCACTCGGCACTTCTGGCTGCAGATGGTTGCAAACGCTTCAGCTTTGTCTTTTGCACTCACGTGCTGGGCTCCACCATGATTGAGGATGGGGATATTCATGGAGCCTCCTCCTCCCGTTAGTTGTTTAATGGTCCACCACCATTCACGAATGGATGTGGCAGGACTGCAGAGCTTTGATCTGATCCGTCGATTGTGGGATCACTTAGCCCTGTCTATAGCATGCTGCTTCCACTTTAGCATTTATGTAGTCCGGTGTTGCAGCTTCCCCAGGTTGGCACCTCATTTTTAGATACGACTGGTGCTGCTCCTGGCATGCTCTTCTCCACTCCTTATTGGTCCCGACTTGATGGTAATGGTAGAGTGAGGGATATGCCGGGCCAGGAGGTTACAGATTGCGGTGGAATACAATTCTGCTGCTGCTGATGGCCCACAGTGCCTCACGGATGCCCAGTTGAGCTGCTAGATCTGTTCTGAATCTATCCCATTTAGCACAGTGGTAGCGCCACACAACACGATGGAGGGTGTCCTCAGTGTGAAGACGGGACTTGGTCTCCACAATGACTATGCGGTGGTCACTGCTACCAATGCAGTCATGGACAGATGCATCTGCAACAGGTAGATTGGGGAGGGCGAGGTCAAGTAAGTTTTTCCCTCATGTGTTGATTCTCTCACCACCTGTCACAGGCCCAGACTGGCAGCCATGTCCTTCAGGACTCAGCCAGCTCGGTCAGTAGTGGTGCTACCGAGCCACTCTAGGTGATGGACATTGAAGTCCCCCACCCAGAGTACATTGTGCCCTTGCTACTCAGTGTTTGTTACTACGTATCCCCATAAGGATTAGGGGAAGTACCTCATCCCACTTAGTCTGCTGTTCATTTAATTCCTTTTGTAGGGCCAACTTCAACGTACGGTTCATTCTTTCCACAATTCCCGATGATTGTAGGTTATGGGTCACATGCCATTTCCCTTCAATTCCTAGCAATTTCAGAGTGGCTTGCAATAGTTGATTTGTAAAATGACTTCCCTAGCCTGACCCTACCACAGAAGAAGTCCCCATCTGGAGAATACCCCTTTAACTAGGGTCTTGGCTGTCCATGAGGCTGTGGTTGACTTGCACGGGGAAGACTTCTACCCACCTGGTAATCTTGCACCACCAATACTCCTATGGCTTAAAAGAAAAAACAGACAATCCATTGTGGCTTTCCTACCAGCCCAATGGGTTAATTCGTCAAATCCAGATTCCCTTCTGTCATGTGGGGAAACATCCTCAAATTAAAAATTTAACAATGCCCAAAATGTTTCCAAAACACACAGCTGCTTGTCACGTTAAAAAGAGTTCACAGCTGCTTGTGAAAAGAGAGTTAACTTTTTACTTTTGCATTTCAACAGACAACAAGCACAGACATCAATCACTGTCAGGTTCTCACACAACTTCTCCCAGCTTTCAAGTACATTTAAAAAACTTGTCAATAAAAAAAGTTACTTTTGCAAAGTCTTTGTGCCTTTAAAATCTTTGTTAAGATCCTGATCAATTCACTTCAGAAGTAAAAACATCAGACATCAAACATTCTTTGAAGCAGCTTCAGACACAATAGCATTTTCTTTCTTTCCCCCTGGTCAGACATACTTGAAATGTGGTCAGAAATTTCAAAAATAGCAATTGTTGATGTGATTGCCTCATGTCTAGAACTAAAGGCTTTCACACAATTTACACCAACCAGAATTTCACCATGGCCACAATGGAAGTCTAGTTTTAATAGGTTAATTAACCTCAATAAGTCCAATTTAATCTAGGTCAATTTCTTAAACTGACCAGTATCACTTGAAAACAGGGAGGAGCCACAGTCAAACTAACAAAGAAACATTCACATATGCTTTGTAAATGTTCAAATTCATTTTCTTCCTGGCACATTGGAAATTGTAACTTCAAGGCTGAAGCTCATCTTTTGTAAAACAATTAACAAATTTAAAACAGCACACACTTTGTCCAACATTCAAGACAAGAGTTCAAAGGATTAAACAGCTTTTAACTCTGCACCCACTTTTCTGTACAGCTACAGCAAACACAACAGACACTTTCCTTCAAAAGACAGAAAACTTCCAAAATTTTTGCACAAACTGAGAGTCCAGCATCCTTTAAGCTTCCTTTCACTCAGCAAACCTTATGTTTTATTTGTCTCAGCACAGATGCTAATAGCTTTGTGTCAGTAAAACTTTAAGTTTCCTTTTTTTTCCCCCCCCTTCTCTTAAAACTTTGTCGCAGCAGCTTTTCCCTACTTCCCAAAACCCTGTTTTTTTCCTTCCTTTGCTGAGTTTTCAGGTTGCAACTTAGATCATTCTCCCTCTTTATCTCCCACTCTCTCTCATTTTGAACTGATTGCCTTTGATAGGCAACAGCCATATCACCTTATACCATGCCTCATTTCCTAACAGACCTTCTGTCCATTCCTTTGCTTGATTCACATTTCACCCTTGTTTATCCACCATTGTTATATTAAAAAAAAAATCCCTCAAGGTCCCTTCGTGGTCACCAATTCTGTAGGACTTTCTCCTACTACTGTTCAGACTTCAAGAATTACAAATAAGCATAACAATGACAGATAAGATTATAAATAAAATGATCTTTATTCACACTACAGTTTAAAAATTCAAGCTTACATAGAAGCACCCTCAGCAATGTATATATGCCCACAGTTTAATAAGTCCAGACATAGAAGTACCCCCAGCAATTCATATGCTCCACAGTTTAGTCAAACATACATACAAGTATCCCCAGCAATATAGTTTACTTTAGCAATTTATATGCTCCACAGTTTACTTTAGCAATTTATGTGCTCCATGTCTGACTTCCATACATACATACACTCCTCCCAGGGTTATTAATCTGGAAAAAGCAGTAGGCTACAAACATCAACTAGCCATTTCAACAGCTCCCTTCTGCCATTCTGTCTCTCCCCTTTATAGTGCCCTCTGGCATGGACCCCCTCGTATATCTTCATCTGCCTCCCTCTGATAGGTCAGCTTCACTCCCAACCTTCCCTGATTGGAGTTCCTTCTGCATGACACATTCATGTTCCTGCGATGTGTGTGGGGGTGGGACTTCCTCTTCATCTGATGCTTCCCCTTCCTGTCCATGTGGTCTTCCAAACAAAGGACCACATGCTGACCTCCTTCATTTTGAATCCGTCCATTATCATCTCACAATTCGTTCGCAATTTCGATCTCCACACAGTAGCAGCGGTTTTATTACGTGTACAGCAGTTTATAGTACTGGAGAAATTCATGGGACTAAGTGGCGACAAATCCCCTGGACCTGACGACCTGCATCCGAGGGTTTTAAAAGAGGTAGCTGCAGAGATAGTGGATGCACTTGTATTAATCTTCCAGAATTCCCTAGATTCTAGAACAGTCCCCAAAGATTGGAAGGTAGCAAACATAATCTCGCTATTTAAGAAAGGAGGAAGAGAAAAAATGGGGAACTTTAGGCCAGTTAGCCTGACATCAGTAGTAGGCAAAATGCTAAAATCTATTATTAGGGACGTGGTAACAGGGCACTTAGAAAATTGTAATATGATTAGGCAGAGTCAACATGGTTTTATGAAAGGGAAATCGTGTTCGACAAATCTGTAAGAGTTTTTTGAAGATGTAACTAGTAGGATGGATAAGGGGCAACCAGTGGATGTGGTGTATTTGGATTTTCAAAAAGCATTCGATAAGATGCCACACAAGAGGTTATTACACTAAATTAGGACTCATGGGATTGGGGGTAATATATTAGTGGATTGAGGATTGGTTCACAGACAGAGAGTAGGAATAAACGGGCCTTTTTCGGGTTGGCAGGCTGTAACTAGTGGGGTACCGCAAGGATCAGTGCTTGGGCCTCAGCTATTTACAATCTATATTAATGACTTAGATGAAGGGACTGAGTATAATGTATCCAAGTTTGCTGATGATACAAAGTTAGTTAGGAAAGTAAGCTGTGAGGATGACGCAAAGAGGCTGCAGAAAGATATAGACAGGTTGACTGACTGGGCAAAAACATGCAAAATGGAATACAATGTGGGAAAGTATGAAGTTATCCACTTTGGTAGGAAAAACAAAAAAGCAGAATATTTTTTGAATGGTGAGAGACTGGGAAATGTTTGCATTCAGATTGACGCAAAGAGGCTGCAGGTCCCTTCATCTAAGTCATTAATATAGATTGTAATTAGCTGAGGCCCAGGGTGTTTTTGTACATAAATCACAGAAAGTTAACATGCAGGTACAGCAAGCAATTAGGAAAGCAAATGGTATGTTAGCTTTTGCTACAAAGGGATTATAGAGTATAAGAGTAAAGAAGTCTTACTACAATTATACAGGATGTGGAGATGCCGGTGTTGGACTGGGGTGGACAAATGTGAGAAGTCTCACAACACCAGGTTATAGTCCAACAGCTTTATTTGAAATCACAAGCTTTCGGAGCACTGCTCCTTCGTCAGACTTCACCTGACGAAGGAGCAGCGCTCCGAAAGCTTGTGATTTCAAATAAAGCTGAGAAGTCGCACAACACCAGGTTATAGTCCAACAGATTTATTTAAAATTACAAGCTTTCGGAGCTGTCGCTCCTTCTTCAGGTAGGGTAGCTGTGCACAGCTACCCTACCTGAAGAAGGAGCGACAGCTCCGAAAGCTTGTAATTTTAAATAAATCTGTTGGACTATAACCTGGTGTTGTGCGACTTCTCATTTTTGTCCACCCCAGTCCAACGCCGGCATCTCCACATCATGACCTCAAATAAAGCTGTTGGACTATAACTTGGTGTTGTGCGACTTCTCACATTTACAATTATACAGGGCATTGGTGAGGCCACACCTGGAGTACTGTGTACAGTTCTGGTCTCCTTACCTAAAGAAAGACATACTTGCCTTAGAGGGAGTGCAACGAAGGTTCACTAGACTGGTTCCTAGGATAAGGGGATTGCCCTATGAGGGGAGATTGAGTAGACTAGGCCTCTATTCCCTAGAGTTTAGAAGAATGAGAGGTGACCTAATGGAAACATATAAAATTCTTCAGGGGCTTGACAGGGTTAATGCTGGGAAAATGTTTCCCCTGGCTGGGGAATCTAGAACATGGGGTCACAGTCACAGAATAAGGGGTCGGACATTTAGGACTGAGACGAGCAGAAATTTCTTCACTCAAAGGGTTGTGAATCTTTGGAATTCTCTACCCCAGAGAGCTGTGGATGCTCAGTCGTTGAGTATATTCAAGACAGAGGTCGATAAATTTTTGGGAACTAAGGGATATGGAGATAGTGTGGGAAGGTGGAGTTGAGGTAGAAGATCAGCCATGATCTTATTGAATGGCGGGGCAGGCTCGAAGGGCCAAATGGCCTACTCCTGCTCCTATTTCTCATGTTCTTATGTTCGAAATACTGACCCAACCTTCTAGAGGTGGGATCAGGAGAATGCAGCCCAGAACTTCCTATTATCCCAACATTGGATGTAGAGAACTCCAGGTTCCAGAGCATTGTGGCCACCTGGAGCATTTCTGGTTCAGAGAAAACCAAGCAGGAAGAAAAAAAGGAAAAAAGTAAGAGAAAACTGATGAGGCAATAAATTCCACACTAACTAGATCCCCAGTTGGGGCTTCAGGTTTTGCTGACACTTCAGATGCTCTGGTCTTGCTAAAACCAAATGCAGAGATGTTGGTTTCATGAGGTCCAGGAAGAGTTTAATTAAACCTACAGGGATTAAGGATCAATAGCTGTGAGATATTCTAGGGCAGATTATGGGTAACCCATTAAAATATCCTTTCAAGAACTTGCAGAAGTCCTGTTCTGAATGTTGTATGTGTTACACGCAGTTGAGGCTGTTGCCTCTCCCAGAGATGCAGGAGCTGCTTTCATTGGCTCACTGCACTGAGAGTCCAGGCTTCTACATGGAAACCCAACAAACATGGGGGACCAGCCACTCGGCCCAGATACTGACACCTGTAGTGCCAATTAATCCCGGGTGATTTTGCAATGTTAAAAACCGTATTTACTCCAATATAGGCTGCCCCACCTAAACACAGGAAAATTATTCAAGCTTCAGGAGGGGCCTCGTTACTTACAATCAGTTTTATTTCCTGGGAGGAAGAGGGCTCAAATTAGGAATGCAACCTATATGCATGAGAATATACCAGTAATTAAGATACTTTTTTGCCACATACAAATGACAGGTAACATTTATGCACTGGGTTAGCACACTCTCATTTCACTTCCAGGGCACAGGTTCAAATCGAGGCCCAGACAAATGGAATAACATTCTGCACTCTTGGCTGACCCTCAGGGTCAAAGGTGAAATGAGTTAGGACAGTGTCTGTTCCTTAAATGGCTCAAGTTCACAGCAAAAAAACTGCAGATGGTTTCACACTAACTGACATAAAATTGTTTGGCATTTGAGAGGTCACAAGGACAGCCAGTTGAGGGAAATGGAAATGTTGCACTAGTACAGCAGGGCGGGGGGTGGGGGGCTCTTCTGAGAGTGACGTTTATTCTATATCTAACCATGGGAGTGTCTGGTACTGACTCTGAGTTTGATTTCTAGTACAGAAAACCTCACCTGGACAGCACAAAAATTCAATTCTTCTCCCTGAATACAATGTGCAGTAATCATAGAATGATACAGCACAGAAGGAGGCCATTCGGCCCAGCGTGCCTGTGCCAGCTCTTTGAACAAACTCTCCAATTAGTCCCACTCCCCTTTCCCCACAGCCCTGCAAATTTTCCCCCTTCAAATATATATCCAATTCTCTTTTGAAAGTTATTATTGAATCTGCTTCCAGAGCCCTTTTAGGCAGCGCATTCCAGATCATAACAACTCACAGCATAAATTATTTTTTGTCACATCGCTTCTGGTTCTTTTGCCAATTACCTTAAATCTGTGTCCTTTGGTTAAGGTCCCCTCTACCACTGGAAACAGTTTCTCCTAATTTACTCTATCAAAACCCTGCATGATTTTGAACACCTCTATCAAATGTTCCCTTAACCTTCTCTGCTCTAAGGAGACCAAATCCAGTTTGTCCCGTCTCTCCACATAACTGAAGTCCCTCATCCCTGCTACAATTCTAGTAAATCTCTTCTGCACCCTCTCTAAGGTCTTGACATCCTTCCTAAAGTGTGGTGCCCAGAATTGGCCACAATACTCCAGCTGGGGCCTATTATATAGAGGTTTAGCATAACTTCCTTGCTTTGGTACTCTATGCCTCTATTAATAAAGCCAAGGATCTCATATGCCTTTTTAACAGTCTTCTGAACTTGTCCTGCCATCTTCAAAGACTTGTGTACATACACCTCCAGATCTCTCCATTCCTGCACCCCCTTTAAAATTGTATCATTTAATTTATATTGCCTCTCCTCAAATCTTCCTACTAAAATGAATCACTTCACACTTCTCTGCCTTAAATTTAATCTGCCATGTGTCTGCCCATTTCACCAATCTGTGTCCTTTTGGAGTCTGTTACTATCCTCCTCACTGTTTATGACTTTTCCGAGTTTCATGTCATCAGCAAACCTTGAAATTATGCCCTGTATACCCAAGTCCAGGTCATTAATATATATCAAAAAGAGCAGTGGTCCTAATACTGACCCCTGGGGTACACCACTGTATATTTCCCTCCAATCTGAAAAACAACCGTTCTCTGCTTTCTGTCTCTTAACCAATTTTGTATCCACGCTGCCACTGCCCCTTTAATCCCATGGGCTTCAATTTTGTTAACAAGTCTATTATGTGGTTCTATATTAAATGCCTTTTTAAAGTTCATATACACAACATCAACCGTACTACCCTCATCAATCCTCTCCATTACTTCATCAATGAACTCAATCAAGTTAGATAAACACGATTTTCCTTTAACAAATCCTTGCTGGCTTTCCTTTATTAATCTATATTTTTCCAAGTGCCAGTTAATTTTGTCCCAGATTATTTTCTCTAAACGTTTCCTCATCATCACAGTCAGGCTGACTAGCCTGTAGATTATCCCTCTCCCCTTTTTTGAACAGGGGTGTATCATTTGCAATCCTCCAGTCCTCTGGCAACTCCCCCATATCCAAGGAGGATTGGCAGATTGTGGCCAGAGCCTCCACAATTTCCACCCTTAATTCCCTCAGTAACCCAGCCATCCCATCCAGACCGGCTGACTTTTCTACTTTGAGGACTGCCAACCTTTTAAGTACCTCCTCTTTATCTATTTTTATCCTATGCAATATCACTACTTCCTCCTCCATTACTGCTACACTGGCAGCATCCTCTTCTCTAGTGAAGACAGATGCAAAGTACTCAGCCATGCCTCTTGCCTCCACAAGAAGATCTCCTTTTGGGTCCCAAATCGGCCCTACCCTTCCTTTGATTACCCTTTGAATATTGATATGTTTGTAAATCTACTTTATAATTGCAAAACTATTGCACATCGCTCAAGTTATCAAAATTGATTCTGTCAGATTTGTATTCAGAGTCAAGAAAGCAGCAGGTAGTAAACATGTCTGTGACCTTAGGAGATGTGACTGAGAGTCAAGAGTCAGAAAGATTACCAGAACATAGCAACACTGCTGCACTGGGATTGACTGCAACACTGCTGCACTGGAACTGACAGCAACACTGCTGCACTGGGACTGACAGCAACACTGCTGCACTGGGACTGACTGCAACACTGCTGCACTAGGACTGACTGCAACGCTGCTGCACTGGGACTGACTGCAACACTGCTGCACTGGGACTGACTGCAACACTGCTGCACTGGGACTGACTGCAACACTGCAGCTCTGGGACTGACAGCAACACTGCTGCACTGGGACTGACAGCAACACTGCTGCACTGGGACTGACTGCAACACTGCTGCACTGGACTGACTGCAACACTGCAGCTCTCAAATGCACAACATTGTTGCAGTTGCGGCTGAAACAGGCTCTCGCCAACTCTTGCTGTTAGTTGGGTAGTTCTTCTGCCGATGCAGAGCCCTTGTCTCCATGAGATAAGAAACAGATAATATTTGATGATTTTCACTGCATTACTTTACGTTACCTTCCCCAGAGATCAGGGCCCAGTGGGAATCCACTCTTTTTTCTACTTTGAAGCAGAAAGCTTGTATATGTTGAATCATAGTTATATATTTAAATTCAGCCTACTTTTGCTACATGCAGCTCACCGGCAGGGGGTCTGATTAATGACCAAATCAACAGAAAGCATGTTTATAATTTACCAGGGATCAGGTCCTAATAGGGAAAATAAACAGCAGACAAAAGATCTTAGCTGAAATTTAAATCATTCCTACGGTTAGAACCTCGTCCACTGGCGGGTATATCAGGACCTGGGCTCACCATATCCCGATACAAGCTCCCAATGGGGAGAATCCACGCCTGTATACACACCCTCTAGAATCAGAGAATAGTCAAGCACATAAGGAGGCCATTCGGCCCATCGAGTCCGTGCCGGCTCTTTCGCAGAGCAATCCAATTAGTCCCAGTCTCCCGCTCTTTCCTCATATCTCTGCAATTTTTTCCCTTCACATATTTAACCAATTCCCTTTTGAAAGCTACAATTGAATCTATATTCACCATCCCATCAGACAGCGTATTCCAAATCTTAACCACTCATTGCCTAAAAAGGTTTTTCCCTCATGTCGCCTCTGGTTCATTTGCCAATCACCTTAAATCTGTGCCCTCTGGTTATTGACCCTTCAGCCACTGGAAACAGTTTCTCGCTAGTTACTCTATCTAAACCCTTCATGATTTTGAACACCTCTATCAAATCTCCTCTTACCCTTCTCTGCTCTAAGGAGAACAATCCCAGCTTCTCCAGTCTATCTACATAACTGTAATCCTTCATCCCTGGAACCATTCTAGTAAATCTCTCCTGCACCCTCTCCAACACCTTCACATCCGTCCTAAAGTGCGGTGCCCAGAATTGGACACAATACTCCAGCTGGGGCCGAACCAGGTTTAGCATAACAAATTCTATTCTCAATGGAGGAGAATGAGATGCTTCAAGGATGAAACTGGGTCATTCAGGTCACTGAAGCTCATTGCCTCCCACCTCAACTCTCCCACTCTAACATCCAACTGAAAGACCCTACTCTTTTGGTTTCTCTTCCTCTGCCTGACAAATTATTCCAAACATTCTTCACTATTTTGAGTTAAGTCATTTTTCCTGATAACTGTTTTTAATTTATTTTTCAGAAATTTCCATTTGCTTCTTCTGGTTCTGCTTTACTGGTTTACTTTGCAGTAACATGCTGGCTTAGCCTGATCCACAGTATATCAAATTTCACATGCTGGCTCAGTAGGAACACTCACCTCTCTGAGTCAGAAGGTTGTGGGTTCAAGTCCCACTCCAGAGACTTGACCACAAAATCCAAGCTGACACTCCCAGTGCGGTACTGAGGGAGTGCTGCACTGCTGGAGGTGCCAGCTTTCGGATGAGACATTGAACTGAAGACCCCATCTACTCTCTCAGGTGGACGTAAAAGATTCCATGGCACTATTCGAAGAAGAAGAGTTCTCCACGGTGTCCTGGCCAATATTTATCTCTTAACCAACATCACTAAAAACAGATTATCTGGTCATTTATCTCATTGCTGTTTGTGGGACCTTGCTGTGCTTAAATTGTCTGCTGTGTTTTCCTATATTACAGCAGTGACTAAACTTCAGAAGTATTGGCCATGAAGCACTTTGGGACATCCTAAAGTTGTGAAAGGTGCTATAAATGCAAGTTCTTTCTTCTGTATTTCAATGAAATCCTCCCTGAATCTCCTTCTCTCTCGATTGTAAGCCATGATCTTCTCACTAGCAACAACTTGTATTTATATAGCACCTTTAACATAGTAAAACGTCCCAAGGTGCTTCACCGGAGCGTTATGCCAGTCTGAGTAGCTGCTCTTAACCCCCAACTCTCTGTTTTCTGTTTTGTAACTAACTTGCTAGGGATAATGGGTATGTACTCAACCTGGAAGGAAGTGGACAAAAATGAGAAGTCGCACAACACCAGGTTATAGTCCAACAGTTTTATTTGAAATTACGAACTTTCGGAGCGCTGCTCCTTCATCAGGTAAAGTCACTTTACCTGACGAAGGAGCAGCGCTCCGAAAGCTCGTAATTTCAAATAAAACTGTTGGACTATAACCTGGTGTTGTGCGACTTCTCATTTTTGTCCACCCCAGTCCAACACCGGCATCACCGCATCATGGAAGGAAAGTGACTAGTGGTGTTCCACAAGGATCTGTGCTGGGGCCTCAACTATTCGCTATATTTACTTGGATAACGCAATAGAGAGCCAGATATCCAAGTTTGCCAATGACACAAAGGTTGTTGGTATAGTAAATAGTGTAGATGGGTGCATAAAATTACAAAGAGACATTGGGCAAAACTGTTGCAGATGGATTTCAGCGCAATTAAGTGTGAGGTCATCCATTTTGAACCAAAAAAGGACAGATCCAAGTATTTTTAAATGGTGAAAAGTTAGGAACAGTGGAGGTCCAAAGAGATTTAGGGGTCCATTGTCACAGATCACTAAAATGTAGTCATCAGGTACAAAAAATTATCAAAAAGGCTAAAGAAATGTTAGCCTTTATAACTAGAGGGCTGGAATATAAAGGGGAGGAAGTTTTGCTACAGCTATACAAAGCCCTGGTTCGACCACATCAGCAGTTCTGGGCACCGCATATTAGAAAGGATATATTGGCCTGGGAAGGAGTGCAGCACAGATTCACCAGAATGTTACCAGGGCTCCAAGGGTTAGATTATGAGGAGAGATTATATAAACTAGGCTTGTATTCCCTGGAATATAGAAGGTTAAGGGTGATTTAATTGAGGTTTTTAGGACTTTGCAAGGAATTGATAGGATAGATAGAGAGAAACTTTTTCCACTGGTGGGGCAAGCCACCAGTGGGGATTAAAATCAGAGCCAGACCATTCAGGAGAGAAGTTAGGAAACACTTCTTCACACAAAGAGTGGTAGAAGTGTGGAACTCTTCCCACAAAAAAGCAGTAGATGCTCGCTCAATTAATCATTTTAAATCTGAGATTGATAGATTAGTGCTAGCCAAGGGTATAAAGGGATATGGAGCCAAGACAGATGGATGGAATTAGGATACAGATCAGTCACAATCTCATGCAATGGCTGAACAGGCTCGAGGGGCCTTTTTTAATTTATTCATTTATGGGATGTTGGCATCGCTGGCAAGGCCAGTATTTATCCCTAATTGCCCTTGAGAAGGTGGTGTTGAGCTGCCTACTTGAACCACTACAATCCGTGTGGTGAAGGTACTCCCACTGTGCTATTTGTTAGGGAGTTCCAGGTTTTTGACCCAGCGACAATGAAGGAATGGCAATATATTTCCAAGTTAGATTGGTGTGTGATTTGGAAAGTAACTTGGATGTAGTGATGTTCCCATGTGCCTGCTGCCCTTGTCCTCCTAGGTGGTATGGGTTTGGGAGGTTCTGCCGAAGAAGCATTGACGAGTTGCTGCAGTGCATCTTGTAGATGGTACACACTGCAGCCACGGTATGCCGGTGGTGGAGGGAGTGAATGTTTAAGGTGATGGATGTGATGCCTATCAAGCGGGCTGCTTTGTCCTGGAGCTTCTTGAGTGTTGTTGGAGCTGCACTCATCCAGGCAAGAGGAGAGTATTCCATCACACTCCTGACTTGTGCCTTGTAGATGGTGGAAAGGCTTTGGGGAGTCAGGAGGTGAGTCACTTACCGTAGAATACCCAGCCTCTGACCTGCTCTTGTAGTTACGGTATTTTTGTAGCTGGTCCAGTTAAGCTTCTGGTCAATGGTGATCCTCAGAATGTTGATGGTAGGGGATTTGGCGATGGTGATGCCATTGAATGTCATGTTGAAGTCCCTTTCTTTTTGGAGATAGTCATGGCCTGGCATTTGTGTGGCATGAATGTTACTTGCCACTTATCAGCCCAAACCTGGATGTTGTCCAGGTCTTGCTGCATGTGGGCATGGACTGATTCATTATCTGAGGAGTTGCAAATGGAACTGAACACTGTGCAATCATCATCAACCATCCCCACTTCTGACCCTATGATGGAGGGAAGGTCATTGATGAAGCAGCTGAAGATGGTTGGGCCTAGGACACTGCTCAGAGGAACTCCTGCAGCTATGTCCTGGGGCTGAGATGATTGGCCTCCAACAACCACAACCATCTTCCTTTGTGCTAGGTATGACTCCAGCCAGTGGAGAGTTTCCCCACCGCCCCCCCCCCCCGCCCCCTGATTCCCATTGACTTCAGTTTTACTAGGGCTCCTTGGTGCCACACTCGGTCAAATGCTGCCTTGATGTCAAGGGCAGTGACTCTCACCTCACCTCCGGAATTCAGCTCCTTTGTTCATGTTTGAACCAAGGCTGTAATGAGGTCTGGAGCCGAGTGGTCCTGGCAAAACCCAAACTGAGCATCAGTGAGCAGGTTATTGGTGAGTAAGTGCCGCTTGATAGCACTGTCGATGACACCTTCCATCACTTTGCTGATGATTGAGAGTAGACTGATGGGGCGGTAATCGGCCGGATTGGATTTGTCCTGCTTTTGGTAGACAGGACACGCCTGGGCAATTTTCCATTTTGTCAGGTAGATGTAAGTATGGTAGCTGTATTGGAACAGCTTGGCTAGAGGCGCGGCTAGTTCTGGAGCACAAGTCTTCAGCACGACAGCCGGGATGTTGTTGGGGCCAATAGTCTTTGCTGTATCCAATGCGCTCAGCCGTTTCTTGATATCACGTGGAGTGAATCAAATTGGCTGAAGACTGGCTTCTGTGATGGTGGAAGCCAAGATGGATTGTCCACTCGGCACTTCTGGTTGAAGATGGTTGTGAATGTTGAATGGCCTACTCCTGTTCCTATATTCCTCTGCTTTCAGTTTTGTATGATTGCTGTTCCAAATCAAACAATCTGCTTAGGTCTGCATTATATATACCTTGCTATGTTTAAACCCTCGTCATGTCTCCTGCCTACCTAAATTTTTAATGAAAATAAACTCAGTTCTAGAAATCCCCCATCATACCGAGAACTGCACCCATTAGTCTGGATGTTTAAGACTCAGTTAAACAAAAACAATTGTTTTGTTTTATAATTAAATACCTATGAGGCACAGTAAAGATCCTTCAGATACAGTAAAGACACTCAATCCATCGCAGTGTACATTTTTGTTTTCTTGCTAACAGCACCACATTAAGTGAACAGTCAATAACCACTCTCATTAGCAAACAGTTACACGTGGCCCTTGTCTCAATTGCATTTCTTTATATATATCACACAAAATAAATCACAGGTCCATGTAATCGGCTCAAGGGATTTGTATGGGACAGAGAAAAGTTGCAGTAGTCCAGCCGTATGTGTAACAGGACTGAGTGATCCATCATTGCAATAGGAAATGTAACCAGCCCTGTGTACAACAGGACTGCCCATACAAGACAAATCAATCAATAAACAATAAGTGCAATTAGTACTGAGTCCCTGCATTTTGATGGTCGGGTTGCCGGAAGGCTGCCTGTGTAGGGGGTCTTTTACTCTCTATATAATGCTGTACCTGCCCCGGGAGTGTTTGAGGGGACAGAATAGAGGGTACTTTACTCTGTATCTATTCCATGCTGTACCTGTCCTGGGAGTGTTTGATAGGACAGTGGAGAGGGAGCTTTACTCTGTATCTAACCCATGCTGTACCTCTCCTGGGAGTGTTTGATGGGACAGTGTAGAGGGAGCTTTACTCTGTATCTATTCCATGCTGTACCTGTCCTGGGAGTGTTTGATAGGACAGTGTAGAGGGAGTTTTACTCTCTATCTATTCCATGCTGTACCTGTCCTGGGAGTGTTTGATGGGACAGTGTAGAGGGAGCTTTACTCTGAATCTAATCCGTGCTGTACCTGCCCTGGGAGTGTTCGATGGGACAGTGTAGAGGGAGCTTTACTCTGTATCTAACCCGTGCTGTACCTGCCCTGGGAGTGTTTGATGGGACAGTGTAGAGGGAGCTTTACTCTGTATCTATCCAATGCTGTATCTGCCCTGAGTGTGTTTGATCAGATGGTCTATTCAAATAAGGCAGTAATGACTGTATAATGTTTTCTGTCATTACCGCTTCAGTGGCACTTAATGTTACTGATGACTGTGCACAACAGTAGTCCTGGGAAATGAGTAATGCATTATAAGAATTTAATTACTGCAGCGGTCAGTGAAAATGTTGATCCATCAACACTTCCACAGCAGCAAATTCTCCCATATTTAAAGAGTGCGGCACTGTCGGAGATGCCGTCTTTCAGATGAGATGTTAAACTGAGGGCCAATCTGCCCTGTCAGGTGGATGTAAAAGATCCCGCGGCACTATTTCGATGAAGAGCAGGGGAGTTCTCCCTGGTGCCCTGGCCAACATTTATCCCTCAACCAATATCACTAAAAAAAACAGATGATCTGGTCATTATCACGTTGCTGTTTGTGGGATCTTGCTGTGCGCTAACTGGCTGCCACGTTTCTCACATTACAACAGTGCCTAAACTTCAAAATTACTTCATTGGCTGTAAAGCGGTTTGGAATGTCCTGAGGTCGTGAAAGGCGCTATAGAAATGCAAGTTCTTTCTTTTTCTTTTATTTAGCAGAGGCACCAATGCATTCTGGGAGAATTCCTGGCCCTTTAAGTTGCTGCAGTCGCCTGATTCTTGAGCAATAACCACTTCCCACCCCTCCCAGCGTCGAGCTCCAATGTACCAGCGGCAATACTGACAAGAACCCGCCAAACATTGCTCTTGTTTCAATTCATTCATTTTCTCCTTTCTTGGTAGAATCTCCAACCTGCTCATTCAGGATTGGCTATTTTCATAAGTACTTGGTGGTTTCTCATTGGTAGTTTTCCAGCCACATTACTGATTATTTAATTTGTGCATTCCCTCCTCAATTCGACAATCCTTCAATATTTGCTGCTGTTTTTCCTTTGAGGCAATCAACAAAGTGCGGTGACAAGCATGACAATTACAGAAGGGAAGTACTTTAGCGCCAGTGCTAGCCCGATTTATATAACCTCTTATTAAAGTGCAATGGTCACATTTGCGGTTAATTTCCCCTTCACTGATTGTGCAGTGCAGTGGCGAAAGGACCTGTTATGGATCCTGATTGGTTTTTATTTCCATTGATTATCACCCCAAGTGGGGAAGGAGAAAACGATGGGCATTGTGTTTAAAGTAAGGCCTGCTCAGAGAGAAGCCTCAGGTTCGATAAATGCTTCACGGGGCAGCCTTGGCTGTGTACAGTCATGTAATGCTCCCAGCCCCCTGTAACTGTGCACATGTCAAGTTATTGTCATCAACCATCTGAGATCCTGGCAGCCTTTGATTGTATCTTTGCTTGAATAGACAATATATTAAATCTTTGTGATATTATTTAGCGTGCAGTCGCTAGTGAACGGGGTAAACCCTCATCTGCAATTTCTCGAGCAGGCTACAGAGCGACATGCACTTTCAGCTGGGAGATAAGCTCGTGCCAGCGACTCACTGAGCAAAATCAGACATCAGATACCACGATGCATGCACCAGTCAGGGAGGAACGGCAGCAGATATAACAGTGGAAACTGTGACTGGTGCGGTCCTCGTAGAAAGAAAGGACATGCATTTATAGAACACTTTTCACAGCCTCAGGATGTCCCAAGGTGCTTCACAGCCAATGAAATATTTTTGTATTGTAGGGAAGTATAGCAGCCAATTTTTGCACAGCAAGCTCCCACAAACCCAATAAGCATCTCCTGACTTACCTCATTTTCTCTGCTGATCTTTACAACCTTTGATGGTGTCCTGCACCTATCAGCCTTGACCCTTTGCCTAGGTTTCTCAAAATAAAAGAAAGACTTGCATTTCTATAGCGCCTTTCACAACCTCAGGATGTCCCAAAGTGCTTTACAGCCAATGAAATATTTTTTAAGTGTACTCACCTTTGTAATGTAGGAAGCCCGGCAGCCAATTTGCACACAGCAAGGTCCTACATGAAATAAATAACCAGATAATCCGTTTTATTGATATTGGTTGAGGGATAAATTTTGGCCAGGACACCGGGGAGAACTCCCCTGCTCTTCTTCAAATAGTGCCATGGGATCATTTATGTCCACCTGAGAGGGCAGGATGGGGCCTCGGTTTAACGTCTCGTCTGAAAGACGGCACCTCCGACAGTGCAGCACTCCCTCAGTACTGCACTGGAGTGTCGGCCTAGACGTTGTGTTCAAGTCTCTGGTTGAGGACACAGAGGTGAGAGTGCTACCCACTGGACCACAGCTGTAACCGAACAGGACCTATTGCATTGCTTTAATAGAAATGGCACTAACTTGGTTTATACCCGCAGTGCAATGGTTAATCCTCGGCCATAATGATGGATTAATAGGATTAAGGAGCATAGTGATTATCGGTATGTTGCTTCTGAAAGGACAACTCACCCCTGCCTATAATTACGGATAAACTGAAAAATTTACATACTGTAATAGTTTCCTTTGTGTTTTCGTGAGCAGAGTTACTGATCTGACAAACCATATGTTGCTAACCCACCAGGGTATTTAAACAGCCGGAAACCCACATTCAGCTCATTATCCAGTGATACCCAGGCACCTCCTTGGCATGGCTTCCTGCAGTAGCCACATCACTTTGTGGCAGATTGCTGCAGTTTTTTGTACTTCAGAAATCTACCAGCTTTAGTTATGCCAGAATCTAACTGAAAAAAAAGAAAGACTTGCATTTCTATCGCGTCTTTCGAGACCTCAGGATGTCCCAAAGCGCTTCACAGCCAATGAAATACTTTTTGAAGTGTAGTCACTGTTGTAATGTAGGAAACGCGGCAACCAATTTGTACACAGCAAGTTCCCACACACAGCAAGGTGATAATGACCAGATATTCCGATAATTAGTAATGTTGGTTGAGGGATAAATATTGGCCAGGACATCAGGGAGAACTCCCCTGCTCTTCTTCAAAATAGTGCCATGGGATATTTTACATCCACCTGAAAAGGCAGACTTGGTTTAAAGTCTCATCCGAAAGACGGCCCCTCTGACAGTGCAGCACTCCCTCAGCACTGCACTGGAGTGTCAGCCTAGACTTTTGTGCTCAAGTCTCTGGAGTGGGACTTGAACCCACAACCTTCCGACTCAGAGGTGAGAGTGCTACCCACTGAGACAAGGTTGACATGTTGTTTGCCCTCTGGTACCCTCACTCAAGCTGTCATTCTTTGAGTGTGAGACTGGGCAGTGAGTATCAGTGGGCTATTCGACTGTGCAGGGCCTCACAGACAAACACAATCCTATCCTCACTTGACATCCAGGCGTACTCTCCAACAGGAGTGACTGATAATGACCAGGAAGAAGAATGCTGGCCCATCTTTCTGCTGCATTTACTGGTTGGGCTTTTAGTTACTGAGCTGGTGGGGCAATAATTGTAGTTTTTGGAATAAATTCCCTTTTGGTACGTTGATTCACTGCATTCCTTCAAGTGGAGATCACCTCGTACAAATGGTAGGTACTGCATGACATTAATCAAAGCCAGAGTGATCGCCTGGACTAGTTTTGATCGCCTAAGTGGGTCAGAGAGGAAATTTCGTGATTTTTTTCTCCTAATCGGCCTTGGTTTTTAACTGGCTTTTCGCCTCTCCCGGGACTTTACATGGCTCTGGGTGGGGTGGGTGGGGAGTGTAGGTGTGTGAGGCACAAGACATCACAGTTGTGTGGGACAAGCTGGGTGGACCAGAGGCTCTTTTCCTGTCCGTCATTTTCCATATGTTGGTACAAGTGTGAAGCTGGATGGCTACAATGGCATAACTCCATGTTCCATAACCCCCAAAAGTCACAGTGTAAGGCTGGCCACTGACTGGATGGCCCGTGCCTGACTGGTGTAAAGGGAGTCAGGAGCTACTCCCCAGATCAGTGCAGCTATTGGGAGCAGGGGACAGCTGTTGGCATCCTTCATCTCAGTTAGGGGAAATTCTCCTCCACAAGCCCAGCCAAAACCAGGCGGGAATGCGGCAAAGAATGTCAGGAAATCTGGGCTGTAAGGCCTACCGCAGCCTCACCGCTTGACTGGCAATTCCGTTCCCCCGCCCAGCACTGCTGCTTCCTGCTCAGTCCCTGTCTTCCGCATTTACTTGGATATGCACTTGAAGTGCCGTAACCTACAAGGCTATTGACCAAGAGCTTGAAAGTGGGATTAGGCTGGATGGCTCTTTTTTCACCGGCACAGACACAATGGGCTGAATGGCCTCCTTCTGTGCCGTAATCTTCTATGATTCTGTGATTTAAAGTGGGCAGGAACGGGCCCTGAAACCCCAGTGGACATTTCCTCCTCTCCACCACACTAACCGCCACTGCCTGGAGCTATCCTGTGGAAGGTATCAGTGGGCCCCAGGAATAGGCCTTTGGTGCGAGGTCTCCGACCAATCTTTGGCTCACTTCTAAAAGAGGTTTACTGGAATGGTACCAGTGATGAGGGAATACAGTTACGTGGATAGATTGGAGAAGCTGAGGTTGTTCTCCTTATAGCAGAGAAGGCCAAGAGGAGATTTGATAGAGTTGTTTAAAAACATGAATAGTTTAGATACAGTAAATAAAGAGAAACTGTTTCCAATGGCTGAAGGGTCAATAATCAGCGGGCACAGATTTAAGGTGATTGGTAAAAGAACCAGAGGTGACATGAGGAAAAACTTTTTTACGCAATGAGTGGTTAGGATTTGGAATGCGCTGCCTGATAGGGTGGTGGATACAGATTCAATAGTAGCCTTCAAAAGGGAATTGGATAAATACTTGAAGGAGAAAAAATTGCAGGGATATGGGGAAAGAGCGGGGGAGTGGGACTAACTGGATTGTTTTTCTAAAGAGCTGGCGCAGACTCGATGGGCCGAATGGCCTCCTTCTGTGCGGTACTATTCTATGATTCTATCATTTTGGCCCTTTAATTCTTTCATTGGATCTTCAGCGCAGCAGGTTCCTGGCGGGCACTGGTGGACTCCTCCTTGGTAGCTAGATCCTGGCGGGAGCTCCCTGTGCATCTGTGATGAGCCCCAACCACAGGAAAATGGGCCGGGGCTCGGGTGGACGACAACTCCATTATTGTTGCATCATGTGACTACCAGGACGGTAGAAGGCGAACTAGATGAACCTTGGTCTTTTTCCTATGTTCCTCCCAGCTGCCAGCCTACTCCACAGCTCGAGTTCTGCATCCACAGCTTCTAACACCAGTTCTCAATCAGCCTGAGAAGGAAGCAATCTTTCAGCCCATTCACGATTGTGACGGACGAAACTCTAATTGTAGCTTGATAATCCTGTGTCACTTAGAGTAAATGTCGAAGGATTTGGAATTCAGCCCATCGATGGTCACCCAGCGCAAAGGGGGGATCCTGCGCACTTTTTTTTTGTCTGGCGAAGAGAAGGGACGCTCGCTACAGCATGCTGGATAATGGTTCGTGCTGTCAGAGGGCCAGCTGTGATGGTAACTGTCGACCGACTCCAACTCTCTCTCTCCTGGGTCGCAGCAGTTGCCAGGGTAGAAGCAGCAAACACTCTTCTCTCTGCAGTCGCTAGGCCCCAGCCTGCAGTGGCTGATGGGTAACGGCAGGGAGATGGGCAGCAGATGGGTGAAGTCAAACCAAGCGGACGCCTCATTAGCTGCGTTCCCACTCATCGATTCCACAGCTGTCAGAAGGAAGATTAACAGCCCAGATGAAGCTATTTTGCTCCGGATTCTCATCAGAACTGGCAGAACATCTCCAAAAGAAACGGCAAACTTAATTCCTCTTGGCAATTCTTCCAGTCCAGATCCCCGGCTCAGCAGGCTGTGCATCTCCGAGAATTTCTTTTCCACCTCCTTCACTTTGCCCTGCCACAAGCCAAATGTCCCAGTTTCAGTTCATTGACCCTTCGCTATAGGGATTCGTGTGCCGGAATGAACCGACGGTTTAATTTTCAATTATCTGCTTTGATTTACTTGTGCTGAGGTGCAGCCCTGTCCTGAATCAGCAGCTTCAGACAGCTTTATTTTTATTGTTCACTATCGCTGCGCTGGCCTTTCACGCCAGAGGTGAGTCGTCTCCCTGTGGCAAGACAGGGAGCAATTGTAGGCCTAGTCTTTTTTGCAGGAGCCTCGATACGCTTCATACTCACTGCCCCTTAAAGCAACCTGTCAGGGCCGAGGCTTGTTTCTGTCAGTGGGAGCACTGATGGGTAGCTGACAAGCAACGGTAATGAAAGTACTGGCAATAGGGACGAGCATCATTGCAGATCGGAGACATGGCAATCTCACCTCATTTGGTCCAGAGAGGTCTGACAAGGCAGTCAGAAAAGGAACTCGCATTTATATAGCGCCCTTCACGACCTCAGGGTGTCCCAAAGCGCTTTACAACAATGAAGTTCTGTTGAAGTGCAGTCACTGTTCTAAAGTAGGGAAACGCGGCAGCCAACTTGCGCACAGCAATCTCCCACAAAGCAAGATGATAATGACCAGATAATCTGTTTTTTACTGATGGTGATTGAGGGATAACTACAGACCAGGACACTGGGGATAACTCCCCTGATGTTATTCAAAATAGCGCCATGGGATCTTTTACGTCCACCTGAAGAGAGCAGACGGGGCCTCAGATTAATGTCTCATCGGAAAGACGGCACCTCAGACAGTGCAGCGCTCCCTGAGTACTGCACTGGAGTGTCAGCCTAGATTTTGTGCTCAAATCTCGTGGAGTGGGATTCTGAACACACAACCTTCTGGCTCGGAGGTGAGCATGCTACCCACTGAGTCACGGCTGACAGAACTACAAGGGAGCTATTTTTTTGAGACGATTCCAGTTTCTTCCTCAGTTCCCAGGGTTCCCAAGACTGTGCATCGCCTGCACTGACCTGCCCCTGGACCACTGTCACACACCGAGCAGTGCCTGGCAGTAGATCAGAAGTGACTGTCCTTATTGATCTGAGTTGGGGTTTAGTGAGCCTACTGGAAATTCAGACTTTCTGAAGCAATGCCATTAGAAGGAGATAGACTCCTGAGTAGTGCCTGAGTTGATGAGTTGCTGATGGGTTCTGTAGCTACCCTGATAATAGCAGCTTGCATTTCAAATCTGCAGGTGTTTGCAGTGAGATAGGATGCAACAATCCCAGAACATTCTCAAAGCAGCATTACCAGTACTTTTGGAGATCATGGTACAGCCAGAAACTGATTGTAAACTGTGAATCATTCTGAAAAGAAAGAAAGACTTACATTTATATAGCGTCTTTCACGACCTCAGGACATCCCAAAGTGCTTTACTGCCAATTAAGTACATTTGGAGTGTAGTCACTGTTGTAATGTAGGAAACGCAGCAGCCAATTTGCGCACAGCAAGCTCCCACAAACAGCAATGTGATAATGACCAGACAATCTGTTTATTAGTGATATTGATTGAGGGATAAATATTGGCCAGGACACCGGGGATATCTCCCCTGCTCTTCTTCAAAATAGTGCCACGGGATCTTTTATGTCCACAGAGCAGACGGGGCCTCGGTTTAACGTCTCATCAGAAAAAAAGGCACCTCATGACAATGCAGCACTCCCTCAGTACTGCACTGGGAGTGTCAGCCTAGATTTTTGTGCTCAAGTCTCTGGAGTGGGACTTGAACCCACAACCTTCTGACTCAGCAGCGAGAGTGCTGCCCACTGACCCATGGCATTTGAAATGAACGAGCAAGTCCACGGTTAAATTCCCGGTCTCGTCTCTTTCTCTCTCTCGCCCTTCCCCCAGATAAAAAGAAAATTTAAAATGAGCCTCTAGTTGACTGAGTTTGTTCTCCATCTCTACCATTCACCCCACTCCCTTCTCTTACGATTGACAATGGGAGGAGGCTCGTGTGAAGCATAAGCGCCGGCATGGACTGGTTGGGGCGAATGGCCTGTTTCTGTGCCGTATATCCTATGTAAACAATCTCACAAGTGCACGGTACCCTCCAGTACCTCAACCAAGTGACCATTCTTCATGTATGAGCCTAGAATGTGAGTTGCAGGGGACTATTGACTGTGTAGAGCATCACAGCCAATCCCACACAGGATTAAAAAGAAGAGATTATTAATAACACTACTTGATTTTTTTTCGGGCAAGCTGGGGGAAGGAATTTGGTGTCTTTACAAATGAGGGACCAAGGTTATAGGGGGAGAGCCCATGATAGAATAATCAAACATGGGCTTTGCTTGAATGGGCTCCAACTCACAGTCTAGATTTATCTTCTCTTGTACCCAGGGAATGTCATTGACACAAATAAAGAAATAAGTTGCATTTATATAGCGTCTTATCACATCCTCAGGACATCCCAAAGCACTTCACAGACAATGAGTGATTACCTTTGAAGTATGGGGTCATGTCGACAAAAACAAGAAGCAATTCGGATACAAGGTCCCACAAATTACAGATGAGATGAGTGACGAGTTAATCCGTTTCTGGACATGCTGGTTGAGGAAGGAATGTTGGCCAGGACACCATGAATACTCTCGGCTTTACCTCAATGGGCCTCCGTTTAATGCCTCTTCCAAAAGGCAACAGCTCTAAATGTGCAACATTCCATCATTACCGGGCTGGATTGTCAGTTTAGATTGTGTCCTCACATCCTGGAGTGGGGCTTTTTGTTTATTCATTTTTGGGATGTGGGCGTCGCTGGCAAGACCCACATTTATTGCCCATCCCTAATTGCCCTTGAGAAGGTGGTGGTGAGCCGCCTTCTTGAACCGCTGCAGTCCGTGTGGTGAAGGTACTCCCACAGTGCTGTTAGGGAGGGAGTTCCAGGATTTTGACCCAGCGACGATGAAGGATCGGCGATATATTTCCAAGCCAGGATGGTGCTTGACTTTGAGGCAAACTTGGAGGCGATGATGTTCCCATGAACCTGCCATTACAAAGTATTACAAAGTATTTAAAGCACAGAAACGGGCCATTCGGCCCAACAGGTTCATACCGGAGTTTATGCTCCACACGAGTCTCCTCCCAGCCATCTTCATCTAACCCCATCAACAGATCCTTCTATAACTTTCTCCCTCAGATGTTTATCTAGCTTCCCCTAAAATGCATCTATTGCTATTTGTGGTAACACTTTTCAGCTTCCTGTATGACATCACTTCCTGTAATCAGTCCAGGATAAATACTGGACTGATCAGTTAGCTCTGGAAGAGGCATAGGGTAAGACCTCTTTTGTATGCAGCACCGTTTTAAGTTGATTAAAGCTTACATTAAGTTTACCACGCGTAAGGCTCATTCTTACGACAATTTAATCAACTTTTGAAAAACTTCGCACTCAAACTTTTTGGACGAACTCGGAGCTAAGGATCCAGGGAATCACCCATCATGGAAAACATCCTTAAACCATCGCGTCTTGACTTGGACCCAAACACCCCAGCAGCCGGTAAGGTGTGGAAACACTGGTATCGCACGTTTGAGAACTTTCTTGAGTATTGCAAAGCTGATGATAACTCAAAGTTGCGGATACTCATCAACTGTGTCACCCCGAATGTATTTCAATATGTGGAAGACTGGGACAGTTATGAGGAGGCAATTCAGACGCTTAAGAGACTATATACTAAGACACCAATTACAGCTGCTTGTCCTCAGAATCTATTCCATGCAGCTACAAAAGCATCAATTAAGGGACATACTTTAGATGCCTTAATTGACTCAGGTAGCACTGATAGTTTCATTAGGGAACAGACTGTTGCACAGTTAAAGCTACATGTTTTTCCATCGGACCAGGCAGTTGCGATGGCTCAGTCATCACTTAATACCAGAATTTCTGGCTTCTGTGTAGTTGAAATAATGCTTAAAGGTCACAGGTATCCCTCCACCCGGCTTTCGGTGCTCAAGGACTTATGTAGTGATCTTATCTTAGGGCTGGATTTTCAAAAGCAGCATAAGAAGCTTACCATTGAGTTCGGCGGATCCAAACCTGAACTCACTATTTCTAATATACGACCTCGATTACCGTTCTGTGCCTTGTCAGCAGCTTCACTGGATGAACCCTCACTGTTTGCCAGTATCCCTCCTCGATGCAAACCGATTATAACAAAGTCACGCCGTTTCAGTCAGGAAGACCAGTCTTTTATTGCGGCTGAGATTTCTCGGCTTTTAGCAGAGGATATCATCGAGCCTTGTTCGTCGCCATGGCGCGCCCAGGTCGTTATTGTTAAGAACCCTCTACAACCTCACAAGAAACGGCTGTGCATTGACTATTCACAGACCATCAATCAGTATACGGACTTGGACGCATACCCATTGCCGCGCATCGATGATATGGTTAATAAATTGGCTGAGTACACGGTGTTCTCGACTTATGATCTGAAAAGCGCCTATCATCAGGTACCCTTGAAGGTCTCAGACAAGCAGTATACAGCCTTTGAAGCCAATGGGCGGCTGTATCAATTTCGTCGCCTCCCCTTTGGGGTCACTAATGGAGTGGCTGTCTTCCAGCGAGCAATGGATGACCTGGTCAAACAGGAAGACTTGAAGGATACGTTTCCTTATCTGGACAATATTACTGTCGCAGGTCGCAATCAGCAGGAACATGACGCCAATCTCCAACGATTTTGGGATGCACTCCAGCACCGTAATTTGACATTGAATGCGGCTAAATCCATTGAGTCACAACCAACTATCAACATCCTTGGCTATTGTGTGGGCAATGGCATCATTAAACCTGACCCTGAAAGGCTTCGCCCACTCCAAGAACTCCCGCCACCTAAGAATCCGGCCTCCTTGCGCCGGGCCCTCGGCCTGTTTGCATACTATGCGAAATGGATTCCTAACTTCTCGGACCGAATCCAACCTCTACTGAAGGCCAGCACATTCCCACTAGACACAACGGCTGTTGCAGCCTTTAACCTCCTGAAAAAGCAGTTGGAGAAAGCGGCTCTTCACTCCATTGATGAGAGTCTTCCTTTCGTGGTTGAGTGTGATGCCTCGGAGGTGGCAATCTCAGCCACTCTGAATCAGGAAGGTCGTCCGGTGGCATTTTTGTCCAGGACTTTTCAAGGGGCTGAGCTACATTATCCTCCAGTCGAGAAAGAAGCTACAGCCATCATAGAGGCAGTACGGAAGTGGAGTCATCTCCTGGCTCGCCAGCACTTTACCTTAATCACGGACCAGCGATCGGTCGCCTTCATGCTCGATAATCGAAAACGGACCAAAATTAAAAATAATAAAATCCAGCTTTGGCGGCTGGAATTGGCCTCTTTTGGTTACACCATCCACTATCGACCTGGCAAGGAGAATGTGGCTCCGGATACCCTCACACGAGCATTCTGCTCCGCCATGGCACCCTCTACGCTCGTAGACATCCATGATGGGTTGTGTCATCCAGGCGTTACTCGCATGCTGCACTTCGTGCGGTCCCGAAATCTCCCATTCTCTACCGGGGATGTAAAGAAGATGTGCTCGGACTGCAGAGTCTGTGCGGAATTGAAACCTCGGTTTTTCCGCCCCTCGGGTGGTATACTCATACATGCGACCCAGCCAATGCAAAGGCTTAGCATCGATTTTAAGGGGCCGTTGCCCTCTTCGACTCGCAACACTTATCTATTAACAATGGTTGATGAGTATTCTCGTTTTCCGTTTGCCTTTCCCTGCCCCAATATGCTGACAACCACGGTTATCAGCTGCCTTGAACAGGTATTTGCTTTCTGTGGCATGGCATCCTATGTTCATTCAGATCGGGGCCCTTCTTTTATGTCGGGAGAACTCAAGGCCTATCTCTCGGAACGGGGTATTGCTGCCAGCAAAACGACGCCTTATCATCCGGTTGGGAATGGGCAAGTCGAGCGTTTTAACGCTATCATCTGGAATGCGGTACGTCTGGCTTTGAGATCTCGGGGCCTACCCAACCAGCAATGGGAAGCAGTACTTCCAGACGCATTACACTCCACACGGTCCCTCCTTTCGACCGCCACAAATACGACGCCTCATGAACGGTTCTTCCGATTTCAGCGTCGCTCATCCTATGGGACATCTCTCCCGTCGTGGCTGACTACACCGGGACCAGTGCTACTCCGAAGATATGTCCGGGCGTCTAAGAATGACCCCCTGGTAGATGAGGTTGAGCTCACTGACGTCAACCCTACCTACGCCTATATTCGGTATCCTGACGGTCGGGAATCTACCGTGTCATTGCGGGATCTGGCTCCCTGCCCGCCGAAACATAGAGGGACACCAGGGGATGATATTGTACCAGGCACATCTCTGGGCTTGCCAGGTGCCTCTCATCATGATCGGGATCTAACGCCGGCTGGTACCTCACTCCAGCGTGCCGACCTGGGGCAGACTGACTATGAGCCCGTCGGGGCTCGCACGCGCAGCCACGATCAACCCTGTACCGTACGCTCAGAAACGGATCTGCCACAGCCCTGCCCGACACCCATTCGGGTACCAGTACACGGTCAGGATCGTTCTGACCCCTCACAGAGCGGGCTGGAGCACTCGGACTCTGGTCCATGGCCCGCAGCGGGTAAACGGGCTAGGGGCCCTCTACCGCTACGAGAACCCAAACGGGTGCGGCTCTCCCTCATCCAACGGCTACGAAATGGAGGGAGCATTCCGGCCTCCTAATCTTTTGGGGGGGGAGAATGTGGTAACACTTTTCAGCTTCCTGTATGACATCACTTCCTGTAATCAGTCCAGGATAAATACTGGACTGATCAGTTAGCTCTGGAAGAGGCATAGGGTAAGACCTCTTTTGTATGCAGCACCGTTTTAAGTTGATTAAAGCTTACATTAAGTTTACCACGCGTAAGGCTCATTCTTACGACACTATTCACTTTAACTTCTCCTTGTGATAGTGAGTTCCACCTTCCAACCACTCTCTGGGTAAAGAAGTTTCTCCTGAATTTCCTATTGGATTTATTAGTGACTGTCTTATATTTATGGCCCCTAGTTCTGGTCTCGCCCACAAGTGGAAACATCTTCTCTACGTCTACTCTATCAAACTCCTTCATAATCTTAAAGACCTCGATCAGGCCAGCCCTCAGTCTTTTCTTTTGCACAGAGAAAAGCCCCAGCCTGTTCAATCTTCCCTGATAGGTATAACCTCTCAGTTCTGGTATCGTTCTAGTAAATCTGTTTTGTACCTTCTCCAGTGCCTCTATATCCTTTTTATAATATTGTGATCAGAACTGTTCACAGTACTCCAAGTGTGGTCTAGTCAAGGTTCTATACAAGTTTAACATAACTTCTCTACTTTTCAATTCTATCCCTCTAGAATGTATTTTTTTTTATGGCCTGTGTATCTATACCCCCAGATCGCTCTGCTCCTCTACCCCATTTGGACACTGATTTTCCAAGCAGTATGTGGCCTCCTTATGCTTCCTACCAAAATGTATTACCTTGCACTTATTTATATTGAAGTTCATTTACCAGTTATACGCCCATTCTGAAAATGTATTAATGTCTTCCTGTATTTTGTCGCAGTCCTCTTCTGTATTAACTGCATCTCCCAATTTGGTGTCATCCACAAATTTTGAAACTGTACTTCCTATTCCCGACTCCAAATCATTTATGTAAATGGTGAACAACAGCGGTCCCAGCACCGATCCCTGTGGAACACCACTTCCCACCATTTGCCAATCTGAGTAACTATCTTTAACCCCTGCTCTCTGTTTTCTGTTGTGTAGCCAGCTTGCTATCCATTCTGCTACTTGTCCCCTGACTCCACATGCTCTGACCTTAGTCATCATGAGTCTACTATGTGGTACCTTATTGAAGGCTTTTTGGAAATCCAAATATATTATGTCTACGCTTATCTATTCTTTCTGTTACTTATTCAAAGAATTCAATAAGGTTAGTCAAGCATGACCTTCCCTTTGAAATGCGTGCTGACTCATCTTTATGATATTTTCAGTTTCTCGATGTTTTTCTGTTTTATCTTTGATTAAGGATTCCATAATCTTTCCCACCACCAATGCTAAGCTAATTGGTCTATAGTTTCCTGGACTTGTTCTATCTTCATTTTTATATATAGGAATCACATTAGATATCGGTCAGTCTTCTGGCACTATTCCCTTTTCTAATGAATTTTTATGTCTATATGTAATAATGCCTCTGCTATCTCTTTCATAACTACTTTTAATATAATTGGATGTAACCCATCCGGACCAGGGGACCAACTGTCCTTGTCCTTCTAAGTGGTGGAGGTTGAGGGTTTAGGAGGTCATGGCAACTTACTGAAGTGCATCCTGTATATAGTACACACTGCAGCCACGGTACGCCAGTGGCAGAGGGAGTGAATGTTTCAGGTGAACCCATAATCTTCTGTCTCAGAGTCAAGGATGAGCCAACCTGACCACTTATAACAGTAATGTGCTGTGGGAATCCTGATTGATTTTTGACCCCCTTCCCCAGTCCAGGAATGATGTGGCCAGCTCTGATGCCATGACCCTGCCTCGTTCGAGATCAGTTAAGTTGGCACAAGGCCCGGGTCATGCCTTGGGCTGTCCTGGTCTGTATGGTTCAGTTCCAAATCGAGCAATGCACTTATGCAGCCAATGGAGGAGATCTCTCAGGCCTTTGCTGATACCCCAGTATAACATTTGAGAGTGATGAAATTGGCTAACTCCACAATTTAGCTTTTGTGTTCTACTCTGTGGGAAATGCCTGGGGGTGGGGGTGGGGGGGGGGGGCAGTCAAGGTATAGGAATGATGTGGAGATGCCGGTATTGGACTGGGATGGACAAATGTGAGAAGTCGCACAACACCAGGTTATAGTCCAACAGCTTTATTTGAAATCACAAGCTTTCGGAGCTGCTGCTCCTTCGTCAGGTGAAGTGAAGAGATGCATATAGGCACAGCATATATAGTCAGAGAACACTGCCAGATGATTACAGTTAATCTTTCCAACTGCCCTTTATCCCACCTCGGCAGAGAGATAATCACAGGCAATCAAAGGTGTGGATGGTGTCCAAACAGGTCAGTCAGGAAAACATTACATCAAAGACAATGAGGTGGGGTCACAAGGGACCAAATGTGGCAGATGCTGGGGTCTGTATGGAAAACAAAAAACTTTTTTTGCTGGAAATCACAGCAGGTCCGGCCGCATCTGTGTAGAGAGAACAAGCCAATGACGACTGACCTGTTTGGACACCATCCACACCTTTGATTGCCGTGATTATCTCTCTGCCGAGGTGTGATAAAGGGCAGTTAGAAAGATTAACTGTAGTCATCTGGCAGTGTTCTCTCTGACTATATATGCTGTGCCTATATGTATCTCTTCACTTCACCTGACGAAGGAGCAGCTGCTCCGAAAGCTTGTGATTTCAAATAAAGCTGTTGGACTATAACCTGGTGTTGTGCAACTTCTCACAAAGGTATAGGAAAGTTGAGCTAAAATTCCCTGTAAATGCCAAATAAATCTGTGGATCACTGAGCCATACTGATCGATCTGGGCCATTCAGGCAGGTGGGCTGTTGAAAGATTTGATTCAGTGCAGTACTGAGGGAGTGCTACACTGTCGGAAGTGCCATCACTTGGATGAGAAATTAAATCAAGGGCATTTGAGATGGACTGTTAAAGATTCAAGGGCACTATTCTCCTGGAGTCCTAAGCCAACATTCCTCCCTCAACCAACACCACCAAAAAACAGAAGAAGTGGTCATTCATCTCATTGCTGTTTGTTTGCACAAAATGGCTGCTGCATCCACATAACATCAGTGACTGCACTTCAAAAAAGTAATTTGTTGTATGCAAAGTGGTTATGTTACTGGCCTAGTAATCCAGAGGCCTGGACTAATAATCCAGAGACATGGGTTCAAATCCCACCACGGCAGCTGGGGAATTTTAAATTCAGTTAATTAATTAAAGCTGGAATAAAAAGCTAGTATCATTAATGGTGACCATGTAACTACCGGATTGTCGTAAAAACCCAACTGGTTCACTAATGCCCTTTCGGGAAGGAAATCTACTGTCCTTACCTGGTCTGGCCTATAAGTGACTCCAGACCCACAGCAATGTGGTTGACTCTTAACTTCCCTCTGAAATGGCCCAGCAAGACACTCAGTTACAACAACAGAGTCACACATGAGTTCTTCCCTCCAATTTGAGTGAATGCAAAGCAACCCATGCTGGAGATTAAATTAAGGAAGGCAACAAATGTTTTCCAATTTGAATCTGACCAATAATTTATGGGATGCATGAGGACAGCAAAGGCGAGGGAGCTATTTTACACTTATATAAAGCTCTGGTTACACCCCATCTGGAGTACTGTGTTCAGTTCTGGGCTTCGCACCTCAGGGAGAATATATTGGCCTTGGAGGGAGTGCAGCGCAGATTCACCAGAATGATACCAGGGATAAAAGGGTTAAATGATGAGGACGGGTTGCACAGACGAAGCTTATATTCCCTTGAGTATAGAAGATTAAGGGGTAATCTAATTGAGGTGTTTTAAGACAATTAAGGGAGTTGATAGGATAGATACAAAGGCAGCGATTTCACCAACCGAGGCGGGTCCAGGGCGGCTGGGGTCGGTGTCGCGGTCCCAGCCCGCTGCCTACTGCAGCCTGCACTCGCCAAGTGATTTTATGTTAATAGGGCTTGTTAATGCGCGCCCTGCGAGGTTCCCGGCCAATTAAAAGGAAGCGGGTCTGATGACATCATTTGATGACCCGTCATCAGCCGGTTTCCTTAAAGGGGCCATGTCCAAATTGATTTTGACAGTTGTGCTGTCAGTGTTCTACAGCATTGAGGTGCTGCAAACACTGACAAGCATTGCACAGAGGTGCACGGCTGCACCCAGGCTCTCCCATGACTCCCTCCATATGCTTATGGGTGGAGTCACAGCACGCAGGGAGGTTCTCTTCCCTTCCAATGGGCGGAAGAGACTTCCCCAGGAGATCAACACAGCCTGGTTGCACATTGCACAGGAGGGCAGAAGCAAGGAAGTCGTCAGGAGGACCAGGCTGCAGTGACGCAAGCCTTTCAATGATCTGAGTAGATCACAAAACGTTACTGCCAAGCCACACTCAACCTCATCCTGCTGTGCCACTCATCACATCCCCATCACTCTGCCTTCCCTACCCTACTCCTGCACATCTTTACTCACACCAACTTACCTTGCACCTCCACCCAGCCCTCTCTATCTACATTATCACTTCCCCATCTCACTTGCCACTCCTCACACTCACCCTCAACCTACTGCAAGCATACAAACTAACAAGACACAAGGGTAGGCACCTGAGTGGTTTAGCCAATGTTCATGTGAAGTTTCTGTTAATGTGTTGTCAAACATTGAAATCTATATTTTCAACACTTTACCTTATTGGACAGATCTGTGCTCACCTTTAGAAGTGCCTTAGTGAGTTGCAGTGAATGCTGAGACATAACTTCCCACCTCCCCCCACCCCCCAATTGTGATGAGTGTGAAAGGAATGGTTTGGACATTGTAAGGATGCTTTATGGTGCTGGTGTGGGGTGGTGTCAACCTGGCGCATCATGTGGCAGCCAGAGTGTACAGCTTCAAGTGAAGTAAATCTGGCCAAGGTGATGCCATCGCTGGCCTCCCGGGCAGCAATGTTGTCGGGTGATGATGCCCTGTGTCCTGTGCAGCATCAGGTGATTGTGGAGAAGGTTGGTATTGTTGTTGGTGATGTTGGTGTGCCTGGTGATGTTGGTGTTGGGGCTGATCGTGGAGGGATTCAGAGGACCAAGGTAAGATTTTTTCAAGGGCACCGATGTTGCTGGAATAGATGGCAGCTGAAGTTGAGATGACAAGAAGTGATCTGTCAATGGTGAGAGAGCTTGCTCCAAGGAGGTGACAGTGGATAGAGAGTTTACTCCAAACACTTCCAAACTGCATACAGCTCAAAAGTGTCTTCCAAGTCCTGAAGGCTCAAGCTTCTGACATTGGAAAGTGAACAGATGTGAAATGGTAGCTTTCATACCACTTTTGCAGCTGTCACCTATTCACAGCAATGGGGAGACATAGAGAACCCGACCTACTTACCTGACGTGATGTACGAACGACGTGAACCCTGTTAAAAAAGTGGGAAAATAGTAAAAGGCTGGCAAAATAGTAGTTAACAAGCATTTAACAAGCATTTAATTGTCTTAAATGCCTCCCCCGCCGCTTGGTGTCGGGTCTGTTCTGAAATCGCAGACCCGACACTTGGGAAACTTACATGGAGGCAGGTTCGGAGTGGGTTCCCAATCCACTGTCAATCATTTCGATTTTGAACCCGCACTTTGAGTGCTGGCAAAATCATGGCCAGCGAAACTATTTCCTCTGGTGGGGGGAATGCAGAAGAAGTAGTGGAAATCTGGAACTCTCTCCCCCAAAAAGCTGTTGAGGCTGGGGGTCAATTGAAAATGTCAAAACTGAGATTGATTTGATTTTTGTTAGGTTTGGGTATTGAGGGATATGGAACCAAGCCAGGTAAATGGAGTTAAGGTACAGATTAACCATGATCTATTTGAATGGCAAAATAGGTTCAAGGGGCAGAATGGCCTGTTCCTGTTCCTATGTTCTATTCATTATTCAGGGTCTCTGGATTGATAGGGCAGTGGGCGAACACACAGAATTGGTGATATTTGACACTGCCCAGGGTGAAACTGAGCCATTTGCACCAGGCGGGTCTCACGTCCAGTTCCTACGTCGCTGCGGCCCTGGGTGATCGAGTAAGGCGGGCGGGATGCTACAATTGGCCTCAGTGCCACCGTTTCAGGGTAGGGAGAAATCAGCCTGGCATCCAGATATTTACTGCTGTTCAAAGGAAATGAAAACCGAGCGGTTTCTATAACGGGTGGCTGATCCACATCACCCAGTTCTATGTCTGGGCGCCACGTTGAAAAATCTAACCCAAGATTCATCCCTTCCAAGGAGATGAAGGGAGAAAATTGAAAGTCAAAACCCCCAATTTGAATCAGTTTAATTTTTGGTGGAGCGTAGTCCTCATAGAGTTAACAGAATCTCAGGAGAGGTTTAGTGGCAATACTCTGCTCTTTGTAGTGTGGTGAGAGTAAAGTGATGGGTGAGGGAGTGCAGGCAATGAAGGCACTAATAACATGCAACTGTCTTCATTTCTCAGCTCCTGACAGGCTAATACCACATAGTTAGTCCTGTCAACGACTCCTGTCTGCGACTGCACTGACAGAACAGGCTGTCAGGATCAGAGACTAGATGACAGCCGAGTGTGGGGTTTTTGGGTGGGATCTGGTTCAGGTATAATGCCTTCCCTGGTGAAAACCAGCCGCAGTTCTCAAGGGGTGCCAATCCAAGGTGCAAGCTGTCCATAAATGCATTCTAACTTGTCAATCATGCTGACACAGGTCAAAAGGACAGCTGGTGTGGGAAATGGAAATGTCATGCTTGGTTCAAAACAAGTTTAATTAAAGCATGCTGTTGGGGCAGAGTAGAGGGAGCTTTACACTGTATCTAACCCGTGCTGTACCTGCCCTGGGAATGTTTGATGGGACAGTGTAGAGGGAGCTTTACTCTGTATCTAACCCGCGCTGTACCTGCCCTGGGAGTGTTTGATGGGACAGTGTAGAGGGAACTTTACTCTGTATCTAAACTGTGCTGTACCTGCCCTGGGAGTGTTTGATGGGACAGTGTAGAGGGAGCTTTAAACTGTATCTAACCCGTGCTGTACTTGCCCTGGGAGTGTTTGATGGGACAGTGTAGAGCGAGCTTTACTCTGTATCTAATCCGTGCTATACCTGACCTGAGAGTGTTTGATGGGACAGTGTAGAGGGAGCTTTACTCTGTATCTAAACTGTGCTGTACCTGCCCTGGGAGTGTTTGATGGGACAGTGTAGAGCGAGCTTTACTCTGTATCTAATCCGTGCTATACCTGACCTGAGAGTGTTTGATGGGACAGTGTAGAGCGAGCTTTACTCTGTATCTAATCCGTGCTATACCTGACCTGAGAGTGTTTGATGGGACAGTGTAAAGGGAGCTTTACTCTGTATCTAAACTGTGCTGTACCTGCCCTGGGAGTGTTTGATGGGACAGTGTAGAGGGAGCTTTACTCTGGAAATAACCCGTGCTGTACCTGCCCTGGGAGTGTTTGATGGGACAGTGTAGCAGGAGCTTTACACTGTATCTAACCCGTGCTGTACTTGCCCTGTGAGTGTTTGATGGGACAGTGTAGAGGGAGCTTTACTCTGTATCTAACCCGTGCTGTACCTGCCCTGGGAGTGTTTGATGGGACAGTGTAGAGGGAGCTTTACTCTGTATCTAACCCGCGCTGTACCTGCCCTGGGAGTGTTTGATGGGACAGTGTAGAGGGAGCTTTACTCTGTATCTAACCCGCGCTGTACCTGCCCTGGGAGTGTTTGATGGAACAGTGTAGAGGGAGCTTTACTCTGTACCTCACCCGTGGTGGGAGTGTGTGGTGGTGTCCCTGTGTGACTGAGGTTGAGAAATGTTTCATTTTCAAAGTGGTTTCGCATTGGGCCATCAGATGGAACGTGCCTTCAGTGGCCAATTCTGCCTCTCATACGAAGCTTACAGGGGCAACGAACCCGAAGGACATTGTAACCCGATGGAAGGTTTGATGAACATAACCGCAACAGACTCGAGGAAGGAAATGGAGAGAGAGTCAAAATAATAAACACAACTCTGCAAGAGTTCAGGCCAGCTGTACGGGTTTTACTATCACCCTCAGCCCTGCAGGAGGGGGCCGTCCTGCCAGAGGTCCTGCTCCTGATAGCTGTTACCCCCCCCCCCCCGACCCCTCAAGAAAGGCGAGGCAGTGGATTGCAGCCATGGAACCATCCCCAGCGAGAGTTAGCATCTTCAAGGGAGAGGGGCTAGCAATTTGATAAAGAAATGCTGAACTTGCGTTTGATTTTTTCCTCTCTCTCGATTCAGTGCAGTCTTCAAGGGCATGTCTGCAAGCTGCTTATGGTGCAAGTGGGAAACCCAGACACGTTGCATTGTAATCTCAGCCCCAGGAGTAAGCAGCACAATGATCTCCCGATCGAACGGTCGATCGCAGTGCGAGGCAGGAAAGGCCTGTCCTTTATAACGGGGCATTGCTCACTCATCACTCCATTCCTTTTCAAATCCATCCAAGCCTCGCACGCACATGCCCGTCACTTGAACCTATCACTAATCACTTGACAACACCAGTAATCGGTAGTCATGACGAAGTAATTATTCATGAGCGCCGGTGCTGGATTACAGAAAGATCACTGCGGTGGCTGAAATCCATTATTGATCAGTGAGACAGGATTGCTCAGTCAGGCTGGGATGAGTACTCCGGGGCTGATGGGGAAATCAAGACTGACTATTGGCATGAAGCTGCGAATAGGGTCAGGGAGGTTGTGAGTGACAGTCAGAACCAGTGACAGTCTTAGTGATGAGTGACAATTGAAAGCAGTGAGCAGAGATACTCTGTGACACCAGGACAGTGAAACAACCAAAGGCATGACGACGCCATCAGTCTCCTGCTCAATGCAGCATGCATGGAAGTAGGAAGAACTTTCATTTCTACAGCGCCTTGTTCACAGCCTCAGGACTTCCCAAAGCGCTTTACAGCCAATGAAGTACTTTTGAAGTGTAGTCACTGTTGCAATGTAGGAAAAGAGGCAGCCAATCTACTCACAGCAAGCTCCCACAAACAGCCGTGAAATAAATGACCAGATAATGCTGGAACTGAGCTCCTCTACTCATACAGCACCAACCTCCTCCGACCAGGAAGGTCCAAGCTCTGTAACTGAGCTCGCTGATCTCAAGAGGAGTGACATTTGGGAACGCTGCAATTAATCTCCGTGCCCCTGGGCGTGGGAGCGGGGTGGGGGGGGGGGGGAGAGTTCCTGTTCCTAATCACCATCCGTTAGCCCCTGCTGGGAAATGCATGTTTGCGGACATTCAGCGGGGGAGAGAATTGGACACGGCTGTGGTGCCACCCATGGCTGAGCAGCCCGTTTGGGGTGAGGCACCAGTCGGCGACCAGCGTGTGTGGAAGCTGTGCCTCAGAAAGAGTCGGCGCCTTTGCAGGAGGAGGGAGGAATCTGGGCGAGTAAGCAGTAGAATACTCGTCTTCCTCTCGCTGTCTTCCTTCCACCCTGTCCCATCATCAAATGCGATCGGGGCCATCTTGGGCAGCTCTCCACTGGGATCAAGGTGACGGTGATGCTTCTGAACAAAGAACTTAGGGGAGTTGTAAACACATCAGTCACCATAGCTTTCTGTCGCAGGTCTTGTACTGAAAGGGGAGCAGACAGCAGCCACTCTGACAGGCAGTGATGTATGTGTTTAGATAGTGTGCCACAGAGTGTGCCACAGAAAATTAATCTCAGCGACCAGCTGCTGTACACTGAGGGGAATCAGCACCAGGCTCGCCACATTACCTTGGTATAGCAGTTACCCCCGGGTTAGAGCCTGCTATCATTTCAGACACCCCATTAAATGGACTCAGTCTCAATTTATTATCACTTCTTAATCATTCCAAGTGCACAAATACTGTAAAAATCTCTGAAAAGCAAAAACAATTTTTCATAATTCAGGTATCCGATATTCTATAGATACCTCCCCCCCCCCCCCCCCCCCGCCCGAACCCCTCGATTAGATTCCAGCCTGTAACTCACTCCCGGGTATCCGTTATTTTATATATAAAGCCCCCGAACCCCTCGATTAGATTCCAGCCTGTAACACACTCCTGGGTATCTGTTATTCTATATATAAACCCCCCGAACCCCTCGACTAGACTCCAGCCTGTAACTCACTCCCGGGTATCTGTTATTCTATATATATACCCCCCGAACCCCTCGATTAGATTCCAGCCTGTAACTCACTCCCGGGTATCTGTTATTCTATATATAAACCACCCGAACCCCTCGATTAGATTCCATCCTGTAACTCACTCCAGGGTGTCTGTTATTCTATATATAAACCCCCCAAACCCCTCGATTAGATTCCAGCCTGTAACTCACTCCCGGGCATCTGTTATTCTATATTTCAACCCCCCGAACCCCTCGATTAGATTCCAGCCTGTAACTCACTCCCGGTTATCTGTTATTCTATATATAAACCACCGAACTCCTCGATTAGATTCCAGCCTGTAACTCAATCCCGGGTATCCGTTATTCTATATATAAACCCCCCAAACCCCTCGATTAGATTCCAGCCTGTAACTCACTCCCGGGCATCTGTTATTCTATATTTCAACCCCCCCGAACCCCTCGATTAGATTCCAGCCTGTAACTCACTCCCGGGTATTTGTTATTCTATATGTCAACCCCCCGAACCCCTCGATTAGATTCCAGCCTGTAACTCACTCCCGGGCATCTGTTATTCTATATATAAACCCCCCGAACCCCTCGACTAGACTCCAGCCTGTAACTCACTCCCGGGTATCTGTTATTCTATATATAAACCCCCCGAACCCCTCGATTAGATTCCAGCCTGTAACTCACTCCCGGGTATCCGTTATTCTATATATAAACCCCCCCGAACCCCTCGATTAGATTCCAGCCTGTAACTCAATCCTGGGTATCCGTTATTCTATATGTAAACCCCCCCGAACCCCTCGATTTGATTCCAGCCTGTAATTCACTCCCGGGTATCTGTTATTCTATATATAAACCACCCGAACCCCTCGATTAGATTCCAGCCTGTAACTCACTCCCGGGTATCCGTTATTCTATATATAAACCACCCGAACCCCTCGATTAGATTCCATCCTGTAACTCACTCTCAGGCATCTGTTATTCTATATATAAACCACCCGAACCCCTTGATTAGATTCCAGCCTGTAACTCACTCCCGGGTATCCGTTATTCTATATATAAACCACCCGAACCCCTCGATTAGATTCCAGCCTGTAACTCACTCCCGGGTATCTGTTATTCTATATATAAACCGCCTGAACCCCTCGATTAGATTCCAGCCTGTAACTCACTCCCGGGTTTCTGTTATTCTATATATAAACCCCCGAACCCCTCGATTAGATTCCGGTCTGTAACTCACTTCCGGGTATCCGTTATTCTATATATAAACCCCTCGAGCCCCTCGATTAGATTCCAGCCTGTAACTCACTCCCGAGTATCTGTTATTCTATATGTCAACCCCCCGAACCCCTCGATTAGATTCCAGCCTGTAACTCACTCCCGGGTATCTGTTATTCTATATATAAACCACCCGAACCCCTCGATTAGATTCCAGCCTGTAACTCACTCCCGGGTATCCGTTATTCTATATATAAACCACCCGAACCCCTCGATTAGATTCCATCCTGTAACTCACTCTCAGGCATCTGTTATTCTATATATAAACCCCCGAACCCCTCGATTAGATTCCATCCTGTAACTCACTCTCAGGCATCTGTTATTCTATATATAAACCACCCGAACCCCTTGATTAGATTCCAGCCTGTAACTCACTCCCGGGTATCCGTTATTCTATATATAAACCACCCGAACCCCTCGATTAGATTCCAGCCTGTAACTCACTCCCGGGTATCTGTTATTCTATATATAAACCGCCTGAACCCCTCGATTAGATTCCAGCCTGTAACTCACTCCCGGGTTTCTGTTATTCTATATATAAACCCCCGAACCCCTCGATTAGATTCCGGTCTGTAACTCACTTCCGGGTATCCGTTATTCTATATATAAACCCCTCGAGCCCCTCGATTAGATTCCAGCCTGTAACTCACTCCCGAGTATCTGTTATTCTATATGTCAACCCCCCAAACCCCTCGATTAGATTCCAGCCTGTAACTCACTCCCGGGTATCTGTTATTCTATATATAAACCACCCGAACCCCTCGATTAGATTCCATCCTGTAACTCACTCCCGGGTGTCTGTTATTCTATATATAAACCCCCCCAACCCCTCGATTAGATTCCAGCCTGTAACTCACTCCCGGGCATCTGTTATTCTATATATAAACCCCCCAAACCCCTCGATTAGATTCCAGCCTGTAACTCACTCCCGGGTATCTGTTATTCTATATGTAAACCCCCCCGAACCCCTCGATTAGATTCCAGCCTGTAATTCACTCCCGGGTATCCGTTATTCTATGTATAAACCACCCGAACCCCTCGATTAGATTCCAGCCTGTAACTCACTTCCGGGTATCCGTTATTCTATATATAAACCACCCGAACCCCTCGATTAGATTCCATCCTGTAACTCACTCTCAGGCATCTGTTATTCTATATATAAACCCCCGAACCCCTCGATTAGATTCCATCCTGTAACTCACTCTCAGGCATCTGTTATTCTATATATAAACCACCCGAACCCCTCGATTAGATTCCAGCCTGTAACTCACTCCCGGGTATCCGTTATTCTATATATAAACCCCCCCGAACCCCTCGATTAGACTCCAGCCTGTAACTCACTCCCGGGTTTCTGTTATTCTATATATAAACCCCCTGAACCCCTCGATTAGATTCCAGCCCGTAACTCACTCCCGGGTTTCTGTTATTCTATATATAAACCCCCTGAACCCCTCGATTAGATTCCAGCCTGTAACTCACTCCCGGGTTTCTGTTATTCTATATATAAACCCCCGAACCCCTCGATTAGATTCCGGTCTGTAACTCACTCCCGGGTATCTGTTATTCTATATATAAACCCCCCGAACCACTCGATTAGAGTCCAGCCTGTAACTCACTCCCGGGTATCTGTTATTCTATATATAAACCCCCCGAACCCCTCAATTAGATTCCAGCCTGTAACTCACTCCCGGGTATCTGTTATTCTATATATAAACCCCCTAAATCGTACGGTTCCCTTGAGAAACTCGGGGTCAGTTTCCAGCTTCACCGCTTGGCCGATAAGCATCTTCTGGGTGGAGCAGTGAGGAAAATCTGGCGGGGAGGGTTGGTGCTGATGGATGGAAAATTTGGCGTGTTCTCTCAGTGGCCTTGGATCCTCCCGGTCAGATTTTCCTCTCTTGCGCTCTGCCCAGGTGAAGCTTTAACCCTCAATCGTTAAAGGCGAAACTCTGCCCCACGTGTCTTGTCATTGGCTGGTATTCTCAGAGAGAAGGAGTGCTGTGACAATGTGGTTCAGCACCTGAGCAGCATAAATGATTCACGCACTGTAAACCTAGTCTACAGATCACATCTTCACTCAGGGGTTTGTACTGTGCAAATCTGAGCCTGTGACTCACAACTCGATCCGACTGAGATGCGCCACAGCAAACACAACGGTCCCAGCCGTGACTTTTATTCTTGGTGTCCTTGGGGGAGGTTTTGTTGACTTGTGAAAATAGCTTTTGGAAGACTCAGCCTTGGGATAACAAGCCTTATTATTACAAAACTCTTGTGCAAACAACTGCTTTCCTGGGGCCCCGATGCACCTCAATCGCAAAGTAGCTGAAACTTTCACAATAAGAGCAAAGATAGAAGATGTAATAATAATCATTGTAATAATACAAAAGCAAAATACTGCGGATGCTGGAAATCTGAAATAAAAACAGAAAATGCTGGAAATACTCAGCAGGTCAGGCAGCATCTGTGGAGAGAGAAACAGAGTTAACGTTTCAGGTCGATGACCCTTCGTCAGAACTGGAAAAATGTTGGAGATGTCGGGGCAGGGAAAGGGGGGAGGGGAGGAATGAACAAAAGGGAAGGTTTGTGATAGGTTGGAAGGCAGGAGAGATTAAATGACAAAAGGGATGATGGTGCAAGGCACAAGGAGATGGTAATGGGACAAGTAAAGAAACAAAAGATGACTGGAGATGAAATGTAAATGGCGATGGCAGGTGATCAACAGCTGCCATGACAGCTTCCATCAGCTCTCTGTTTTTATTTCAGATTTCCAGCATCCACAGTATTTTGCTTTTGTATTGCTGTTTCTCTTTCTTGCCTCCTCACCCAAATGAGTTTGCATTGATGAGGCACTGGATTTGTCTAAGGTCTGATTTTAACCAGACCCCACCCCACTCACCCAGCGGCAATGGGACGTTTCTGGTGTCACATGCCCATTTTCCACCCCGCACGATTTTACATTCCATTGACATCAAAGGAGCATAAAATCGGGCGCGGTGTAAAATGGCTGTCCGACCCTGAACCCGTCCCGTTCCCACTGGGCGACTCAGGTTAAAAGCAGGCTCGACTGGCAGAGATTCTCTTTTTAAAAAAAAAAAATCAGGTTTCAGAAAGCGTTCGAAAAATACCGTACAATAATTCAATAACTCTGCATTGTTAAACAAGTTAATGAGCCCTGGCCTCTTGCTGTGACCATGGTTAGCATAGCGACAGACCTGGCAACCTGCTCGAGGGGCGATAATGCGCTTCTTGCTCCAACAGCGCTGCTGTGCTACAGGTGTGGGCTCACTCCATTATCTGGGCCAGATGCCTGAGGCCGAGTGTGCTCCGATAGTGTACAGAGCAGGCTAACGCAGTGGAGAGTGCTCGGGGAGGGGAGGGGTTGGGCAGGTGCATCAGTTCTGGGCAGTCTTCCCAGATTTTATGCAAAACTGTTGAAGTGAGCACAAATCACCATACCATAGTATTTGCTGGCTATGCTGCTTTTCCCTCCGCGCCCATTATGACTTGAAGCAAAGGAAGCTCTGAGCAAGCGGGACTTCTTAATGTCTTTAATTTTTCATTTTTACAGTGCATTTAAGTGCAATGTTGCTTTTATTACAGATTTCTCCAAGTTTTTAATACTTATTTCAGAACAATTTTTAGGAGGGAGGCAGTGTGTTATTTTTAAGTTTGTTTTAAAGTGTCTCAAAATATCGTTTGTCATGGGTTAGGTGGTACAGGATGAAAGACGATGTCAGAGCAGGCCCCAGACCATATGTGCCGACCCTGGGACACCTACTTGCCAATGGTTGAGGTCATCTGCCGCAGTCTCCTGGGGGTCAACAGGGGGCCAGTTACAGATCTTTGCAATCTGCAGCAAACGCATCGAAAGGCAAATTGCCACAGTGAGGCGGCACTACCCTCAAGTGTTACACTTGTGGCTCATTGCTGGCCAGTCCTTGTCCGTAAATCTCTCTGTGGCCTTCTCCCGCCCTTTCTCTGCTATCCCCTCCAGCCTGATATCGACTCCCAAATGTTCCACACTAACTGGATTTTTTGATGAAGTAACAGGGAGGATTGATGAAAGGAATGCAATGGATGTTGTCTACATGGATTTTCGGAAGGCGTTTGACAAAGTATCACATAGAAGGCTGGTTAACAAAATTGAGGCTCATGGAATAGGTGGGTCAGCGGCAGCTTGGATAAGGAATTGGCTTAAGGACAGAAAACAGCGAGTTGTGGGAAATGGCTGTTTTTCAGACTGGAGGATGGTAGACAGTGGTGTTCCCCAAGGGTCAATGCTGGGGCCACTGCTTCTTTTGATATATATAAATGACCTGGATATTGGAATACAGAGTAGAATTTCTAAATTTGCCGATGACACCAAACTTGGGGGGGTGGCAAACAGTGATGATGATACCAATCGACTGCAACAGGACATAGAAAGGCTAGCAGAATGGGCAGACAAGTGGCAGATGGAATTTAATACAGAGAAGTGTGAGGTGATGCATTTTGGCAGAAGGAACAGGGAGAGGCAATATACACTTAATGGCACAGTTTTAAAGAGTGTGCAGGGACAGAGGGACCTGGGAGTTAATGTGCATAGGTCCCTGAAGGTGGCAGGACATATAGAGAGAGTGGTTAACAAAGCATATGGGATCTTGGGCTTCATAAATAGAGGTATTGATTATAAAATTAGAGAAGTTATGCTGAACCTTTATAAAGCACTGGTTAGGCCACAACTGGAGTATTTCATCCAGTTCTGGTCACCACACTTTAGGAAGGATGTGCAGAGGAGATTTACTAGAATGGTTCTGGGGATGGGGGATCTTAGCGACAAGGACAGGTTGGAGAAGCTGGATTTGTTTTCATTAGAGCAAAGGAGGTTGAGGGGTGATTTGATAGAAGTATACTAGATTATGACGGGTTTGGATAGGCTAGATGGGGAAAGGCTGTTCCCATTAGTTGATGGTACAAGGACTAGGGGACACAGATTTAAGGTTTTGGGCAAGAGATACAGGGGGGATGTGAGGAATAACTTTTTTACGCAGCGAGTGGTGAGGACCTGGAATTCGCTGCCGACAGAAGTGGTGGAAGCGGAGACACTCAATGTTTTCAAGGGGAGACTGGATAGGCACTTGAGGGAAATACACTTGCAGGGCTACGGGAATAGAGCGGGGGAATGGGACTGACTGGATTGCTCTACAGAGAGCCGGCATGGACTAGATGGGCCGAATGGCCTCTTTCTGTGCCGTTATGACTCTGTGACTCTATGACTCCTCTGACTCCAGCCTTTGGTGCAGCTCTCCCTTTTCCCTACATTAGTGGCACAGCATTCGGCTGCCTCAGGCCTACTCTATGGAACTCCCTACCTAAGCTTCTCCACCTCATTGACCAAGCTGTCCATCATCCCTCCTAATCTCACCCTTCCAGCTGTTTCCCTTATCCCTGTCTCTGAAGCACTTTGGGACGTACCTTTTGTTAAAGTCACTATATGAGTGCCTATTGTTGTAGCGCTACAATATTAGCTAATGTGCCCGTCGCAGATCAAACAACAAGCTGATGCATCGCTCAGCATTACCTGCGCTTTCATCTCCTTTCCCAAAGGATCGGAGCTACGCAGCTGCCAGTGCCCCCGCCCTGCTCCATTTCCCAGAGTGCAGTGTGTCAGTGATGGCTGAAGCCCATCGTGTCTATCAGTAAGTGAGCCTGTTACAGTCGTTTGATGTGTGAAGCCCTGGGAGGATACAAATGTGCCAAGGCTTTCAAATCTAAGTTGCAGTTTCAATACGTGCCCTGCCACAGTATGGGTATGCATGCGATGTGGTGAGAGGGCTGTATGGTTGTGCGAGAGAGGTTGGCATGGGCCAGCAGTAAATGTAGGACAGATTAAAAGGAGGCGTTCTATGGCGTGCTTACTTTCAAAGTTCTCTGCAGCCTCCCGAGGAGCAGATTGGCCTCAGCCTGAACTCAAGCGGTCAGAATCTTAAGGAGTTTTTTCAAAAAAAAACACAGATTGAGCTTGCATTTTTAACAGAAAAAAAAGTCCAAAGATCTTCATCGACAGCGAGAACTGAGAGCATGTGCAAATCAAATGAAGGGGGCCATGAGAAAGGTCACCGAGTTCAGCACTAAACACTCACGATCATAATTAGGATTATCCCTTATTTATGAGATGAAAAAGGGATCTCTGCAGACTATTGGCTTTCATTTAAAGGTTTACAGCTCTGAGATTTTGTAAAGTTGAGAATCTTTGGGTTCTGCCAAGTCTGTGGTGCAGTCACACCCAGTGCCAGCAGTGGGTATCTGGGCCTCACCCAACGTTGGGAAGGTTATCCCCCCTCCTGCTAATTCTAACAGGCTGCTAGTGACTGGAAAACATGCACTGCACGAGCTAAGCCCAGCGATCAACAGTATCATAGTCATAGAGTCATATATATATGTAGGAATACTGTCAGAAAAATTGGGTGGGAAACTAAGGAAATAATGTGAAATAACCACTGAAATCGCCTAATGCAAGGGAAGAAATTCATCAAAATATTCCTGCTTCTGGCAATACAAGCACAACCTATAGAATTGAAAGACAGCTTTATGAGTCCAATGGCAACCTAGTGGTTATGGTAGTTGCCTAGCAACTCAATATCATGAGTTCACAAACCGACAATGACTATTTATTGAATTTAATAAATCTAACAATTTGTGGGCAGGCAACAAAACAAATGCAGATGAAAGCTGCCGTATTGTCATAAAAATCCAACTCATTCACTAATGTCCTCCAGACAAGGGAACTTGCCTGTGATTCCAGTCCCGCTTTATGTGGGACGGTCAAATAAATGATACATTGTCCACGTCCCACGAACAGTAAAAAAAAATGCTATAAAGCAGAGAAGGTTAAGGGGAGATATATAGAGGTGCTCAAAACCATGAAGGGTTTTGGTAAAGTAAATAGGGAGAGTCTGTTTCCACTGGTGGGAGGGTTGGTAAGCAGAGGACACAGATTTAAGATAACTGGCAAAAGAACCACAGGGGAGATGAGGAGAATATTTTTTACACAGCGAGTTGTTATGATCTGAAATGCACTGCCTGAAAGGGCGGTGGAAGCAAATTTTAATAATAACTTTCAAAAGGAAATTAGATATATATTTGAAAAGGAAAAAATTTGCAGAACTATTGGGAAAGAGCGGGGGCAGTGGGACTAATTGGATAGATCTTTCAAAGAGCCGGCACAGGCATGATGGGCCGAATGGCCTCCTATTGGGCTGTCCATTTTATTTTGGCACAGGCAGTGTCAGGGCGGAGGTCATCCGAACATAAATTCCAGGGTGGGACCTTATTAACATAAATTCTCCTTTGCAAGGAGGCTGATGCACAGCAATTCTCCAAAACCCTGAGCCCCGTTCAATTACCATGACACCCCAACATCCGGCACAACATTGCAATTTTGGAATTATTATAGACAGAAGATGAGAGTCTTTACATAGCTTTCCAGTCCTACTGTGCTCCCTGGATATGGCTGCAATCGTGTGGTTTCTGGCAGGGACAATGGGAATAGGAGGCAGTGACTGAGATCCCAGAAGAAAGAAAGGCCTGCAGCTTCAAGAGTTACCTGGAACATTGTACAAATTCCATCCCAGTTCCAATCCCTAGATCCCACCTTCATGTGTTCCCAGACACCAAATTCTCCCATTGCTTCCATACCCCTAGACCCCTTAGTGCTCCCAGAAGTCACCTACAATGCTCCCAGACCCCACACACCCTAAGTATTTGCATACCATAATCATAGTAATATCATTCCCCTCCGGAGCGGTTCGAGGGCCATCTCCCACCCCCACAGTCTCTCAAACCCCATCCCAAGCCTCAACCCCAAAACTCCTCCCAAAGCTCTCTGCCCACTCCCTCCCATGAACCAAACCCAAACACCTCCCCACCACCACCCATTTGACCCCACCCCTAGCTTTTATACTGAAGTCTAACCTGGTGTTGGGGCCACATTCTCTGAACTAAACCAATTTATTATTATTACCTTGTAGACAGCGCTCCTCCTGTGCCCCCATTGTTGTGCTAGATCTGCAGGAAAGGAGGATAGAAGCTAAGAATGGGTGAGCACTACCCCCTTGGGATTAAGGAGACGAAGAAGTGGGTGGAAGGTTGTGGCTGTGTGGCGCTTCACAGGGATGCCAGGGTGGCAGTGTAGGTGTTCAGTCACTAACCTGGTGCTGGCAATTTGCCTCCTCACATGCTGCATGGCTTTCTCTCCTTAGAACATGAGGTGTTTAAAGATGGGGGCGTCCCCTCTGGGGGTTTGCTTCTCGTAGGCATTGCGCATCAATTTCTCCTGCATGAAGAGGAGGGGAGCGCGAGCAGCTGAGGAGCGTGAGCCAAGGGGCATGGCAGACCTGTGAGCGTATGATCCAGTTAAAGTGGAGGAATCGCTTTCAGGGTTGTGCTTGTAAGTAAAGCTGGGAAGCCACATTTGAAGATGCCAAGTTAGAGCTGCCCTCAATCAAACTGCATTGTGAAGAGTTAATTCTAAATTGTGTTTTAAGAGGGTGAAGAGTGTGATGCTGCTCAGGGTGGGCAAAGAAGAAAAGGGAGAGTGTCCATTATGTTAGTTTGCCTGCCCTGGTGAAGATATTGAACTTTTTGGCCAATGGTTGGAAGTTCTGGGCTGAGAGAGCTGGCACTCAATACCTCCATCCAGCTGGCACGGGAGACATTCCTGGCAGGACACCCAGGAGTCTGTGCCTCATTAATTAAATTTCTTCAAGGACAGCATAGAGGGCCGAGTAAGAAGAATTCTGTGTTCTTCTTCTGTGCCCAGGTGCGATGCCCTGGATACTTGTCAACTGTGGTTCAGTGGGTAGCACTCTTGCCTCTGAGTCAGAAGGTTGTGGGTTCACAGTTCCACTCCAGAGACTAGAGCACAAAAATTCTAGGCAGACACTCCAGTGCAGTGCTGAGGGAGTACCGCACTATCGGAAGTGCTGTCTTTCAGATGAGACATTAAACCGAGGCCTCGTCTGCTCTCTCACATGGATGTAAAAGATCCCAAAGATTTCAAAGAAGAGCAGGAGAGTTATCCCCGGTGTCCTGGCCAATATTTATCCCTCAAATCAACATGCCAAAAAAAACATTATCTGGTCATTATCACATTGCTGTTTGTGAGAGCTTGCTGTGTGCAATTGACTGCCGCGTTTCCCACATTACAACAATGCCTACACTTCAAAAGTATTTAATTGGCTGTAAAGCGCTTTGGGGCGTCCTGAGGTCATGAAAGGTGCTGTATAAATGCAAATCTTTCTTTTTCTACTTGTTCCACTGGTTCCTGCTGTAGACGTTCTTGAAAAATATGAGAAGAATATCGATGAGACATGCAGTGAAGTTCTCTGAGAGTTAAGTGAGTGAGCCAAACTCTGATCCTTCCTTACACAGTCTGCTGCTGCAGTGTTCAGCAATAATTGTCTTTTTAACCACTGCACGCCAGGAGATTACACCCATTTTACACTGGATTTACGCCAATCACAGCTGCAATGGGTATACAAACGAGCTACCCAGGAAACCATTGTGTAAATACCACTCCTAATCACCGGTGGGTGCGAACCCTTTTCAATTGGATTAACAGCGGCACAGTCACTGTGAGGAAATTCATTCCCAAAATGTGTTTCCAAGTTTGTAGTTGAAACAGCCCCAGGATCCAAATCTCCCAGTACAGCAGCTCTTTAAAGATCTCGGAAACAAGAAAAGCCTTGCACTTAACATAGCACTTTCTCACATTTCCAAGAAACACAGTACAGTCGCTGTTGCTGTAGGGGTAAACGCAGCAGCCCTTGTTCCCACAGCAAGGTCCGACCAACAGCAACGAGGTGAATGGCCAGTTAACAAGTTCTGGCTGGGGTTGGTTCAGGGGAGAAGATTGTCCAGCTCTTCTTCATGTGATTATTAACATCCGCCTGAACCAGCAGATAGGCAGACCAGACCTAGTTTCACGTCTCCTGTGAAGCATTGCCACCTCCGACAGTGCAGCTCTCCCTCTGTACCGCACTGAGGAAAGAAGAAAGAGCAGGAATCAAAGAAACAGAATAATAAACAGATTTTGGCTGCAGATTCTAAATGCCTTATAATCATAAATCATACCGCAAAGAAGGCGGCCATTCGGGTCATCTCTTGTGCTGGCTCTTTGAAAGAGCTATCCAATTAGCCCCGCACATCCCATTCTTGCCCCATAGCTCTCAAATTTTTCCTTGTCAAGTATATATCACTCACTATATGTCAATATATGACATATATGTCAAGTATACATCACGCACTCAAGACCAACCGCAACATCGTCATCAAACCAGCGGACAAAGGTGGAGCCATCGTCATACAGAACAGAACGGACTATTGCAAAGAAGCATACCGACAACTGGACAACCAGGAACACTACAGACAGCTACCCGCAGATCCGACCAAAGAACACACCCGCCAACTCAATAGACTGATCAAGACCTTCGATCCAGACCTTCAAAACATCCTACGCGCTCTCATCCCACGTACTCCCCGCGTAGGAGACTTTTACTGCCTCCCAAAGATACACAAAGCCAACACACCCGGACGTCCTATCGTATCAGGCAACGGAACCCTGTGTGAGAACCTCTCTGGGTACGTCGAGGGCATCCTGAAACCCATCGTACAGGGAACCCCCAGCTTCTGTCGCGACACTACAGACTTCTTGCAGAAACTCAGCACCCATGGACCAGTTGAACCAGGAACACTCCTCGTCACAATGGACGTATCGGCACTCTACACCAATATCCCCCACAATGACGGCATCGCTGCGACAGCCTCAGTACTCAACACCAACAACAGCCAATCTCCGGACGCCATCTTACAACTCATCCGCTTCATCCTTGACCACAATGTCTTCACCTTCGACAACCATTTTTTCACCCAAACACACGGAACAGCCATGGGGACCAAATTCGCACCCCAATATGCCAACATCTTCATGCACAAGTTCGAGCAAGACTTCTTCGCTGCACAGGACCTCCAACCAACGCTGTACACCAGATACATCGACGACATCTTCTTCCTTTGGACCCACGGCGAAGGATCACTGAAAGGACTACACGATAGCATCAACAGGTTCCATCCCACCATCAAACTCACCATGGACTACTCCTCAGAATCGGTTTCATTCTTGGACACACGAATCTCCATCAAAGACGGACGCCTCAGCACTTCACTCTATCGCAAGCCCACGGACAACCTCACGATGCTCCACTTCTCCAGCTTCCACCCTAACCACGTTAAAGAAGCCATCCCCTATGGACAAGCCCTGCGAATACACAGGATCTGCTCAGACGAGGAGGAACGCGATGGACACCTACGGACACTGAAAGACGCTCTCGTAAGAACGGGATATGACGCTCGACTCGTCGATCGACAGTTCCGACGGGCCACAGCGAAAAACCGCATAGACCTCCTCAGAAGACGAACACGGGACACAACCAACAGAGTACCCTACGTCGTCCAGTACTTCCCCGGAGCGGAAAAACTACGCCATGTTCTTCGCAGCCTTCAACATGTCATCGATGACGACGAACACCTTGCTAAGGCCATCCCCACGCCTCCACTACTCGCCTTCAAGCAGCCGCCTAACCTCAAAAGTACCATCGTTCGCAGCAGATTACCCATCTTTCAGGAGAACAGCAACCAAGACACCACACAACCCTGCCACGGCAACCTCTGCAAGACATGCCAAATCATGGACACAGATACCATCATTACACGTGAGGACACTACCCACCAGGTACACGGTACATACTCATGTGACTCGGCCAACGTTGTCTACCTGATACGTTGCAGTAAAGGATGCTCCAGAGCATGGTACATCGGCGAGACCATGCAGACACTGAGACAACGTATGAACGGACACCGCGCAACAATCGCCAGGCAGGAGGGTTGCCTCCCAGTCGGGGAACACTTCAGCAGCCAGGGGCATTCAGCCTCGGATCTGCGGGTAAGCGTTCTCCAAGGCGGCCTTCGAGATACACGACAGCGCAAAATCATAGAGCAGAAACTGATAGCCAAGTTCCGCACTCATGAGGATGGCCTCAATCGCGATATCGGGTTCATGTCACGATACAGAACGTGACTTGACATCATGGCCGGTCTTCCCAGGTGTTTTTTTTTTTTTTTTTTTTTTGTTTTTTTTTTAAAAAGGCTAACACAAGAACACAAATTGACAGGATATGCAGCCAGCAGGTGGTTTGACACGTTGGACCCCCTGGGACACATCTCATTGTCTTGGCTGTGCTCTTTGTTGTAGCGAATAATGTGAATAGATTTTGTCTGGGTTTAAATTGTGAATTCTGGGAGATTCTCTCATTGCTAACTTACCTGACGAAGGAGCGACAGCTCCGAAAGCTTGTAAAATTAAATAAATCTGTTGGACTATAACCTGGTGTTGTGCGACTTCTCATTTTTGTCCACCCCAGTCCAACGCCGGCATCTCCACATCATGAAGTATATATCCAATTTTGGTTGCCTTATCTGAGGAAGGATGTTCTTGCCATGGAGGGAGTGCAGCGAAGATTTACCAGACTGATACCTGGGATGGGAGGAATGACGTATGAAGAGAGATTGGGTCGATTAGGCTTATACTCGCTAGAGTTTCGAAGAATGAGAGGGGATCTCATTGAAACTTATAAAATTCTAACAGGACTAGAGAGACTAGATGCAGGAAGGATTTTCCCGATGGCGCGGGAGTCCAGAACCAGAGGTCACAGTCTAAGGATAAGGGGTAAGCCATTTAGGACTGAGATGAGGAGGAATTTCTTCACCCAGAGAGTGGTGAACCTGTGGAATTCTCTACCACAGAAGGCAGTTGAGGCCAATTCATTAAATATATTCAAGAAGGAGATAGATAAATTTCTTAAGGTTAAAGGGATCAAGGGATATGGGGAGAAAGCAGGGACAGGGTACTGAATTTGGATGATCAGCCATGATCTCATTAAATGGCGGAGCAGGCTCGAGGGGCTGAATGGCCTACTCCTGCTCCTATCTTCTATGTTTCTATGTTTTCCCGTTTGAAAGTTACTATTAAATCTGCTTCCACCGCCCTATCAGTGCATTCCAGATTGTAACAACTCGCTGTGTAAAAATAATTCTCCTCATCTCCCCCCTCATTCTTTTGCCAATTATTTTAAATCTGTGTCCTCTAGTTACCGACCCTCCTGCCAGTGGGAAAAGTTTCTCCCCAGCTACTCTCTCAAAACCCTTCATAATTTTGAACGCCTTTATTAAATCTCCCCTTAACCTTCTCTGCTCTAAGGAGGACAATCGCAGCTTCTCCAGTCTACCCGCGTAACTGAAATCCATCATCCCTGGTAACACTTCTCTGGGGGGACCTTTTCCCAGTTGGGTCCAGTTGAAGGGAGAGGGGACAGCTTCTGATTTATACTCGGTGTGTCACTCGCCTGGTGCCGCACAAACCAATGGATTGCGGAGCCTCAGCTGTACCAGAACCCGGAGTGCACCTGCTGCATATTCAGAACCCAGCTGATGCTCATTGTTTTCCTGTTCTGAAACACACGGAGCGAAGTATTGTCAAGCAGCACCAGATAAATAATAACCTCTCCGTGTGAGGTTGTGAAACTGATGCCAACAGGGAATCACAGCAGAAAATGTTGGAATACAAGGCAGGTCCCGTAGCATCTCAAATATATATATATATATATACATGTATATCCTTTACAGATCATGGCTGGACTGCTATGTATTTCTAAAGAAAGAACTTTCATTTATGGCACCTTTCACCACCTCAGGACAGCCCAAAACACATTACAGCCAATGTAGTACTTTTGAAGTATGGTCACTGTTTTAACGTGGCAGCCAATTTGCGCACAGCAAGGTCCCACAAACAACAACGTGATAATGACGAGATAATCTATTTTAGTGATGTTGATTGAGGTTTAAATATTGTCCAGGACACCGGGGATAACTCCCCTGCTCTTCTTCGAAATAGTGCCATGGGATCTTTTACGCCCACCTGAGAGAGAGCAGACGGGGCCTCTGGTTTAACGTCTCATCTGAAAGACGGTACCTCCGACAGTGCAGCACTCCCTCAGCACTGCACTGGGAGTGTCAGCCTAGCTTTTGTGCTCAAGTCTCCGGAGTGGGACTTGATACCAAAGGCGAGAGTGCTACCACTGAGCCACAGCTGACAGCAGTTTCTGTTGCTATTTCAGTCATTTCGCATTTGAATTCTTTTTTCTTTTTATCTCCAATGCCAAAGACAATTAAATGCAAGGGGCTTCACGCTGTGCAGGTCTCTTAATTGGCAAGTGGACAGAGTCTGAACCCATAGCACCTATTAAAGAGAGAGGAAGCTTTCATTCTTTGTCTGGGCTGGATTTGAAACTAGCTCCTGAATAGCTAATGAATGGTGTTGGGATGTACCATTCCACTCAATCTCTCTTCCCTCCGTGCTACCTGAAGGAGACTCCTCGCCCTCTCTGAAGGGCTGGATTTAAATGCAGATTTCAGAAATGGAATGAATAGTACAGCCAGTTCTCTACCATCAAAAGGTAGGTACATTTAGCTGCATTAGACCCATGTCACAGAGTTGAAATAAAGTCTTTTTGGGAGTACACAACCCCTGTTACTCTCGAGATTTGAAATGGGTCACGGGGAGCCCTCTAATCTCTGCTAAACTTCAGGTTTTGGATAATCCAGTGGCATTTCACCACAGGAGCGAGAGTGAGATTCCTCTGTGAAGCCGATCTTCTCCACTGGAGGGGCCCGGGCTGTCATGACCTCGTGAGCGAGTCAGGGATTACAAGGGAATCACTGCTGTTTGTAAGATGCTTAAGAAAAGAAATATGTTCTGATTCCTAGACAGATGGAATCCTTTAATCAATCTTCAGAAGCAATGAAGAGTTAGGAAAGCTATCCAGGATTATTAGTTGGGCGGTTAATTAAATGCTTTTCCAGACAATTGCTTATTTGTCTCAACTCCAGGCCCTGAGTGCCTACACTATGATGCTTCTCGAGGAGCTGATATCATAGACAATACAAGAGTGACCCATCGCCCAGTGACGCTCAACCTACAGCCTGTGAACATAGGGCCAAGGAGCCTCAAGTTGTTCTGCTTTTACATCTGTGTTTATCTGTGATGGCTGCACCAAGCCTGTTACACAATCAGCTCTGACCAAGTGTACTGTTTGATGGTTTCATTTGTTGAATTGTCAGGGATCTATGAGTGGATCATGAGTGGACACAGCATGAGAAGGATGGTTAGGAAAACCAAGCTGGTGAGAACTGGTCACACTTTAACCCATAGAGAACTGGTCACACTTTAACCTGTAGAGAACTGGTCACACTTTAACCCGTAGAGAACTGGTCACACTTTAGAAGCATAGAAGCATAGAAGATAGGAGCAGGAGTAGGCCATTCAGCCCCTCGAGCCTGCTCCGCCATTTAATGAGATCATGGCTGATCATCCAAATTCAGTACCCTGTCCCTGCTTTCTCCCCATCTCCCTTGATCCCTTTAGCCTTAAGAAATATATCTATCTCCTTCTTGAATATATTCAATGAATTGGCCTCAACTGCCTTCTGTGGTTGAGAATTCCACAGGTTCACCACTCTCTGGGTGAAGAAATTCCTCCTCATCTCAGTCCTAAATGGCTTACCCCTTATCCTTAGACTGTGACCTCTGGTTCTGGACTCCCCCGCCATCGGGAACATCCTTCCTGCATCTAGTCTGTCTAGTCCTGTTAGAATTTTATAAGTTTCAATGAGATCCCCTCTCATTCTACGAAACTCTAGCGAATATAAGCCTAATCGACCCAATCTCTCTTCAAACGTCATTCCTCCCATCCCAGGTATCAGTCTGGTAAATCTTCGCTGCACTGCCTCCATGGCAAGAACATCCTTCCTCAGATAAGGTGACCAAAACTGCACACAATACTCAAGGTGTGGTCTCACCAAGGCCTGGTACAACTGCAGCAAGACATCCTTGCTCCTGTACTCGAATCCTCTTGCTATGAAGGCCAACATACCATTTGCCTTCTTAACCGCCTGCTGCACCTGCATGCTTACCTTCAGCGACTGGTGCACAAGGACTCCCAGATCTTGTTGCACTTCCCCTTTTCCCAATCTATTGCTGTTCAGATAATAAGCTGTCTTCCTGTTTTTGCCACCAAAGTGGATAACCTCGCATTTATCCACATTATACTGCATCTGCCATGCATCTGCCCAATCACCCAACCTGTCCAAATCATACTGCAGTTTCTCTGCATCCTCCTCACAGCACACATGCCCACCCAGCTTTGTGTCGTCTGCAAACTTAGAGATATTACATCTAGTTCCCTCGTCTAGATCATTAATATATATTGTGAATAGCTGGGGTCCTAGCACCGATCCCTGTGGTAGCCCACTAGTCACTGCCTGCCACTTGGAAAAAGACTCGTTTATTCCAACTCTTTGCTTCCTGTCTGCCAACCAGTTCTCTATCCAAATCAGTACCTCACCCCCAATCCCATGTGCTTTAACTTTGCACGCTAATCTCTTATGCGGGACCTTATCGAAAGCCTTCTGAAAGTCCAAATACACCACATCCACTGTTTCTCCCTTATCTATTCTACCAGTTACATCCTCAAAAAATTCCAGTAGATTAGTCAGGCATGATTTCCCTTTTGTAAATCCATGTTGACTTTGTCCGATCCTGTCACTGTTTTCCAAGTGCTCTGCTATTACATCTTTTATAATGGACTCTAGCATTTTGCCCACTACCGATGTCAGGCTTACCGGTCTATAATTCCCCATTTTTTCTCTACCACCTTTTTTAAATAGTGGGGTTACATTAGCTACCCTCCAATCCATGGGAACTGTTCCAGAGTCTATAGAATTTTGAAAAATGACCAGCAATGCATCTACTATTTCTAGGGCCACTTCCTTAAGTACCCTAGGATGTAGATTATCAGGCCCTGGGGATTTATCGGCCTTCAATCCCGTCAATTTCCCTAACACCATTTCCCTACAAATAGTGATTTCATTCAATTCTTCCCTCTCATTAGACCTTATGTTCCCCGACATCTCTGGGAGTTTAGTTGTGTCCTCTTTGTGAAGACAGAACCAAAGTATGTATTTAATTCGTCAGCCATTTCTTTGTTCCCCATTATAAATTCCCTTGATTCTGACTGCAAAGGACCTACGCTTGACATCACCAATCTTTTTCTCTTCACATATCTATAGAAGCTTTTACAGTCAGTTTTTATGTTCCCTGCAAGCTTACTCTCATACTCTATTTTCCCCCTCTTAATTAATCACTTTGTCCTCCTTTGCTGAATCCTAAACTGCTCCCAATCCTCAAGTTTGCTGCTTTTTCTGGCCAATTTATATGTCCTCTCCTTGGATCTCATGCTATCCCTAATTTCTCTTGTTAGCCACGGTTGAGTCACCTTTTTTGTTTTATTTTTATGCCAAACAAGGATGAACAAATTCTGTAGTTCATCCATGCGATCTTTAAATGTTTGCCATTGCCTATCCATCGTCAACCCTTTAAGTAACGCTCCCCAATCCACCCTAACCAACTCGTGCCTCATACCATCGTAGTTTCCTTTATTTAAATTCAGGACCCTAGTCTCTGAGTCAACTACTTCACTCTCCATCTTAATGAAGAATTCTATCATATTATGATCGCTCCTCCCCAAGGGGCCTCACACAACAAGATTGCTAATTAATCCTTTCTCATTACATAATACCCAGTCTAAGATGGCCTGATCTCTAGTTGGTTCCTCGACATATTGGTCCAGGAAACCATCCCGTATACACTCCAGGAATTCCTCCTCCACAGTATTGTTACTAATTTAGTTAGCCCAATCTATATGTAGATTAAAGTCACCCATGATAACTGCTGTGCCCTTATTGCACGCGTCTCTAATTTCCCATTTAATGCCATCCCCAACCTCAGCATTAATGTTTGGGGGTCTGTATACAACTCCCACTAATGTTTTCTGCCCCTTGGTATTTCTCAGCTCTACCCATACAGATTCCACATCATCAGAGCTAATATCCTTCCTTACTATTGTGTTAATCTCCTCTTTAACCAGCAATGCTACCCCACCTCCTTTTCCTTTTTGTCTGTCTTTCATGAATATTGAATACACCTGGATGTTGAATTCCCAGCCTTGGTCACCCTGGAGCCATGTCTCCGTAATCCCAATTATATCATATCCGTTTACATCTATTTGCACAGCTAATTCATCCACCTTATTACGAATGCTCCTCGCATTAAGACACAAAGCCTTTAGGCTTGTTTTTTTAACACTCTGTAGCCATGTTTGATTTACACCCTTGATTTCTCTGCCTTCCACTTTTGCTTTTCTCCTTCCTATCTTTTGCTTCTATCCTTGCTTCCCTTTCCTCTGTTTCCCTGCACAGATTCCCAACCCCCTGCCATTTTAGTTTAAACCATCCCCAACAGCACTAGCAAACACTCCCCCTAGGACATTGGTCCCGGTCCTGCCCAGCTGCAAACCGTCCAGTTTGTACTGGTCCCACCTCCCCCAGAACCGGTTCCAATGTCCCAGGAATTTGAATACCTCCCCCTTGCACCATTCCTCTAGCCACGTACTCATCTGAAATATCCTTCTATTTCTACTCTGACTAGCACGTGGCACCGGTAGCAATCCTGAGATTATTACCTTTGAGGTCCTATTTTTTAATTTACCTCCAAACTCCCTATATTCAATTTTTAGGACCTCATCCCATTTTTTACCTATATCGTTGGTACCTATATGCACCACGACAACTGGCTGTTCACCCTTCCCCTCCAGAATGCCCTGCAGCCGCTCCGAGACATCCTTGACCCTTGCATCAGGGAGGCAACATACCATCCTGGAGTCTCGTTTGCGGCCACAGAAATGCCTATCTATTCCCCTTACAATAGAATCCCCTATCACTATAGCTCTCCTGCTCTTCTTCCTCCCGTCCTGTGCTGCAGAACCTCGCATGGTGCCAGGAAGTTGGTTGCTGCTGCCTTCCCCCGATAAGCCATCTCCCTCAACAATATCCAAAGTGGTATATCTGTTTGAGAGGGGGATGTCCACAGGGGACCCCTGCACTACTTGCCTGCACCTACTACTCTGCCTGGTGGTCACCCATTCCCTTCCTGCCTGTGCAGCCTTTACCTGCGGTGTGACCAGCTCCCTAAACGTGCTATCTACAATGCTCTCAGCATCGCGAATGCTCCAGTATGCATCCATTCGCAGCTCCAGTGCCGCAATGCGGTCTGCCAGTAGCTGCAGCTGGATACACTTCCCACACACATGGTCAACAGGGACACAGGAAGTGTCCCTGATTTCCCACATAGTGCAGGAGGAGCATGCCACGGGGCTGAGCTGTGCTGCCATGACTTATCCTTTAATTAATTTAAATTAACTCAAATTAATACCACAAATTACACTACAATTAAATGATATACTCAAGGGCCCTTGTATACTAGCACTCCCTGCTACACAACAGAGACCTTAGAAACTATAACCACAAAAATTAGGACCTACTAAACTTTATAAACTATTAACCTTAACTGTCAAACTACAGAGTAGTATAAATACTCACCTGGTCGTACTCACCCAATCAGCTGCTTCCTCTTGTCCGCGTCACTTTTTGAATTGTGACGTGGCTCTGGAATGCCGCCGTCGGTCTGTGAGATTGGTAAGCCTCTGCAAAAAAGCCCGCGAAAGTGAGTTTAAATACTCACTGTGCTGCTGCTCTCTCCGCTACCGACACTGGCCTCTGCAAAAAAGCCCGCGAAAGTGAGTTTAAATACTCACTGTGCTGCTGCTCTCCCCGCTCCCGACACTGACCTCTCTTTTAACCCTTAGAGAACTGATCACACTTTAACCCGTAGAGAACTGGTCACACTTTAACCCGTAGAGAACTGGTCACACTTTAACTCTTAGAGAACTGGTCACACTTAAACCTGTAGAGAACTGGTCACACTTTCACCATAAGAACATAAGAAATAGGAGCAGGAATAGGCCACTTGGCCCCTTAAGCCTGCTCCGCCATTCAATAAGATCATGGCTGATCTTGGGCTCAAAGCCACTTCTCCGCCCACTCCCCATAACCCTTCACTCCCTTATCTTGCAAAAATCTGTATCTCCACCTTAAATGTATTCAATGACCCAGCCTCCACAGCTCTCTGGGGCAGAGAATTCCACAGATTTACGACCCTCTAAGAGAAGAAATTCCTCCTCATCTCAGTTCTAAAAGGGTGACCCTTTATTCTAAAACTGTGCCCCCGCATTCTAGATTTCCCCACGAGGGGAAACATCCTCTCTGCATCTACCTTGTCGAGCCCCCTCAGTATCTTATATGTTTCAATAAGATCACCTCTGATTCTTCTAAATTCCAATGAGTATAGGCCCAGCCTGCTCAACCTTTCCTCATAAGTCAACTCCCTCATCTCAGGAATTAACCTAGTGAATCGTCTCTGAACTGCCTCCAATGCAAGTATATCCTTCCTTAAATAAGGAGACCAAAACTGTACGCAGTACTCGAGGTGTGGTCTCACCAATACCCTGTACAGTTGTAGTAGGACTTTGCTGCTTTTATACTCCAACCCCTTTGAAATAAAGGCCAACATTCCATTTGCCTTTTTGATTACTTGCTGTACCTGCATGCTAACTTTTTGTGTTTCATGCACAAGGACCCCCAGGTCCCTCTGAACTGTAGCATTTTGTAATCTCTCTCCATTTAAATAATAATTTGCTTTTTTATTTTTCCTGCCAAAGTGTATAACCTCACACTTTCCCACATTATACTCCATCTGCCAAATGTTTGACCACTCACTTAGCCTGTCTATATCCCTTTGCAGGTTCTTTGAGTCCTCTGCACAACTTGCTTTCCCACCCATCTTTGTATCATCCGCAAATTTGGCTACATTACACTCGGTCCCTTCATCCAAGTCATTAATGTAGATTGTAAAAAGTTGAGGCCCGATCACCGATCCCTGTGGCACCCCACTAGTTACCTTTTGCCAACCGGAAAATAACCCATTTATCCCGACTCTCTGCTTTCTGTTAGTTAGCCAATTCTCTAATCCCAATATAATATATTACCCCCAATTCCGTGAGCTCTTACCTTATGCAGTAACCTTTTATGTGGCACCTTATCAAATGCCTTCTGGAAATCCAAATACACCACATCCACTGGTTCACCTTTGTCCACCCTGCTCGTTACCTCCTCAAAGAACTCCAGCAAATTTGTTAAACATGATTTCCCTTTCATAAAACCATGCTGGCTCTGCTTGACTGCATTATGATTTTCCAAATGCCCTGCTACTGCTTCCTTAATGAAGGACTCCAGCATTTTCCCAACGACAGATGTTAGGCTAACTGGTCTATAGTTTCCTGCTTTCTGTCTCCCTCCTTTCTTAAATAGGGGTGTTACATTTGCAGTTTTCCAATCTGCTGGGACCTCTCCAGAGTCCAGGGAATTTTGGTATATTGCAACCAATGCATCCACTATCTCTGCAGTCACTTCTTTTAAGACCCTGGGATACAGGCCATCTGGTCCAGGGGACTTGTCATCTTTTAGTCCCATTATTTTACCAAGTACTATTTCCTTAGTGATAGTGATTGTCTTTAGTTCCCCCCTCCCTGTGACAGGCCCCTTGATTATCCATTATTGGGATATTGTTAGTGTCTTCTACCGTGAAGACAGATACAAAATATTTTTTCAGAGTCTCTGCCATTTCCCTGTTCCCCATTATTAATTCCCCAGTCTCATCCTCTAAGGGACCAACGTTTACTTTAGCTACCCTCTTCCTTTTTATATACCTGTAGAAGCTCTTACTATCTGTTTTAATGTTTCTTGCCAGTTTATTCTCATAATTCATCTTCTTTCTCTTTATTATTTTTTTAGTCATCCTTTGCTGGTGTTTAAACATTTCCCAATCCTCTGGTCTCCCACCAATCTTGGCAACATTGTATGCCTTCATTTTCAATTTGATACCATCTTTTACTTCCTTAGTTAGCCACAGATGGTGCTCCCTTCTCTTAAAATCTTTCTTTCTCACTGGAATATATTTTTGTTGAGAGTTATGAAATATCTCCTTAAATGTCCGCCACTGCATTTCAACTGTCTTACCCTTTAATTTATTTTTCCAGTCCACTTTAGCCAGTTCTGCCCTCATGCCATTGTAATTGCCTTTGTTTAAAATCAGGACACTGGTTTAAGATACAACTTTCTCACCCTCCAATTGAATTTGAAATTCAACCATGCTATGATCACTCTTTCCTAGAGGATCCTTTACTATGAGATCATTTATTCATTCTGTCTCATTACACAGTATCAGATCCAAGATAGCCTGCTCCCTGGTCGGTTCCATTACATACTGTTCTAGGAAACCATCCGGATGCACTCTATGAACTCTTCCTCAAGGCTACCATGGCCAATTTGATTTGTCCAATCAATATGGAGATTAAAATCACCCATGATTATTACCGTACCTTTTTTACCAGCCTCTATTATTTGTTGATTTATACTCTGTCCAACAGTATTGCTACTGTTCGGGGGCCTGTAGACTACGCCCACCAGAGACTTTTTCCCTTTATTAATTTTTATCTCCACCCAAATCGATTCTACATCTTCATCTTCTGAGCCAATATCACTTCTCACCACTGCACTGATCCCATCCTTTACCAACAAAGCCACCCCACCTCCCTTTCCTTTCTGTCTATCCTTCCGAATTGTCAAATAATCTGGAATATTCAGTTCCCAGCCCTGATCACCTTGCAACCACATCTCTGTAATGGCGATCAGATCATACCCATTTGTATCGATTTGTGCCGTCAACTCATCTATCTTATTACGAATGCTGCGTGCATTCAGATATAGAGCTTTTAACTTTGTCTTTTTACCATTTCTCCTTGTTTTGGCCCCATTTTCTCTTGCACTCTTATTTTTAAACATTCTGTCCCTTCCTGTCACACTCTGGTTATTATTTCCCCCATCTCTATCCTGCTCTATTGCTTTCTCATTTCTCATTGGCTTTTTAAATTCCCGCTCACCTGGATCCTCCCCCCCACTATTTAGTTTAAAGCCCTCTCTACAGCCCTAGTTATTCGATTCGCTCCAGCATGGTTCAAGTGAAGCCTATTCAAATGGAGCAGCTCCCTCTTATCCCAGTACTGGTGCCAGTGCCCCACAAATCGAAACCCATTTCTCCCACACCAGTCTTTGAGCCACTCGTTCATTTCTCTGATTTTATTTACCCTATGCAAATTCGCTCGTGGCTCAGGTAGTAATTCAGAGATTATTACCTTTGTGGTTCTGCTTTTTAATTTAGCCCCTAGCTGCTCATACTCTCTCAGCAGAACCTCTTTCTTTGTCCCACCTATGTCATTGGTGCCTACATGGACCATGACAACTGGATCTTCCCCCTTCCACTCCAAGTTTCTCTCCAGCCCAGAGGAGATATCCTTAACCCTGGCACCGGGTAGGCAACACAGCCTTCGGGACTCACGCTCTTGGCTGCAGAGAACAGTGTCTATCCCCTTAACTATACTATCCCCTATCACTACAACATTTCTTTTAACTCCCCCCACTTGAATGGCTCCCTGTACCACGGTGCTGTGGTCAGATTGCTCATCCTCCCTGCAGTCTCTGCCCTCGTCCACACAGGGAGCAGGAATCTCGTACCTGTTGGACAAGGCCAAGGGCAGAGGCTCCTCCATCACTACCTCCTGGATCCTAATACCTGCCTCGCTTGTAGTCACACCCTCCTGTCCCTGACCATGGGCCAAATTGGAAGTAAATACTCTAGTGAGTGTGACTGCCTCCTGGAACTTAGTGTCCAGGTAACGCTCCCCCTCCCTAATGTGTTGCAGTGTCTGACTCTCGGACTCCAGCTCATCAACTCAGAGCCGAAGTTCCTCGAGCAGCCAACATTTGCTGCAGATGTGGTCGCCTTGGACCTCAATGGTGTCCACCAGCTCCCACATGCAACAACAACACATTGCCTGGTCTCCCATCTCAATTAATTAATTAATTAGTTTTAAAATTTGGAACACGTATATCTTTTAATCTACACCAAGGCACTTAAATTTAGGAGCCCAAGTTTGGAAAAAAAAGCGAGAAATATAGAAATACTCACCAACCAATCACTTACCTGCTTTCTGGCGATGTCACATTTTGATTACTTTTTACTTCTTTACCCCGCTCTCCTAGGCTCCCGCTGTGTTTTGTACCACCGAACTCTCGCTCTCTCCTGGGCTCCTGCTGTGTTTTGTACCACTGAACTCTCGCTCTCTCCTGGGCTCCCGCTGTGTTTAGTACTGCCGAACTCTCGCGCTCTCCTGGGCTCCCGTTGTGTTTATTACTGCCGAACTCTCGCTCTCCTGGGCTCCCGCTGTATTTTGTACCCTTAGAGAACTGGTCACACTTTAACCCTTAGAGAACTGGTCACACTTTAACCCTTAGAGAACTGGTCACACTTTAACCCTTAGAGAACTGGTCACACTTTAACCCTTAGAGAACTGGTCACACTTTAACCCTTAGAGAACTGGTCACTCTTTAACCCTTAGAGAACTGGTCACACTTTAACCCTTAGAGAACTGGTCACACTTTAACCCTTAGAGAACTGGTCACACTTTAACCCTTAGAGAACTGGTCACTCTTTAACCCTTAAAGAACTGATCACACTTTAACCCATAGAGAACTGATCACACTTTAACCCTTAGAGAACTGGTCACACTTTAACCCTTAGAGAACTGGTCACACTTTAACCCTTAGAGAACTGGTCACACTTTAACCCTTAGAGAACTGGTCACACTTTAACCCTTAGAGAACTGATCACACTTTAACCCTTAGAGAACTGGTCACACTTTAACCCTTAGAGAACTGGTCACACTTTAACCCTTAGAGAACTGATCACACTTTATCCTGTAGAGAACTGGTCACACTTTAACCCTTAGAGAACTGATCACACTTTAACCCTTAGAGAACTGGTCACACTTTATCCTGTAGAGAACTGGTCACACTTTATCCTGTAGAGAACTGGTCACACTTTATCCTGTAGAGAACTGGTCACACTTTAACCCGTGGAGAACTGGTCACTCTTTAACCCGTGGAGAACTGGTCACTCTTTAACCCGTGGAGAACTGGTCACTCTTTAACCCGTGGAGAACTGGTCACTCTTTAACCCGTGGAGAACTGGTCACACTTTAACCCGTGGAGAACTGGTCACACTTTAACCCGTGGAGAACTGGTCACTCTTTAACCCGTGGAGAACTGGTCACTCTTTAACCCGTGGAGAACTGGTCACTCTTTAACCCGTGGAGAACTGGTCACTCTTTAACCCGTGGAGAACTGGTCACTCTTTAACCCGTGGAGAACTGGTCACTCTTTAACCCGTGGAGAACTGGTCACACTTTAACCCGTGGAGAACTGGTCACACTTTAACCCGTGGAGAACTGGTCACTCTTTAACCCGTGGAGAACTGGTCACACTTTATCCTGTAGAGAACTGGTCACTCTTTAACCCGTGGAGAACTGGTCACTCTTTAACCCGTGGAGAACTGGTCACACTTTAACCCGTGGAGATCTGGTCACACTTTAACCCGTGGAGAACTGGTCACTCTTTAACCCGTGGAGAACTGGTCACACTTTAACCCTTAGAGAACTGGTCACACTTTATCCTGTAGAGAACTGGTCACACTTTAACCCTTAGAGAACTGGTCACACTTTAACCCTTAGAGAACTGGTCACACTTTAACCCTTAGAGAACTGGTCACACTTTAACCCGTGGAGAACTGGTCACTCTTTATCCTGTAGAGAACTGGTCACACTTTAACCCGTGGAGAACTGGTCACACTTTAACCCGTGGAGAACTGGTCACACTTTAACCCTTAGAGAACTGGTCACTCTTTAACCCGTGGAGAACTGGTCACACTTTAACCCGTGGAGAACTGGTCACACTTTAACCCGTGGAGAACTGGTCACTCTTTAACCCTTAGAGAACTGGTCACTCTTTAACCCGTGGAGAACTGGTCACACTTTAACCCGTGGAGAACTGGTCACTCTTTAACCCGTGGAGAACTGGTCACTCTTTAACCCGTGGAGAACTGGTCACTCTTTAACCCGTGGAGATGTATTCGTTAACCATCTGGTTAAACTTTGCGTCAGCTCTCGCCTCAAAGTCTGAAGATTGCCCGTTCAAGCCCTGCTCTCGGCTGGCACTGTGGTGCGGGACTGAGGGAGTGCTGCATTGTCAGAGGCCCAGTAATCCTCTGCAAGTCAATGTTAGCTGTACTACTGTAGGGAGGTCCCAACTGGTGGGCAGGGGGAGACAGGGAAGATACTTTACCCAGACATCCTCCTTCACTGCCTTGTGGCCAGTTTCAGGAGCTCTTTAGCAACAAGAAGTGCTGCAAAGCTGAGAGTGAGGAAGGAGAGCTGCAGATCAGTTTCATATTATCTTGCGTTTTGTTTTTTTGTTGGTTCTCGTTATAAAATCCCACCCTCTAGCCGAATGTTACAGTCTGCTTATGTAATAATGGCAGCGGAGATCTGTGAGAAGATGGGCCAGGGACCAACTCTTTATTTGTGAAATAACTCAGAAAAACCTTTCATGACCGTTAACTCCTCTGGGTCTGGGGTATCAGACTATGGCCCACATATCAAATGCAGCCTGTGGGCTTGGCTATCTACCCCATGCAGCACCAGATTTGTGCTTCATTCTTGCAACTAGTCTGTTATGTAGCACCTTGTCAAATACCCTCAGACAGCCCATATATACAACATGCACCACATTCTCTTTCTCCACACACTGGGCAATTTCCCATAAAATTCAACTGAATTATTCAAGCAAAACCTGCCCTTTATAAACCTTGCGGACTGTTCCAGGCTGGCCCATTTCTCTTTAAGTGTTCACTGATTCCAGCCAGTGTTATGGATGCAGAGGTTTATTCACAACTGAGGTGAGACTAACTGGCCTCTAATTTTCTGGCTTATCCCTTTGCCCTTTCTTGAACAGGGTGTAGCATTTTCCATTCTCCGATGCTTTGGTTAGTGCCTTTGCTATCTCCTCCCCAACCTCCCTCAGTATTCTGGAATTTCTTTTCAATACTCTTTCTCGGGATAAGGGCATCGATGGCAAGGCCAGCATTTACTGCCCATCCTTAGTTGCCCTGAGAAGGTGGAGGTGAGCCTTCTTCTTGAACCACTGCAGTCCGTGTGGTGAAGGTACTCCCACAATGCTGGTAGGATGGCAGTTCCAGGATATCGGCCCAGTGACAATGAAGGAACAGCGATATATGCCCAAGTTGGGATAGTGTGTGGCTTGGAAAGGAACTTGGTGGTGGTGGTGTTCCCATGCACCTGCCGCCCTTGTCATTCCAGGTGTTAGAGGTCGCGGGTTTGGGAGGTGCTGTCGCAGAAGCCTCGGCGAGTTGCTACAGTGCGTCTAGTAGATGGTACACACTGCAGCCACGATGCGCCGGTGGTGGAGGGAGAGGATGTTTATGGTGTCATACCATTTGGGCCTTTAATGCTGTTTCCCTTTGAATATTCATCTCCAAGGCTAAATTCATCGTACTTTAGCCTTCTTTTTTTTAGGAACTAAGCCGTTCCCTTTAACTTGTTAAATCTGTATAAAGGCCCTTGCTGATTCCTCATGCTTCCTCTTAATCGTCTTCATCTGCATTTCATAATCAGTTGGAATTTATGAAAGGTGAAAGGCTGGTGAAGAGATCATTTGAAAAGGTCTTCCTCAGGATGATGAGGTGGAGGTGAGAGTGAGGTAGGGAGATAACCTTGCAATGTTCCAGAGGTGGCAGAGTTACACCCAGGAGATAGAGGATCAGCCATGATCATATTGAATGGTGGAGCAGGCTCGAAGGGCCGAATGGCCTACTCCTGCTCCAATATTTCTATGGTTCTATGAGATGAACCGGATTTGGGGGGAAGGGGGAGTGTTTTAGCCCAGCTCAGAATCGAACCGAATATTGAGTTTGCGCAGCACTGGATCCAGCCTGAACAGAACCGATAGCGGGTAAATTTCCTCAGATCTGCTCATACTTGTTCATCGTGACTTACCCGGATATGTAACATAAACCCCGTCCACATGCGGAAATCGCATTCCACCGCATTTGCGGCGAAGTTACGATGGCGGAGTAGGAGCATCTCCGAGGAAATTCCTGGATGTGTGGATTGAAAAGAGTCAGATCCACAGGCACATCGATGTTGAAAGGAGTCAAGCTAGGTGGCTGCAATCAGTCAGAGCAAATTTTACCTCAGAAGGTTAAGGGGTAGAAATTTGTTTGGGTCAGTAGTGCAAAGCAGATGATATCACATGGATTGACCATTCTAAGCTCTGCTTATCCAGTTCCATTTCGTTGACCAATGTATATCAGAGGCCGTACAACAGGCGGCTGATGCGCTACCACCCAAGACAACTTTTTACCCCTCAGTATCAGCTGGAGTCCACGATAGTGTAGAGTGTCCTCAGTCTGTGGAGAGTTTGGGCCAGAATCCATGATAGTGCAAAGTGTCCTCAGTCTGTGGAAAGATTGAGCTTTCTTATGTTTTCATGGTGGCTTATATCTAATGCGCATTATTCCTGTGTCTCATCTCCTTTGAAATAGCGTCTCCTGCTCTTGTACAGTATTCCCTGAGGTGACCTGTCCAAAGACTGGAGAAATTCTCCCAGTTAGGTGAGATGAGTTTTGATGAAAGTCCATGGGAACCTTGAGTCCTCCAGCTATGAGTCCATCACTCCTTGTATCTCTCGCTGTGTGAGAATATCAATTGTCATCTGTACGTTGGATCTCAGCTCTGGAATTTGCCCCTTTATACTGTTAGATAGCAAGATGTGAGAGGATGTAGGAGAGGGTGACAACAAGGATAAAGGTATAGGTTGGAAACTGTACCTCAGCCCTGATTTATCTGAAAAGCATTTTTTTTGTCAAAATGTAATCATATAGTTTAGGCGTTATACAATCAAGGACTGTCAAATAATTAATCTCTTGTGTACATCAACATGTCAATTATCACTTGATTTGTTTAGACTTGTTTTCAGCTCTATTTTGCTTTGGGTTATCATTGACATTTGCCAGTTTGAGTTTTAATTGCTGATTTATGTGTTGACAGATGAGTTTTGATGCTTAATGTTGGGGCCTTTGATCAGAAGAGTCAGTACCTCAAGGCTACTGCAGTGAGGCTACTGTAGAAATGACTTTGAAATAGATTTCTGTGGATGCCTCAGAATTCAAAATGACAAGTTCACGCTGTTCCTTATCTTCACTTGCCTTTGATAGGTGTATTAACATATTGTACTTTAGTCTTGACACAGAAAAATCTCACCTAATTATTGTTTTGATAGTCTCTCTGTACCTAAGTCATGTAGCATAGCATCTTATTACAGAGAAGGGACAAAGGAGATTCACACGGTATGATTTCCATTACCTGCGAATGCCAATATTTGGGGGAAAGGGAATGTAAGTGTTGAGTTGTGCAGGTGCTTCCTCCTTGTATAGAAGCAAAGACATTCCAGCTGTAGGACGTGCAGAATTACCCCTCGCCCCGACCAACAGGTTCTAGAGTTCGGACTTGAGACTTATGAGAAATTACACCAGACACACGGGTTCTGTCTCAAACCTTTTATTGTTCCTAAGACAGATTCAAAACCCCAACCACTATTCAGCAGTTCACCAATAATGTTACAGGAAATCATACATACAACCACCCGCCGATGATCCGTCCAGCGTTGATTGTAGGTCCTCGTAAACGAAAAGACTGGCCAGGCCCCTCCTTCCTCCGACTGCAGCCTGATCCTCGTAGGCAAGATGACTGGCCAAGCCACCTTCTTCTGAGTGCAGTGCTGATATTCTTTAGCCATTGTGTTCTATACAGCTTTCCTTGCCTTTTTCAGTGAATCAATCATTCAGAGATAGTGAAATGTTCCTTTAATGTTGACCTGAGCTGTTTGAGCTGTCAAACGTTTACATAACTCATCTTGTGTGGCTATCCTTATCACAGCCCAAAATTGTTCATTCTCTCCTAAAGTTTACAAAAGTGGCAGAAAATCACTTGGTTAGTTCATGAGTTACGTTGTATTCTGCATTCCAAAACTTCAGAGGTTTGACTTCTCCCCTTTAACCTCCGAAAAAGTCACCAGAGACACAATGGCCCGAAAATTAGACCTAATACGCGAGAGTACGCACTGTGTACTCTCGCGTTTTAGGTCTCCAATTGCCGGTTTCCAGCATGCACTGCACATGCGCGGGAAACCGGCACTTCGTGAATTCAAAAGGGGGCGGTTCCTAAGTGAACCGCGTGCGCGCTACAGGCTGCGCGCACGCAGTGCACTTAGTGCTTTGAACGCGCAGGTAAGCATGGAAGATTTTACACATAAAGAAAGGAGGCGTAAGACCCTCTTTTAACAAGGTAAGTAGTTAATTAAGTATTATTTAAAAAAATTTCAACAGGTTTAACTTTTTTAGAGACTTTAAAGAAAGGTAAGTTTATTTTTATAACTTTTAAAAAGATTTTAAAAAATTTCAAAAATTTAATTTTTTGTTTAAAGTGGTTAATTTATTTAACTATACTTATTTTATTAATGTGATGGCTTTTTTTTTAATTTAATTGAGGTTTAGCTGTTCTTTTGGGGGGGTATAATATTCATAGCTTTGACAGCCCTTGCTGTCAAAACTATGAATGAAAGATGGTGTGCTGCCATTGGAATCACGTGATCCCAGAGCTCGCACAAACTAATTGCGTCTCTGGGTCACGCAAGCACTGCACAGCTGCAGCCTTGAAACTAAAGTTCGTGTGGGCCCGGAGGAAAAAGGTAGGCGCGGAGTGAGATATCGCGGGGAAGCCTTACCCCCGCGTGAACACTCCGTGTTTAATTTCTGGGCCAATGTCTACAAAACTTGTGGGGGTTTGTTTATCTCTGTTGTCTATCACTATCCTCTGCAGTCACAACCATGTTTCCTGCCTTATCAGTGAAAGACTGCTTGTTACATTTACCAATTTTATTTCACTTTGAAAAACCTTTTTGCCTGGCAAAGCATTTCAAGAATATTAAAAATTAAGGGTCTGTATATACTTTCTACACAGCATGGAAGGAAGCCGTGCAGTACCCACTGCTCCGGTGCCAGAGATAGCTCTACAACTGGAGCTATCTGCTCTAATTCCTTTCCCCTTCCCTTTCCCCACATTCTTTTATATCGATCCACTTCTCTTTTAAATGATGTTGTAGTCGCTGCCTCAGTAGACACTGTGGCAATGCATTCCATCAAATAAGTAGCAGCTGCAGTTCATTGCCCAGGAATGGGCATTACTGACCTCCCCACTGCACTAACCTGTCGCTGTCCTCCTGCTTTCTTGCTCATAGTATGTTATTTTCCTGAATTTGGAGTCATCGCCAAACTTCAGTCTCGTTCTTCTTGTGCTTGTGGCCAAAATGTTTATGTAAATAGAAAGGTAAAGAGGAACATAGGTCCCAGCACTGACAAAGAAAGAAAGACTTGCATTTATATAGTGCCTTTCACAACCTCAGGAAGCGGTTCAAGAAGGCGGCTCACCACCACCTTCTCAAGGGCAATTAGGGATAGGCAATAAATGCTGGCCTTGCCAGTGATGCCCACATCCCATAAAAATGAATTTTTAAAAAAGGATGTCTCAAAGCGCTTTACAACCAATGAAGTACTTTTGAAGTGTGGTCACTGTTGTAATGTAGGAAATGCGGCAGCCAATTTGTGCACAGCAAGATCTCTCAAACAGCAATGTGATAATGACCAGATTATCTGTTTTACTGATCTTGGTTCAGGGATAAATATTGGCCAGGACACCAGGGAGAACTCGCCTGCTCTTCTTCGAAATAGTGCCATGGGATTATACATCCACCTGAGAGTCGGTTTAACAACACATCCGAAAGAGGGTACCTCCGACAGTGCAGCACCCGCTCAGTACTGCACTGGAGCATCAGCCTAGATTTGTTCTCAAGTTTCTGGATATCAACCCTCAGCCCTTGGACTCATAGAAACATAGAAACATAGAAGATAGGAGCAGGAGCAGGCCATTCGGCCCCTCGAGCCTGCTCCGCCATTCGATGAGATCATGGCTGATCATCCACACTCAGTACCCTGACCCTACCTTCTCCCCATATCCCTTGATACCTTTAGCCTTGAGAAATATATCTAACTCCTTCTTGAATATAGTTACCGACTTGGCCTCAACTCCCTTCTGTGGTAGAGAATTCCACAGGTTCACCACTCTCTGGGTGAAGAAATTCCTCCTCATCTCTGTCCTAAATGGCTTACCCCTTATCTTTAGACTGTGACCTCTGGTTCTGGACTCCCGCGCCATCGGGAACATCCTTCCTGCATCCAGTCTGTCTAGCCCTGTTAGAATTTTATAAGTTTCAATGAGATCTCCTCTCATTCTTCTAAACTCCAGCGAGTATAAGCCCAATCGACCCAATCTCTCCTCGTACGTCATTCCTGCCATCCCAGGTATCAGTCTGGTGAATCTTCGCTGCACTCCCTCCATGGCAAGAACATCCTTCCTCAGATAAGGCGACCAAAACTGCACACAATACACAAGGTGTGGTCTCACCAAGGCCCTGTACAACTGCAGCAAGACATCCTTGTTCCTGTACTCGAATCTTCTCACTGAGGTGAGCATGCTACAAACTGAGCCATAGCTAACATCAATGGAATCTGACATAATCCACATTCCACCAAGATGAACAGCATATATTTAATCCTACTCTTTGCTTTCTGTTCCCTAACCATCCCTCTGTCCATGCGACTACTTTGCCTTTAATGCCATGTGCCGTAATTTTTGTGACAAGCCTCTCATGTGGCACCTAATCAAATGCCTTCTGAAAATCCATCTATACAACATCCACTGCATTCCCCTTATCGATATAATCTGTGATCTCTTGGAAAAATTTAATTAAATCAATCAAGAAAGACCTGCCCTTTATAATAATGGCAGAATAGCCCTGATTAGCTCATGCCTTCCTAAGTGTTCATTATTTCATCCTCTATTAAAGTTTCTAGAGCTCCATTTTTTGCGGGACAGTTAGTACCACAGGCACACATGCATCAGTTATTCAGGGACACTCTCAGCAAATTTGGCGATATATGCCTCGCCCCATATTTTAAAAAGGTTACAGGCAGAGGAAATGTTTATCCAGATAGCTTGGTCTGTTGTACATTAGGCTGGGAAGCTTCTTCTCTTCTTAGGCAATCCCTCGGAACTGAGGATGACGTGCTTCCACATTAAAAATGAGTTCTCAGGTGACTGATGAGTCCAATGCGGGACCGACAGTCTCTGTCACAGGTGGGGCAGATGGTGGTTGAAGGGGCTGGTGGGTGGGGTGCTTGGGTTGACATGCGCTCCTTACGCTTGGCTTCTGCTTGCTCCCGGCGAAGAGACTCGAGGTGTTTGGCGCCTTCCCAGATGCTTCTCCTCCACTTTGTGCGGTCTTGGGCCAGGGATTCCCAGGTGTCGGTGGGGATGTTGCACTTTTTCAAGAAGGTTTTGAGGGTGTCCTTGAAGCGTTTCCTCTGCCCACCTGGGGCTCTCTTGCCGTGTCGGAGCTCTGAGTAGAGTGCTTGTTTTGGGAGTCTCGTACTGGGCATGCGGATGATGTGACCCGTCCATCGGAGCTGATCGAGCGTGGACAAAGCTTCGATGCTGGGGATGTTGGACTGAGCGAGAACACTGACGTTGGTGCGCCTATCCTGCCAATGGATTTGCAGGATCTTGCGGAGGTAGCATTGGTGGTACCCCTCCAGTGCTTTGAGGTGCCTGCTGTACATGGTCCATGTCTCTGAGGCATACAGGAGCGCGGGTATCATTACTGCTCTGTAGACCATGAGCTTGGTGCCGGGTTTGAGGTCCTGGTCTTCCTCAGGCGACCGAAGGCTGCACTAGCACACTGAAGGCGGTGTTGGACTTCGTCATCTACATCTGCCCTTGTTGACAGTAGGCTCCCGAGGTATGGAAAGTGGTCCACGTTGTCCAAGGCCTTGTCGAGGATTTTGATAATCGGGGGGCAGTACTGTGTGGTGGGGGCAGGTTGGTAGAGGACATTTGTCTTATGGATGTTTAGTGCAAGGCCCATGCTCTCGTGCACTTCGGTGAAGGTGTTGACGATGGTATGGAGTTCAACCTCCAAGTGTGCGCAGACGCATGTGTCGTCTGCATACTGTAATTCGACAACAGAGGATGGGACGTCCTTGGATCTGGACTGGAGGCGACGGAGGTTGAACAGTTTCCCGTTTGTTCTGTCAATTAGCTCCACTCCAGTGGGGAGCTTACTGAGGGTGAGATGGAGCATTGCAGCAAGGAATCAGTGCTAATTTGATCTTGTGAGAGACGACATCATTCATGTCCGAGGCCGGGACCCAGGAGGGAGAACGAGCCCAGCAGCGAGGTCAAGGCCCAAGAGGGGCGCGGCGTGGACCAGCAGCGGAGTCGGGGCCCAGGGAAGGTGCGGCATGGGCCAAAAGGGAGGTCAGAAGGACCACAATGCATCCTACGAAACCCAGGTAGAGAGGACCTGCGGGAAGGAGGGAGGAGGACAGTAGGAGTATGTTTGTGTGTGTGTGCTAGGCCGATGTAGCAGAGCCTGGTCTCCAATCATCTTGGATCCCCTTGCCATTGGAGCAAGACCTTGGTCTGTCAAGCCCATGTGGTTGCTGGTGTGCAACAGCCACCCCATGTTAAAAGAATTCACGCACAGGCATCTTCCACCTTTTAAAATGAAGTTTGGGACCTGGAACTGTGAGGACCCTCATGGACAACCCCAACAGCGACAGACCGGAACGCCGTACTGCTATCGTTGCCCGGGAGCTCAGACATTTCGACATGGACATCGCGGCCCAAAGTGAGACCCGACGGGCAGGGCAAGGCCAGCTCAAGGAGCAAGGCGGTGGCTGGGAAGCACATAATCTGGCAAGGAATGAGCTCTTAGTGTCAGCTGTGGCTCAGTGGGTAGCACACTTGCCTCTGAGTCAGAAGGTTGTGGATTCACAGTCCCATGCCAGGGACTTGAGCACATAAAGCTAGGCTGACACTCCAGTGCAGTGCTGAGGGAGTGCTGCACTGTCGGAGGTGCCGTCTTTCGGATGAGATGTTAAACCGAGATGTCTGCTCTCTCAGATGGATGTAAAAGATCCCATGGCACTATTTCGAAGAAGAGCAGGGGAGTTATGCTGTGTCCTGGCCAATATTTATCCCTCAACCAGCATAACAAAAACAGCTTATCTGGTCATAATCACATTGCTGTGTGTGGGAGCTTGCTGTGCGCAAATTGGCTGCTGCGTTTCCCACATTACAACAGTGACTCCACTTCAAATAGTACTTCATTGGCTGTAAAGCGCTTTGAGATATCTGGTGGCCGTGAAAGGCGCTATAGAAATGCAAGTCTTTCTTTCTTAATGAAACTGGAGCTCAGCATAAACGGGAATGTGGTAGCGGTGGATGAAAAGTTGGCCACAGCGGCACAGCAGAGACTACGGTGATTGATTAACGCATCACCGATGTCCCGCCCAGGGTAAGGGAGCAACTCCTCTCAGTCTCTGAGCCAACGGCCCGGAAATGAAATCGCAGCAAATGCAAAAAAATAAGTCCGCTCGTTCCGGCAAGTGTTGGTGCTGAAGGATTTATGCCTTCACCTACTCCCCCGACTCTCCACTCCCGATGGCAATATTGAAATCAGTGGCTACACGGCAAACAAAGCGACACACTGCTTTGGAAATGCCACGGCTGACCGGAGTAGGTATCGAAATATTTATTGTGACATTGATGTGAAATAGCCCTGCAGTAGTCACAGGTCGGATTCCACGGAAGTGGAAGCCTTGGCCTCATTCCAAGTTCCACTTGTTGATAGCTCTGCAATATGTGTAAACCATTAAAGGCAGTTACTGATGGGGTGCTCAGAGAGATTAACACTTGCAGAGTGGTTGTCCTCCAACATCAGTGATACCTGGGCCAACAGTATTTACAGTGAAGACCCTGATAGAGAGACCAAGTTCTGCCATCCACTGTAACAGACACCTCCTCCCAGGATTTGGCTACAAGCTTTATTTATATGAAAAAAATCCATAATTTTAAAATTGTTCTTCTGAAAACCAATAGAAACCAATCACCATCTGCTTAGCCTTCAGCCATTTCGTCTTAATGTCTCTCTCGCTGTGGTTTTTGCTGCGTATATTTATTTAGCATAGACATTTCACAAAATTAGTTTGTTTAAAAACAGTTATGATTCTGAAGTCAATGGAGTATTCCCTTTTTCTTTAACTTTCTTGTCTATCTTCTCCCTTCCTCTTCTGAAGGCGTTGCCCCCATAGTCAGCAGGCTATTCGATAGAGGGAGGGGTTGTCACAGCCGAATCAGATCCTGGCCCCGCTCCATGTCCACACACATACGCTTTCAGCAGCACTTGCTCAATAACTATAAGGAGCAAGTGTCCTGGCCGATTTTCCCCCTCCCTAACCCAGGGGCGTGGAGCACCCTTACTGATGTTCCCCTCCCTCCCCTTCCCAATTCCCCAGTGGCACAGTGGTTATGTCACTGGACGACTAATCCAGAGGCCTGGACTAATGATCTGGAGACGTGAGCATGGCAGCTGGGGAATTTAAATTCAGTTAATTAAATAAATCTGGATGGTGACCACAAAACTATCGGATTGTCATAAAAACCCATCTGGTTCACTAATGTCCTTCAGGAAAGGAAATCTGTTGTCCTGACCCGGTCTGGCCAATATGTGACTCCAGACCCACAGCAATGTGGTTGAATCTTAACTGCCCTCTGAAATGGCCAAGCAAGCCACTCAGTTGTAACAAACCGCTGCGAAAAACAATAAGAATAAAACCGGACGGATATGGCAACGGCACACCCAGCCCAGTCGACCCTGCAAAGTCCTCCTCACCAACATCTGGAGTCATACCTAGCACAAAGGAAGATGGTTGTGGTGGTTGGAGGTCAATCATCACAGCCCCAGGACATCGCTGCAGGAGTTCCTCAGGGCAGTGTCCTAGGCCCAACCATCTTCAGCTGCTTCATCAATGACCTTCCCTCCAACATAAAGTCAGAAATGGGGATGTTTGCTGATGACTGCACAATGTTCAGCGCCATTCGTAACTCCTCAGATAATGAAGCAGTCCATGCCCGCATGCAACAAGACCTGGACGATATTTAGGCTTGGGCTGATAAGTGGAAGGTAACATTCGCACCACACAAGTGCAAGACAATGATTATCTCCAACAAGCGAGAGTCTAACCACTGCCCCTTGACATTCAACGGCATTACCATCGCCGAATCCCCCATCATCAACATCCTGGGGGTCACCATTGACCGGAAACTTAACTGGACCAGCCACATTAATACTGTGGCAACAAGAGCAGGTCAGAGGCTAGGTATTCTGCGGCAAGTGTCTCACCTCCTGACTCCCCAAAGCCTTTCCACCATCTACAAATCACAAGTAATGAGTGTGATGGAATACTCTCCACTTGCCTGGATGAGTGCAGCTCCAACAACACTCAAGAAGCTCGACACCATCCAAGACAAAGCACCCCATCCACCACCTTAAACATTCACTCCCTCCACCACCGGCGTACTGTGGCTGCAGTGTGTACCATCTACAAGATGCACTGCAGCAACTCGCCAAGGCTTCTTCGGCAGCACCTCCCAAACCCGCGACCTCTACCACCTAGAAGGACAAGGGCAGCAGGCACATGGGAACACCACCATCTCCAAGTTCCCCTCAAAGTCAAACACCATCCTGACTTGGAAGTATATCACCGTTCCTTTATCGTCGCTGGGTCAAAGTCCTGGAACTCCCTCCCTACCTTCACCACACGGACTGCATACCTAGCCTCTGACCTGCTCTTGTTGCCACAGTTCCAAGAAAGCGGCTCACCACCACCTTCTGAAGGGCAATTAGGGATGGGCAATAAATGCTGGCCTTTCCAGCTACTCCCACATCCCATGAACGAATAAAAAAAAAGATGAGCCAATTCAGCATGGCTGGAGGAAAGATCTATTCCTTCACTGGTCCACAGCCATGTCTCCCATCTGGTGTAGGCCGTGTGGTTCGAATGAGAAGGCTGACGTTGGGTGTGTAGAACAGCAGTCGCACGGTACCTTATCGATTGGAGTTGTCCAGCCCTGTCCGGTCCAGGGTTGGATTCAGTCCACTGCCCAACATCCCTCCTGGTGCATGTGTCTTGAATCTCAGACTGAGGGAGAGAACCAGTGAACAATGCTGAATGGAATCTTCTAACCACCACCCCCACCCCCACACCCCCATCGCCGCAACCTCACAGTCAGTTCTTCTATGAGACCTATGCCCAATTTTCTCCAGTGCCACTCTGTAAATGGCTTGCAGAGGTTGTGTTAGACTCTTCAGGTTAACCTCTCTATTCTTACTATCGCCCCCTCACTATCTGCTCACATTCAAGTACTCGTGTGTGGACGATTGTGAGTTGGAAGCACAGGTCTGACCAACCTATCTGTGTGCAGCCTCGTGTCAACTGTGGCTCAGTGGTAGCACTCTCGCCTCTGAGTCACAAGTTCAAGTCCCACTCCTTCCACTGGAGAACAAAATCTAGGCTGACATTTAGTGCAGTGCTGAGGGAGTGCTGCACTGTCGGAGGTGCCGTCTTTCCGATGAGACGTTAAACCGAGGCCCCGTCTGCCCTCTCAGGTGGAAAGAAAAGATTCCATGCCACTACTTGCATGCCACTAAGAGCAGGGGAGTTCTCCCCTGTGTCCTGGCCAATATTTGTTCCTCACCCAACATCACTAAAACAGATTATCTGGTCAATATCACAATGCTGTTTGTGGGATCTTGCTGTGCTCACAATTGGGTGCCATGTTTCCGACATTAGAACAGTGACTACACTTCAAATAAATTGGCATCCTGGGCTCTCCTTAGGTCGAGAGAGGCTCTACATAAATGCAAGTCTTTCATCCTGCCCACCTGCCCACACGGTCAAACCTGAGAATCGTATCATCTGTTTATTGACAGTGTTTCTGCTTTAAATCTAACATTACCAGTACTGTTCCAGATCATCAGAAGGATGTATTCCTTTTTATAAATGCACAACTACATAATCGATACAGAGGTGTAATTATTCTGAATCTTGCCAGGATTGCCTCGAGCTCCAATACAGGCGCTGGGGTACAAAAGAGATCTCCAACCATCGGCTTGCATCATGATTAACTTTCTATTGAGTGAAAGATCTTCGAATGGTGCAAGCAGCAGCTTAGTCGGATCACTCAAAGGTGTCTTAGGGATGAGTCTGAGAGAAACAAATGAATTTTGGAACTTTTTCTTTAAGTTTTGAGACTTGAGCAAATAATCTAGGCTGACACTCCAGTGCAGTACTGAGGGAGTGCTGCGTTGTTGGAGGTGCCGTCTTTCGCATGAGACATTAAACTGAGGCCCCAGGGCACATTTTCGAAGAAGAACAGGGGAGGTCTCCCCGGTGTCTTGTCCAGTATTTATCCCTGAACCAAGATCAGTAAAACAGATGATCTGGTCATTATCTCATTGCTGTTTGTGGGAGCTTGCTGTGCACAGATTGGTTGCCGCGTTTCCTACATTACAACAGTGGCCACACTTCAAAAGTACATCAGTGGCTGTAAAGCACTTTGGGACTTCCTGGGGTCGTGAAAGGCGCTATATAAATGCAAGTCTTTCCTTTGTTTTCTTTCTTCAAGTTTGTATTTGCAGCAGGGCCTTGCCTAATTCAGGCCCAGAGTCGGTGTGTGACGTACCTGCATATTTGATAGTTGCCAGCACCCATACGAAGGTGGCACCATAAAGCTGTATTTGGCTTCCGTACTGATGCACAGTGGACTTTGCTCCCTCGCAGCATGCTGCCCTGTCACCTCTATGATCTTGCTTCAACAGATAGTATTCAAGCCCGTTCGCTCTAATGGCTGTAAGGGTTCACGTGAGTTTTAGCTGTCTCAATCCAGTTAAAAGTCTCACAATACAAAACATTCCACAATTCGCACTAACTGGCAATCGCAGTCACTGAGCATCACAGAGATATCTGATGTGGAGAACACGCCGTTATGATAGGGAGCGTACTCCTGAGATTGGGGCTGAAACACATTGATCAGGCAATGTTGAGGTGGCTTTACTCTGCACCTTACCCGTGCTGTACCTGGCCTGGGAGTGTTTGATGGGACAGTGCAGAGGGAACTTTACTCTGTATCTAACCCATTCTGTACCTGCCCCTGGGAGTGTTTGTTGGGACAGTGTAGAGGGAACTTTACTCTGTATCTAACCCGTGCTGCACCTGCCCTGGGAGTGTTTGATGGGACAGTGCAGAGGGAGCTTTACTCTGTACCTTACCCGTGCTGTACCTGCCCTGGGAGTGTTTGACGGGACAGTGTAGAGGGAGCTTTACTCTGTATCTAACCCGTGCTGTACCTGCCCTGGGAGTGTTTGATGGGACAGTGTAGAGGGAGCTTTACTCTGTATCTAACCCGTGCTGTACCTGCCCTGGGAGTGTTTGATGGGACAGTGTAGAGGGAGCTTTACTCTGTATCTAACCCGTGCTGTACCTGTCCTGGGAGTATTTGATGGGTCAGTGCAGAGGGAGTGTTTGATGCTGATGCTGTGAATGTCACTTATCTATAACAGCACAAGATCACCAAAAAAAAGAAACACGTCTGAAACTGTTTATTTATTCCTAACCAACCAAGGTGAAAGCCAAGGTCCATGGTTACAGGATAGCAGCAACGACAGAAAATAGGAGAGACGGTGATGTAAATTAGTGCTTGGCTGATACAAAGCTTGGGTTTTCAAAGCCTGTGGACAGCAGGAGGGAGTGAAGGAAGGCCACTTGTGTTAGTGTTGGAAACAAGGTGATGAGTGATGCGTCTTATCTTCTGTCATTTGTTTCCCTTTGAATTAGCCTTCTTTAGTGGCAGGGATCTAACCAGAATCATGGGCATCTGTTTTCCTTATTACAGTGTTTGGTTAAAGGTGATACCACTGTGTTACTTGAACAGCTTCTATTATTGCCAGCACTAATTTCCAGGCTACTGTCTTCAGGAGAACAGAAAACTGAAGGGGAGAAATGAACTGATCTACATCTAAGGGTTCTTCACCAACATTTTAAGTCACATTTAACACCAGGCTGAATTAAAATTGGTGGAGTAGGAATTCATCTTAGGTCGTAGGTTAAAATGATATTTTAAAATGATAGGTCCCGATATTCCGTTGAAGTTAATATCGGGTTAGACGAATATCAGGCTGGATGTCTAACAGGCGGCCAATGCGATTCTGCCCAAGATGTATTTCCAACCTGGTGTATGAGATGATGGACCGAGAACTCTTGTCTGCTTGTTTCTTTTTCCGAGGTGAGCCCCATTCGCCTTCTTCCATACCCATGGGACTCTTTTCGGTTGACGAAACAGGTAGCCCAGCACCCCCAGGAATTTCCTTGCACAAGTGCCCAATACTGGGTGTGTTTGAATGGAGAGAGAAGCTGCAGTGGGCTGGGGAATGTCATATGGACTTTCTGCACATTTGTCACTCACATGGCCAATGGATCCAGTCGTGTAATGATTTAATGGGTACATTAGTTCAGTGGTTTAATGGGAAAGTAAGAAAGAAAGAACTTGCATTTATATAGCGCCTTTCATGATCTCAGGATGTCCCAAAGCACTTTGCAGCCAATACCTTTGAAGTGTTGTCACTCTTGTAACACGGCAGCCAATGTGTGCACAGCAAAGTCCCACACACATCAATGAGATAATGACCAGATCATCTATTTCAATTATTTTGTTTGAGGGATAACTTTTGGCCAGGACACTGGGGAGGACTCTGCTGCTCTTCTTCAAAATAGTGCTATGGGATTTTTTTAGTCTCCCTAAGAGGGAAGACGGGGCCTAGATTCATCCAAAAGACGGTACTTCCGACAGTGCAGCACTCCCTCAGTACTGCACTGGAGTGTCAATCTAGATTATATGCTCAAGTCTCTGGAGTGGGGTTTAAATCCTTCAGAGGCGAGCGTGCTACCACTGGGACATGACTGATGTTTAAAGCTGACTCCTGGGATTGAACTCTTGTCATATCCATGCAGCAGCAGAACCTGTGGGAGAAGATGAGGCCAACATCTCTCCTATGTTTTGGAGGAAGTAGCTCACCACACTGTTTGTGCACAATTCTACAATTTTTCCCCCAAACCTCCTCTCCTTCCCCCGTCCCCGCCGAAAATGCTGACCTTCATTCAGGTGTGATTCCACCAAAATACTCAGCAATTATAGTCAGGCATTAAGGGCAGGCATTGACCAAACATGTTCTCTGTAGAGGTATGAACAGCCAGGCTGATCTCATGCAGGTTCTAGCCTACTCATGAGCAGAACTACTGCAGGCCTAGAAGTAGGTCTCCTGGGTACGGAATAATGCAACAGCAGCCCTACTGCTGCCCAGGCTGTGATCAGCTAACTCAGCACAGACTGAACCTGGGCTCTCCTGCTCCGTTTCAAATCCAGTAAAGTTACCCACCAAGCCATTAAGGGAGCTTTCCATCATTAATCCTTTAAGTGTTTCTTTTCAATTCCAGTAACATCTGCTGTAAAGTGTTTCTTAAAGGTTTTCTTCTCTAACTCAGCCCCCCTCCCACCCCACACACAGCCAGGCATTGTTCTGTACCCAAGAGTCCTGCCTCTAGGCCTGTAGTAGTACTGCTCGTGAGTAGGCCGAATCTGCATGAGGTCAGCCTGGGTAATTTTACCTCTACCTACAACATGTTTGGCATGACTTTAATTGCTGCGTATTTTAAAGCAACATTATGGAAATTCACAGAACCCTACGAATATTTCTCAATTAGAGTTTCTGTAATAAATGTCTCCATTCATATTGTTTGATTTGGATCCAAAATTGCTTCCCCGAACCTCAAAGGATCGCACTAATGGAACTGCGCTTTTAATGAGTGTTTAAATGTCCTAACTTCTAAAATACTGCGGTGATTATTTCAGCAGGAGTGCATGGGATAATGGTTTTGTGCTGTCAGAATCCCAGCTGTGATGGTGACTGTTGAGCAGTTACCAACTCCCACTCTCTCTCCCAGATCGCCAGGGATGGAAGCAGTGCAGCAGAGGTAAACACTTCTCTCTGACGGTGGCGAGGCCCCGGCCTGCAGTGGCTGATGGGTAACGGCAGGGAGATGGGCAGCAGATGGGTGAAGTCAAACCAAGCGGACGCCTCATTAGTCGCATTCCCGCTCATCGATTCCACAGCTGTGGTAAGACACAGCACAAATGAAGCCATCTTTTAGTGTTTTCTCTCTTCTCCGAAGTGCCATGAGCCAATTCCTTCAGCTGCACTGACTGGCTTCCGACGTCACTTCCTCTTTGGCTGCGAGGGGAGGCAGAACATTTATGAGTCTCAGGCTGAGGGAGACTCAACTTTGTTTTATTGTTTTTGCTGCAGCCATAATTCAACGTGAGTTTACGAGACTGAGGGGTGAGCTGTTCTAGCTGTTTAAAATGATAAAGGGATTTGATACGGTGGATACAGAAAAGCGATTTCCCCTGGTGGGGGAATGAAGAACAAGGGGGGCGTAATCTTAAAATTAGAGACAGGCCATTTAGAAGTGAAATCAGGAAGCACATTATCCACACAAAGGTTAGTAATCTGGATCTCTCTCCCCCAAAAGGCTGTGGATGATGAGGAACAATTGAAATTTTCAAACCTGAGATCGCTAGATTTTTGTTAGGTAAGGCTAAAGGGATATGGAAAAAAAAGGCAGGAAAATGGAGTTAAAGCACAGATCGAATAGAATGGTGGGACAGGCTGAATGGCCGACTCCTGTTCCTATGTTCCTATGAGCCTTGTAAAGATACTGCTCCAGTGCTTTCGTGCATGTGCGTGTGTGTAAGTGTGTGCGCGTGTGTACACGTGTCTGTGTGCTTGCATGTGTGTGTGTGTGCATGCATGCGTATATTCATGTGTGTGTGTGTGTGTGTGTGTGCGTGCATGTGTGCATGCATGTGCTTGTTACAGGCTGCACAAAAGATGCGAGACCATCTACACGTGAAAACACATAATAAAGGTGTTTGTGTGGGTGTGTACTTGTGTTTGTTTACCGTATGAGTGCTCACTGGAGAGCACTAGCTTTGTTGGAGGCAAACCATCCAATCTTTAGAATTGGAGCAGCTTAGTTTTACCCTTGGGTATGAATAAGACAGTAATTAAAGTTGACGATGTTAATCTGCAAGCACTAAATGTGTTGATGAGACCTCCCTCTGTCACCTATTTTAATGGTGTTTAATGCCTTCATTAGAATCATATCATCAGCAATCATTTTGAGTCTTACGTTCGTTCTTCTTGCAGTGGTTATACAACTGGAGCAATAGGCACTCTCCTCCACCTACAGGGACGCTATATGCTGAGGAGATAATCTTCCTCCCTCCCTTTGTCTGAAGGTGATGACTTTTGTTGGCGTATGTTTCCAATGATGTCAAGACGTTGGCGAGGGCGCAGAGGAGATTCACTAGAATTGTACCAGGGATGAAGGACATTAGTTATGTGGATAGACTGGAGAAGCTGCGATTGTTCTCCTCAGAGCAGAGAAGGCTAAGAGGAGATTTAATAGAGGGGTTTGAAAATTATGAAAGGGTTTTGATAGAGCAAATAATGAGAAACTGTTTCCACTGGCAGGAGGTTCAGTAACCAGAGGAGCCAGATTTAGGATAATTGGTAGAAAAGCCAGGGGGAATATGAGGAGAATTTTCTTTACGCAGCAAGTTATTATGACCTGGAATGCGCTGCCTGAAAGGGCGGTGGAAGCAGATTCAAGAATACATATTGAATCAGAATTGGATAAATATTTCAAAAGGACAAATTTGCAGGGCTATGAGGAAAGAGCAGAGAGTGGAACTAATCTGATAGCTCTTTCACAGAGCTAGAAAAGACATGATGGGCCGAAAGATCTCCTTTTGTGCTACACGATTCTATGATTCTATGCTCTGCACCATTTTGGCAATTTGTGCCGACAGGCTATTAGCCTGCTGGCAGACATCAACATACCGAGCCCTAACCAGTACTCACCAGACACCGACACACCGAGCCTGTACTCACCAGACACTGACACACCGAGCCTGTACTCACCAGACACCGACACACCGAGCCTGTACTCACCAGACACCGACACACCGAGCCTGTACTCACCAGACACCGACACACCGAGCCTGTACTCACCAGACACCGACACACCGAGCCTGTACTCACCAGACACCGACACACCGAGCCTGTACTCACCAGACACCGACACACCGAGCCTGTACTCACCAGACACCGACACACCGAGCCTGTACTCACCAGACACCGACACACCGAGCCTGTACTCACCAGACACCGACACACCGAGCCTGTACTCACCAGACACCGACACACCGAGCCTGTACTCACCAGACACCAACACACCGAGCCTGTACTCACCAGACACCGACACACCGAGACTGTACTCACCAGACACTGACACACTGAGTCTGTACTCACCAGACACCGACACACCGAGCCTGTACTCAGCAGACACCGACACACCGAGCCTGTACTCACCAGACACTGACACACTGAGCCTGTACTCACCAGACACCGACACACTGGGCTCTATTTTGATACTGGGGCGGGTTGGGGTCGTGTTATTCACTTTTCGTGTTATCCACCCAACTGCAATTGGATGTGGGAGATTTATGCAATTTTCACCTAATTGGGCAATTGAGTTCCAGCATGTGGTAACCCATGAACCAATTAGTGTTTTCAGTCTGAAAGTCGCCTTTGATGATGTCATCATTGCTGCTGCATTGAAGGTCTGCAAAGACTGCCTGGCCTTTGCTGTGAGAGGACCTGCAAAATAAGCAGCTGCAGCCCTAAGTCTGCTCCCAGATATTTTTACACCACCACTCCCAGATATGTCTCCTCTCTATCCATCCATATATACATCCATCCACATAGCCATCCATATATGCATCCCCATAGCCAGCCGTGCTCCCGCCAGGTTTCACAATCGTGGTTCAGAACAGGCGTGCTTCATGTAGAACAAGGGTTAAAATCACAAAGGCCTTTCAAAATGGCATTATAGAGCCAATTTAGTGCTTGTTAAGGGCCTTAACAGCCTATCCCGCCTCTTAAAGGCGGGACAGAGTCGGGACCAGCAGACACGATTTAATGAAAATTGCGTGGAGGCGGACTTGTGCCCGCCTGCCAGTTTTCGCAATTTTAACCCCCCACACGCCTCCAAACCCGCCTCCACGGGTCAATAAAAATCCAGCCCACCGAGCCTGTACTCACCAGACACTGACACACCGACTCTGTACTCAACAGACACTGTCACACTGAGTCTGTACTCACCAGACACCGACACACCGAGTCTGTACTCACCAGACACTGACACACCGAGTCTGTACTCACCAGACACTGACAGACCGAGTCTGTACTCACCAGACACTGACACACTGAGTCTGTACTCACCAGACACTGACACACTGAGCCTGTACTCACCAGACACTGACACACTGAGTCTGTACTCACCAGACACTGACACACTGAGTCTGTACTCACCAGACACTGACACACTGAGTCTGTACTCACCAGACACTGACACACTGAGCCTGTACTCACCAGACACTGACACACTGAGCCTGTACTCACCAGACACTGTCAGACCGAGTCTGTACTCACCAGACACTGACACACCGAGTCTGTACTCACCAGACACTGACACACTGAGCCTGTACTCACCAGACACTGACAGACCGAGTCTGTACTCACCAGACACCGACAGACCGAGTCTGTACTCACCAGACACCGAGACACCGAGCCTGTACTCACCAGACACCGACACACCGAGCCTGTACTCACCAGACACTGACACACTGAGTCTGTACTCACCAGACACTGACACACCGAGCCTGTACTTACCAGACACTGACACACCGAGTCTGTACTCACCAGACACTGACAGACCGAGTCTGTACTCACCAGACACTGACACACTGAGTCTATACTCACCAGACACCGACACACCGAGCCTGTACTCACCAGACACTGACACACCGAGTCTGTACTCACCAGACACTGACACACTGAGCCTGTACTCACCAGACACTGACACACTGAGCCTGTACTCACCAGACACTGACACACCGAGTCTGTACTCACCAGACACTGTCACACTGAGCCTGTACTCACCAGACACTGACACACTGAGCCTGTACTCACCAGACACTGTCACACTGAGCCTGTACTCACCAGACACTGACACACTGAGCCTGTACTCACCAGACACTGACACACTGAGTCTGTACTCACCAGACACTGTCACACTGAGCCTGTACTCACCAGACACTGACACACTGAGTCTGTACTCACCAGACACTGTCACACTGAGTCTGTACTCACCAGACACTGACACACTGAGCCTGTACTCACCAGACACTGTCACACTGAGCCTGTACTCACCAGACACTGACACACTGAGCCTGTACTCACCAGACACTGACACACTGAGTCTGTACTCACCAGACACTGACACACCGAGTCTGTACTCACCAGACACTGACACACCGAGTCTGTACTCACCAGACACTGACACACCGAGTCTGTACTCACCAGACACTGACACACTGAGTCTGTACTCACCAGACACTGACACACTGAGCCTGTACTCACCAGACACTGACACACCGAGCCTCTACTCACCAGACACTGACAGACCGAGTCTGTACTCACCAGACACTGACACACCGAGTCTGTACTCACCAGACACTGACACACTGAGCCTGTACTCACCAGACACTGAGAGACCGAGTCTGTACTCACCAGACACCGACAGACCGAGTCTGTACTCACCAGACACCGACACACCGAGCCTGTACTCACCAGACACTGACACACTGAGCCTGTACTCACCAGACACTGACACACCGAGCCTGTACTCACCAGACACTGACACACCGAGCCTGTACTCACCAGACACTGACACACTGAGCCTGTACTCACCAGACACTGTCACACTGAGTCTGTACTCACCAGATACTGTCACACTGAGTCTGTACTCACCAGACACTGTCACACTGAGCCTGTACTCACCAGACACTGACACACTGAGCCTGTACTCACCAGACACCGACACACCGAGCCTGTACTCACCAGACACTGACACACTGAGCCTGTACTCACCAGACACTGACACACTGAGCCTGTACTCACCAGACACTGACACACCGAGTCTGTACTCACCAGACACTGACACACTGAGCCTGTACTCACCAGACACTGACACACTGAGCCTGTACTCACCAGACACTGACACACCGAGTCTGTACTCACCAGACACTGTCACACTGAGCCTGTACTCACCAGACACTGACACACTGAGCCTGTACTCACCAGACACTGTCACACTGAGCCTGTACTCACCAGACACTGACACACCGAGTCTGTACTCACCAGACACTGTCACACTGAGCCTGTACTCACCAGACACTGACAGACCGAGTCTGTACTCACCAGACACTGACAGACCGAGTCTGTACTCACCAGACACTGTCACACTGAGCCTGTACTCACCAGACACTGACACACTGAGCCTGTACTCACCAGACACTGACACACTGAGCCTGTACTCACCAGACACTGACACACTGAGCCTGTACTCACCAGACACTGACACACTGAGCCTGTACTCACCAGACACTGACACACTGAGCCTGTACTCACCAGACACTGACATGGTGAGCAGGTATGTGGTTGGATTAACTCCTCTGTGGCCCTGGGTAACTGAGTCCACTGGCAGTGACACAGTTGTGAGCTGGCTGAGATCAGTTTACTCAGCACAGACCAGGAACTGAAACTGGGACCTACTCATCTGTACCACCATGAGCCACTGGGGAGGGGTGGGCGGGGGGGTTCGCAATCATACAGATTAGTCGGAACTGTGAGCTGGAAATGCATCCCGGGTGATAGCGCAGAACGGGCAGTATCTGATCGGCCACCCGTTATACGCAATGTCTGATACTCAGTTCCGTTGACTGCAATGGAATTGAAGATCGGGCGCTGCGTACAACGAGCGGCCGATCAGATACCGCCCGTTCGGCGCCACCCACCGTGTCGAATTTCTAGGCCAATATATCAGAATTGCAGACCCTTTGGAATCAGTCCTGGAGCACAATTCCGGTTCTAAGTTGCTGGTTAGCCATGGATATGAGGAGTTGGGCTTCTCAATAGTCAGCTGCAGCTTTTGCTGGACTACGTTACGGAATCTGAGAGGAGTTTTTTTCCTGAATTGGCGGCATGATTTCTGTGTCTCTCCCAGGAGATTGTGTGATTGGGGGCTGGGAAATCATGTGTGTGACGGCACCATTATCCGAATAAGGTGGGATTGAGGGGCCTGGTGGTCTTTTTCCTGCCTTTCTGTTCGTATGTTTGGATGGATTTGTCAAAAATAAAGAGGATAGGGGAAGGGTACAAAAATGGGAACATGGAAAGAATTTGTTTGGGATCGCACCTGGATGAAAACAGTGAAGATTACTGGCAGTACAGAGTCCAGAGAACAGCGTTCCTGTGAGGAATCGCTCTCCAGCTCCGTGATAACCAGTGAAGGATTGAAGCTGACACTTTTCAAATCCGGTTGAATCATCCCTTCACATTATTGTCACTGAGTAACAGATGTGCTCAGTGATGGAGAAGCAAAAACACTTACAGGTAAGTGGTGCATTTGGGAGCCTTCGTGCTGCCTATAGAATATCTTGGGCTGCAGTTATACTGCAGGTACCAGCCTGAGACTCTTCGATAGTATGGCTTCACTGGAGTGAAGTCATGGTGTCAGCCTTGGCTCAGTGGTACCCGGACTTCAAAGGTTAAAGTTACAAGGAGAGATTACACAAATTAGGGTTGTATTCCCTAGAATTTAGAAGGTTAAGGGGTGATCTGATCGAAGTTTTCAAGATATTAAGGGGAACAGGTTGGGTAGATAGAGAGAAACTATTTCCGCTGGTTGGGGATTCTAGGACTCGGGGCATAGTCTAAAAATTAGAGCCAGACCTTTCAGGAGTGAAATTAGGAAACACTTCTACACACAAAGGGTGGTAGAAGTTTGGAACTCTCTTCCGCAAATGGCAATTGATGCTAGATCAATTGTTAATTTTAAATCGGAGATTGATAGCTTTCTGGTAACCAAAGGTATTAAGGGACATGGGGTAAAGGCGGGTATCTGGAGTTAGATCACAGATCAGCCATGATCTCATTGAATGGTGGAGCAGGCTCGAGGGACTGAATATCCTCCTCCTGTTCCTATGTTCCTAGTGGTAGCACTCTCGCCCCTGCATCAGAAGTCCCACTCTAGAGATTTGAGCACATAATCCAGGCTGACACTCCAGTGCAGTACTGAGGGAGTGCAGCACTGTCAGCGGTGCCATCTTTCAGAAGAGACGTTAAACCGAGGACCATCTGCCCTCTCAGGTGGACGTAAAAGATCCCATGGCACTATTCGAAGAAGAATAGGGGAATTCTCCCCAGTGTCCTGGCCAATATTTATCCCTCAACCAACATCACTAAAAAAAAACAGATTATCTGGTCATTATCTCATTGCTGTGTGTGGGATCTTCCTGTGCACAAATTGGCTGCCGCGTTTCCTACATTGCAACAGTGACTACACGTCAAAAGTACTTCATTGGCTGTAAAGCGCTTTGGGACGTCCTGAGGTCGTGAAAGGCGCTATATAAATGCAAGCTCTTTCTTCCTTGTTGCTATTTCTCCATCAGTAACAAGCTTTCATTGGCAATTCTGGGCTGGTTACTTTCTCCTTGGTATTCAAGACCTGTTTACATTGCTTATTTCCCTCACGTTACGGCCTGTGTGATGCCTATTGCATGTGTCCTAGCAGAAACGTCTGAAGAAAATTACTTAATGATAAAGCATCTGGAAAGCCCAGAAATTAAAATTAAATTGAGATGTGAGTGTCATTATCTACAAGACAGGCTGAAATTGAGAAAGAAAACATGAAATGATTGGTGTGTTAGACTTTTCTGATAAAGCGTGAGTATGCTGTGCTAATAAGAAGAGGTGATTGATTAATTACGGGCAGCTATACTGCTCAATCAGCAACTCTGCAAGTCAGGGGTGAAGGGCAAAAGTCCCTCTGTCTGTGGGTCATGTAGTGCCCTAGATTCTTAAGGACAACCTCAGTCTCTTCCACCCTGCTCTGTATTTGGCTAGTGACTGCCCTCTTGCCAGGTGATGTTAGGTTCTCAGAGAACTTACCATGCAGCGCTGTGTCAGATTGTACTTGGACTTCCGCACTGGCCCTTTCCATTTGGTTGTTATTTCAGACCTTGGGGCAGTGTTCTGAAGCATCCAAAGCACATTGTCCATTCAACGCTTCACGAGCTGTCTTGTTCTTTCTTTGACTCTTGTTCATCACTTTTCCTGTCCAACTGCGCATCTTGAGAAAACACTTGGGGCTAAAAATTGAGTAGCGCCCCAACTTCGCTGGGGCGCTACTTTTAGTAATGAGGTCTGGAGCCAAGTGGTCTTGGCGGAACCCAAACTGGGCATCAGTGAGCGGGTTATTGGTGAGTAAGTGCTGCTTGATAGCACGGTCGCTGACACCTTCCATCACTTTGCTGATGATTGAGAGTAGACTGATGGGGCGGTAATTGGCTGGATTGGATTTGTCCTGCTTTTTGTGGGCAGGACATACCTGGGCAGATTTCCACATTGTCGGATAGATACCAGTGTTATAGCTGTACTGGAACAGCTTGGCTAGAGGCGCGGCTAGTTCTGGAGCACAAGTCTTCAGCACGATAGCCGGTCAAAGCCCCTTAAGAATTTTGTATGTTTCAATGAGATCACCTCTCATTTGTCTAAACTCTAGGAAATATAGGTCTAGTTGACTCAATCTCTCCTCATAGGACAATCCCCCCATCCCAGGAATCAATCTAATCCCCCCATCCCAGGAATCAATCTAGTGAACCTTCATTGCACTCCCTCTAAGGCAAGTATATCCTTCCTTAGGTAAGGAGACCAGAACTGTACACAGTGCTCCAGGTGTGGTATCACCAAGGCCTTATATAATTGCAGTAAGACTTCTTGGCCTAGAAATTGGAATCTTTATTGCTGGCCGTTAAGCCCGGTTTTGAAGAAAAAATTGCAGCCACCTCGCTTCTGCCCACTTCCGGTGTGAAACGCAGCGGCCGCCATATTGGGCAAGTCCACAGCGCTGCCGTTGCCTGCGCTCGCCTCAAATATTTTAATGATCAGGAGCTTGACGCCAATCAGCGGGCTATGTCGAAGTGACGCACGCTGAGTGATTTTGGACGTCGCCGTTCCTCTTACCGCCCTCTCCAAAGCACGCCCGTGTGTGCAGCCATTGCCAGCCCGTAGAGCCGGGAGAAAGCGGCGGAGGTCTCCGCCAAAGTCTCCAATAACTCTGCAGAGTATGTCCAGTCCAGTGAGATGGCTCATGGTCATTGCTGCAGAAACACATCAGCAGATTGAATGCCTGTTCTATACACGTTACAGGCCAGCACTCAACCGGAGCAGGTCACTGAGTTCTGGCACGTAATGTGTACAGAACAGCCTATGGTTACAAATAGTCTGGGGAACTTGTACTGCATCGAAAGGCCTGATCCATTACTGTCGGTCAGTTGTGTAACGCAAGACGTACACTTGTACACCAGATTGTCAAATCTTACTAATAAGCGCTTGCAGTTGTGTCAGTACACTGGAAATGAAATGATATTTGGGCTTTGTAAATGTTTACTGTTATTGTTACAAACGCCCGTATTGAATAGGCATCCTGTTCCTCTGAAGTAACAGGTGTGTGCTTGTTACATTTTCAATGAAAGGAGGCCTAACGACCTTTTCCTGTTTCTAAAGGAATTTGTAGATCTGCATTTCCTCATATCGATCGTCAGGTGTTCAGGGTATCCAGTAAATTTTTCACATCTCTTGTTCTATTGAGGGAGGAATCATGGATCACCTAAACTGGCTCCGACATCCAGCATTGTAAACATATCTCCCAATTGCCCTTTCAAAATGTTTATCCGGGTACTTTCTAGAGAGATATACTCCTAAAAATAATGAAAAGCGTCGGCAACAACAAAGCTTATTCACTGTGTATGTGTATTAAAAGAATAGGTTGCTTTTATTTGTATTCTTGGGAGTAGAATCAGAAATAATCAGTTGCATTCTTTAAATTATGACAGATGAGTGTATTTTTAGCCTTTCACTTATCTTGCATACCCTCTCTGTCAACCTACAAATACAACCGGAAACATTGCACTTCACTTTAAGAAATCGCGATTTCCTGATAACGCCACACAGATAGATTAGACCCGACCTTCGGCCTCCTGCTGATCTTATTGCCTGAAAGAGCGTGTTGCAGGGGAGGTTCCATGCAGCGTTCATTTCAATCAGCAGGCAGATCCACAATACTGGCGCTGCCTGCGCTCGTTTTTACAGGCGGCCGTTAACCTTGGCCCACGGTGGCACAACCTGTTTTCGGGCTTAATCGAATTTCTAGGCCCTTTACTCTTATACTCCAATTCTTTTGCAATAAAGGTTAACATACCATTTGCTTTCCTAATTGCTTGCTGTACCTGCATATTAACTTTCTGTGATTTGTGTACGACACCCAGGCCCCTCTGAACACCAACATTTCCCAATCTCTCACCATTTAATAAATATTATACTCCATCTGCCACCTTATTGCCCACTCACTTAACCTGTCTATATCCCTTTGCAGCCTCTTTGTGACCTCCTCACAACTTACTTTCCCACCTAGCTTTATATCGTTAGCAAACTTGGATACATTACACTCAGTCCCCTCATCTAAGTCATTAATATAGATTGTAAATAGCTGAGGCCCCAGCACTGATCCTTGTCTAGTTACAGCCTGCCAACCCAAAAAAGACTTGTTTATTCCTACGCTCTGTTTTCTGTCCATTAACCAATCCTCAATCCATACTAATATATTACCCCCATTCCCATGAGTCTTAATTTTGTGTAATAACCTCTTGTGTGGCACCTTATTGAATGCTTTTTGAAAATCCAAATTTACTACATCCACTGGTTCCCCCTTATCTACCTGTTAGTTATAACCTCAGAAAACTCTAGCAGATTTGTCAAACATAATTTTCCTTTCATAATTCTGTGTTGAATCAACCCAAATCATATTATGATTTTCTAAGTGCCCTGTTACCACAACCCTAATAATAGATTCTAGCATTTCCCTTACTACTGATGTCAGGCTAACTGGCCTATAGTTCCCTGTTTTCTCTCTCCCTCCTTTCTTGAATAGCCAGATATAAAGTTTAAACCCATTAATTTGCCTCTATCTCAACCTCTGAATGCTTGACATTCCAGTTGAAGATGTATCTGCCTGTGAGGCAACAGGCCATGAACAGCCCTTTCCAAACCTACAAGCAGGAAATTCAAACAAGGTGAACCAGTGAGTGAGAAATATAAACACAAATGTGTTGCCTGGGGTTGGTGGGGTGGATCTAGCTGATGGATCATAGCTTTGCAGTCCAGCGTAAGTTTTCCACGCGCAGTCTGCTCCCTTCGAGCACAGATCACAGCCCATGGTTTTCCAACTATTAGATTCATGGGTGTGCTGGAGCACGACTCCCTGATTGACTCCTGGAGGGAAAGGCTCCACTCTGGGAGCACGCGAGAGGAAAACGTAGCCTCCAGATGTTCTCGTTTGGTAAAGCACAAACGGCTGTACCAACTCCAGCCAATGACTTCCTTCCAATATCAGAATATGGGCCAAAACCGGGGACATTTTGTTTGCGGCCCTGTTGGGGTGATAATGCAATGTGGCACTCCCAGGGAGCCCTTTGCAAGAAATCGCGGGCATGCAGCTTTTTGCAAATGGGGTTCTTGAGGCCAATCTGCTGCACTCTAATTTATTGTGTTACACGTTTTATTTGGCTCCCACAATCATTGGCCATCTCCCTTGACGTGTCCCTTCTCGCCTGGTAATGACTAGTCAGTAGCAGCCAAGATCTCACTATAGCATGAGGTACGTTTGTATGATGAAAGCTCTTTGGTCCACTTGATTCCATCCTTCTAATATCTCCACATTACAACATCCAGTCATTTCTTCAATGAGTCCCGTGTCTAACCCACCCTTCCTGCTAACCTGTTCCAGCTGTTAATCCCTTCTGTGCAAAGAAAAACTTTCTCTTTACAACCCTGACCGTGTGCCTCCTTGTCCTGCTTCCTGCTGTATCTGACACATTGGTCTTGGTTCACACCAGTTGACCTGGTTCAGCAGTGCATGTTCCTTGGGTTTATGCTCAGTCTGACTAGTGTTTGGATGTTGGCTACAATGCTTCGTCTATGGGATGTGTCTTGCAGTAGGACACTTGAAGAAAATTGGGAAAAGACCATCGGATCCTCCAAACCCATCCAGACATGGTTCAGTCTCGTGCACATTAACCCAAGCCCACCTCCTCCCTCAATCTCACAATCTCCTGCAAAAAAAGAAAAAATCCTTCGGAAACAAACTCTGGGAAATTCCTCTCCAACCCCCAAGTGCCATTAAGAAATCTCTAGGAGACTATGGTACCTCATGATGCACTCGAGCCGGCTGGAAGAGATGCCTGGGAGAAACCAAGCTCGAAGGTTCATTCCCCGATGAGTGTCTGGGACCATTGAATAAAAGACTTATTAGCAAATCTAGGCTGACACTCCAGTGCAGTGCTGAGGGAGTGCTGCACTGTCGGAGGTGCCATCTTTCGGATGAGACGTTAAACCAAGACCCCATCTGCTCTCTCAGGTGGACGTAAAAGATCCCATTGCACTATTTTGAAAAAGAGCAGGGGAGTTATCCCTGGTGACCTGGCCAATATTTATCCCTCAATCAACATAATAAAAACAGATTGCCTGGTCATTATCACACTGCTGTTTGTGGGAGCTTGCTGTGTGCAAATTGGCTGCCGAGTTTCCCACATTACAACAGTGACTACACTCCAAAAAGTACTTCATTGGCTGTAAAATGCTTTGAGATGTCTGGTGGTCGTGAAAGGCGCTATATAAATGAAAGTCTTTCTTTCTTTCAAGTCTTCTCCAAATATGAGCTAGTCTCTAGCCATTTCTTTCCTGGGGACTGCTGCACTTTTGTCTTTGGCCCAATTTAAGTCTTGATGCCAACTGCTTGTCAAAGAGTCGTTGATATGTCTGGTTGAAGAATCATGCAGCACAGAAGGAGGCCATTCAGCCCATCGTGCCTGTGTTTGGAACTCGGATATAGGAGCTGAACTTAAACAGAAAGCCCATTTCCCCGCCCCCCAAAACTCAGAGCCTGGGTAATGTTCTCAAAGAAGGAAAATAGCTAAGCTATTTGATGGAGGTGGGAAATGGAAGCATGTCTGTTTTAGTACAAGATCAGTGAAGGAGGTGATTTAGCTGCCGTGACAGGTGGTGTTCTGGTCACGCAGTGTTCCCTCAGCATTGAAGGCTTCTGACATTATTTCAAATATCACTGGATCACAGACTGGTCAAGAAGGTAAGAGCCCATGGGATCCAGGGCAATTTGGCAGATTGGATCCAAAATTGGCTTAGTGGCAGGAGGCAGACAATGAATGGTAGGACCCTAGGAAGGACAGAGGATCAGAGGGACCTGGGTGTGCATGTACATAGATCCCTGAAGGCAGCAGGACAGGTAGATAAGGTGGTTAAGAAGGCATATGGGATACTTGCCTTCATTAGCCGAGGCATAGAATATAAGAGCAGGGAGGTTATGATGGAGCTGTACAAAATGCTAGTTAGGCCACAGCTGGAATACTGTGTGCAGTTCTGGTCGCCACACTATAGGAAGGATGTGATTGCATTGGAGAGGGTGCAGAGGAGATTCACCAGGATGTTACCTGGGCTGGAGCGCTTCAGCTATGAAGAGAGACTGGACAGGCTGGGGTTGTTTTCTTTAGAGCAGAGAAGGCTGAGGGGGACCTGATTGAGGTGTACAAAATTATGAGGGGCATAGATATGGTAGATAGAAAGGAACTTTTCCCCTTAGTAGAGGGGTCAATAACCAGGGGGCATAGTTTCAAAGTAAGGGGCAGGAGGTTTAGAGGGGATTTGAGGAAAAACTTTTTCACCCAGAGGGTGGTTGGAATCTGGAACTCACTGCCTGAAAGTGTGGTAGAGGCAGGAACCCTCACAACATTCAAGAAGCATTTAGATGAGCACTTGAAACGCCATAGCATACAAGGCTACGGACCAAGTGCTGGAAAATGGGATTAGAATAGACAGGGCTTGATGGCCGGCGCGGACACGATGGGCCGAAGGGGCCTCTTTCTGTGCTGTATAACTCTATGACTCTATGACAGTTCCCAAATTCGCCTCTTGGTCCAGTCTGATATAAACTTTCTGTCTTCATCCTGAGTCCTGGCTCTGCAGCTTAGTTTCCAAATCTCTGCCTCTCTCCCGTTGTCCATCCTACAACAGATTGCGGCAAATGAGGATCACAACTGGGATGAAAGACTTGGCAGAGCTATGAGTGACGGTGGGAGGATGCACCAGACCAGGCGCAAAGGGAGACAGCTGCAGTTATCTGGGACAGACCATCTGCAGGAGCAGTTTTTCTTTCCAAGTGGAGGGGAAGAGAAGTCTTGATCGTGTCACAGATGAGGAACGTGAGCAGGTTGTCTGGTTGTGCCTGGTTAAAAAAAAAAAACAGGCTGCGAATGGTGCAGGAAGCGTTATCTGTTACCTGGGTTTCAACTCGCCTTGCTGTGCTGAGCGTGCTTCTCATACGTGTCCAAGTTCTCTGTTGTCCTGGCTACCTGGTGGCCCAGCTCGTGTTCTCACTGTATGCAACTAAACACTTTGATTATTTCTGGCTGCTTTGAGACTGAAAGAGCACACGCAGGGCAGATGCTGCTCATATTGACAGGCTCTGTAGTGTCATCGGTGTGTAAACATGAGGCGAGACAGCACAGCTGAGACCCACTGAAGCATCTCTACAGCGCACCTGAGCTGCATCTGTCAGTTCATCGGGTCTCCTCAGCCCAGTGCACTTTACATTCATTTCACCAATGCCCTGAGGGCTCACAAGATAAATGCAGACAAGGAAGGCCATTCGACCCATCCTAAGTTATCCAGCTCGAAAACCCCACGGTCCCCACATTGTAGCATCCAACTGTTTCTTCAATGAAAAGCAGAAATACCTGGAAATCTGAAATAAAAACATAAAATGCTGGAAACGCTCAGCAGGTCAAGCAGCATCTGTGGAGGGAGAAATGTAGGGTTAACGTTTCAGGTCGACGACCTTTCGTCAGAACCGATGGCCGTTCTGAAATGTTAACCCTATGTTTCTGTCTCCACAGAGGCTGCCTGACCTGCTGAATGGTTCCAGTATTTCCCGCTCTTTCTTAAATGAGTTGTTACTGTACCTCGAAGGCGGTAATAAGTTTTGTCACTAACTTTTTGCACAAAGAAAATCTTCTTAACATCAGCCTTAAATTTACCTTTGCCAGTTTGAACCTGTTGTCCTACTGTCTCAGTAAGTCCTACCTTTCCTATGCCACCTAATATCTTAAGTAAATGAAAGAAAGACTTGCATTTATATAGCGTCTTTCACGACCTCAGGACATCCCAAAGTGCTTTATGGCCAATTAAGCACTTTTTTTTGAAGTGTAATCACTGTTGTAATGTAGGGAACTCTGATAAGATCCTCCTTCAGTTGCCCTCTTTCAAGGTTGCAGAGATCAGGGCCCTGAATTTCCTCAAACCTTCTGCCGCACTTCCAACACAGTTATGTCGGAGCAGTGAAGAAAAGACCGAGGAAATCCAGGGCCTAGGCTTCTCCGGTCTCTCCTCATAACTCAATCATCTGCCCCGAGCGATCTTTCTGCGGTTCTTCTCTGCACCATCTCTGGGACTTACATATCTCTCTTGTGTTTCTGATCATAAAACTGGATGCTGTACTCAAGATGCAGTCCGACCAGATACCAGTATAGTGTCAGCATGAATCCTTTGACCTGTACAGTACTGATTTAGTGTTGTAATTCAGCACTATATAAATACAAGTCGTTGTTGTTGCTGTTATTCTATTTGCTGTGCTGATTGGCCATAGTAATGGGACACTTTAACTGGTGAGACCACTAACATCCCTCTTTCACCTTCACCTATTTCAACACTATTCAGACAGTGTTTAACATTTTCGATATGCCCTAGATATTCAGTCGAGTTAAGCATTACTGGTCTCTCCCATAATTGGATCCAGTGTCCCTTACGATCAGGAGTTTACCCTGACTGTGCAATATCTAGTCATACGACAGCACGGCCTGGGAGTTGGAATGATTTAAAAAACTCTCATTACTGACAACATGCTTCCATGTGTGTATCTTCTGCCCTCTGAAAGGCAGACTGATGCACAATAATAGTGAGACAAGATCAATTATAAAAGCTGAATTATTTTACAAAAATATATGAATGAAGAAAGAATTTTAACCTATTTCATAAAGCTCCTTGTAACATAGAAAATTATCCACTTTGGTGTCAAAAACAGGAAGGCAGATTATTATCTGAACGGCAATAGATTGGGAGAAGGGGAAGTGCAACGAGACCTGGGGGTCCTTGTGCACCAGTCGTTGAAGGTAAGCATGCAGGTGCAGCAGGCAGTTAAGAAGGCAAATGGTGTGTTGGCCTTCGTAGCGAAAGGGTTCGAGTACAGGAACAAGGATGTCTTGCTGCAGTTGTACAGGGCCTTGGTGAGACCACACCTTGAGTATTGTGTGCAGTTTTGGTCGCCTTATCTGAGGAAGGATGTTCTTGCCATGGAGGGAGTGCAGCGAAGATTCACCAGGCTGATACCTGGGATGGCAGGAATGACGTATGAGGAGAGATTGGGTCGATTGGGCTTATACTCGCTGGAGTTTAGAAGAATGAGAGGGGATCTCATTGAAACTTATAAAATTCTAACAGGACTAGACAGACTAGATGCAGGAAGGATGTTCCCGATGGCCGGGGAGTCCAGAACCAGGGGTCACAGTCTAAGGATAAGGGGTAAGCCATTTAGGACTGAGATGAGGAGGAATTTCTTCACCCAGAGAGTGGTGAACCTGTGGAATTCTCTACCATAGAAGGCAGTAGAGGCCAATTCATTAAATATATTCAAGAAGGAGTTAGTTATATTTCTTAAAGCTAAAGGGATCAAGGGATATGGGGAGAAGGCAGGGTCAGGGTACTGAATTTGGATGATCAGCCATGATCTCATTGAATGGCGGAGCAGGCTCAAGGGGCTGAATGGCCTGCTCCTGCTCCTATCTTCTATGTTTCTATAAAGTGCGCCACATTGTCCCTGTTAGTGAGTTAAGTACACTTTTCTGACATCTTTTCTCTGAAACAGGTCGTCACTAAGTTTAAGGAGAGAGCAATCGCCCTCTTGGCCTTTTCCTTACCCGATCTCAGCAGACTGTCCATAGACTTTCCTTGTTTGTCTTTTCTTAGCTGAACAGGAAACCAAAGGCTTGACCTCTGCCCCTCGTATCCAGGAATTGGCCAGTTGAGCTGCCAATCAAACCCTATCACCTCCCCCACCTACATGGCCGGTTTGACCCACACCCTCTTCTGCAAAAAGCCACAGTGGTTAAAAAAAACTTGTAAAAGGAACATGAGGAAGTTGGGCATGAGCGGATATAGTTCCATCCTTTGGATCCCGAGGTGCCTGTGTTTGCCATGGGTTTCCGTGGTATATGCAGACCATCATCACCAAGCTTCTGCTACGGCTGGTGAAGAAATTAAACTAGAAGCTATTAGAGGTTATGGTGGAGAATGAGAGAGATTGACAAAGGTAAATCAATAAGAGGAAGAGGTTATCTTGTAAAATTGGTTCTCTCCTTCAAGTGTCTCGCGATCGGCCTAGTGTTGAGTCCCTGATTTTTATTGAAGGTGGGCTGTCAGCATTGAAAGAGAGAGGGCACTGCTGCCTGGGCCTGGTGCTCAGCGGCTTCCTGTCAGCCCACACACTGACTGAAAATATAATTGCTGAGCATTTGACAGATGTCAGTGAAGGCCATTCTCCAGGAGTGTTGGTCCTTTCCCAGAAACGTCGATCTGAGTTAAGCACTGGTGAAGAGCCTTGAAGGCAAACATTGAAGAAATTGCTTACTGGAGACAGCTGATGGACCTCCGTGTTAATCAGGGTGGAAATGCCTTATTTAATGCCACTTATCAGCACGTCAGCACTGACAAATCAGTCACATCAGAGCAAATCAAGTTCGCTGGCATTTTTCTTAAAGAGGCACTGCCCCACTCGTTGACCCACGGAGCTTTGCCATTATTAAATCATTTCTGAGATCGGAGGCACCGGGAAAATTGAAGAAAGCCCCCGGAACCTAAGGAAAACCTTGCATTTACACAGCCTCTTATCATGTTGAATGCTACAGTTTTAGAGCGCAGAATAAAAGCATTTACCTATTGAGCCTGTGCCAGCTCTCTGAAAGAACTGCCCACCGAGCCCCAATACTCTTGCCTGTGTTAATATCCATTTAGAATTTTCTTTTTCAAAGGAAAGAAAGATTTGCATTTATATCGCACCTTTCACAACCTCATCGTGTCCCAAAGCACTTTACACTTAATGAAGTACTTCTTGAAGCCTCGGTTTAACATCTCATCTGAAAGACAGCACCTCTGACAGTGCAGCACTCCCTCAGTACTGCACTGAAGGTCAGCCTAGATTTTGTGCTCAAGTCTCTGGAGTGGGACTTGAACCCACAACCTTCTGACTCAGAGGTAAGAGTGCTACCCACTGAGCCACAGCTGACACAAAGACTGACAGAGCTCACGGGCTTCACTCCTGAGCAGTGTCTCGGTTGCCTCATCAAGGCTTGGCTTTCTTCCCTTCATGGCTGTTGTGTTTATTCCTCGAAAGTGTTACAAGACTGGGCAACTGAAGCAGTTTAAGAAGCCACCTTCTCCCTTCCTCTCCCGAAGGCGCTGACTCTCGCTGGGGTGCGGTTCCTGGGGTGATGATAGCTCTACGAGGGCCCATTCTTCGTGTGTGAGCCAAAATTGGGTCAGCAAGCTATTCAACTGTGAGGGGCACCACAGCCACGCTTGAACCTGTCCTCACCTGGTGTTTACACTTCTGTGCAGGATTCACTGATCAGAAGCATATACCTCTCCCACCTTCAGCTCCCTTGCCTGGGGAGGAGTGGGCTGTGACCTCACTGAGAAGTGCTCACTTCATTTTTAAACCCAACCCCTGAAATCGATATTAACTGCTTGCGTTATTCAGCCAGCTCCTTGGATCACTGAAATAAAAAAATAGAGAATGCTGGAAAGACTCAGCAAGTCAGGCAGCATCTGTGGAGGGGGGATGGTAAGGTTAACGTTTCAGGTCGATTCCCTTTTGTCTTTTGCTCTTTGTGTAACTGTGCTGTTTCAGGGTAGCCGAAGCGTGCTAATCTCACGTGAGAGAAGACTTATTGCCTCGATTTTAAAATTCTCATCCTTGTTTTCAAATCTCTCCATGGCCTCGTCCCTCCCTATCTCTGTAACCTCCTCCAGCCCTACAACCCTCCGAGATCTCTGCGCTCGTCCAATTCTGGCCTCTTGCACATCCTCGATTTTCATCGCTCCACCGATGGTGGCCGTGCCTTCAGCTGCCTGGGCCCTAAGCTCTGGAAGTCCCTCCCTAAACCTCTCTCTCCTCCTTTAAGACACTCCTTAAAGCCTTTGACCAAGCTCTTGGTCACCTGTCCTAATGTCTCCTTATGTGGCTCGGTGTCAAATTTTGTGAAGCACCTTGGGACATTTTACTATGTTCAAGGCGCTAAATAAATGTAAGTTGTTGCTGTTGCGTGAGGTGAAGTTTCTCTGTTTGTGGGGGAACTCTGCATCCCAGCACCCCTGTTGTGTGGCCTGCGATCACCCTCTGGTGTCACCTCTCCTCCTCCCTCATACTCTGGCAAATCATGCTGCTCCATGCCTTGGTAATGTGAGGTGCTGATGCTGTGAAGGGCGAGGGAGAAAAGAATCAAACCCCACCCTCTAGAAGCGAGATACCCCTTGACGTAAGAAAACTACTAGACACTTGGTCTAAGCGTTAAACAAGGCTTTAATCAACTGTTTTACAACATGGAGGTCTAGTTGTGTCCTTCACTAGTTCCTGTTAAGAATATCCTGCGCAAGCTGGGCCCGTGCCCAAGTATTTATACTCTCCCTGGACAGCGCCATCCGCAGGCCACTCAGTATTATTTCATAAGTCTTTCTTTCATGAATGACAGATTCATGTCACCCCTCCTCTTGGAATTACCCCTCTCTCCAGTGCACCGTTTGTTACATAGAATTTTACAGAAACAGGTCATTCAGCCCGACTGGTCCATGCCAGTGTTTTTGCTCCCAATGAGCCTCCTCCCATCTTACTTCATCTCACCCAATCAGTATATCCTTCTATTCCTTCGTGTACTTATTTAGCTTCCCTTTAAATGCATCTATGCTATTCACCTCAACCACTCCCTGTGGTAGCAAGTTCCACATTCTAACCACTCTCTGAGTAAAGAAGTTTCTCCTGAATTCCCTATTGGATTTATTAGTGACAATCTTATACTTTTGGCCCCTAGTTTCTTGTCTCTCCCTGTTGGTTAGTGCTTTTCCCAGTTTTATTCCCTTGTTCCACCTCAACTGCAAATGCTACGTCCTTTGAGGGGACACCTTTTCCCAAACCGGAGTGTGCACTTAAAGTAAAAGGCTCTGCGAAACATGTATAATGTGGGCCTGTGGTGCTTGTGAATCAAAGCTCACTTCCACATGAATAAGCGGGAAAGGAACCAGTTTCCAGACCAGCGGTCCATTCCCCTCTCCATAAGTATGTGTGGTCTTTCTTTAAACCCGGGCTCGGAGAACTAGCAAGGGCACAGAATCAACGCTACAATGTTGTAGCCCTGTGTCCATCGGGACATCAGAATTGCTGGACATAAAAAGGCCACGGTACATCTAGCTCATCTTCAACCATCCTGGTAGTCACATGATACAACGATAATGGGGTTGTTGACTAATCCCAGCGATCAATCTCCATCAATGAGTCCACAACAGACCCAGACATGAGGCGAGGAAAACTCCAGCGGTGAAGAGCTTCGAGAACTACAGGTCCAAAGACACCTGTTCCTCCCACACATGCTACACTTACCAAATGCCGTTTCTCAAATTACTCAGATTCTGTATCCCAAAATATTATTTTCTGAAAGAAATCTATCTAATTTGCATTTGAATGAGTCAACATTAGCTGCTTCCTCCGTCTCCCTAGGGAACCTGCTCCATAGATTTATCGCTCGCTCACTGAAATAATGCCTCCGCAGATTAGTTTTGAATTTACCCAGCCTCCCTTCAAGTGCAGGCCATGTCTTCTGGTTCGACAGTTCTAGACAAGGTGAAATAGTCTTGTTGTGGTCTACATCTGGTACTATGTGGCTAATCTTTGTCCCGGTGTCAGCTCCTGTGTTCTGTATTCTGTGAAAAAAGAAAGACTTGCATTTATATACGACCACCGGACGTCTCAAAGCGCTTTACAGCCAATGAAGTACTTTTGAAGTGGAGTCACTGTTGTAATGTAGGAAACGCGGCAGCCAATTAGCGCACAGCAAGGTCCCACAAACAGCAATGTGATAATGACCAGCTAATCTGTTTTTGTTATGTTGATTGAGGGATAAATATTGGCCAGGACACCGGGGATAACTCCCCTGCTCTTCTTCGAAATAGTGCCGTGGGATCTTTTATGTCCACCTGAGCGAGCAGACGGGGTCTCGGTTTAACGTCTCATATCGAAAGACGGCACCTCCGATAGTGCAGCACTGTACTGGAGTGTCAGCCTAGCTTTATGTGCTCAAGTCTCTGGAGTGGGACTTGAACCCACAACCCTTCTGACTCAGAGGCAAGAGTGCTACCCACTGCGCCACAGCTGAACCAACTGAACCACAGCTGTATGTTGTGTGTTCACTATAGTCAAGGAGCTGATACTGAGAGCAAGATAAGCTGCGTCAGTGATGCAGGAGCCAGGTTTCATTTGGTTTCCTGTGCAGAGACTCTGGAGCAGAGTGGGCACAACCTCCAGAGCAGAGGAAACACGAGGGTAAAATTCACCTATCGTGAGCTCCCAGTGGAGGGCAGCGCGATTGTCATTCCCGAAACAGGTGGAAGCGCGAAGAAGGTCAGCAAGAATGGACGTGCAGGAGCTTCACAGAGCACGTCACCCATTTCATACACTTTGCAAAGGGCAGAGACATTCCAGTGCGTGACATGGCGACAAATGACCAACACTAAGGTCGGTCTCTGTACCGAGTGGCCCTCTCCCTTTCCCTTTCACCAACTCGTAGGGTTGCCATTTGCCAGGATTGGCCTGGCGTCTCCAGGAATTGAAGATTAATTTCCAGGACAATCCAGGAGGAAAAATCGTTTAAAAAATATCACCTGTTGTTTTTCATTTTCTTTGAACACTTCCGTTTATTAGTTATAAAAATATTGGAGCCAGGGCAAAAAAAAATGGCTGTTTGACTGACAGTCAAGAATCATCCAATCAGGTAACAAAGAGTCTTTTCGCTTTCCAATTGGAGAGGGAGGGCGGGGCACGGTGAGGATGGACATGTCAGGCGACCAATGGCAGGAGCGTGGGGGGCGGGGCGGGAGGTCATGTGATGAAACCTCCAGGAATACATTGAACCAGAGTTGGCAACCCTAGCAACTAGGTGGCCTGTTGTTCGGGAGCGGCAGTCCGTCACTAACGCTATAGATCTGTGCATCTCACTTTCCACCTGACGAGTCTTTTCTACCTGATTACCCGTCACCGGTGATTACACGAGCTGGGGAATTGACTTAAGGCCGCGTGCCCGGCTGGGTGATTTCACACAGCAATAATACCATTTATCACATTCATGCTGCAAACAGCAGCCATTTCCAACTGGGCGGCAGGGAAAATAGCCAGCGTGAAATCTTTCTGTCATCAAAAGAAATTGCCAAAGCTTTCTGTGAAATCCAAACTGAATCTCACGGACTATAACAAAAGCAAAAATACTGTGGCTGCTGGAAGTCTGAACTTACAAAGGAAAGGCTGGAACCGCTCAGCGGGTCAGGCAGCATCTGTGGGGAGAGAAGCAGAGTTAGCGTTTCAGGTCGATGACCTTTCATCCCATTCTGATGTAAAATCGTCCAGGAGCCAGCGCGATCAGGCACCGTAATAGAACGGAATTGTTTCCTTTTCTTCCCCTTTCCATTAAAAGCTATTCCTTGGTGTGGTTAAGAGCGGTAACCTGGTGCAGTTTTATTCATACAGCTGAAAATGGATTTATTACAAAAAGTAAATCCCCCTGTGAGCAACCTGATTTAAAATCACTGAAAATAACTCTAAATACTAGACTGAACCATTTAAAGTTTCATTGGTGTACAAGAGTCAGCTTCTGAGTAAATTAAATATTTTTTGATGTGAAACTTTTAAAACGCGCCGACTCGTGCCTGTGCACCGAAGACAATGAGCGCAATTTGAAGAGCCTTCCCGAACCAGTGCAACTGGCGGAATCTCGCAAATTCCACCTGCGGGCGGGGCCAGTTTGGGGGCGGGGCCTGATTCGGGCCAATTGAATCTTGAAGCAGCCTATAAGATCACGGAAAATGCGAGCGTAAGTGGATTTGGGTGTAACTCACTTACGTTTAAAGTCCCGCGATTTTTCGTGCTGGTTCGGCAGATTCCGCCCGGATTACGCTGATATGACAAGCCCAAACAAGAGGAAACTCGACCCCGTGGATGTTCTTGCTCCTCTCCTCTGCTTGCGAAACTGCTGGCTACTTGCTGGGGTAGGGGCCAGGAGCCCCAGACTCCCTCCGGTACCTCGAGTGGCCCTCCTCTACATGGGAGCCAAGACAATCGGGTGTTTCCTTCTCTGAGTTTGCGCTGTTGGCACGCGGCCTCCCAGCTCGTGATTTTCCATCCGTTCCGCAGCCACGGTTCTGACATCTCATGCCGGCACACCACGACAATCACCCTTTCTGCGGTTACAGGCTATTCGACGGTGCAGGGTGTCACGGTGTGGAGCCTGTACTCGTTTCACACATGCACTTTCCAGCAGGGACCACTGGATAGCGACCAGGAGCAGGAATGCAGGTCAATCTAATTCCCCTCCCCAGCGCAGGACGCTCAGCCCTGTTCTAGAAGCTGCCTTCAGCCCCTGCCCCTAGCAGTAATCAACTAACCCAATACAGAACAGGAATCAAATGTTCTGCTCCAGACGGTGCTAGACCTGAACTATGGAATGCCTTTACTCACTCATCCATTAGGTCAGGCAGTATTAAGGTGCAAGTTCTTAACGTGGGTATCAAGATGCATACACTATGTACCAGAGGTCTGATTTATATAGAGGTATGTCTGTTGGTATATACACTGCATACAGTGATAACAGCGGCTCATTTTCTTCCTACATTCTGATGGTTCAGAGTACACTCCTTCTTCTTTCGTATGGTAGAAGCAAAAAGCAAATTAAATGTCAATATCTAAGTCAGATATCCAGACCAAAGCTTCCCATGTAACAGCGTCAATATCTTGTAGGCTGCCTGCGAATTTTGTGCTCCAGGGTCTGATTAGGAGCTCCACAGTCGCATGATGGGGATGCTTTAATCTTCCATCTATGGAAAAGGTAGCAGCATCTACCATGACCAGTTCTGAGGCGGTTGCTGGTTGTCCACTGTTTGCGAGGAAGGTTTGATTCTTCAGGTTGTACTGTGGGGTCCTCTAGAAGGAATCCATTCCGTGTGTCACAGTTCTTCCAGGCATTTCATCATCGGTCATCAAGGCTGAGGGGAGATCGCTGAAGGGCTTCGGCGACGGTCCAAAATGGCCTCCTAGATTTGAGACGGATTGGTAGTAGGTTGTTCAAGTCGGCCTGGATCGGCATGTCTTTGCTGGTGTCGCGGTTGTATTCTCTGGAGACTGAATATTCGCGGTGTAGGTGTGGTGGTGCGATGTTTGCAAGCACGGGCAGCCAAGGTGTTGGTGTCGATAAAAGCGTACCGGTGATAATTCTCATAGTAGAATTCAGCTGGACAACAGCGGATTTGACATACGGACTCGATAGCCATGCCGGAGAGCAGTACTCCGCTGTAGAGTACACCAGGGTGAGTGCTGCCATACGGAGGGTTTGAGCGTCTGCTCCCCATGTGGATCTGGTGAGTTTCTGGATCAAGTTGACCCTACTCTATAGTTTCTTCCCAAGAATACCCTTACACATCCTAAGGCACTATTCCAGGAACAGGAGATTATTTTCCTAGTGTCCTGGCCAACATTTTGTCCTCAAACCAACACTACCAAAAACCCATTTACCGCTCTTTCATCTCCCTGCTGTTTATGGGATCTTGCTATGTGCAAGATGGCGCCCGCATTGCCTACGTAACAAGTCACCGTAATTCATTGTGTGTGAATCTCTTTGAGACACTTGAGAGAAACTGGTCGGTGAATCAATAACCAGAGGGCATAAATGAAAGATCGTTAGCCAAAGAGCGAGGGAAGAAGATAGGAGAATGTCTTTTATGCAGAGGTTTGTTAGGACCTGGAATGCCCGACCAGAAACAGTGGGTAAAACAGAATCCATTATAGTTATTGAAAGGAAAGTGGCTCAATGGTAGCACTGAGTCAGAAGGTTGTGGGTTCAAGTTCCACTCCAGGGATTTCAGCACATGATCTAGGCTGACACTCGAGTGCAGTGCTGAGGGAGTGCTGCACTGTCAGAGATGACGTCTGTCGGATAAGACGTTAAACCGAGGCCCTGTCTGACCACTCAGGTGGACGTAAAAGATCCCATCGCACTATTCGAAGAAGAGCAGGGGAATAATCCCCGGTGTCCTGGCCAATATTTATCCCTCAATCAACACCACTAAAACCAGATTATCTGGTCATTATCAAATTGCTGTTTGTGGGAGCTTGCTGTGTGCAAATTGTCTGCTGCGTTTCCTACATTACAACAGTGACTACACTTCAAAAGTACCTCGTTGGCTGTAAAGCACATTGGGACATCCTGAGGTCGTGAAAGACGCTGTAGAAATGAGCTGCCTTCTTGAACCGCTGCAGTCCGTGTGGTGAAGGTGCTCGCACGTTCCATGTTTGGCCAGGCACTGATAGTCAATGCACTCTGTCCAGCTGATGAAATGACAACATCGCAATCAGACTCCTATCATTGCCTGCTTATTGAATTGTAATATCCAGTTGGTCAGTGGGAAGTAGCAGGCACTGAATGTTACTCAGAGAATAATGGCCATCTGGGTGTAATCACAAGGACTGCAATCTAATCGAGGGTCTCAGCCTATTCCTGCATTGTGGAACAGAGAACAAGTGCTGGCACTCGGTGATTCCAAGCAGGTAATCTAATTGAGGTGTCCAGATGGTTTCTATATAGAACACACTGGATGCTCTTATTGTCAACAACCTTAATGTTCCATAAACCCTTTTCTACCCAGTGATGGAAAACTGGAGCTCAGCCTGTCACCTTCCAACAGCAAATAGTAAATGGGATCTAGGTCCAACTACAGTGGAAACCATTCCAGAGAGAGGGGCCACGGTGAGATAAGGGGTAGGTGAGGTTTAGATCATTAATATGTGAAAGAAAAAAAATAGCAAGACTTGCATTTATATAGCGCCTTTCACAACCACAGGACATCCCAACGCGCTTTACAGCCAATAAAGAACTTTGGAAGTGTAGTCACCGTTTTAATGTAGGAAACACGGCAGCCAATTTGCACATAACAAGATTCCATAAACAGTAAGGTGATAATGACCAGATCATCTGTTTTCAGTGATATTGCAGGAGGGATAAATATTGGCCAGGACACCGGGGATCTTTTACCTCCACCTGAGAGGGATGACGGGGCCTCAGTTTAACATCTCAAGGAAAGACGGCACCTCTGACAGTGCAGCACCCCCTCAGCACTGCTCTGGTGTTTCGGCCTCAAAGATTGAACCTGGGACCTTCTGCTCTGGATGGAGACACAGTTACCCTCTGGAGAGCAGATTCATCCTGCATTTTGAATCTGTGTGTGTGTGCAAACTGATTAATGAAACAAAATTTCATTCCATCAGTAAGTATGCAGCCAGACGCACTGTAGAGGTCAATCTCACCCTCAACTGTTCCTCCACTGTAGATCACAAAGCAATTGCAGAAATCCACACAGCCACTACTCACCAACTCATCCTTGTAATGTCTCTCTGCTTTATACAACAGGACGGTTAAATGGGTGTCAGTAAAGAGACATTGCTGATCTGTGTCGCTGTATTATTCATTGGAAACAGGCAATATTCAGGGTTCTGGAGACAGCAATTTAATGAGAGGACTGTAACATAGCTACAAGGGTACATTTTATGAGCCCGCACTCCCGACACAGAGCGTTGTGCGATGGGAGCACGTATCGGGAATTCTGGCACATGGATCAGGCTGCCCGATTCATGGCCAGCTCGATTGGCCATCCAGTAACTTTAATTTGCACCACAAATCAGAGCACTGACCTCGGTCTGAATTCGCAAGTTGCATTCCCATTGCAGGAAGGTGTGCAGCAGGACCATTAATGCAGGACAGTGACTCCGTAGCACATTCACATTGTCAGTTAGATAGCAGCTCCGAGTTTAACAGCAGGAACAACGAGGAACAGGGTAAAAAGTCATTGATAATAAAAGGCCGTTTGGACAACTCACTCCACCCAGTGTCCACCTCACACCACCCAGTCTCCACCTCACTCCACCCAGTGTCCACCTCACTCCACCCAGTGTCCACCTCACTCCACCCAGTGTCCACCTCACTCCACCCAGTGTCCACCTCACTCCACCCAATGTCCACCTCACTCCACCCAGTGTCCACCTCACTCCACCCAGTGTCCACCTCACTCCGTCCAGTGGCCACCTCACTCCACCCAGTGTCCACCTCACTCCACCCAGTGTCCACCTCACTCCACCCAGTGTCCACCTCACACCACCCAGTGTCCACCTCACTCCACCCAGTGTCCACCTCACTCCACCCAGTGTCCACCTCACTCCACCCAGTGTCCACCTCACTCCACCCAGTGTCCACCTCACTCCACCCAGTGTCCACCTCACACCACCCAGTGTCCACCTCACTCCACCCAGTGTCCACCTCACACCACCCAGTGTCAACCTCACTCCGTCCAGTGTCCACCTCACTCCACTCAGTCTCCACCTCACTCCGTCCAGTGTCCACCTCACTCCACCCAGTGTCCACCTCACTCTGTCCAGTGTCCACCTCACTCCACCCAGTGTCCACCTCACACCACCCAGTGTCCACCTCACTCCACCCAGTGTCCACCTCACTCCACCCAGTGTCCACCTCACTCTGTCCAGTGTCCACCTCACTCCGCCCAGTGTCCACCTCACACCACCCAGTGTCCACCTCACTCCACCCAGTGTCCACCTCACTCCACCCAGTGTCCATCTCACTCCACCCAGTGTCCACCTCACTCCACCCAGTGTCCACCTCACTCCACCCAGTGTCCACCTCACACCACCCAGTGTCCACCTCACTCCACCCAGTGTCCACCTCACTCCACCCAGTGTCCATCTCACTCCACCCAGTGTCCACCTCACTCCACCCAGTGTCCACCTCACTCCACCCAGTGTCCACCTCACTCCACCCAGTGTCCACCTCACTCCACCCAGTGTCCACCTCACTCCACCCAATGTCCACCTCACTCCACCCAGTGTCCACCTCACTCCACCCAGTGTCCACCTCACTCCGTCCAGTGTCCATCTCACTCCATCCAGTGTCACCTCACTCCACCCAGTGTCCACTTCACTCCATCCAGTGTCCACCTCACTCCATCCAGTGTCCACCTCACTGCATCCAATGTCCACCTCACTCCATCCAATGTCCACCTCACTCCACCCAGTGTCCATCCACTCCATCCAGTGTCCACCTCACTCCATCCAATGTCCACCTCACTCCACCCAGTGTCCACCTCACTCCACCCAGTGTCCAACTCACTCCATCCAGTGTCCACCTCACTCCACCCAGTGTCCATCCACTCCATCCAGTGTCCACCTCACTCCATCCATTGTCCACCTCACTCCACCCAGTGTCCACCTCACTCCATCCAATGTCCACCTCACTCCACCCAGTGTCCACCTCACTCCACCCAGTGTCCACCTCACTCCACCCAGTGTCCAACTCACTCCACCCAGTGTCCACCTCACTCCACCCAGTGTCCACCTCAGTCCACACAGTGTCCACCTCACTCCATCCAGTGTCCACCTCACTCCACCCAGTGTCCACCTCAGTCCACCCAGTGTCCACCTCACTCCACCCAGTGTCCACCTCACTCCATCCAGTGTCCACCTCACTCCGTCCAGTGTCCACCTCACTCCACCCAGTGTCCACCTCACTCCACCCAGTGTCCACCTCACTCCACCCAGTGTCCACCTCACTCCACCCAGTGTCCACCTCACTCCGTCCAGTGTCCACCTCACTCCGTCCAGTGTCCACCTCACTCGGTCCAGTGTCCACCTCACTCCGTCCAGTGTCCACCTCACTCCATCCAGTGTCCACCTCACTCCACCCAGTGTCCACCTCACTCCACCCTGTGTCCACCTCACTCCACCCAGTGTCCACCTCACTCCACCCAGTGTCCACCTCACTCCACCCAGTGTCCACCTCACTCCACCCAGTGTCCACCTCACTCCGTCCAGTGTCCACCTCACTCCGTCCAGTGTCCACCTCACTCCACCCAGTGTCCACCTCACTCCACCCAGTGTCCACCTCACTCCACCCAGTGTCCATCTCACTCCACCCAGTGTCCACCTCACTCCACCCAGTGTCCATCTCACTCCACCCAGTGTCCACCTCACTCCGTCCAGTGTCCACCTCATTCCACCCAGTGTCCACCTCACACCACCCAGTGTCCCCCTCACTCCACCCAGTGTCCACCTCACTCTGTCCAGTGTCCACCTCACTCCATCGAGTGTCCATCTCACTCCACCCAGTGTCCACCTCATTCCGTCCAGTGTCCAGCTCATTTCACCCAGTGTCCACCTCATTCCATTGAGTGTCCACCTCACTCTACCCAGTGTCCACCTTACTCCACCCAGTGTCCACCTCACTCCACCCAGAGTCCACCTCACTCCATCCAGTGTCCACCTCACTTTGTCCAGTGTCCACCTCACTCCGTCCAGTGTCCACCTCTCTGCACCCAGTCTCCACCTCACTCCATCCAGTGTCCACCTCACTCCACCCAGTGTCCACCTCACTCCGTCCAGTGTCCACCTCACTCCGTCCAGTGTCCACCTCACTCCACCCAGTGTCCACCTCACTCCACCCAGTGTCCACCTCACTCCACCCAGTGTCCACCTCACTCTGTCCAGTGTCCACCTCACTCTGTCCAGTGTCCACCTCACTCCACCCAGTGTCCACCTCACTCCACCCAGTGTCCACCTCACTCCGTCCAGTGTCCACATCACTCCACCCAGTGTTCACCTCACTCCAGCCAGTGTCCACCTCACTCTGTCCAGTGTCCACCTCACTCCACCCAGTGTCCACCTCACTCCACCCAGTGTCCACCTCACTCCATCTAGTGTCTACCTCACTCCGTCCAGCATCCACCTCACTCCATCCAGTGTCCACCTCACTCCACCCAGTGTCCACCTCACTCCGTCCAGTGTCCACCTCACTCCGTCCAGTGTCCAAATCACTCCACCCAATGTCCACCTCACTCTGTCCAGTGTCCACCTCACTCCGTCCAGTGTCCACCTCACTCCACCCAGTGTCCAGCTCACTCCACCCAGTGTCCACCTCACTCCATCCAGTATCCACCTCACTCCGTCCAGTGTCCACCTCACTCCACCCAGTGTCCACCTCACTCCACCCAGTGTCCACCTCACTCCACCCAGTGTCCACCTCACTCTGTCCAGTGTCCACCTCACTCCACCTAGTGTCCACCTCACTCTGTCCAGTATCCACCTCACTCCACACAGTGTCCACCTCACTCCACCCAGTGTCCACCTCACTCCATCCAATGTCCACCTCACTCCATCCAATGTCCACATCACTCCACCCAGTGTCCACCTCACTCCACCCAGTGTCCACCTCACTCCACCCAGTGTCCACCTCACTCCATCCAGTGTCCACCTCACTCCGTCCAGTGTCCACCTCACTCCACCCAGTGTCCACCTCACTCCACCCAGCGTCCGCCTCACTCCGTCCAGCGTCCTCCTCACTCCATCCAGCGTCCTCCTCACTCCATCCAGTGTCCACCTCACTCCACCCAGTGTCCACCTCACTCCACCCAGTGTCCACCTCACTCCACCCAGTGTCCACCTCACTCTGTCCAGTGTCCACCACACTCCACCCAGTGTCCACCTCACTCTGTCCAGTGTCCACCTCACTCCACCCAGTGTCCACCTCACTCCACCCAGTGTCCATCTCACTCCACCCAGTGTCCACCTCACTCCACCCAGTGTCCATCTCACTCCACCCAGTGTCCACCTCACTCCGTCCAGTGTCCACCTCATTCCACCCAGTGTCCACCTCACTCCACCCAGTGTCCCCCTCACTCCACCCAGTGTCCACCTCACTCTGTCCAGTGTCCACCTCACTCCATCGAGTGTCCATCTCACTCCACCCAGTGTCCACCTCACTCCGTCCAGTGTCCACCTCATTCCACCCAGTGTCCACCTCATTCCATCGAGTGTCCACCTCACTCCACCCAGTATCCACCTCACTCCACCCAGTGCCCACCTCACTCCATCCAGTGTCCACCTCACTCCACCCAGTGTCCACCTCACTCCACCCAGTGTCCACCTCACTCCACCCAGTGTCCATCTCACTCCATCCAGTGTCCACCTCACTCCACCCAGTGTCCACCTTACTCCACCCAATTTCCACCTCACTCCATCCAGTGTCCACCTCACTCCACCCAGTGTCAACCTCACTCCATCCAATGTCCACCTCACTCCATCCAATGTCCACCTCACTCCACCCCGTGTCCATCCACTCCATCCAGTGTCCACCTCACTCCATCCAATGTCCACCACACTCCACCCAGTGTCCACCTCACTCCATCCAATGTCCACCTTACTCCACCCAGTGTCCACCTCACTCCACCCAGTGTCCACCTCACTCCACCCAGTGTCCACCTCACTCCACCCAATGTCCACCTCACTCCATCCCGTGTCCACCTCACTCCACCCAGTGCCCACCTCACTCCACCCAGTGTCCCCCTCAGTCCACCCAGTGTCCACCTCACTCCACCCAGTGTCCACCTCACTCCATCCAGTGTCCACCTCACTCCATCCAGTGTCCACCTCACTCCGTCCAGTGTCCACCTCACTGCACCCAGTCTCCACCTCACTCCATCCAGTGTCCACCTCACTCCGTCCAGTGTCCACCTCACTCCGTTCTGTGTCCACCTCACTCCACCCAGTGTCCACCTCACTCCACCCAGTGTCCACCTCACTCCACCCAGTGTCCACCTCACTCTGTCCAGTGTCCACCTCACTCTGTCCAGTGTCCACCTCACTCTGTCCAGTGTCCACCTCACTCCACCCAGTGTCCACCTCACTCCACCCAGTGTCCACCTCACTCCGTCCAGTGTCCACCTCACTCCACCCAGTGTTCACCTCACTCCAGCCAGTGTCCACCTCACTCTGTCCAGTGTCCACCTCACTCCACCCAGTGTCCACCTCACTCCACCCAGTGTCCACCTCACTCCATCTAGTGTCTACCTCACTCCAGCCAGCATCCACCTCACTCCATCCAGTGTCCACCTCACTCCACCCAGTGTCCACCTCACTCCGTCCAGTGTCCACCTCACTCCGTCCAGTGTCCACCTCACTCCACCCAATGTCCACCTCACTCCATCCAGTGTCCACCTCACTCCGTCCAGTGTCTACCTCACTCCACCCAGTGTCCAGCTCACTCCACCCAGTGTCCACCTCACTCCATCCAGTATCCACCTCACTCCGTCCAGTGTCCACCTCACTCCACCCAGTGTCCACCTCACTCCACCCAGTGTCCACCTCACTCCACCCAGTGTCCACCTCACTCTGTCCAGTGTCCACCTCACTCCACCTAGTGTCCACCTCACTCTGTCCAGTATCCACCTCACTCCACACAGTGTCCACCTCACTCCATCCAGTGTCCACCTCACTCCGTCCAGTGTCCACCTCACTCTGTCCAGTGTCCACCTCACTCCGTCCAGTGTCCACCTCACTCCACCCAGTGTCCACCTCACTCCACCCAGTGTCCACCTCACTCCGTCCAGTGTCCACCTCTACTCCGTCCAGTGTCCACCTCACTCCGTCCAGTGTCCACCTCACTCCGTCCAGTGTCCACCTCACTCCATCCAGTGTCCACCTCACTCTGTCCAGTGTCCATCTCACTCCACCCAGTGTCCACCTCACTCCGTCCAGTGGCCACCTCACTCCGTCCAGTGTCCACCTCACTCCACCCAGTGTCCACCTCACTCCGTCCAGTGTCCACCTCACTCCATCCAGTGTCCACCTCACTCCACCCAGTGTCCACCTCACTCCACCCAGTGTCCACCTCACTCCACCCAGTGTCCACCTCACTCCACCCAGTGTCCACCTCACTCTGTCCAGTGTCCACCTCACTCCATCCAGTGTCCACCTCACTCTGTCCATTGTCCACCTCACTCCACCCAGTGTCCACCTCACTCCACCCAGTGTCCACCTCACTCCACCCAGTGTCCACCTCACTCCGTCCAGTGTCCACCTCACTCCGTCCAGTGTCCACCTCACTCCACCCAGTGTCCATTTCACTCCACCCAGTGTCCACCTCACTCCATCCAGTGGCCACCTCACTCTGTCCAGTGTCCACCTCACTCCACCCAGTGTCCACCTCACTCTGTCCAGTGTCCACCTCACTCCGTCCTGTGTCCACCTCACTCTGTCCAGTGTCCACCTCACTCCACCCAGTGTCCACCTCACTCCACCCAGTGTCCACCTCACTCTGTCCAGTGTCCACCTCACTCCACCCAGTGGTCACCTCACTCCACCCAGTGTCCACCTCACTCCGTCCAGTGTCCACCTCACTCCACCCAGTGTCCACCTCACTCCACCCAGTGTCCACCTCACTCCACCCAGTGTCCACCTCACTCTGTCCAGTGTCCACCTCACTCCATCCAGTGTCCACCTCACTCTGTCCATTGTCCACCTCACTCCACCCAGTGTCCACCTCACTCTGTCCAGTGTCCACCTCACTCCGTCCAGTGTCCAACTCACTCCACCCAGTGTCCAACTCACTCCACCCAGTGTCCACCTCACTCCGTCCAGTGTCCACCTCACTCCACCCAGTGTCCACCTCACTCCACCCAGTGTCCACCTCACTCCGTCCAGTGTCCACCTCTACTCCGTCCAGTGTCCACCTCACTCCGTCCAGTGTCCACCTCACTCCGTCCAGTGTCCACCTCACTCCATCCAGTGTCCACCTCACTCTGTCCAGTGTCCATCTCACTCCACCCAGTGTCCACCTCACTCCGTCCAGTGGCCACCTCACTCCGTCCAGTGTCCACCTCACTCCACCCAGTGTCCACCTCACTCCGTCCAGTGTCCACCTCACTCCATCCAGTGTCCACCTCACTCCACCCAGTGTCCACCTCACTCCACCCAGTGTCCACCTCACTCCACCCAGTGTCCACCTCACTCCACCCAGTGTCCACCTCACTCTGTCCAGTGTCCACCTCACTCCATCCAGTGTCCACCTCACTCTGTCCATTGTCCACCTCACTCCACCCAGTGTCCACCTCACTCCACCCAGTGTCCACCTCACTCCACCCAGTGTCCACCTCACTCCGTCCAGTGTCCACCTCACTCCGTCCAGTGTCCACCTCACTCCACCCAGTGTCCATTTCACTCCACCCAGTGTCCACCTCACTCCATCCAGTGGCCACCTCACTCTGTCCAGTGTCCACCTCACTCCACCCAGTGTCCACCTCACTCTGTCCAGTGTCCACCTCACTCCGTCCTGTGTCCACCTCACTCTGTCCAGTGTCCACCTCACTCCACCCAGTGTCCACCTCACTCCACCCAGTGTCCACCTCACTCTGTCCAGTGTCCACCTCACTCCACCCAGTGGTCACCTCACTCCACCCAGTGTCCACCTCACTCCGTCCAGTGTCCACCTCACTCCACCCAGTGTCCACCTCACTCCACCCAGTGTCCACCTCACTCCACCCAGTGTCCACCTCACTCTGTCCAGTGTCCACCTCACTCCATCCAGTGTCCACCTCACTCTGTCCATTGTCCACCTCACTCCACCCAGTGTCCACCTCACTCTGTCCAGTGTCCACCTCACTCCGTCCAGTGTCCAACTCACTCCACCCAGTGTCCAACTCACTCCACCCAGTGTCCACCTCACTCCACCCAGTGTCCACCTTAGTCCACCCAGTGTCCACCTCACTCCACCCAGTGTCTAGCTCACTCCGTCCAGTGTCCACCTCACTCCGTCCAGTGTCCACCTCACTCCATCCAGTGTCCACCTCACTCCACCCAGTGTCCACCTCACTCTGTCCAGTGTCCACCTCACTCCGTCCAGTATCCAACTCACTCCACCCAGTGTCCACTTTACTCCACCCAGTGCCCACCTCACTCCACCTAGTGTCTATCACACTCCGTCCAGCATCCACCTCACACCATCCAGTGTCCACCTCACTCCACCCTGTGTCCACCTCACTCCACCCAGTGTCCACCTCACTCCACCCAGTGTCCACCTCACTCCACCCAGTGTCCACCTCATTCCGTCCAGTGTCCAGCTCATTTCACCCAGTGTCCACCTCATTCCATCGAGTGTCCACCTCACTCTACCCAGTGTCCACCTTACTCCACCCAGTGCCCACCTCACTCCATCCAGTGTCCACCTCACTCCACCCAGTGTCCACCTCACTCCACCCAGTGTCCACCTCACTCCACCCAGTGTCCATCTCACTCCATCCAGTGTCCACCTCACTCCCGCCAGTGTCCACCTTACTCCACCCAATTTCCACCTCACTCCACCCAGTGTCCACCTCACTCCATCCAATGTCCACCTCACTCCATCCAATGTCCACCTCACTCCACCCAGTGTCCACCTCACTCCACCCAGTGTCCACCTCACTCCACCCAGTGTCCACCTCACTCCATCCAGTGTCCACCTCACTCCATCCAGTGTCCACCTCACTCCACCCAGTGTCCACCTCACTCCACCCAGCGTCTGCCTCACTCCGTCCAGCGTCCTCCTCACTCCATCCAGCGTCCTCCTCACTCCATCCAGTGTCCACCTCACTCCACCCAGTGTCCACCTCACTCCACCCAGTGTCCACCTCACTCCACCCAGTGTCCACCTCACTCCGCCCAGTGTCCACCTCACTCTGTCCAGTGTCCACCTCACTCCACCCAGTGTCCACCTCACTCCACCCAGTGTCCATCTCACTCCACCCAGTGTCCACCTCACTCCACCCAGTGTCCTCCTCACTCCATCCAGTGTCCACCTCACTCCACCCAGTGTCCACCTCACTCCGCCCAGTGTCCACCTCACTCTGTCCAGTGTCCACCTCACTCCACCCAGTGTCCACCTCACTCCACCCAGTGTCCATCTCACTCCACCCAGTGTCCACCTCATTCCACCCAGTGTCCACCTCACTCCACCCAGTGTCCACCTCACTCCACCCAGTGCCCACCTCACTCCATCCAGTGTCCACCTCACTCCACCCAGTGTCCACCTCACTCCACCCAGTGTCCACCTCACTCCACCCAGTGTCCATCTCACTCCATCCAGTGTCCACCTCACTCCACCCAGTGTCCACCTTACTCCACCCAATTTCCACCTCACTCCATCCAGTGTCCACCTCACTCCACCCAGTGTCCACCTCACTCCATCCAATGTCCACCTCACTCCATCCAATGTCCACCTCACTCCACCCAGTGTCCATCCACTCCATCCAGTGTCCACCTCACTCCATCCAATGTCCACCACACTCCACCCAGTGTCCACCTCACTCCATCCAATGTCCACCTTACTCCACCCAGTGTCCACCTCACTCCACCCAGTGTCCACCTCACTCCACCCAGTGTCCACCTCACTCCACCCAATGTCCACCTCACTCCATCCCGTGTCCACCTCACTCCACCCAGTGCCCACCTCACTCCACCCAGTGTCCACCTCAGTCCACCCAGTGTCCACCTCACTCCACCCAGTGTCCACCTCACTCCATCCAGTGTCCACCTCACTCCGTCCAGTGTCCACCTCACTCCGTCCAGTGTCCACCTCACTGCACCCAGTCTCCACCTCACTCCATCCAGTGTCCACCTCACTCCACCCAGTGTCCACCTCACTCCGTCCAGTGTCCACCTCACTCCGTCCAGTGTCCACCTCACTCCACCCAGTGTCCACCTCACTCCACCCAGTGTCCACCTCACTCTGTCCAGTGTCCACCTCACTCTGTCCAGTGTCCACCTCACTCCACCCAGTGTCCACCTCACTCCACCCAGTGTCCACCTCACTCCGTCCAGTGTCCACCTCACTCCACCCAGTGTTCACCTCACTCCAGCCAGTGTCCACCTCACTCTGTCCAGTGTCCACCTCACTCCACCCAGTGTCCACCTCACTCCACCCAGTGTCCACCTCACTCCATCTAGTGTCTACCTCACTCCGTCCAGCATCCACCTCACTCCATCCAGTGTCCACCTCACTCCACCCAGTGTCCACCTCACTCCGTCCAGTGTCCACCTCACTCCGTCCAGTGTCCACCTCACTCCACCCAATGTCCACCTCACTCCGTCCAGTGTCCACCTCACTCCGTCCAGTGTCCACCTCACTCCACCCAGTGTCCAGCTCACTCCACCCAGTGTCCACCTCACTCCATCCAGTATCCAGCTCATTCCGTCCAGTGTCCACCTCACTCCACCCAGTGTCCACCTCACTCCACCCAGTGTCCACCTCACTCCACCCAGTGTCCACCTCACTCTGTCCAGTGTCCACCTCACTCCACCTAGTGTCCACCTCACTCTGTCCAGTATCCACCTCACTCCACCCAGTGTCCACCTCACTCCATCCAGTGTCCACCTCACTCCGTCCAGTGTCCACCTCACTCCGTCCAGTGTCCACCTCACTCCGTCCAGTGTCCACCTCACTCCACCCAGTGTCCACCTCACTCCACCCAGTGTCCACCTCACTCCGTCCAGTGTCCACCTCTACTCCGTCCAGTGTCCTCCTCACTCCATCCAGTGTCCACCTCACTCCGTCCAGTGTCCACCTCACTCCATCCAGTGTCCACCTCACTCTGTCCAGTGTCCATCTCACTCCACCCAGTGTCCACCTCACTCCGTCCAGTGGCCACCTCACTCCGTCCAGTGTCCACCTCACTCCACCCAGTGTCCACCTCACTCCGTCCAGTGTCCACCTCACTCCATCCAGTGTCCACCTCACTCCGTCCAGTGTCCACCTCACTCCACCCAGTGTCCACCTCACTCCACCCAGTGTCCACCTCACTCCACCCAGTGTCCACCTCACTCCGTCCAGTGTCCACCTCACTCCGTCCAGTGTCCACCTCACTCCGCCCAGTGTCCACCTCACTCCATCCAGTGGCCACCTCACTCTGTCCAGTGTCCACCTCACTCCACCCAGTGTCCACCTCACTCTGTCCAGTGTCCACCTCACTCCGTCCAGTGTCCACCTCACTCTGTCCAGTGTCCACCTCACTCCACCCAGTGTCCACCTCACTCCACCCAGTGTCCACCTCACTCCACCCAGTGTCCACCTCACTCCACCCAGTGGTCACCTCACTCCACCCAGTGTCCACCTCACTCCGTCCAGTGTCCACCTCACTCCACCCAGTGTCCACCTCACTCCACCCAGTGTCCACCTCACTCCACCCAGTGTCCACCTCACTCCACCCAGTGTCCACCTCACACTGTCCAGTGTCCACCTCACTCCATCCAGTGTCCACCTCACTCTGTCCATTGTCCACCTCACTCCACCCAGTGTCCACCTCACTCTGTCCAGTGTCCACCTCACTCCGTCCAGTGTCCAACTCACTCCACCCAGTGTCCAACTCACTCCACCCAGTGTCCACCTCACTCCACCCAGTGTCCACCTTAGTCCACCCAGTGTCCACCTCACTCCGTCCAGTGTCCACCTCACTCCACCCAGTGTCCACCTCACTCCACCCAGTGTCCACCTCACTCCACCCAGTGTCCACCTCACTCCACCCAGTGTCCACCTCACTCTGTCCAGTGTCCACCTCACTCCATCCAGTGTCCACCTCACTCTGTCCATTGTCCACCTCACTCCACCCAGTGTCCACCTCACTCTGTCCAGTGTCCACCTCACTCCGTCCAGTGTCCAACTCACTCCACCCAGTGTCCAACTCACTCCACCCAGTGTCCACCTCACTCCACCCAGTGTCCACCTTAGTCCACCCAGTGTCCACCTCACTCCACCCAGTGTCTAGCTCACTCAGTCTTGTGTTCAAATGCAACTCCACCACCCTAATACCTTTGCATATCTGCCTTACCAAGTAGAATACACACACACACACACAAACAGACAGATACACATACACTGTATGTGTTTTCTTTCTTCGTGTGTGTGTGTCTGTGCGTGTGTTTGTCTGTGTTTGTGTGTCTGTCTGTCTGTCTGTGTTTGTGTGTGTGTGTCTGTGTGTGTGTGTGTGTGTGTGTCTGTCTGTGTTTGTGTGTGTGTGTCTGTGTGTGTGTGTGTGTCTGTCTGTGTTTGTGTGTGTGTCTGTGTGTGTGTGTGTGTGTGTCTGTCTGTCTGTGTTTGTGTGTATGTTTGTCTGTGTGTGTGTGTGTGTCTGTCTGTGTTTGTGTGTGTCTGCCTGTATGTTTGTGTGTGTGTGTGTGTGTGAGTGCGTGCAAGTGTGTTTATCGCTCTGTCTGTGTTTGTGTGTGTCTGCCTGTATGTTTGTGTGTGTGTGTGAGTGCGTGCAAGTGTGTTTATCGCTCTGTCTGTGTTTGTGTGTCTGTCTGTCTGTGTTTGTGTGTGTGTGTCTGTCTGTGTTTGTGTGTGTCTGCCTGTATGTTTGTGTGTGTGTGTGAGTGCATGCAAGTGTGTTTATCGCCGTAGTTTGAAGACTGGATCTGGATTTCCTCCTGTGGTTAAACACTGTCTAGATTCACACATGGAGACTGGCGAGAGATTGTAGGATTACGAGCGTCTGTGGAACCCACACCCCAACCAGAATCAGTATCTGTGGGGGAGGAGGAAAGAAATTTGTGGGGAAGTCAGCCTCAACCCGAGACTGAGGTGCTGATCAGGGCCCGCTGTAACTACACTCTGGCACACTGGGATGAAATTCTTCTTTAATTAAAACCAGGACAATACTTGTCTTTTCCTGTATTTAATGCCCTGCTATGTGATTCCGGTAGCATTGCTAATTATAGAGAGAGACATCATTCTCCCATTTCTTTTGTTAACATAGGGATTTCAACCCAACTAATATCTGTTAGTAAACGTCCCTTGGAAATAGTAGGTTCAACAGGGTGGCTCCAGGCTGTGAGATTGGAGAGAGTTAATCCCTTGGAGATTAGACCTTTCTTCATAGCAGCTAAGCAATGCGTTGCCAATTTAAATCAGTGACATTTCAATACAAGTACCACTCATGTAACAGCACCCACTCTTGCACTTAACCACTAAATCCAGTTTAATTTATTCAGTGCAGGCGGATTCCTGGTCCTCCCTGAGCAAAGCCATCAGCAGTTCAAAACCACGACACCTTCACCTCCCACAACAATCCGGGGAAAGAAATAATTCCTTTAAAATTGTAACTGGTGAATCGTTGTTGGGTCAAAATCCTGAAACTCCCTCCCTAACAGCACTGTGGGAGTACCTTCACCACACGGACTGCAGCGGTTCAAGAAGAAGGCCCACCACTACCTTCTCAAGGCAATTAGGGATGGGCAATAAATGCTGGCCTTGCCAGTGATGCCCTCATCCCGTGAATACATTTAAAAAAATTATGCAGCAGAATTAGGGAAATGCA